>CM069526.1:62062500-62670000 GCA_035773235.1 Eospalax fontanierii | reverse complement strand
AGGGTGCAGCCTTCAATCTGCCCTTCTCAAAGCTGGGGAGACGGACAGACAGCTCTAAGCAAGGGCACAGGACATTAGAGGCTGGGGATGCAGCTTCCCTTTTATCCTCCAGGTCATCTCACAAGTCTCTCCTTTTCCTCTAAGAAACAGGAGGAAGTATGGTGAACATATCCCTCAAGCTGTCCACACATGGGAGCCTGGGGAAACATCCACAGAACCCAGAAGCAGGGAGTTGATGCTCTTTCTGTGTACCTACAGCTCTGAGGATAGCCCCTAGTCTATGTGCTCGAGCCACACAACACCTCCATGCAGGGCTGAGCTTAAGATGCTCACTCCTATGCATGCCTAAAGTCCTCAAGGAAGGCTTGCTCCCAGCCCAGCCTCACCATGTATGTGGCGATCTCATCAGGAGCGTCCCCATCCAAGTCAAACTTGAAGGTCACCATCTTGTGGTTATGCGTTTCCAGCTGGCACTCCACCATCTTGTCTCCTGTGTTACACACCTGTAGGAAGTCATGGTCAGAATGTAGAGGAAATCACACCCACATACCCACACCCCAGCCACTCACATTCAGGATAGTGAGCCTGGGCCGGCTGGCCCTCTCCTGCCGGGAACGTGCACGCGTGGACCTGCGGTGGTGTTTCCGGGCAGCTCTGCCCTCCAACCTGCCTCCTCCAAAGGTACCTTCACAGCTGTCACTCAGTTCTCTTCCAGAAGTGACATCAGAACCTCCAAAGCTGAAGAAAAACCAAGAGAGTTAAAGCACACACAGGAAACCAGCAAATGCACTCTAGCGAGACCAGCATAGGAGCTTTAAAAACTGTAGGGACTGAAAGTTATGACCTGCAGAGATGTCATCCAGCTTGCAAGGGTACACTGAGACCTCTCTTCTTCCAGTGCCACCCAGGGATCATAAAGAAGCAACCACCTTCCAGTGACCAACTTTGTGACCTTCTAGACCTCTTGCCTGCAAGTTGTGCCTTAGTTTCCCCATCTGAGCAAATAGGAAGATTATAGCCGTTTGAGGCTGTTGTGAGGACTACAGGAGAGTCTGCTAAGCTTTTAGCACATGCAGCAGCCATCTTCCTGGGAGGGCAGAATCCACAGCCACTTCCCATACCCACCCCCAAGGTGGGTCAGCATCATTATCCAGGGCAGAGGAAGAACCTGAACACCTGGGCTGGGCCACAGCTCCCTTGCTGGCCCCTTCCCCTGTGGGCACTGCCAACTCCACGCATGACCTCTCTCTTCTGCAAAGTCCTCAGCACAAGGACTAATGCCAGGACCCACAGCCCAGCAGGGGTTAACAACCACCAGGATTCAACCTGGACTGACAAAGACCAAAGAGAGGTCCCTGAGGCTCTCCTAGGCCAATTTGTAAAAGAGGACGATGGTTGTCAAAAGTCCGGATGACATTCTGGCAAACTGGGGCAGGATCTGAATGAAACTGCCAAGCAGCACTGGGCTAGGCCAAAATGGTTCCTAGGCCTGCACTGCACCTCCCATCCCTTGCCCCCAATCCTGAGATCTCCAGGGTCAAAGCAGAGCCAGGGTTACCTCTCACAGCTCTGCGGGAGGCCAGGTGGCTTATCTTGTGAGGCCTGTTCCTAAAATAAGAACCAGAATAAAGAGAAAGGGTTACAGCTGTGCTGACCGGCTTCCCAGCAGGGAGCCCAGCAGCAGCATGCAGCCACCCTCCCACATCCTCTGCAGCTCTGTCCACACAGAGGCTCAGCAGGGTTTGGGGTTATCTTGAAAGGCTTGAAGACTGACAGGATTCTTGAAAGCCAGGAGTGCATCCTTCCCCAAAATGCTAACCCACTTTGATCATTCCCCAAAGAGAACACACTGGGTTTATGAAAGCCCTAGGCAAGGTGCACATCCTCTCTGAGGAAAACAGCCTCCAAACCTATTACTGAAATTCATGCTCTCCCTCTAGATTAGTGTGGATGAGTGGCAACTGCAGCTTGGAGGCCTGTGAACCCTCCCTTACCTCTAAAGCTAAGACCCCAGGTGGTCCTGAGCAGGGGACAAGGGCACACACCTCCTGAGCTGTTTCCACCATCAGCTGAACAGCAGGGCAGGGGCTGGCGACTGCAGACCCAGCAATTGCAGGCCCAGTGGAAAGAGGTGGGTTTGCTGGTGGCAGGAGTGTGGATGTCTGGGTGGGCACACTCTGAGGAGTTGTGACCACTGAGGGGGCCAGGGAGCTGGGGAGCTTGGGAAGGAGTTCGGGGGCAGCAGGCGGCAGTGTGTCTGGCAGAGGTGGGGAGAGGACAGCAGGCGGCAGGGATACGGCAGAGACCGGAGCAGCAACATCCACAGTATATGAAGTAGGGCAGCCCAGCAGGACCTGATGGCACAGGGGACAGGAAGGCACTGGCAAAAGTTGTGCTGGGGCACATGGGTAAGCACATAGGTGTGGGAGGTCAGGGAAATGGCCCTCCCGATCCACATGTTCCTCAAAGGCAGTCCTCATCTCAGTACATCTGGCACATGGATTGGGTGGAAATAAACAGATAAAAGCCTCCTCACACGCCTGTGTGTGGGACTCTGAGTGGGAATACACAGACCTATAGACCTAGGCTTCCTCTAGAAGCTTCAGCAAAGGCATCACACACTTAGTATCCAAGTTGATCTCTAGCTGTCTTCCTGGGGTATCTATGTTCTGCCTGATGGCTTTCCACTTAGTTCGGAGCATGGGGTGGCTGTTCTCAGTTGCAGGTGCACCCAGAGAGAACTACGTGACCCTGCCAACTCTCACAAAGCTATGAGGAATTCCGACTGGCTTCCCGACTATGTGTCTCTAATAGCTCTTTGGAATCAAAAAGTAACACGGGGGAAGAAGGGTCTACAGATTCCAGTGAAAGAACCAGCCGTCTGCTGTCCTGGGCAAGGCTGAAAGCCGGGAATTCACTGCCACTCTCTGCTTCTCAGAAAAGGGAACACTAGTACTCACATGGGCCTAAACTGACCCCTGCAGGGTCAGAGATGACACCTCTCTCCTAGATAGATGCCCAGCTGCTGAAGATGGGGTACCTGTGGGCAACTGGCCCAGTTCATCAATAAACTTCTAGAAGCTAAATGTAATTAAAAGAAAATTTTAAAGGAGGCTAGGAAGATGACTGAGTAGGTAAAGGCACTTCTTCACAAAGAAGGAGAAAACCAACTCCTGCAAGTTGTCCTCTGATCTCCACATGTGCACTGTGACAAGCATAAGCTCCCTGGCCCAAATGAAAAAAAAAAAAAAAAATAGAGCTGGAGAGATGGCCCAGTGATTAAGAGCACATACTGCTCTTGCAGAAGATTTGGTTCTCAGCTCACACTGCCTGTAACTCCAGCTCCAGGAGAATATGATGCTTCTGGCTCTCATAGGCACCTGCACTTAAGTACACACATGTGCACCCATGTGCACACACACACACAGAGACATACACACACTTAAAAATAAAATAATTTTTTCTCAGGCATGGTACAGTACATGCCTTTAGTCCTAGTACTTGAGAAGAGGCAGGAAGATCTCTGAGTTCAAGGTCAACCTGGAATAATAGGGAATTCCAGGCCAGCCAGGGCTACATAGTAAGACTCTGTCTCATAAATAACAAACAAATAAATTCCCTTTACTTGGATTTGAACAGACTTGGGTTTGAAGCTCCAAACATGAATGTCCTACAAAAGCATGTAAAGATACATGGCAGGCCTCCCACCATGCATGGTGCATGTCTAGATCCTCACTGATATCAGGACAGTTCCCTAAGCTACCACGATCATCTTCCAGCCAGCAGCCCATCAGCACCTAGACCCTTACCACTCTCTGCCTTGTTCTCTCTCTGTTCAGACAGGAGTGTCCATTCTAACTTGCTCTGACAAGGTGTTCTGAGAAGTGTTAGCCCAGGGTACATGCAAGTCTTGATGCCCACAGAGGGGCAAATACAGGCCAACAGGATTGTCAGGACTGATGCGAGGGCAAAGGAGCTCTCAGTCACAAAGCAGAAGCTACTGACCTCTAGGCAGAGTAGAACCATGTAACCTATCAGTCATCCTGATACTCACAGCTCCTGAGAAGGTAGCAGATGCCCCACACTGGCTCCAGCTTCTGCCTTCAACACCCTCTTCGCAAGAAAGGTAAATCACAGGACACAGCTGCCTCCCTGCCTAGCCCTACCAGTCCTAAAGTCCAGGTGCTGACAAGAGCCATGGTCCAATGAAGGTAGCTGCTCAAGAATCCTCTGAACCTGGTCCTGACAGTCTCCAGGCACTGGGTGGTAAATCCATACCCCTGAGGTGGATTACCTGGGTCCCTGAGGCGGCAGCTTGAGCAGCCTGTTCGGGCAGGTGGATGACACTGGGCTGGACTGGCTGAGGAGGCACGGGTGAAGCCAGCTGTGGAGGGGTAGCCCGTAAACTCTGCACCGTGTGGTGGGGGGAAGGTGGGATGTCTCCAGGAGCCATCTGTGGAAAGGCTGCTGGGTATACAGGCTGGGCTGGGAGATGGGCTGGGATCTGTGCTGGGAGCTGGGTTGGGAGCTGGGCCACTGCTGGGTGGATAGACAGTGCAGCCACGCCCTGTGGGGCCACGGCCAGCAGAGGGATGGCAGCTGGTGCGTTTGGCACAATGGTCTGGCAGGGCACAGCCAGGGGTGCTCCAGTGGGATGGGGCAGCTTGACCGCCTGCAGAGGCAGGGCTGGCGATGTGGGTAGGGGTGCTGTGAGGCTTGGCAAGATCACAGCAGGCGAGAAATACTGAGGTGGTGGCACAGGAGCCACGTTTGCAGGTGGCAGGTCGGTGAGGGCCTGAGAGAGGCCATCAAGTCCCGCCAAGGGAGTGATGGGTGGAACCATAGGCATTGGAGGCATCTGAAAAGAGACCCAGCGACATGTTAGTAGCGTCCCCATCCATGGGGGCTGCACAGTCAGTGGGGAGTATGACTGGGTGCCCCGGACAGCTGCTGCTGTCGAAGGGACCCTAGTAAGCCATCGTAAAGTGGTATGAAACTTATTCAAGCAGAAAAGGAGACTTGCCTGCTGGACACCCCCTTGGCGCCAGCAAGGAGGATCCTCTGTGTCCAAATTCCTAAGGGGCCATGTGGGCAGCTCCAAAGGAGTCAGGCATGGCTCAGATATGAGGAACCAGAGTGACCACAGGACTCTGAAGCTGCAGAGCATTTTCATTTGGAGAGACTGAGACTGTCAGAGCTACCTAGCTCCTGGTCACCTGGAATCTCATCATTCCCACCCTGTGAACTCCGTGGAAGCTAAGTCCTTGGAGGGTTTCTATATAATCTTCTTTGACAGATGAGGAAATATCTCTGTGGCATGCAGCCTTCCAATAGCAGAAAGTCCAGAGCCTTCTGCTTAAGTCCTTTCAGTGACAGTTGGTATCTGACCTTATAGGTAGAGCACTTCAATCTCTGACAGCTATCCCTAAGCAGTGTTTGCTCATGCTGGCTCATGAACATCACATTAAATGCACCTTTGTACAATTATGAAGGAGAAAATGCACGAATCCACTGCTGTGCATGTAGCAAACAGCTAAATACTACTGGCAGTGACAGCAAGATAGTTTCATGAGACTCCCAAAGCCTAATTTAACATAATGTTACAAAGACATGGCAAGATCAGCAGGTAGTATTGACACAATCTTCCTGGGAGTGCCATAAATCACAGGAATATCCCTGAATCCAGCAGGAATCATAGTCTTCAGAATGAAACCTACTTCCTGTCCTAACACCAAGATAACAACCCAGCCCCATCACCAGATTATCTAAAATGGCCGCTATCATGGATGCTACTTGCCTGAGCAATGGGGCTCAACCTTGGCTCTGGACCAGTCATATTGCCAGTTGTTACTAGGTGGACCATATTGCCACAGAACAATGTAAGAGGTCATTCTACTATTCAAGTGGCCTCTGTGACCAGAGTTCCCTGCAGCAAGCAGGGCTGCCAACCTCGCTAATGGACTTCCAAGGAGCTGCCTTCAGCCAACCTCACACAACTGTGCAGGTCAGTCATCTGAAACAAGCAGTCCATTTTCTGTGCCTACTCTGAGGCCATAAGGGGAACCCTGTCCTTGGCTTAGACTAACTCTTGTTCCCATCATGGACAGGTATGTACTAGATGATGGGTAACAGATGCCTCTCTTCCTCCTTGATATTTGTCATTCATATCCCAGAAACATCTCAGCCCAGAAGGATGACTTACAGAGAAAGTGAAGCCACAGGGCCAGAGAGCACAACCAGCCAAGAAAGGCTGTCCCTGGGCCTCCCACCCAACCCTCCTGTGTTAGTCATGGGATTAGCCCTGATGCATGCGGCACACCATGCATGGGTTATAACATTATACTGCCCACCTCCTTAGCCTGCAGCCCCAAATCACATGTAAGAACAGGTTCAACCAGGGCCCTGGCACCCCATCCTAGGTGAGCAGTCCAGAGGTACCTGTGGAGGGACTTGAGCAAGGGGCTGCAAGGGTGGCTGTGGCATCTGGAGGGGCTTCAGTTGAGAAGGAGCCACCACTTGGGAGTTTGGAGCCAGGTATGGAGGCAGATGAGGGGGCACTGGCTGGACAGTGCCCATGGGCTGTGGGGTCAGGACCTGTGGTATAGTCGGCGGATGGGCCATGGGAGGAGGCTAGAGAGAGAGAAGGAGGGCTTGTGCTCAGACAGAAGAGAAATCCACAGAGACTGTTCCATACCCACATGCACACGCACATACTCATGCTCACTTGCATACATACTCCCACATACATGCATACACACTCAAACTCCCATATACAGTCACATCATTTGTACAAATATACTTACACAATTTCAAGACTGCATAATTTTCACACACAACAGTCACATATATATACAGTGAAATAAACTAACAACATATATCCACACAACACTCATACACACACACACACAGACCACCAGATCCTTATCAGACTGGAGCTAGCTTGCAGAAACATTCTGAAAAAGCACAGTTATCCATGTGCAGGCCCTGAGTTACAAACTACAGATCTGAAAACACACATATATACACATTTGTACATACTCCATCCTTTACCCCAAAGTCAAAGGCCTTGGTTACAGAACTTCTCCCCCCTCTCCCAAGGGGACAATTCAAGAGACTATAAGGAAGTGTCATACTCACCTGCTGGGCTGGGGGTGCTGGTTGGCCTGGACCTGTGGGCATGGGGGGGCCAGGTGGTGGCAACACAGGTGCGAAGCTCATGGAAGGTTCTGGGAAATGCTGCTGGAGGAGTGGAGGGCAGGCAGGGGGTGGCCCAGCACCCACAGACAGGCCAGGCTGCAGAGAGTGTCCAGGTACACTCAGTGGCTGCTCTTGGCCCATCTCATCCCTGTGCCCAGCCCCCACCAGAAACCCTGTTTCTCAGGAAGGTGACTCAGCAGAAGGCAGGTGAGGCAGCCCTACAGCACCATCAGTAGTACTAAAACACTGTGGATGCCACAGCTCCGAGCCAGGAGAGGTTCTAGAACATAAGCCCTGCTGAGTATTATACAATGATGAGAAAAGTTCATCACAGGTTTGTCAGAGCCAAGAAGGACTCCTTCAGACATAGACTGGGGGCAGCTTTTCACAAAGATGATTCAGGCTATAGAGGATGAATCCATATGGGTAACTCACAGACTATGGAGAGAAAGGAACATATAGTTTATGGCTGCTAGGGAAGGTACCAGACCACCCAAGCATGAGGAGCAAAACTAGCATAGTGAGGCCTTGGCAAGGAGGAGTCCTCTGAACTAGCCACAGGAGACAAAAACAGAATCACACACAGGATACCAGTCCACACAAGCAGCAGTTGCCTAAATGGGTAGGATGTCAGAATGGGAAGCCAGCCCTGGGACGCTGAAACCATTAAAGAAACACTGATAATTTGTTAATATTTCAGTACAGTCATGTTACCGTGTTTTGTTCTCTAAGCACTGTCATTGCGTAGAGGTACAGCCTGTAATATTTATGGGGAAAGCTCTGGATGTCTGGGATTTATTAGACAACAATGGGAACACTGGCAGTGGTGAGGACACAAGGAAATGCATCTGAACACAAGTGCACAGTGTGAAGGTGGGAGTGGTGACTACTGCTCTCCAGCACACCTATTAGGCTGTGGTCAATGGCACAGGGGCAGAGTCTCCCAAAATGCACTCTTGCTTCCTCTTTCCTGGTGCTTTATGGAAGGCTGTGGGGGAGAGGTAAGACAAGGAGCCCCGACTCTGAGTCCACAGCTGAGAGGTCACAGGCTCAGCCTCCTGATTTACATGTGGATGATGAAATCTGCTGGATCAATGGGGAAACACAGGACAGAATGGGTCTGGTGGGGAACAGGGCATCCAGTTAGGTAGCCCTAACCTGGACTAGAAGGTATGAGAACTAGATAGAACATTCTAACTCAGGCAACCTCATAAGAACAACTCTCAGGGGGGCGGGGGGGAAGCTACCTCTTCTTAAGTGAGGACCTTTAGGTATTTAAAATCAAACTTCATTTCATTCTGTGAAATGAATAAAATTGCATACATGCACATCACAGTGAGTCCTGGAGCTTAGGAAAACAGAGACAGGGTCCACAGCTTCAACTGCTTTTTAAAAGGGCCTGCTGGGCCTTTCCAACTGCCAAGCCTGACATGGACAGGGGACAAGGGGATAGAGACTACAGCTCTCAACCAATTTCAAGCTGGTTTCAAGAAGTCATCACAGCAGACAAAGAGTGTGTGTGTGTGAGAACAGGGCTTACCAACACACCAGGTGGAGGCTCCCAAGGGACTAGAGAAGACAGAGTCCACCCATGGAGTGGGGTTCAAATCACCCTGAGGGCTCAGCTCTACCACCTGAATCACAGGCAAATTCTCAGGCTGAGCACTTGGAAAGCATTTTTCTTCAGGTTTTTTTTTTTTTTTTTTTTTTTTTTTAAGGAAAAAAACAGCAAAACCACAGAGCTGGGGAAAGGCTCCAAATATGAGCTTGAATCCCCAGCA
Organism: Eospalax fontanierii; assembly: GCA_035773235.1. Classification (NCBI taxonomy): domain Eukaryota; kingdom Metazoa; phylum Chordata; class Mammalia; order Rodentia; family Spalacidae; genus Eospalax; species Eospalax fontanierii. The sequence continues at coordinate 62,661,022 of CM069526.1, read as the reverse complement.
CCTTGGTAAAAAAAAAGGCAGGTGTGGCAGAACACATCTGTAATCTGAATGCTGGGAGGCAAAGGCAGGAGGATCCTGGGAGCTCGCTGGCCAGCCAGACTAGCCAATTAGTAAGCTCCATGTACAGCTCACTACAAATAATAAATAGATAAATAAATAAATAAATAAATAAATGCCCTATTTGACCCCCCTCATCATTCACTTTCCCAGATCTCACAGTCAGTGGGCATCCTCAAAACCTGAGGCTCTCTTGCTTTCCACAACTACTAGAAATGACCCTATGTTTCAGCCCCATTTTCACCCTCTGGCTTTCAACCCTGGGGGAGACATGCCAGATTCTTGTAGTTGTCCCCTCAGGAAGCTGGGCAGTGTGATCAACCCAAGGCTTTATTATCATAAAGGATGCCTCAGCCCAGACCCCAGTGGGCCAGCAACATACACCTGTATATTGTCACTGTTCACCACCAAGGTCTACCCCAGAATGAGGTTGATTAGCACTTTCACAGCTCCCCAAAACATGGGTACCCCAAGGTCTAATTCTATGCACGTACATTCTTAATCTGGGATTTCTTCACATCTAAGGCTCCTTGACTTCCAATTTTGCAGCTACCAGCAAAGACATCTATCTTTGGACATGCATCTTCAAAACTCTCAAGGAAAATGGGGCTGGAAAGTGACCACAGGCCACTCTAACCCTGACCATATTCAGTACAGCCTGGAGAGGAGGCTTGAGAAGACAAAGCAGGAGTGGCTCTCTGACTCACCGTGGTGGCAGGCTGCTGGAAGGCCCCTAAAGAGGGAAGGCTGTGCGTCAGACCAGGCCCCTCACTCACAGGGGGGCTGCACACACACGAGGCTGGGCCCGGAGCAGTGTCTATGAGGGAGCTGAGCACCATGCTCTGCTGGCTGCTCTGAGAGTCTGAATACACAGTGGAACCCTGGCCACTGTCAAAGGTGCTGTCCGCTGCAGAAAACAAAAGTATGACTTAGCATGGACACCTCCAAACACCACCCCCATGAACTTAAGCACATAGTGGCTTGGCCCTATATTTCCTTCTGCGAGACCAAGACTGTGTTGTTTTTGTACACACTGTCTAAACTGGGGGAATCATATCTGTGCCCCTAACATGGCCTGATGTCAGGGCAGGACAGATACCAGGGTGGGCACAGTTTATCAGCCCACTCAGGAAGCAACCTTGTCATTCCCCAACCACCCTATACAGGTGTAGAAGCTGTCCTGCTCTGATGGTGCCTGATAAGGCATCCTGCCTGCATGATCAGCCAGTGGGGAGTGAAAACTGGAAACCCATCTGAAACAGCACTTTGGGATTACTGTTTCCGGATTCCAAAAGCCATAAGCTTTACAATTCACCACCAAAGCACAAGCTATTTTCACAAGGGGCTACAATTCAGAATGAGTACTGTGTCCACTAATAATTTAAGCCAAGCGAAGAGGAAGTCTCGCTGGCTCTGCACTAAAACAATTTTTCCAGAGAGTGATCAGAACTGATTTTAACCTACAAAGACATAAGGAATGCTGAGGTTTAATTAGGCAAAACCAATTAGACAAGCAGCTCTGGTTTTTAATGAGCCAAATGCTCATTAAAGTAGCCACTTCCACCTGACAGACAGGAAGGGTGGGGGAAGGTGGGGAGAGGAAGGCAGCCCACAGCCTGACAAGATTTAAGAAGAGCCACCTAGCCATGTGTTTGCCACTTTAAATATTGCAAGTGATTTGTGTAGATAACTTTTATATACTTAATTCATTTTGGAGATCATTTAAGGTCCCCCAGTAAGTTGTGCTGTCACAGTCCTCAGCACATGGCAGTGGAAGCAATCTGTTCAGTTTAGTCAGGACTGCTACTGGAAGAATCATGAAAGGTGACTTGATGGGGTTTCACCCAACACAAACATGTGTTTGTGGTCCTGTTATGTGCAGGTCTGCTCAGGCGATGTGTTGCCTGGTGTCCCCATCAGCTCCCTAAGAAGCATAGACCAGTCAGCCATTGGGGAAGTCTCTGTAGACATGTGAAAGAAAGAAGACAAAACAGCCTACAGCAAAGTGCAGAAGGACATGAGAGAGGTGCTGACCATTATAGAAGACAGGGGAATGGAGATATGCATGAGCGTGTTCACATACGATCTTCATATTGGGTATGCAAGCATGTATGAGTGTATTCAGGTGTGCATACCCATATTTGTATTTCCAAGTGCCCATGTGTGGAGGCGCACACATGTTCCCATTTGTGTGTGGGAATGAGCGCACATCTATGTCCATGTGTGCACATGTGTTAGTGTGTATGTGAGGTGTGTGTATTTTTATAAATACATGCATATATGACTGTGCATGCTGAGTATGCATCTGTATGCACATGCTATGTGTCTGCTTGTGTGCATGTGTTTGTATATCCACATGTAGGTGACACATGTATTTCTGGAAAGACAAGTAAGAGACTTATGGCATCCATTGCTTCCAGGAGGACAAGTGGCTTGCTGTAAACCCTTAAGAGTTTTAAAATTCTACATGATATGACTGTATCATCCATTTTAAATAAAATACAGTAAGTGAGTAAGCCTTTTTAGAAGGCGAGCCGTGGCTTCTATACATATAGGTGTTCGGAGTCACATAGGAAGGTCTATTGGCAGAAAACACCTACCCGATAGGAACTCATCAGTCATTCTACATCTCCATTGGATTTTCTCATGCTGGGTCAAACTCTACCTTTAGCACTTGATCATAAGTGGGACATTGTTTTTAGGTCCCAAACTGGGTCTCTTCAAAGTGCAATACACAGACATCAGCTAGGACTGAAGTAAACAGCGGACAAACTACTTCAAAGTAAGGAGTCTTCTTGGAAGCTATTTAAATCATAAATGAAAGGGATGCATATTAAATAAATAGAGTTACAGTCTTTCAACATGAACAGCCTCAAATATTGGCTTGGATAGGTCACTGGGTTCTGTAGATCTGCTCCAGGTTGATTCACACAGCAGACAAAGTCAAGTCTCTGCCCTCAGCTCATTGCTAAGATTTTAGACATGGAGGGCAAACACAGGACACTGCGTGGCTATCCTGAGAGAACACCTCTCAAGATGGTCTCTGATGAAGCCCACATTCAACCTACCTCAAGAGAAATAACCCTTTGAAAATGGACAAATGGTCTCAGAGGTTTTTTACTGAAGAGAGAAAGTACTGGGAATGGATAAGCCTAGTGATAAACACTCCAAAGCAAGACAGCAGCTGCCTTAGTTCAAGGCACAGACATCCCTTTCAAGGAACGAGGAACAGCACCTCTTCCTGGCCCTCAAATCCCTCCATGGGGTCAAGACTCCTCCCTTCCTAGAGTATAAAGAACCAGCTGCAAGGTCACAGATTCAGAGTAGAGCAGGGGTGGACCCAGCTCCTTTGACCTTACTAGCTTCGTGACAGTTGACGCCACCTGACCTGAGAAGCCAGATTCCAGAAAGCCTTAACTGCCCTTGTCACAGGTCACTGGGGAATGTGCAGAAAGGCCAGTCCTTTCCATGAAACAACCATCCATGCTCTACAGGGTAGGCAGTGGGAACAGGCCCCAGGCTGGCCAAGGAATCAGGACCCACGTGTCCTAGCACCTGGGGATCATCTGTCAGCCCTACCACGCCAGAACACGCTCCCTTAAAAGATCACCATGTGCTCTGGCACCATGGTGACTGGCAGTAAGTAAGCCTGGCACAGGAGACCAGAGTCCAGCCAAACCTGGGGAACCACTCATAGCTGGAAGCAATGACACAGCTACCTCAGACCAGCCAGGAGCTTACCACAAATCTGCTCCTCTAACCTGCCTTCCCCACAGTATTGTAGTGAAACGTGAGGACTGCGTTTTGCTTCGCCCTATAGCTAGGTTTGCTCGGTGGGGGCATGACACAGCTGGCCATGCTAACTTTATTCCATATACTCACAGGCTAGGGAGGTCGCACTGGCTGGCAGGGTAGGGGGCAGGAGATGCTGGTCAGCCTCAGGCTCCTCGGGTTCTGGTGGTACAGGCTGCCCACTCTGCGCGTGGTAGGTCACCTGGACCTGCAGAGGTGTTGGCGGCGGGCCCCTGGCTTTGTCAGGGCTGCCTGAGTCCTTTGGCTCCTGGGATTGCAGTGCAGGCCAGATTCTTTCCCGCCGCCACTGGATCAGTGCTACACGGTCACGGATGGACTTGGCCACAATCTTCACGTCACTCTCATGGAAGAATCCAGAATCAATCTATAGAGATCAGCCACATGGTCAATGTCTTGGGGACCGGCTATCCTGCATGTATACGTCATTGCTTAGGACTATCCCCATGATCTACATTGTAGTTCTCGGAACACTCAGGTCACCTCAAAAAAGATGCCCCCCATACCTGTCTTTGACTGAAGTCTACAGGGTCCAGCTTATAGGATAGCAGCTCATGCCCGGCAAGTATTCAATGACCAATGACCTCCTAGAGCTGACCTGCCTGGAAGGAGGCCAACTTGATCACTAGAAGGCAGTATGGAGTGCACATGTGCCTGGGAAAATCTTAAACTCCCTTCACTAGCAGAGGGTTCCATGATCTCCAGGAAACACAATGAGTTCATTAGGAATACCTGTGGCAAAGCCACTTCCTGAGGACAGCGGCTGCTACCAAAGGACTGCTCCGGCTGGACTGTGGGCTACACTGTGATTCCTGAAAACTCAGGACTAAGTTCTAAGTCTACCTAGGTGACCCTTCCCTTCATGAAGACCTCAGTCCTAAAGAGACTGGGTGCAAAGACTGGGAGAGATGGCTTAGGGGTTAAGACTGTGTATTGCTCTTACAAAGGATCCGAGTTCAGTTCCCAGTATCCACTTTGGACAGCTCACAACCACCTATAACTCCAGCTCCAGAAGATCTGACACCTTCTTATGGCTTCCAAGGGCATCTATACACACATGCACATACCCACATAAAGACGCACAAACATACATATAAATAAACATTTTTTTAAAGGAAGGAAGGAAAGGCTGGATGTGGTAGTGCATGCCTTTAATCCAGCACTCAGGAGGCAGAGGCAGGTGGATCTCTGTGACTCCTGCCTGGTCTACATAGTGAGTTCCAGGTCATGCAAGGAGAGAGAGGAAGGGAGGTAGGGAGGGAAGGAGGGAAGAAGGGAGGGTGGGAGGGAAGGAGGGAGGGAGGGAGGAAGTTAGGAAGGGGAATCAAGAAAAAAAATTAAGAGATTGGATGTGCCCTTGACAGGGACACTGGGGGTGTGATACAGGGTACGAGGGCTGGGCAGAACATGTGTGGTGGACACACAGCTGGAAGGCAGTGACTATGTGGGACAGTCAGGCTCCTCCCATGTGGAAAGACAGAAATGTGAAGCAGATCCACAGAGCTGCTGGGAACCTGAGCTATCAGTGAAAATGGCACTATTGTGTGAAGCCAGAGGCCATGAATGGCATCTGTGTGTAAACGTGTAGATATACAATGCTCCTGTGAGTTCTGTCCACCCTGCAGGCACTGAGACCAATGTCCATAACCCCATGCAAGGTGATAAGAAACTTGAGCCACTGCAAGGCTTGGTGGCTTGTGGCTGGGCAGGAGAATGAGGAGGATGAGCCCATCTGTCTGGACATGCTCAGGGAAAGATAGGGATGTGCACAGTGACATGGGAGCTGGTACCAGGGCAAATTCAGGACATCTGAGCATAAGAATGAGCATCACAATGATACTCTGAAGGTCATTTCCCAAAACCCTGGCACACATTTTACATATGCCATTCTTAAACCACCTGAGGCAGGAGGGACAGGGTGTCTTACTGGAATTAGGAAGGGGGTGTAGAGGGTCTCTTCCACCCTTCTGTAGCTCTTTCTTTCTCTTGTCTCTACACAACTCTGAGTCGCTCCTCATCTCTCTCACTCCCTCCATTTCTCTTGGAAATGCTCTGAGTAAAGTCACAAGCATGAGCTGTTCTCTGCAGAGACCCACAGAACTCTGGTTCCCTGCTACATGGGCCCACAGTCCTGGCCAACACCTGACTGTATGTCATGAGAGGCCCTGAGCCATCCTTGATCCCTGACCTGAAGACTGTGAGGGCCAGATCATTCCCAGCACTATGACTAAGGATAATCTGCTATGAACCAATCAGTATCTCAAAAATACTGGGCTGCGACCATAAAGAGAAATAAATAAGTGGAAAGTTTGATGGACTAGACCTTTACAGTTTCAGAGTACCTCCTACAAGACATGCAAGTACAGACTGTGAATGCAATCCACATGGAGAAGACACAGATGTCCCTGTCCCAAGCCCTCAGAGCAAGCATCTTGTGCAACAAGATGAACAGAACCATGTGCCCCCAGGCAGACTATGGTGACAGAGTACCTCCTGTGAGACTCCTGCTGATGCATCACCTACCCCAAAGGGATGCCTGAACCCTTCCCAAAGGTCAGGCCACGGAAGTTAGAGGACGGAGGAGCCAAGAAGCCTGACAAAAGAGGCCCAGGGCTCAGATACCAAGGACCCAAGCAGAGAAAGATGGGGTGGTAGTAGCAAGCTAGTGGCATTTTTTTATCCTGCCTGCTGCATGAGAGAAAATGTCCTGTTTTTAGCACCTCACTGGCTCTGGCAGAGGCAGAACAGGCTGGGCATGTGGCCAGGGACAGGATCAGGAGAGGTTAGAAGAGGATATAGCATACTTTGTGGAACCCATTCACTCTCAGAGCTTGTGGGCTCAGTTACCAGCTTGGCTGGGACATTTCTTGGGAATAGGATGGTCCACATTCCCAGAAGAAGGGACCATGCAAGAGGTCTTCTTCTGACCTTAAGAAGTGAACTCTTTCCAGGGATTTCCAGGTTCAACCACCAGGGCCTTTGTGAGGTGGCTGAGGCTGAACAGGCCTGACTGATGTTAGTAGTAGGTTAAAGTAGACGGCCCATGGCAGGTGTAGTAACTGTCTCTGATCCCTGGGGGCAGGTATACAAAAGCTGGAAGCATGTGGCTAAGGCCTTTCCTAAAGTCCCAGGTGATTAAAGGTCATATTAAAGGCACTTGGCTTTGTCTCTTCCATTTTGCAGGCTGCTTGTTCTGAAGCCTTGTGCTTCTGCTGGACAAGACCTATCTATCCAGAGCTGCCAAAGAAAACACCACCTCGTGCACATCAGGGTTATTTCCATTTTCTGTAACACTGCAGCCATCTCTGTCTTTACACTCTCCACAGCCTTTCAGATCAAGGCAGGGAAGGAGTCCCTCATCTGGAGTTCCGTGAGTCCTGTGGATATGATGGAGGAAGATGAGGCTGGAAGCTGGACAAGCCTCCTGGGACACAGCACCCGCCCTGAGACCCAGTAAGAGCAGGGCCGAACTGTGTGAGACAAGCCTATGTGTGGCTGTTCACAGAATGCAGTCTCCACAAAGAGAATGCAGGGCTTTCTGCTTGCCATACCCAGCAACCAGGGTGGGCAAAATAGGAATACAGATTGCTTTGTTACTTAAATGGACACAAGTCACAACCCTTCTTCTACATGGATGCTTTTCTTATGGATGGCATGCCTTATAATGAAAAACTGGAGCAAGAGGCAGAAGAGAGGAGGAGGGAAAAGGATGGAGGGGTGAGAGGGATGGGAAGGATTAGAGGGAAGAGAAGGGAAGACAGGAGGAGAGGTGGGAGAGGGCACAGGGCTCAGGCATCTCTCTGGAACTGATGCAAGAACACAGCCTACGAGTTCAGCCAAATGCCAGGGACTAGCTGAGGTGAGTCTTACCCACAATGGTCCTGTTTTGTGGCAAGTCCTATCCCCTTCTACGTTGATGACAGAGAGGTGTGTGGAGCCTTGGATGTCACCTGCTTTGGAAGCAGCTATGCAGAGACCAAGAAGGACACCCAGGGTACACTTGTGTTTGGGACAGTGTCTTTCATGGAACTGAAGCCAAACTGTGAGGCTGAGATATGGATGAATCTCAGACACTCAGAATCCACCTGTCAGGGATCCTGAACACTGTCTCGGAAGCTCTGCCCACAATGCAATCACTCACACTGAGCTCCAACATCCCCTTCACACATCAGCCATCCTGCGGCCCCTGACCTCAAAGCTCAGCTCCCAAGTCCCTCATGCCCTGCTCCACCCAGCACAGAGCAGGCAGGATCACCTGATGATCAATCACGGTCCCTAATCATACCACTGGAAGCCCCAGCAGATACTCTCTGCAAGGCCAGAACAGTATGGTGGCCCAGGACTCCCTCATCTGACATGCACAGGAGACTCCCTCCATCCTCCTAAGAATCCTCCTTCCTACCTTTGTCACCCCAGTTCAGCACCAGTGGCCAGCACAGCATCTACGTGATGTTCCTGGGAAGTGGCTGACACTAAACTCCAGCTCCCACACCGCCTAAAGATGACATGTCACTTCATACAATGCTTACTATTTACATTTAAAAGCCTAGAGAGACAACTGTTGACATCAGTGAATAGAAATGTGTGCAATGACCATCTGAATGCGTAGTCATTCTTGATGATCAAATTGGAAAACACTCTGGGCACATATAGTTACTGCCTGTCACTATGAGGCATGGAGCTCTTCCAGGAAGCTAAAGGGTCCCATAGATCTGTTCAGAACAGAAGTTTGCCTGGCTGAGCCAGAGATATGACTAGAGGCAAGACAGGTGAGGGGAGCCCAGCCTAGGCATACAGGTGGTGGGTCCTTTGTCCATCTTGGGCTGACAGACAGTTTAGCCAGAACCCAGAGAAGCCAGCCTGGAGGCCGGCTCAGCAACAGTGTCACATCCACCTGGCACTCACTGTGACATTACAGCTGCTACACGGGGCAAGGTGGAGCCCTAGCAGCCTGGGGAGAGATGTGGCCCTACACTCACCTGTACTTCTTCAAAAGGTCACACAGAGGGGCTTCATAAAGAGCACTCCATCCTGCAGCCGTGGACCAGGACCACCCACCAACCTTTCTCTGGTAGGATCTCAGGTCTCCCTGGGTCCCTTTCTACCCCAGCTCCCCAGGGATCATGGCTGCTGAGGCCCTGTTTCTAAACCACCGCTTCCTTCTTGTATTGACCTTGGTGCAAAACCTAACATAACCCAGAGACACATCCATTTCTCCTGACCCTCGGAGAACTGAGGAATCCACCATTCCATGCACTCGAGATTTTTCAACAGATTTTTTTTTTCTGTTCGGTGAAAAGCTTATTAGGAGCTGGCATGGTGGTACAGTCCTATAACTCCAGTTTCTTGGGAAGCTAAAGCAAGAGGATCAAAAGTTCAAGACCTGCCTGGGCTACAGAGTGAGTTCAGGGCCACTCTGGGTAACTTAGTGAGACCGTCCCAAAATAAAAAATACAAAAGATGGGGCTAGGGTTATAACTCGGTGGTAGAACACTTACCTAGAATGTACAAGGCCCTGAGTTCAATCCCCTGCACTGGGGGCTGGGGGTGATAGGCCAAAAACAGGCTAGGAAATAGCTTGGTGGGAAAGTGCCTGCATAGCATACATGAGGCTCTGGGTTCAGTCCTTAGTGCCACAAAGGAGAAGAGGAAAGAGAAGAAAGTTTATTTAAGAATAAATGTAAAAGGACAAACACTATAGCCTCCTGAGAGCACTATGCCAAGCCAGGAGGCCCACATTTGTGCTGTTAGTTATAAAGGATAAACCAACTCAGACAAAAAGTCAGATGGATGAGGACAGTGGAAGTAGGAAAGCCACAGTGGGGCATACCACAGGAGACAGGAGTCCAGAAAGTCCTCCATGTTGTAGTGAAGAAGGTGGCAAAATAGAAGTAAAAAGCCACTAATATCCAGAGGGAAAACAGCAGACATGAGCCAGCCGTGCAGTACAGGAGAGCCAATAGCTACAGCCCTAGACCAGGCACTCACCTGTGCACCTGTCAGAGGTCACCCGCAAACAAGACTGTACACACACACACACGCACACACTTTCCCTTCTGACACAGAACAGCATTGCCAGTAGAGCATGTTATAATGAAAATGTTCCATGTTATTCAAGAGTCACTCACCTCATATGATAATAAGCACTTAAAATAAGGCCAAGGAGACTAAAATTTGCACTCTGATTAAATTTTAAATTACTTAACTTTTAGTAGCCATATGTAGGTCATGGCTACCATTTTGGATGGTAGTGACCTAGAGAGAAGTAGGTAGAATAATCTAGCCTCGCGTCCACAACTCTAGAAACTGCTATGTCCTGACCGTATACTTCTCATGGATGCTAGGATACTACATCAGCCCTGCAGCAAGTGTGGTTGCTCCTCTTGTCTATGCCTGATATCTGCTGCTCCTTGCCTGTAAGGGCTAATCAGCTCCACCTCCTACCCCATTACCACAGCAGGCTCCACATTCCATCCTAACACCCAATCTGACATCTCAAGCAGAAAGGGGTGTCACCCCTCCCCCGCTTGCTCACAGACTGGCACACGGAGAAGCAGAGGTATACAGGGCTACTGTGCTCTTTCACCATACTTCTGGGTATTAAAGTACCAGAACCCAAAGCAACATAAGAACACACTCAAAGCAGGAGAGACAAAGCCCATGTTCAAAACCACCTCCCGAAGTGGCAAGAATTTGGTCAAAGTAAGCAAAGCCTTTGCTCTCAAGTCCAAGTCTGTCCACTCTCTCTACTTTTTCATTGGATTGCTTTCCTGCACAATGTCCCAGGTGCTCCTCCCCAGGTCCTGTGCAGTGGAAGTTCCCCAGCCCTCCTGTCATTATATACATCAGATCCCACAGCAGGAACCCCAACATTCCTAAGGACTGCCTGTGCCCCTCCCATACACACACTGACCATCACTCACTCATACCCCACCCCCTACATGATGCATTCCTTGTTGGAGCAGCAATTGCTAATCTTTAGAAACACCCCAGACTTTCCCATGGCTTTTACTAGATATACAAGGCTGCATAAGGGACGCACACATTACCATTTCCTGGGCTACTTCATCGGGGGTCTCTTTCTCCAGGTCAAAGGTAAATTCTATGGCGCCATTGTCCTTGGGCTTGCCCTTCAGTTTCTTGGGATCTTCCACCCAGAGGCGCAGGGCTATGGTGGACTTCCTGCCATGGTCCTCTTCTGCAAGTTCCACGCGGACACCAGTGTCCTCCGCAAAGAAGGCATGACTCAGTAGGTCCTTGATCTCATACCTAGAGGAAGAGTGGCTCCCAGGCACAGCCCTAGACAAGAGGCCTCCATACTCCTTGAGCAGTGTGGCTGAGTACATATGCACAACACCCAGGTCTCCACCCAGCACACTAATAAGCAGGCTACACTAGAAAGGTCTTTGACCTCACTGCTAGCAGGAAAGCTCTGCCCACAAGGGTAGGACAGAGCTATGCACACAGGGATTCCTGAATTCCTAGGAGACACAAAAAATTATAACCTGGATATGATTTCAGTGCTTCATGTTTTAAGACTTCCTTTTTTTCTTTCCCTTATAAAAATAAATTACATTCTTTGTACCAGGCTACTTGCTAAGCATACAGAAACAGACCCTGCTGGGGTACAGATTATTCTTCAATCGTCTTAAAAAACTCCTGGCTGAGGGTGGACCAAAGGAAGTAGAATCCTTTACACAACGAACTCTGCAGTGGGCCTCCCTATAGCAGCGGAGGTTAGTATGGGGCCTCTCTCAAGAGGACAGAGTGTAGAGAGCTGAAGGCAGAATAGGACTCAAGGACCTGCTAGACCCAGGGTTTGGAGGAAGACCCCCGCCATGGGTGGCTCATCTAGGAGGCCAGGTTGTCTGGCAGCTAGGTGTTGCTCCAGCTCCAGGTGGCCACACCACTCAAACACTCATCCCTAACAACTGCTCTGCTCTATTCTCTAATATGAATACCATCACTCAGCATCTATTGTCTTAGGTCTGGCTTCCTCTGGGTATATCTGTGGTTATGAATACCAGCTTCCCCTCCCTGTCTACTCTTGAAGGTGTTATGTGGATAGATGAGCATACCCCAGTTTGGGAGTGGGAAAGCCAAAAAGGCATCCCTAGATTTCTGGCTGTCCAGCTAGGAAGGTCAGTCAAGCTCCAAAGGAGAATTTGCTTTGGGGAACAACAGGAAGGTCCAGAGGTGAGACTGCAGCCTTAGAGACTGGGGAATCAGGCATATGCTTACAATATACAGTCTGGCATTCAGAAGCACAGACAGGGCTGAAGCAGATGGGAGGTCTGGGATGATGTTCCTTAAGGTCATGGAAATGGATAAACTCTGGGGACAACTAGAGAAAAAGCAAAGAGGGTCAGAAGGAAGGCCAAGTGTCCCAGTACTCTAGGTTGGGTCAGAAGTCTGTCCCATGAAGCAAGAAAAGACATGGGCCCACACAATCCATAGCAACTCCCCAGCTTGGTGTCACATGGCCTGAGCTGGTCTGACTGACCAAGGAAGTACTCCTTTGCAATGTGTCTCTAAATGCCAGGTGGAATGGTGTCAGCTGGAGAACGCCGAGCCCTGGGGAGCTCACCTTTCCTCCTTGTTCTTGCAGATGCACTCCCCAATGATCTCCTTGATCTCAGGATCGTGTACCTTCTCAAAGCTGGCCGGCTTGATACCCTGAGAAAGACAGAGTGGAGTAAACTGATACTACCCAGCGCAAGAGGAAGCCCTCCCAATCCCCCAGGGTGTTGTCTCCCACCACCAACTTGCTACCCAGAGTCCTTCTCAGCCTGAGGCCGGGGACCCAGCAGAGCCCGGGGTTTTGCTAAGTTGTGCTGAATGCTGAACTTAGCATTCAAGGAGGCTGAGGAGGCTATGCGGCAGAGTTCTGGAGAGGAAGGAATGATAGAGTCCAGGTGTCCACATGTAACTCCCTCCAAGTCTCTGCTTAGTACCAAGACTAAGTATCTAGGCAGCATCACAGAGCCTGGCAAGCAATCATGAGAGAGTTGTAGGCAGAGCTATTCCCAGAGTTCCCACAGAGCAGGGATGCTGTAATGGGTTTAGTATATGACAATGACAAAATTTACTAAATACCCCAGGAGACAGGAACCCTGGCCTGATAGAAAAAACAGTCAACAGAAACGAGAGCTTGCTCTAGTTGCAGGGAAGGGTGTGTGTATAAAACTCACTACTGCTATGAACCAGTCTTTAAAGTAAAATACTCATGTCGAGGAGCAGAAATGATAGATATGAAAAAAGAACCAAGTGGAACCAGACACAGAAACACCACATCTGAAGGGAACGCTGTCAGTGCAGATTCACCACAGACCAGATGTGCAGGAGACAAGACAAGGCAGCAGGAGGACAGGACGTGGAGCAGAGAGGCACACTGACATAGCCCTGTTCCCTTATTCCAGAATTTAAGACAGTGCCGAGGGTGAAGTAGGCACGTGATATACATAAAAGTGGGGCCCCAGGTCAAGGTGGGAAGCAGGGATAGAAAATAAAACATATCTGAGGGCTGGGCAGATGGTTTACTCAGTAGACTGTATGCTACACAAACATGTGGACCTGAGTTCAGATCCACATCACCCACATAAAAGCCAGTATTGGAGGCACATGACTATAACCCCAGCACTGAGAGAGGCAAAGACAGGCAGATCCTGGGGTTCACTTGCCAGTCAGTCAAGCTGAAGCGGTGAGCTCTAGAGCTCTGGGTTCAGAGAGAGACCCTATCTCAAAAAATAAGGTAGAGAAGTGATTCAAGAAAGACAACCTGACATCAACCTCTAGCCTCCACACATGTTTACATTAGGTTAGCGCCTCTGTGCACATGCCACATACCACATGTGGGAGGGAGGGAAGGAGAGGGGGGAGGGGAAGAGGGAGGGGAAAGGAAAGGAAGGAACGGGAGGGGAAAGAAGAGGGTGGAGGGGAGGGGAGGAGAAAAAACATCTTTGAAGAAATAATTACCCAAAAGTTTCCAACTTAGATGAACACTGTAAGCCTAGAGGTTTCACACTCAAACCCAGGCAAGAAAAAGCTGGGAGGGGGGGTGAGCTGGTGGTGGGAAGCTTCCCTTGGGGTCCTCTTTAAGTTCCTCCCCTCATCAAGGCCAGTCGCCTAGGTGCCTCCCATTCAGACCAGCCAATGGCCTTGCAGAGAAAACAGATATCTCTCACATCAAGAGCTGGCAAGGTTCATGTGCAATTTGCTTGCTTTTGAGAGGGTTAGGTGTGAACAACTAATTAAAAAACATGAACACAATGAAGGCTTCAGCCATCCCATACTTCACCCTTCAGCAAGACTCAGTCTTTAAAAGTCTTTGCCTTTTTTTCCTGTTTTATATAGAGAACACAAAGTATACATTTTCCCAAAATGAGAGGGAGGGAGGGAGATGTATCTAATGAGCCAGGCTGAAGTCCTAAAGGCTCCAGTGCTATGCTGCCCACTAGCCAGAATCAGGAGCATGTCCAGTTTGGAGCCTGAGATGCCCGCTCCCTGTCCCCAGTCCAGTGGACAAACCCATCTTCCAGATTCAAAGCAAATCTGAAGCCCCAAGACCCCTTCCCTATATTCCACATCAATACCACCAAGGCCCTAGATCTCTCAAGTCCTTAGCACCCTGCTCTGCAGATGGCCCCTGCATCCCTGGAGGAACTTTACACCTCTGTGAGTCCTTTCTGGGTCAGGCAACTAGCCAAGAACTCGGTCTGCCACCACCTATCTAAAGTGCACACAGGAGAGGCACAGGGTAACCATGTGACATAATTTGGATATAACAACTAAAGGAGAAAGGTATATAAGAAGGCTCAGCTGGAGTGATGGGCTCAGAGTAAGGCTGCAGGGATGCCAAGACCATGGATGGTTCTACACACACCTGCAAAAGCAGCCTCTACCATATAGGCCCTTAGAGCAGACAAACAGACAAAGCATCAGGTCCCATAGGGCTGCCCAGGAGGCAGGGAGGACTCTGAGGATCAAAACAGCCAAGGTCAGGGAACACCCTCAGGGCCTCTTGGCCTTACCATGAGAGCAAAGATGACACAGCATAAAAGCTAGCACAAAAGAGCCCCAGCCCAGCTGCTCTCTACCTCAGATGTTTATTCCCCCTATCTTAGGGCCACCACAGAGAGGACAGGCCAATCTGTTTGCACAGCTGAAGCCATCAGATCAACTCAAAAATCACAGTGACAGCAAAACAGGGATTAAGGTTCCCAGGCTGGCCAGTGCTGACAGCCACCCAGAAACCTTGGCTTGGATAATGGTTTGATGAAAAGGAAAACAAACTGTGATTCCAAAATAAAGAAGATGGGGAGGCCAAAAGCCCTGGGGAGCCCAGAGCAGGGTTCCAACGACAGGTAACCTGGGTATACCTTACAGCAAAAGGCCCAAGTGGAGATATAGCCTCCTAGGCCTCAGTTTCCCTTGTCCTAGGCCCTCAGGTGCCATGTGTGTGACAGCCTGCAGGGCTGAGCACCATCCGCAGCACCATCATTGCTATTTGCTTTTGCTAGACATCTCACCCAGCCATGCCTCAATTTCCCCACTGTAAGATGCCCACACTCCTTCCCTTACACAGCTACCATAGGTGCCACATGAAAGCCCAAGCACTAGCCAAGGCTGTGTCCTTACTAACAAGGTGGCTGAGTGGACTCACACAGGTGACCTTTCGGTAGATCTGGGCAGCGTTCTGACACTCCGAGTAGGGGTACTCTGAGGTGGCCATCTCCAGCATGCACATCCCGAAGGCGTAGACATCAACCGACTCGTCGTAGTGTTCCTCATACATCTCAGGTGCCATGAACTCGGGGGTACCTGTGCCAGGAGTAGCAGTTGTAGCCATCACTGATCATGCCCCGCCCCTCAGGTTCAGAGAAGTCCTCATGACCCCTTTCTGTGGCACACTCAGGGTATCCAGCTCTAGGTTACTAGTGCTGGACTCCAGGATTCAAACCAGTATGTGCTACAGTCTGAGGTGCCCAAAATCTCACCTGTGGTTCCATGGTTAGCCATGAGTTTGCAGAGGTTGTTGATTTTAGGAGAGCAAAAGATTTTGCTTTAATAACAAAAAATGCTTTTTAGTAAAATATGTCCAACTTCATGGCTCCCAACCTTATAAACTGAGGCAGTCTATTGCTGAACCCAGAGCTTACCCACTCTGCTAGTCTAGTTAGCCCACTTGCTCTGAGGATCCCGTCTCTGACTCATGAGCGCTGGGATTACAGGTGGCCACCATACCCACCTGGCTGTCACTTTCAGGTAATAGATATCTGAACTCTGATCCTTATACTTGCCTGGCAAGCACTTTAACCTATGAGCCATCTCTCCAGTCCCATGTTGGGGCTTCTCATTCATTATTTCAGTTTAACGCACATTATGAGTCTAACCAAAAAGTCAACATTTTGGGTAGAAGAAAAATAAAAATACATGCTTAGGTTTTATATAAAAGAATACAAATCTCTGGAAAAAAATCCATCAGAAAAAAGTAGAGGCTGAGAGAAATAAGAAATCTTATGCTGAGAATTTTTATTCTCCTGTGCTTCTGAAATCTTTTGCACTGCTAATTTGTGGTATTTTTAAGTTTCTTTCTAACTTTTGTCATACAAAAGTGCATATACTGCTGAGGCCATAAGATCCTCAACAGAGAGGTCCCAGGCATGGGTGGCCTAAGCACAGATCAGAGGCCAGGACCTTTCCACTACTTCATATGTCCTTGGGTCCCGCAGTAGATCATGAGGGAGCATATGGACCTGGAGCACCGTGATCACTCAGGAGGTCCACCATGGTGGCAGCTGGAGCACAGTAGACAGGGCAGCTGACTCGGCCAGAAGCCCCAAGCTGCAAAAGAAAGGGCTCACACTCCAAGACCACAATGCCACCTATGCTAGCCGAGCCCTGGGATGCCTCTGCCAGACACTGTGGGGGACAATTTGTCCTGTGAGAGCAAGAAGAAAAAACAGCAAAGTCTTTCCTGCTAGAGGAGTCAGCAAAGAGTCTCCAGGGGTGTGTCCCGGGCCTCAGAGAGGAGTGTACCAGGAATCTGGCTCTTGGGGCTGCTAGACAGGAAGCCGGGAGCTAGGCCAGACACTCCTTGACATATTCAGGGACCCCCACTCATCTAGCAGAGATGCCACTCACTGGCTGCTCCACACAGTACTAGGATCAAGGCACAGCAATGCACCTGAGCTTGGTCTCTTTGGAAACCTAAAAGAACTGAGGTCCCTTCTCTGCAAGAAGCACCCCAAGGTGCAAGACAGCCTGGCTCTGGGAGATGGGCTGGAGAGCAGGGGTTGAGTGTAGCTCTGATTCAGGATAGGGGACCCTAATAACTCTTGGACACTGGTGTGCTCAATCATTTTTCCTTTTTATTACACTATTTAAATCTGAATTTTAGAAATAACATGTATGTGTGCTCATGCATATAACATACATGCATTTGTCTAGACAAAAGTTTCACTCACTGACCCACTTCATGGTCAGCCTTTAGCTGTAGAACAGCCCACCCTGGCCCTCAGCTGCCTTGCATACCTATTAGGCACCCCCAGGTCTCTAAAGATGAGTCTATGTGACAAAATCAACATTACAGCCCCCTGTCCCCTATGTTACCAGGCACTAGAGAATCTTTACACCACCCCTTTCCAAGCTCCTCCTGTCAGAGGAAGGCAAGTCCTCTACAGGGACAGTCCCTGACCACCTTCTCCTTTTGAACAGAGAAGTAACTTCAGCTTTGTGGCTACAGTATGAAACCTCATTTCTAGAATGGCAAAGAGCTCATGGGCTGCGGGACACCAGGGAGTGTGCTCAGGGTCTCAGCTTCTTCATAGGAAGAACTTTATTTTGAATTGTTATTTCTGAGGTGGGTGGCCCTAAGGAGCCCTCCTGTCACCTGTACAAGTCCAAGGTCTGCAACCAGGAGTTACTTCCGAGGGCAAATTTGAAAAACCTGCCTGGAAACTTCCCAAAGCTCAAAGCCAAGGTGTGGCACCACCATAGCTCTGAGCCCCACTGATTTCTTTTCTTCTTTTTTAAAAAATATTTTGTGTGTAAGGGGATGTGCATGAGTTTGTAAGTGTGGTGAATATGTGTGGTATATGCGTGTGTCTATGCACAAAAGTCAAAGGAGACTACTGGATGCCCCGCTCTAGCATGTTCCATTTAATTCCCTTGAGACAGAGTCTCTCAATGAACCTGGAGGTAGGCTGGTATCCAGAAAGTCTTAGCAATTCTGCCTCCCAGCAGCATTGGGGTTACAGGAATGTATGTGACTATACCCAGGTTTTTATGTAGGTTCTGGCAGTTTGAACTCAGGTCCTCGTTTATACAATAAGCACTGTTACCAACTAAGCCATCGCCCCAGTCCAGCCCCATCTATTTTATAGAAAGGAAACAGAAGACCTGGGTCAGTCCCAATTGCCCACCATTCAGCTCTCCCAGGATATGGAGACCAGAGACTCAGGTTCCAAACGGCCACTGCCTAGGCAACTGCCCAAAATGTCACAGTCTGAAGATACAACTGAAAATAAAACAGTTCCCCAAAATTACCAAACAGGCCAAGTTCTGTCCTCAAACAATTCATGGAGCTCTGAGACCACCTACTCCTTGCTCTACTTGTGTCGGTGATCAGCCTTAATGAAGGGGCACAGCTGGATATAAGGCAATGACTCCCAAACAGCTTTCTGCAGCCTCTCTGCATACTCTCTTCAAAGCCCAGGAAATTTTGCCCAGCATCTGGTAGACCCTTAGAGCTGTGCCAGTCACCATACTACTGGACATACACATAATACCCATCCTCATAGAGCAGCTACAGGCCACTATCCCCAGGGCCCAGGGCACCATCCCTAAAAGTTGGTCAGGGAGGCCTCTTGACACTGGAGTCAAGACCTGAGGACAAGAAAGGGCCAAAACGCTCTTTGAATGGAACTCCCCACACCACCTTCCAATACCATGCAGATACCACTCTGGGCCCCTGATCCACCTTTGCACCCAGACACTCCCAAGTTGTCACTTCTTTGTATCCCATAGCTTTGGGTACTTCTTTCCCTGACTACTGAGATCAGCTCTCCAATGTCACCTACCACAAGCACCCTAGTTCCTCTATGACAATGCCTCTTCCTCTTCATGAGCGGCCACAGTGTCTAGACACATCACGGAAGTCAGCACCCAGCCTATCACCTTCAGCAGATAATCACAGATGGCACCTAACAGAGCCAAGGAACTGATGCAAAAACCATCCCAGCCCTGAGTATGATAGGAAGGAATCTCAGCAGGGAACAGAGCCAGTGTGTCCAGCCAAGGAGGCAGCATGTTCCCTACCAGGCAGGTCTTCTGGCTGAGCCACCAGAAGCCAGAAGGAACTGCTTGGATACTTGAACACCCTATTGAGCTTCCTGTATCAGGTCTGAGATGGATGAGCAAAACCAACTATCTGTGGCCCCTCAAATGCCATGTGGTTTCCTCACAGGCCTAGAGAGGAGAAAGAGGCTCACCTATCACACTTTTGGCAAATGATGCTCTTTTAAGGGTGGCCAGACCCAAGTCGCCAATCTTTACTGAGCCAGTGGGCCCAGTAATAAAGATGTTGTCGCACTTGAGGTCTCTGTGGATGATGGGGGGAGTCCTCGTATGCAGGAACAGCAGGCCTTTCAGGATCTGCCGGCACCAGCTGCGCAGCACTTTGGGCTTCATTACCTTGAATCGCTTCAGGTACCTGGGGAGAAGCAGAGGGCTCACCAAGCAACTCACCTGCTGTGGGCCCTAAGGAAGACCTCTCCTAGGAAGGCCCTATCTGGCACCATCTACTCCATGACAAAGCCTGGCCATGTGTACTTGGCATCTACCTCGGGCAGGAAGGTGAAAGGGAAGATCTCAACAGTCTTGCCGCTAGCCAGGGTGTCTCAGCTGGAGCCAGGCCCAGAATAGGGAGCAGGGTTGTGACAACAGCCTCCACTGGTTTTTTGCGCTAGCAATCTCACTGCCAAAGCCAAGCCAAGAATGGTCCTAATCTCCTCATATGATGAGAAATCCTGGGAGGGCAGAGTCCCAGTCAACAGATTTTTTGAGTGTGAGTGACAGGGGAACACCTACAGCCAGAAGTCAACAAGGCCAGGCCAGACCAGCAACCTGTGTGATGGGTCCTCATGTGTCTCTAGGGAGCAGGGGGCAGCTGAGGATGGGAACATGGCTCTTCGCTTGTTTACCTTTCATCTGAGAGTGAAGCTGCTCAGAGTAGTGGATATCAAGGTCCTACTTGGGGCTTTGGGGGTCAGACAATTCAGAGGAAAACAGACTATGGCCACTCAGAGGGGACATTCCCCTAACTCCACAGTGTAGACCTCAGAGAGGAACTACAAGCTTCCATGGCCATTGACTCACTGCCATGATCTGTTTGGCCCTGGACACCTGCCTCTAGAAGCTCTACTCTGCTTCTGGACCACCAGAACACATCAGGCTGGCCCCTGGGCAAACAAACATTAGCCAGAAATAAGGCACCAGACAGGGCATACAAAGAAATCATGTCACTAGGAAATAAAGAGCCTCCTAGTGTCCCACACAAGAAGGGAGAGTAGGGACAGACACCTGGTCATAAGAACCTGTCTCATTTGTTATGAGAAGCCAGGGGGAGCCACAGGCTAGGAGTAACTGCTAGGTTTGATTCTTCTAGTTTGGAGAAAGGACTTTCTGTGGCCAGAGGAACAATAATCCCAACAAGGGACACTTTTGGGAGGCAGACACTAGATCATGGGTAGCAGCCAGGACAGCTCCCAGCAGTCCAAGACCTCTGTTACTCCCAGCTATCATAGTCCTGCACCCAACGCTAAGACCATCCCAGCCCCACAGGCATGCAGCACTTACGTCTTCAGGGTCCCTGAGGTCATCAGCTCTGTCACCAGCACAATACATCTCTTGCCCTTGGCACTGGACTCCCAGAAGTCATAGAAGCGCACGATGTTGGGGTGCTGCAGGCCTTTCAGCATCTCCGCCTCCTCCTTGAACCGCTGCCGCTCCAGCTTGGTGAGCTTCCGGTCCTAGAGCCAGAGACAGATGCACTGAGTGGGTGGCACTCTGAGCCTTGCCAGACATTCTCCCTCCTTCCAGAGGCGTTCAGCAGGGGCAGGGAGGTAGCATGAGGGACAGGGTAGTGACTGAGAAGCCCCCCAGGCATGGCATTCCCCAGCAGTGATGTGTGGCAGAATCCAGCCTTCCTCTCTACCCACAGAGAGACAGGTGGAGAGCACAGCTGACCCTTAGGCCCAGATGCAGCCCCTGCCTGGGGATCTCTACAAGAAATTTCTCTAGAAAGCCATAAATAGCTCTTGATCCACACTGCCAAGCTCATATACTTTTCCCTTAAAAACACCTCAGAGGCCTCTGTTCCCTCAGCGATCATTCACTTTCCGAGTGTTAGTTAAAGGAACAAAACGTCAGTTCACTTCTAATGTATACACAAGTGGGAGGATGCACTTGAGACCCAGAAGATTGGATAAAGGAGACACATGCCAAAAACCAGCACTGAGATGATGGAGGATGGTCTCAGCAAAGCAGATCCTCATAGAGGACATCCTGGGCCTCTGGGGCAGGAAGAAGCATGCCTTGCCTGGCCTCGGGCCACTGTACCCAGCCTAGGCAACGAATCTAATCCACTGGCCTGAAGTTTAAAACAGAACACTAAACAGATATCATTGTAGGGCTGAGGATGTGGCTCAGTGGGTAGAGTGCATGCCTACCATGCACAGGGCCCTGCATTAAATCTCCAACACTGCATAAACTTTTAGACTTGGTGGCCCACACCTGTCATCCCAGTACTTAGGAGGTAGAGACAGTAGAATCAGAAATTCAAGGTTATCCTCAGCTACATAGCCTGGGCTACATGAGACTCTGTCTCAAAATTAAAAAAAAAAAAAAAAAAAAAAATTTGCCATCTGTGTGAGTTGGTCACCTCCTATCCAGAGCTCTGTCCTCTGCCCCATGATAGAATCTGCTTCTCACCCAGCCCCCCACTCACTAATCCCTATAGCCCACCTGTACCCTGCCCCTCCCTTTGTCCAGATCCACCAAAGTATTCTCACCATGGAGCACATAAAACAAATCCAAAGAGTTTGCACAATCTTGCTTTCTGTGCCTCCAAGTTCATCTCACAAGTTGAAACCTGCCCTGGGACCAGTGGACCCTCTCTATACTCTCTCTGCCTGGTGTCCCCTCCCAGTCCTGCCTCCTGGGACATGCATCCCCAGAGCCACCAGCGTGTGAGCAGAGGCATGCATATTTTCAGAAGGTAACTGTCAACACAATTGAGCCCAGAACACAGAAACTCTGAGGAATTCCAGGAGACAGGAAACAGGTAGTTTAGATAGCTTAGACAGAGATCAGAGCCAAAAGGAAATATAAGCAAAGATCCCCAGGATCCTTTGGGAACGCCCCATATAATGTCAAGCCAGAGTCCAATTGCAGCAGTGGGCCATAAGGTCATGGAAAGGGCCATGATGTTAAGAACCTATACGCTACATGGCAGCTGTACCCATTAGGCCAGACCGCTGCCCCATAACCCAAACCCTCACTGGCCCATTTGCTCACCAGAGATTAGACAATCCCCACTGCCAACAAGTCTAAAGAGCCAAAAAAAAAAAAAAAAAAAAAAAAAGCAACAACTTGGCCAGCCCTAGAAAGACAATCATTCAGAGGCCAAGGGCAATTCAAAAACATCTAATTAATGTTCCCATGAAGACCCAAGATGTAGACCCGTATATACAAAAGTAGGCTTCTAATTTGAAAGGTACCATCCAGAAGAGTTCTAGCAAATGAAAGTTGGGCTTGCCTTGTCTAAAATATAAAATATTCCCAAATTCAATGAAATGCTGAGTAAAAAAAATATGTAATTTTAAAAATATTTATTTGTTTATTTCTATTTCGTAAATGTTTTGCCTGCATGGATGTAAGTACATCCATATGTGCTATGCCCGCAGAGGCAAGAGGGCATTAGGCACCCTCAAACTGGAGATACAGACAGTTGTTAGCCACAATGTGGGTGTTAGGAACCAACCCTGGGTCCTCTGCAAGAGCAGCTAGTGCTCTTAACCACTGAGACATCTCTCTAGCACCAAATAGTTAATCTTTAATCTAGACAATAAAATGGTACTATGTTCTGCTTATTAAAATAATTGTTTATATAAGATAATGAAAGCAAAGCCACAGACTGAGAGAAACCACTCCCAATACATACATCTGACAAAGGACTTGGACCTGAGAGCTTCTGTAACCAAACATCGAAAACAGACCTACAGAAATGGCCAAGAGCCTGAACAATGTTGAACTTCATTAGCCACTGGGGAAATGCAGATGAGTTCACACTAAGGTTCCTCCTCTCCTCTTCTGAGGATACTCTGCTGCTGGGAGAAGTCCTAGGAGGATTTCTAACTGCTCTGGATCCCACTAAGAAGACCACAGACTAAGAGAAAGGAAATACTAGTCCACAAAAGACGTAGAGGCAGATAGCTGAAAGATCCGACCAGGAGAACATAAACACAATGGCAGTACATCCATGCAAACAGAAATATAACTAGCAACTAAAGAAAAAACACTTTATCTCAAAACACTCCGTGTGACTCCCAAAAACATCAGTCTGAACTAAAGAAGCCAGACACAAGCATATGTCTGGTGGGATCCCATTTTGATATGGAGCTCTAGACAAGACAGACTAAAACAAAGGGTCACCTTCAAATAGCAACTGCCTCTGGGCTGGGTAGGAGCCAGGACTGACAACCTGGGGGCAGGGGGGGAAGGGGGTGGGTATGTTGGTTTATGTGGAACTGGGGGTTGAATCCAGGGCCTTGAACTTGCTACCACTGAATGCTACCACAGCCACAGACCAACTCATGCTTGTGTGTATATATGTGCCTGCACGTGGGTACTCATGTTTGCAAATGCCTGTGTGTGAGAGTGTGTGCACGTAGGTGGAAGCCCGAGAGTAATACTGGCTATCTTTCGCGATTGTGCTCCACCTCACATACTGAGGCACAGCCTCTCACTGGAATCCAGAGCTCACTGATTTGGCTGGTCTAGCTAGGCAGTTTGCTCCAGGGATCTCCTATCTCTGCTTCCCAAGTGCTAAGATTAAAAGTGGTCTGCCATGTCTGCATGGCATTTACTTACCCAACATGCTAGAGATTCGAACTCTGGTCCTAAAGCTTTTAGGATAAGTGTTTTTAACAACTGAGCCATCTCCCCATCCCCCAATTCACATTTTTAAGATATTTCACTGTGTAAATTACACTTCACTTTTTCAAATGTAACAAAAAAGTTAAAATATCGAAACACTGAGTGCAGTAGGTAACTCTAAAAGAAAGAAAATGAGAAACATTAAGAGAAATGAAAGAACTACCTGGAAGTCAAACAACTATGTAACAGCAGTTCTAAGAACCAACATCATGAAATATAGTGGAAAATTTCCCTGGACTAAAAAGAGAATGATCTGGAGGGATGGCTCAGTGGTTAAGAGCACTGGCTGCTCTTGCAGAGGACCTGGGTTTAATTCCCAGCACCCATACGGAGGCTAACAACCGTTCATAACTCCAGTTCCAGGGGATCCCACACCCTTTTCTGACCTTCTCAGGCATTATACAACATAGATATTCTTACACACATGCAGGCAATATACTCATACATATAAAGTAAAAATAAGCCAGGCATGGTGATGCACACCTTTAATCCCAGTACTCGGGAGGCAGAAAGGCAGGTGGATCTCTGTAAGTTTGAGGTCAGCCTGACCTACATAGTGAGTTCCAGACCAGCTGGGGCTACAGGGAGATCCTGTCTCAAAAAGACCAAAAAAATTGAAAAATAAAAAATAAAAATAATACTTATTTTTAAAAATTAAAAACAAAGCAAGAGCTAAGGACACTTATGGAGTCTTGGTCCAGAGGCATCCTGTGCAGGGAGAATAGGCCCAATGTAGGGCTCCAGGTGCTTGGACAGAATGGAGCTAGGGGTCCCTGGAAGAGCTCAGGCCTCCCCCAAGACTTACCTCTTTCCAATTCCTAAGTGTTCATACCCAACAGTGACACCATCCCTGGGGCCAGAAGGCATCTGTCAGGCAACACAGAGCTACAACAGCACACCTGTGTCTCTTCCGTCCCCTCATCTCCTGGGCACCCAAGTGCTCCAGGGAGGCCCAAGGTCCCTGCATGCTCCACACTGTCCTGGTACACAGGATCTGCTTCCATGCCTAGGTCCCTAGGAATTGAAACAGGTCTACTCAACTAAGGCCAGCACCTGCTCACTGCCCTCTCAGTCTGAAGCAGGGAAGGGTGTACAGCCTAGAAGTCTGTGGACTGGGTGAGCATGAAGGCAACAGCATCAGGGAGGGAGAGCTGCTCTGTCCCCCAAGTTCTGTTCCTGGCCAGGATTTGAGTAAGCAAGAAACCTTAGGGAAAACCCAATAACAGACAAGAACACAAACATCCAGTCAAAAATTAAGCTAAAGGGACAAGTGGGCACTCAGCCCCGAAAGAGAAGTCCTCTCTGTAGGCAGCCTGGGTGAACTGTGATCCCCACTCCAGTACTTGCTTCAGAGGTGAACCCTGGCCGTTCTCAGTCTCATCCTGGCAACAAAGTAGCCTGTTACCACTGTGCAGCCTGAGTTTGCTTCCAAATTCATATTTAAGAAAAGGCATTGTCATCAAACTGAAAGAGCTCCCCACAACTACCAGATAAAAACAACTGACACATAAGTGGCCTAGGAGAGTCTCAGACACTGTGTGACATATCCCTAGAGTCAGTTGCTGAAGGAGACACCAGTCATCAGGGCCAGGTCCCACTGTTTACCTGTGAGCTCAGCATGTGCAGACAAAACATGAGTAGCTCAGACCAGTCACCACCAGATACTTCATTGTCTTGTCAGGAGCACCAGGGAGTTTAAAGTTATCCAAGGCAAAAACTTGAATGTCTGGCCCCTCTATCTCCTAAAACAATGCTACTTTCTTCAAAAGGAAAGGGAGAGGGCAGAGAGAGTATGAGAGGAGTCAGGTGACTAGAGGCCTTGCTCTCTCAAAGGCAACATGAGACCAAATTCCCCAACTCCAGAACTCCCAGTCGGAGAAAGAAGTAGGTATGCTCGCCCAAAGGAGGCATGCCATATTGTAATCATTTAGAGCAATTATTAATATAAATATCAAAAGCCAACTCATCCTGGCTTAATTATTTTAAACAACTTATTGGTTCATGTAAGCAATAAATCCAGAAGTCTGGGCATCAGGAGTGGCTTGACCAAGCTCCCTCTCCATTTCCAGCATTCTGGAAATACTGCTTCTTTCTCAGTTTTCTTTGAAGTGTTTCCTATAGAATCCAAGTGCTCACGAGATATTCATCAGCCATTTTATAAATAAGTATATGAGCAAAGACATCTCTAACTCCAGGCAGATCCGGAGTTTCATTCCTGCAGACCTGGCAATGCCAGTTTTTCTGAGTCTCTTCTGACACCTTTCTAACCCTTTTCATCACAAAGCTGTAGGTTCTGAGTTTGGAGATACTCTTTTAAAAAAAAGTTACTGTGGACCTAAAGCTCTGGGACCCAAGGTACTTTTTCAGGCTTGACTGACCATTAGGAATTAGTAATGCACAGGTGACCAAAACAGAATAAACTTGACTGAAAATCTATCTTTTACTGTGCTATGGGGAGCTTTTCCCAGATGTTCCAAGTACGCTTGGGAGAATTTTCATTATTGGTATAGAGAGCCAGGGTCTGGCACTGGTCCACCCATCTTCTGGTTTATGTGAATGGACTCTGAGAATGTCTTTCCACTCAGTCAGCAGATAAAAAAGGTCAGCCAGCCACAGAGGGGATGCCCCACACTCAGTCCTTCCCAGCACTTTTGAGACCCAGAGCCTACATGCATCACATCCTGCATCAGGACCAATAACCACCTCACCTCAGAAAGCCACTATTCTTGCCATAAGCACAGCAGGTCAGTTTGGAGGCAAGTTCTCCATGTACCCTACCCTCCCTAGCCTGGGCACTCTGACCATAGGAGGCCACCTCTTTCTGATCTAAAGCTGTCATAGGGTAGAGAAGACTATGGGGTTGAGACAGGTGTAGCAACAGACTTATCAGCATCTATCAGGATGGAAAGGTTCAGGGCAGGTGGCATGAAGGCCAGGAAGAAGGCAGCTAGCAAGGAATGAATCGGGCATGACACAAAGTAGGGATCTAGACAGATCAGCTCTTCTGAGACCCAGTCCATGATGTGGCATAGGTGGTAAAGCCACGGGCTGTCTGGACCAACTGCTGGGCACCACAACGAACAGATGGCAGACATGAGCCTTCTTGAGGGTACACAGGCATGGTCCACTCCACAAAACTCCAATGACCTCAAGTTTCACACAGGCCACAGTGGATACCAGGTCTTTCCCCAGCACCCCTTGGGCCAACCTGCCTAGGGTGCCTCAGAACCACCCAGAAGCTGGGATGCTGCAATCCAGTAGCTCTAGTTAGGGTTGAAGGGTTATTGGCTCCCTTTTGTGGTACCTCGCCCCCAATCCTTCACCAGGAAAGGCCCAAGACCTCCTGAGATGAATACAAGGCCATGCTGACACCATCCTGTACCTGTGAAGCCTAGAGCCTTCAACTAGTAACCAGCCTTGACACAGTGGGCCTAGCATGGCCCCTATTTACCACACATTGTCTTGGGCTCAGCCCTGAGTCCAGTGGGGACTATGAGGATCCAGTCTCCATCTGTAAAATGACAATGATAGTACCCACCCCAGGCCCCACAAGAGCCACAGGGGGTTACTGTAGAAGCACCTGTTTAGCAAGGAGCCCCTCTGTGCACTGCTCCCTTCAATCTCCATTCCATAAGCAGAAGGTCAAGTCACCATGGAGACAGGGCAGAGTTGGCTTCAGTACTAAGCACAAGGATAAGGGAGGAGAGGACATTCTCACAGCTCTACAAGCAGTCCCCAGAAAGAGAACAGCAACACCCAGGTGTTACTGACTGGTGGTGGGAAGGAGATAATGACAGAGGGCCCTGGGGTATCACCATCTAACAGTACCTTCTGCGAAGAATGCTATATCTCTGTGCTGCCCAGTGAGGCTGAGAAGTGGCCACATTGCCCAGGCACTGATTGCTTTCATTTCATTGTGACCTGCTCAAATGGTGCCTATGGCTGGTTATAACTACACTAGACAGAGCAGGTAGAGAATCTGGCCACCCATTGTTCTCTGAGCACCAGAGAGGCACTAAGAGGCACTAAGAGGCCACACCCAGATACTATACAGACCTGGTGAATGGGGCTGAAATGGTTAGCCTGGACAGTACTCAGTGGATGGCATATACCTGGTTTCCATTGGCTCACTGCCTTCTTAGGAATAAGCATGTGCGCATTATCACTGCACACTCTCTGTCAGATTAAAGTCCTCAGTAAACAGGACATTTCCCAGTATAACCCATGGGCTCTGAACCAGGTTCCTTCCTCACCACAGAAACCCCACAGGTCTCGTCCTACATCCCAGCTGGCCCTCCTGACAAACAATGGAGATACTCAGTCCTACAGCCTGGAGCTCAAGGCAGGGACTGTTGTTCTAGACTTAGATAAGGGAGCAATGACCCCTTGTCCCCATCCCCTCAACACCAGGTAATAGGCAGTGATCTCCCAACCAGGAAGAACTTGGTGCTGGCCAGGGTGGAACCACTCTTCCAGGAAGGCGGACCGATGCCAGTGGGGAGCCTGTGCACCTGCACTCAGCTGCTTCAGGTAAAACAGGAGCAGCTGAGCAAAGAAACGGGTGGGCATGCCAGGAACAGGTGGAGCTGGACACGGGGCACATGGGTGTCTCATTTCCAAAAGAACGGTTACGGTTTGCAGAATCAATCAAGAACTCCAGGGGGAAAAAAATGAGACAGCCTTCACACACCACGTCTTCCATTCTACAGAGCAGCACTCAAGGGCCCTTTCTCTACCCTTTCTCTACAAGGTCTGAGCCTTGGCCTGTACCTCATACCTGGCCACCTTCCCAGGGACCAACATCATCAGCGACAACCACAAGCAGAAAGTCCAGGGCAAGTTTAGGAATGATGCACACTTCCAAGGAAGTGAAGGGTGACTCCCTACCCTCCACAGACACGCTTTCGAGAAGCAAATGTCCCTGCTACAGTTAGCAAAAACTGCCAAGTGCTCTTTGCTCCATGTGTTACTGTTGAGATAAAGGATTAGAGAAACACGAGCTCCACAACCAGAAAGGGCCACCTCAGGCTTTCCAGGACAGTGGCCAGCCCCACCTGCAGTATGTTCACCAATGGGGACTGGAGTATCACTGAACATGAGCTATTTGTGTTTGGTGGGAACAGATGAGCCATTCATGATTGGAGGAAACAGATGAGCTATTCATGTTTGGAGGGATAGGCTGAGAGTCAGAAAGCTACCTCCCTGGGGACCACCCATCCCATAGCACCTATCTTCAGAGAAGAGAGGGACATCCCTTCACCCTAAGCACATGCAGGACATCCAGGGGCCCTCCCTATTTAGGTCAAGGTAGGTAAGGGACTGAAGGCACTAGTATCCAGCCCCACTCTGGTCCCAATACAAGAAATGCTCTCCAAGGCCAGACTGGAGGCTGGCATGGCTGCCTATCCTGAGTGTCAGCTATAACTTCCCTGTTCCTGACCATCACCTCTACTGAGGACAGGCAGCTGAAAGTAGTGACATTATGCATGGAGGCCATCATGGAGAAGGAGCACTATGGAGGAGGGCTTCACTTTTCTTAAGGGAATGTTGGCAGTGATTCCATGTAGGGAACCTGTTGCTCCAACCCTTGGCCACAGCCTGAACCAGAAGGTCATGACAGACAGCAGATCTGGGAAGATGCAGACCAGGAAGAGAAATCTCACAAGGCCTCCCTGCCCTGGAAACCCCTCCTAAGGGCCATCTTGGATCTCCCTGAATGGGCACCTGAGGTGACCAGAGGACCAGCCCGAAAAGCCGAACACACAACAATGTATCTGATTTCTAGAAAGGGCAGGCCTCACTACACAGCCTCTTCCCTGAAGGGTCATCTAAAGATAGATTTGGATGGCATCATGGCCACGGGTCGGTAGGATTAACACAGCTCAGTCACCAGGGACAGCTCCCAAAGGGTGAGGTTGTAGAATTCTGCTCAGCTAGCTCCAGAGGACAAGCTGGCAGAGCCAGCCATCTCCTTGCGGGTTGGACTCTGAAAGTACTAGCTTACCATGCAGCTGTTTCATCTTCACACCAGGTCCAAAGTCTCAGGGTATCCCAGGGTAAGTGGCAATGGGGTGCAGGGTCTTAACAGCCTACTGAAAGCTATGAAGCCCCTCCCAGAAAGCAGATCCTCTCCATTCTATACTCCAACACTAGCTGATCTCCAGACTCGAAGCTCTGTACCCTTAAAAAGGGTGGGAGAGTTACAGCGTCTGTTGCTGCATACATATAGATCAGTTTTGCCTCAGTCCTCTGAGACCCAGCTTCTTAAACTGTGTGTTTTAACCACAAATGGGATAACTGAAAATGGGGAGTTGCAAACAAACCTGGCAACATTAAAAGCTTTATGAAGGCTAATGAGATGGCTCAGTGAGTAAAAGTGCTTGCTGCACAAGTCTGAAGACCTGAGTTTGATTCCTGGAACCCACAGTGGAAGAAGAGAACTCTGAAAGTTGTCCTCTGACCTTCACACTCAGACTGTTGGACATGCAGGCCACACATACCCAATAATAATAAATAAACATTTAAGATAGGAAAATAAATTTTAAAGGGCTATCAACACACAATGATCAAAAACGTAATTCAAAACCAAATGCATAATGAACTGGAGGTATTTCTGGCAGTGCTTGCCTGTGTTGCATCCTGGGACTTCACTGTAGCCTTGGTTCTGAACACACAGTGTGCACACTTTGCACTGATCATGCTGTCATACCACACAACACCAACATGCTGTCTGAAACATCCTATTCATATAGAAGACTACTGTATGTCATGAACTACGGTATTTTTACTGTTACGTACAAAGTTTTCTGCTCTTATAGAAATAATTGTAGAAAACAGAGACTTTAAATATTTTCAGTCATTCCTCAGTGTATATAAGTATCAAATAAATATATCATTAAATTGTGCTGTACTAAAATGTTGCATTTAAAAACTATTAAGTTGTTGATGAGTTTCATTCAAAAGATCATTCAATGAACTTGGCTTGGGATTAAAACAGAATTTTCAACAATGGTCCTTGTGGTGGTTTGAATGAGAATGTCCACTAGGGGCTCCAAGTATGTGCGTATTTTGTCCCCAATCGGTGGCACTGGTTCAGGAGGTCTTAGAAGCTGTGGCCTTGATGGAGGAAGCCCACCACTAGGAGTAGACTTAAGAGAGTTTCTTAAACCTTGCCAGATTTTCAGCTCTCCGCTTCCTGTGCCTGCTTGAAGATGTGAATATTCCCCTTTCTGCTCCTGCTCCGGCCTCCTCCAGCTATCACACCTCCTAACCACCCTAACCACGCCAGATTCTAACCCTCTGGAACATGGAACTGTGAGCTCAGATAAACTTCCTTCTACAAGTTGCTTTAGTCAGTGCTTTTATCACAGCAACAGAAAAAGTAATTAAAATAGCCCCAGACATGCAAGACAATGTTCTCAGTATCAACAATCATATTAATCAACTTTGAAAATGCATTTGAAGATGCTCTATGTCTTGCAAGATCAGAGAGCCAAGATTTAATTCTCTACGTAAAAATAAGCAAGTACAACCATCTCATTCATAATATATTTGATTTCACCTTAAAGGTATATCAAAGAATTGTTTTAAAATGAATCCCTCTGCAATTTGTTCTGTAGGCCTATTCTATGTACCTATGTACCTAGGATTCACTTAAAAATTTGTCAAAAAGTAGTCACAAATACAAAAAGTTTAATAAGCCCTGCTCTAAAACACCTCCAGAATTAAGTTGGCTAGACCCCATTTTATTTCCTTTTCAGGGGCATTAAGTGGCCTGAGTGAGATCCCATTGAAAGCTAAGATAGCCTCAGAGGCCAGGTTGCAGGGGTCCAAGACCAGGGAATGGCCTCAGAATGGGATGTCTGAATAGCCAGGCTGCACAAATGAACACCTAGGGTGTCCCTCAAGACTAGGTACTGTGTTAGAACACAGACAAGATAGCAGAGAGATACGGAGAGATGGCCCCAACAACATCAATCAGGAGCATGGGAAGACCACAGATGCCCAAGGAAGCCTTTGGGAGTGGGGAAAGGATCCACTCTGCCCATATCTGCTCCCTGCTTGTTAGTACCCTGGACCTATAAGCAAGAGCCATAGAGTCCACAATCCAAACAGCAGGTGCACAGTGTACATGCATAGGAGATAAACCTATACTCATCACTGCTATTCCCCTGAAAGCTGTATAATCCAAAGCAACAGTTATTCCCATTAATGAACACTTGAAAAAAACTAGTCACACCAAGAAGCATTGCAAGTGTGCACTAGATAGACACAGTGGGTTTTAAAAGCAGTTTTTTAGACTGAAGATGTGGTTCAGTGGTAGAACATTTGCCATGAATATGCAAAATCCTGAGTTCAATCCTCAGCATCACAAAAAAAGAAAAAAACAAATGAACCAAAGATAGAATATCTTAATTCTTTTTCATAATTTACATGTTTAGAATATAATATTTGGGGTCTATATAATTGAAAGTAATTCTACCTGGGTTTTTTTTGTGCCTTGCATGTGGGCCTTAAGCTGAAATTTTCACCTGTGGCTCATGCTCCATTTCTACAGGATGGTGTTGCATTAGAGCTTTAGCACAAAGCAGCAGGCTGGAAGCTGCAATGCTAAACAGAATTTCAACAGCCTAACAGGGTTCAGGGGACAAAAGTGAGAGCCTGGGACCTCTCAGAAATAAAGGCCTTGGTAAACATGCAGGCTTTCTGATTGGCTCTTCCAGAAGAGATGTTTGGAGAGTGTGTAAAACAGAACAGAGCAGTCCTCAAAGAGACTGAAACATAGTTCTGAATCAGCTCAATTCCAGGTTGAATTAATTTGACAGGTTATTATTATAAATCGCCTCCTAGAGGCAAAAGTAAATCTCAAGATAAAATTAGCCAGGCATGGTAGAACACACCTGAAATTCCAGAAGTCCAAAGGTGGAGGCAGGAGGATAGGAAGTTCAAGGTCATGCTTGGCTACCAAGAGAGTTTAAGGTTAGCCTCGGATACATGAGACTCTGTCTCTACTGGCTACCTTTCTTGGTGCTGAAATGTGCTGTGCACACTACCAGAAGAGAAAAGTAATCATCAACCTTGCCAGCTGTAAATCCCACAAGCTACAACTGGCCTGGCAAGATATGGTTATTGGTACAATAGTGGCATGAACGTTATGGGAGTAATCACTTTCTGATTGGATTTAAGGGCCACTTTACAAGACAGAGCCCATATATGACAGTGATAGCAGGTCTAAGAACCTGTGGCTAGATAGGTCACAAGCCATACGGGAAAACCTATTACTATTATCCTGCCAAATGGACACAGTATTCAACCAACTCCTAATGACTTATTGCTGTACCCATAGATTAATGCATCACTCAACTCTCACCAGAGAATCTTCCTCATGTAGATGGTGATTAACACAGAAACCCACAACTGGTCAACAGGCAGAAAATAGAAGACTGCAGAGGGCTTATTCTTCAAAAGGACACCCACATCAAGCCTCTGCCTCCCAAGGCTCAGGATCAGGGATT
The DNA here is from genome assembly GCA_035773235.1 of Eospalax fontanierii. Taxonomy (NCBI): domain Eukaryota; kingdom Metazoa; phylum Chordata; class Mammalia; order Rodentia; family Spalacidae; genus Eospalax; species Eospalax fontanierii. Next base: position 62,627,423 of record CM069526.1, on the reverse strand, counting down.
CATATAATGTATGTTCAGAGTATATGAAATTGTGCAGAGGATACTAAGGGGGAGCACAGATATGGTGGGGAGGGGGTCTAAATACAATGAAAATACACTGTATGAAATTTGTAAAAATTCAAGAAAAAAAGAAAAATAATATAAAATAAAATCCTCCAGGACTTTAAACATGTCCATATTTTAAATTTCTTTACTTTATATGTTATGAGTGTATTGCCTGCATGTATCTAAGTGCACCTGTGTAGTGCAATGGCCATGGAGGCCTGACAAGGGCATCAGATTCCCTTGGAATGGAGTCATGAATGATTGTTACGTGCCATGTGGCTGCTGGGAACTGAACTCCTCTGCAAGAACAGCCAGTGCTCTTAACCACTAAGCCATCTCCCATTTCCATAATATTTAAACATATCAATAACACAGAATCAAACCGGGAGAATAAGACCAAATGACAAAAACAAGAAAAACAACAACAACACATCAAAACCCCAGGGGATCCAAATATTGGACGTAGGCTTTTGAAGTACTGGGATTAGTGTGGTCAAGAAAATACAGATAAATTGTTTCATCAAAACTAAGGCATATAGAAAAAGAATCAAATAGAAATATAGAACTAAAAACTAAAATTAGGAACTTAATATATAGGTTTTATATAGAAATAGGTGAAGACAGAATTAGTAAACTGGAAGATGAGCCATAGAATATATAAAAATATGGGCTTGGAGAGATGGCTCAGTGGTTAAGAGCACTGGCTGCTCTTGCAGAGGATGCAGGTTCAGTTTCTAGCACCCACATTAAGTGGCTAACAACTTTCTGTAACTCCAGTTCCAGGGGATCCGGCCCCCTCTTCTGATCTCTGCAGGCACTGCATGACACAGGTGCACTTATACATGTGCAGGCAATACACTACACATATAAGAAAAATAAATAAATAATTTTAAAAATAAAATATACCCCCAGGCATGTTGGCACATACCTTTAATCCCAGCACTCTGGAGGTAGAGGTAGATGGATCTCTGTGAGTTCAAGACCAGCCTGGTCTACATAGTGAGTCCCAGGTCAGCTGGGACTATAGGGAGACCCTGTCTCAAAAAGACAAAAAAAAAAAAAAAAAAAGAAAGAAAGAAAAAGAAAATATACAAATATACAAACTGGGCCTGGGGAGATAGTTCAGCAGGTAAAATGTTGGCCCTACAAGCATGGAAACCTGAGTTTGGATTCCCCAGAACCAACATAAAAATTGGGTGGACATGGTCACCTGCCTGTAATCCTAAAGTGCAGGAGGCAGAGACTTGGAATCCCTGGAGTAAGCTGGCAAACAAAACTAGTTAAAACTATCTGAAGCAGTGAACTACAGGTTCAATAACAGACTTGGACACAATATATAAAGTGGAGAGTATTGAAGGAGGATATCCGACATCAACCTTAGATCTATACGCACGCACACACACACACACACACACACACACACGCACACCCCTGTACATGTGAACATGCATAAACTTTTGCACACACCACACACATACATATGCAAAAGAGAGAAAGAAAATACATAGGTTGAAACCTGAACAGGCAAATGGATAGAGAAAAGATAATGACTGAGAAGGCAGTAAGAAATATACAACTTATGTGTTGGGCATAATGCAAGGTGGGCCTAACCAGGCCACCTGCTAGGAAGAATAGAGGAAGGGCTCCTGTGGGTGGGTGTTCTGCTCTGACTAGTTGTGAGACCAGCACCTGGAAAGAACCTGCCTACCCGGGGACAAACTTACTATTGGCTGTATTTGAGACCCCACCCCATAAGATCACTGGCTATCCAGACCTATAAGGGCTTGTGTGCCTATTCAATAAACTAGTTTGCAATGCCACATGAGTTGGCAGTGTTATGCGGTTGGCCTGCTTCCCGTCCAACTCCCGGAATCTGCGGCTTGACTCTGCATCTACTCACCCCCAACCCCTCGGGCTGGCCCCCCAAAGTCCACTCGGGCTGGCCCTCCAAAGTCCACTAGGGCTGGCCCCGAGTGGTGACACACGACAGTAATGGATACGACTATAACTAGGGCCTGGAACAGGGAGGGACCCTGACCCCTCGGTGAGTAGACCTCGGTTCGGTTCGGTTTTGTGTGCGATTCGATCCTTGTGACTGGGCAAGGATTCCCTCCTTTTTGTTCCCCTTCCTGTGGAAGCACACACCACACTGCCTGAGATCCGTGTTGGCCCCTCCCTTTCTTGGTTCACTCCCGGGGAAATCATGGGGACTTAAACCTCCTGAATTTGGAACCCAGGCAAGCTATCCAGCTAAGCCTTTCTGGAAAAGACACGGTGTAGGCCATGTCTTAACTCTCCCAACTCTGATTTAAAACTGCCCCAGCTCGCTCCCGAGGTCGGGGCTACCAAGCAACACAAGCAGCGGCATAGTTGAGTTTGCCCTCCAGGCTCAGCTGGTTTTAAACCCCAGTCTCTCCCTGAGAGGAAAGGCAGCCTGTGAGCAAAAACCTTTCAAATGTTCATTGACCCTGCCTGGCTTTACCTGCAGTGCCTTTAGAAACTGGCTCAAAACCTTCTGGACAGTTTTTTAGTGTGTTCTGCTCAGGGAACTCCAGAGGCTAAAGTAAAATTCCATAGAATGTCTCTGCGTTTTCTAATGGTGGCCATTTTAGCCTGTATGGTAATAAAGGATGTCCCCTCCCATCAGATAGCTCCACAGCTGCAAGCAGTTTCCCTGCAGCTTGTCTTTAAGGATAGAAGGACACCGGCCCCTCCCTCATTGAGCGTTCAGAAGCCAGCACAAACTTTGCATGCTTGGGCTTCTCAGCCCTTGGGCGGAGTATCATCCAACCCGCCCTCCTTAGATGCTCAGGCAACAGCTTCATACCTTTGCTTAAGATTTGACTTTATTTCGGACTTTGACTTTTGTGTTCTAGGACCTTCGGCATTTCCCCTTTTGTCTGATCCCCTCTAAAGTAAAGCTCTAAAGTAAAGTTAGATCATGCCACTCCTGGCTGCGCCTGTGAGCTTCCTCCATCAACTGCTCATGATTGCTGGGGCCTCACCCACATAGGCTAGAGGCTGCAACATCAAAGGCCAGCAGTTACAGGCTTTTGTTACCTGCCTTGCCCTGGGGCAAAAGCACAACTACTTACCTTTTCTGCTTTTAGTTTGTTGGGCTGAGGATGTACCTCAGTGGTAGGGTGCTTGCCTGCCATACCTAAGGTTATGAGTTCAACTCCCACTTACATGTCTCATACATAGCTTTAAATGGTATAAAATGTCTGTAACAAAAGGAACTCACGGAATTCTATATTTTCTCACGCCAACAAAAAGTCACCAAGATAATTCAGTTATGGTTTTTGTGTTTTCCATAAGGTTTAACTAGAAACTTATAAAGTACAATATATACAGGGGTAATATTAATCCATTACTTTATCTTATGTTTGTAATTTCCATTCCATGTTCTTTTAGTATTCGTGTGAGCCATAAATAACTGCCATCTTCATGTCTTAGCAGTGCCTACCTCACCTGAGTATCCAGCCAATCCTTCTAGTCAGCTGTATGTAAGTTTTTAATGTTATTACATCTCATGGTAAATGGAGATAATTTAAAAATGAAAAAGTTTGTAAATTTCGAGTATATATGTCTAGTCAAGGTTTATTCAAAAATGTTTGGTTTTTGCTCAAGCTTTAAGTGCATAGCATATGGTAATTAAAAATGCTAGACTGGTGCAACTAACCTTCTTGGGTGTTCAACAATCATATTTAGAGGCCTAAGGTAATCTGGTCAGAGGGACTTAAAGGGACAATTTTTTGTCTCTTGCCCTCCAAGGTCAACTAAGTTCCAGGGGACTTTGGGAAATCTCTCAAAATGTCCCATAACTGTAATGAGTCACCTGTCTTCCTGTTCAGGGAGGTCGTGGAGACCCCACTAAAAGGACTTGAACCAGTGTCCAGTCTGCAAAGAGGAGAGTCAGCATAGGAAAATGTTTCCTTAAATGCTTCCAAGAGTGAAGCTATGGTCTAGCAAGACCTTCTGACTTCACATAGATGGAACTGGTGGTGAAACAAAGGCCTAGGGAGCCAAGGAGCTCCTTCAAAGCCCATGTGACACCCTAGAGGAACAGATGCATACTTGACCTTAATATTAAAAATAAGTTGGTTTATTTGGGCCAATTGTATGATCTTAAACACCCAACAGGAAAGTATAACCAAAGATTCCTACTTCAACTCTGCAGTGCATATCTACATTAACCTAACCATTAAATGTTGGCTAATTTCTTTTCTTTCCCTGTCTAGAAGCCATTTAGGAGGGAACTTACATTGGTTCTAGATCAAAGTGCCTAAAAGCAAATCCTGACTTCAAGACTCTCAAGTCCAGCCTTGACAACCAAAAGAAAGACAAGGAGGAATCCAACATATGGATGTTCTTAGAAGTCCTAAGCAAGAAATTCTAAAAACACTTGAAATTTTCCTTGTTCTAACTTTTCTGGTTTAAATGTATAATGCTAATTACTCTTGCCTTTAACAGTTATGCAATTTACGAGTCTTTTAGATAGACTCACTGATGGGATACTCCCATTGCCATGTCCATTTTTCAGCTTTTGAAGAAGTCATAGCGGTCATCGCCCCAATTTCCTATTGGAAATTGGGGTGCCTCGTCAGAGGGTGATGTGATAAGAATAGGAGATAGAATTTGGTTAAGCAGTTTAGGGTAAAAAGACCCCAAGGAAAAGCGACCAGTTTCTTTTTGGCTAAAAAACAAAACAAAACAGAAAAATTTTAAACAAAAAGGAGGATATGTTGGGCATAATGCAAGGTGGGCCTAACCAGGCCACCTGCTAGGAGGAATAGAGGAATGGCTACTGTGGGTGTAGTGTTCTACTCTGGCTAGTTGTGAGACCAGCACCTGGAAAGAACCTGCCTACCCGGGAACAAACTTAGTACTGGCTGTATTTGAGACCCCACCCCATAAGATCATTGGCTATCCAGACCTATAAGAGCTTGTGCACCTATTCAATAAATGAGTTCGCAGTGCCACACGCTTGGCCTGCTTCCCATCTAAATCCTGGAGTCTGTGGCTTGACTCTGCGTCTACTCGCCCCCAACCCCTCAGGCTGGCCCTGAGTGGTGAGACACGACTGTAACAGACACGACTATACTTATGAGCAAATGGGGTTCTGGAAGAAAGCGCAAAGAAAAAACTAAAGAAATGTATAAAATACAATGCCCTCCAACTTTCCAAAACTAAAGATATCCAAAGTTTTAAAAAGTGCTACAAACCCTAAGCAGACTAAATAAAAAGAAAACCACACTTGAGCACAATACATTAAAAAAAAACAAACACAAAAAGATAATCTTAAAAGTAGCAAAGCAGGGACTGGAGAGATGGCTCAACAGTTAAAAGCACTGGCTGCTCTTGCAGAGGATCCAGGTTCAATTCCTAGTATCCAAGTGGCAGCTAGCAACCATATGTAACTCCAATTCCAGGGGATCTGATGCATTCTTCTGACCTCCATGGGCACTGCACAACATGGGTGTACTTATACACATGTAGGCAATATACGCTCGACGCATAAAGTAAAAGTAATAAATAAAATATTTTAAAAATAAAAATAACTTTTAAAAAATTCATCAAGTAAGAATAAAGATGTTTTTAAGATACAGGCATCCCTGACAAACAGGTACTAAAATGAAATGCAAAGGAGATCTTCAGATAAAGGGCAAATGGTCTACATGGAACTTCAGGAATGATTAAAAAGCAAGGATAAATGCATTCATTATTCACAATTAACACTGACCATCGAAGAACAGTCACACCTTGGAGATACAAGAGAGATGGGAGATAGCTGGGGAGATGGCTACAGTCCATAAAGTGCAAGTATGAGATCCTGAATTCGATCCCAGAACCCACATAAAAAACCCACATGAACAAAAGTCATGAATCTGGGACAGGAACTGGGAGGGAGTAGGGAGCCGATACAGAACGGAAGGAGACAAGCAGTGGGGAGAGAGACTAATCAGAATATATTACATACATGTATGAAATGGTCAAAGAATAAACTTAGTAAAAACAATTAATTCTTTTTAAAGCCAGGTAAGTGGCATACTTAGCACCTCTCAAACACTGGGGCAGTGGAAGACAGGAGGATTTCAAAGGATCTCTGACCAGCCAACCTACTCTATTTGGCAAGGTCCAGGCCAGTGAGAAACCTGTCACAAAATAGGGTTGAGCTGGGGAGATGGCTCAGTGGGTAATAGCACTTGATACGCAAGCCTGTGGACCTAAGTTTGGATCTCTAGCACCTGTGTAATAAGCCATGCTTGGCCACACACAGGCCTGGGACCCAATGCTGTGTCAGCAGAGACAGGAAGATAACTGAAGCCTGCTGACTGCCAGCCTAGCTCCACGTTCAGTGAGAGACAATGTCTCAAAGGAGTAAGACAGAGGAATAAAGGAATAACACCCAGGGCTGACTTCTGGTCTCCACATTCATGTACACACACACTACGATGGGGGATTAAATTACCCAACAATATCCCCAAAAGCAGAGAAGAGTCTTAAATTAGGTTTTAAGATAGTTGTGTCACCTAGGGGGGTACTCAGAAAGTACTAGTTTCTACCAAGCTTTTGGTAACTCCTGGACATGTGTTGTAACCTCCAGCATTAACTGCTAGAAATTAATGACAGTTGCACAACAAACTTTCCGAGTACAAGCTTGAAACTTCCCTGAGCCCAACGCTCTGAGAACTGCTTGTTTAATTAAAGGGCAGCCACACCTGGGAAGCCACCTTGGTTGTGAAGATCACCACTGCATGGATGTGCAAGTGTGTGAAGAGATAATGACCCCAAATTACAGACACAATGAAATGAGGGGACAGATGAAATCAGCACAGCCTTGCAGAACAGCAACCGCAATTATCCTGCTGTCCTAAACCATGCCGCTTTAGTACTCAGCCTCCCCAGGGCATGCTCACAGCAGCAACACAGACATCTGTGTTGCTTTAGCCACCTCTGGAAAGCCAGTATGTTGATTGCCTTCCCAAGATGGGAAGAGAACTGCACTGATGCAAAGCTGTGCTCTGGAAGGAGGTTGGTCCCAGAGTGACAGTAAAGCCATCTCCTACCTCTATGCCTCAAGATGAGTCTGAGGCCCTGCAAGGTGCTATTCTACCCCCAACTAGGACATTTCACATTCTAAGTGGATATAACTCCAAGATCTCAATCTACACATACCGTGACTTCAGGGTCAGGAAGACCTGGATTCGGGGACTCTTCTAACTCAAATGACCCTTCCCCCACACCTCCATCTCTCTCCTCTGTCAGTTACTGATGACCATGCCCTGCAGGCAGCTATGCCCTGGGCACATAAAGGAGCCAGGAGATAGGAACTCTGCCCTCGGGGCTCAGCACTATAGGCAGTACAAGTTGGTGCTGGTCTCACCTCAAGAAGCAAATTAAGACTCAGACAGAATCAATAGGGGATGGCAGACACGAACCTGACCCTGGAAGCCCACTCTAGCTGCCTGCAACAGCATGTATCTGGACAGGACAGTCCAGGGCCCCTGTGGACAGTTCAGGGCCCTTGAAGGTGTTTCCCAGCTAGAGTATCACAGTCAAGGGCTATATGGGCAGGCTCTTGCAGGGCATCAGGAAGTGCAAAGAACAAGCAGACACTGATGGGCAAACAGAGCACACTGAGCACATAGTCCTCCCCCACTCCTCCCTAAGCCAGCTTTGCTGAGGACACCCTCGCCTACTATGACCCACCAGGCAGGAATAGTGCACTGGGCCCAGTAACGGAATGAATGAGAACCTGTTTTCATCCCAGCTGCTGACTTCGCTGACTCCAATAGGAGCCCAGGAAAAAGAGGAGCCAGATTTCTCCATTTCCTTTTTCCCTGTAGCACCTTTCACAACCGAAGCACAAGAATAAGCAAAGGCGGGAATGAACCAGTGAATGAAGAAGCAGTGGAGAGTAATAAGCCAGTGAAGGGTGAGGCATGATGGGAGAGCAAAAGGATAAAGAATGGGATAGGGAACTGAACAGCAAGACATGGAGTGATGGAGAATGAGTGAATGCATAAATGAACAAACTGAATGATGGAGACTGAATGATGACGTGATATGCAAAACAAAGTAAGTGGACAAATGTATGATAAACAAGGAAGCAGGTGAGTGAATGGGTGACTCAGTAGCAAATGAGTGAGAGTGAATGAATGGCTGGCTGGATGAATGACTGTAGTGAATGAGTGACCAGGTGAGAGAAGGAACGAGTGGGTGGGTGACTTAAGAGTAGAGCTGAGTCCCTCCCCTGCATCTCTGGCAGGCACAGAGCAAAGCAGGTTCCCAGCCAGCACCTCCTCTCCTTGACCTGCTAATCAAAGGTTCTAGAACACTAGGCAGTGTGCACTCTGGAGCCTCCACAGCTCCCACCTGCTCTATATGCTCTACCTGTCTCACAACTCACATCTCATCTCTTAGCACATGTCATATATCAGGGCTTCTTAACCCCTTTTCACCCAAGAAACATATGTGACCCAGGTTTATGGGTATATAAAACAGATCTACCACCACGTTTCTATTTATTGAAAAATCATAAAAATTCTATTTTAAAACAATGATTTGGTAGCTGGGGAGATGGCTCAGTCAGAAAAGTATCTGCTGCTAAGCATGAGGACCTGAGTTCAGATTCCCAGTACCCATGTAAAAGCTGGGCATGGCAGTACACATCTATACCCCAGTGCTGAGGAGGCAGAAACAGACGGATCCCTGGAGCTCACCAATCAGTCAAATCAGTGAGCTCCAGGTTCAGTGAGACACCATGCCTCAAAAATAAGGTGGAAAGCAACTGAAGAAGACTCCCTATGTCAACCTCTGGCCGCCAGATGCACAAGCAGACACATACAAGCACACATGCGCACATTCATATGAGCACATACATATAGCATACATATCCAAAAAGTCTTTGATATTGATATACGTATACATAATTTTATCATTTACTCAAGAAGAAAACACATTCTCATACTCTTCAGATGGATGTGCTTATTTATTTTTACATAAAGAATCAAGTCTTGGCTGAATGTCTGATGCTGCAGGTGGTAGAGCATCTTCAGCATTTTTCAGAAGGATATTTTAATTTTATATCTGGCTGAGAATGCAGTTCACATAAATAGGCAACACAACATGGCAGACGTGTGTTTTGAGCCATTTCAGAAACGTTGGAAATTCTATCCTAGTCCGAAGCCAAAATTCATTGAATTTTTTTTTTTTTTTCAGAAACTTGATTCAGCAACTCAAAGAGCAATTTTTCATTTGTCTTTTTGTTTTTGTTTTTTGTTTGACACAGGGTCTCATGTAGCCCAGGCTATACTGTGTTTCTATGAGAGCAGAAAAGTTTGTACACACACTCAAAACACTGCAGTTCATAGCTGCGGTTTTGAACCAAAGGGTTTCAGGCCGGGTTTGCTGGAGCTGCGTAGCAGGCACAAGGAAATGCAAAGTGCAAGGTTCACAACTAAGGCTGCAGTTGTGAGCAACATGACACAGGCTAGCACTCCCAGAAACTCCAAGGATTTTTTATATATTTGATTTTGAATTAATATTTGGTCACTTCATGTTCAGAAACCTGTTATGATTGTCAAATTTCTCCCTACCGCCATCACAGTCACATGACTCTACATCAGGTCACTATCCAGTTTCTGAAGCTAGGTCAAACACTATGTCTCAGGCTTCTACGTGTCACACAGTACATGGCTTACACATCACACTCTTGGCTAGTCCTGTGGCCTATGTCCTACCATATACCACAAGACATACTTCATACCAGAAGTCACACAACACACAGCATGTCACACAGGGCAGCAGCAGGCCAGACTGCCTTCCTGCATTATACATCACACATCAGGTTATGTCACTGCCTCTTCAACCAGTTAGCTTCTCCTTTATGGGAACATTAAATCTTTGTTGAGATTTGGTAAGATTTGGTGAGATGACTTAGGAGACTTGCCATCAAGCCTCATAACCTGAGTTCAAGCCCCAAGACCACATGGTAGGAGAAAACTGACTTCTGCAAGTTGTCCTCTGATCTCTACATGACTTTTTTAAACAATTGCTAAGATGGAGCACTCACTCCATTTCACTCTCACCTGAGGGGCCCAGAGGGGAGGCCACACTGTCCAGGTCAACTGAAGACATGGCTGGACACAAGGACCCTTCTGCCACAAAGCAGTTTTGTCCCTTAACCTGAGCACAGATCATGGTAGGAACAAACCAAAACCAGAAGTCCCAGGCTGTTCCCAATTGAGGTTTCTGAGGTCTAGCACTGACTTCAGAGTCTCTGCCTCCAGAGAGGGCAGCCCAAGGGTGGCCCTGAGGCTACATTACCTCCCATGTCCCAAGGCCACTGGGAACAGAGTATAGGAGAGTTCAGTCATGCCGCCCTATCCACATACCAAGTGGGCAATGGGCACGAGGACTAGGATGTCCTGACCCTGGGCTAGACCCATCCTGCACTGTGAAGCAGACTCAATCATGGTGCAAATGTCTGTCCTGCAGATGCTCAGCCCAGCACCACCTGGAAGAAACCTGGCCTCATGGCTATCTTTCCAGATCAAAGGTCTAGGTGCACCTGTCAGCACACTGGAAGCTTTTCCCTGAAAATCATTGGAAAAGAGAAAAGCTACTTCCAAAAGGTCACATTCCATAGACAAGCTGCAGTAGGCTTGGGTGGATTAGCAGGGAAACCTCCAGAAGCAGTGTGCTGTACCTCAGCACCCAGTTATCCAAGGCTGCAGCCATCCTAAGTGCAGTTATCAGGGAATACCTCACCCCAAGTGTGTAACAAGGACATGGAGACACACAGCACAGAAAGAAGCAGGTAAATGGCGAGACATGCGGACAGATAGCTTTACTTTTGACAAAGAGGACAATGTATTTCCTCTACTGTTTTCTAAACTGTTTCTCAGAAAACTGTAGTTTTCATGTTAATACAAAACTGCCACTGGCAACAGAAACATCTCATCCAGACAGACACAAGACCTCTCCAAAGCTGACACTCACCTGGGACTACAGGTTCACCAGAGGGAAATCTTCAGACACCATGCTGCTCTGTGACTTGTCTGGAACCTGTCACTGCAATCAATACTCCTTACAACAACAGGAAGAACCGGACACCCAAGAGGGACCAGTGGAATGCCAAGTGAGGGTCCTGGGGGTAGCACAACATCCCTGGGTAAAGAGGCATGGAGATGCTGCACAGAAGGGCACAAAGCTACCCAGGCAAGCTTCACAGAAGGGAACAAAGCCTCAGTCAAACACAGAGGCAGAGCACACCCCTGAGTACATGGGGCTCCGCTCCTGCATCTCCCAGTTCTCTACCATCGGTGGAGCTTGGTGAAACTGAAAACAGTACTCACTGAGCCAGTGAAGAAGCTAGTCAGCATCCACTAGGGCTGCATGAGTGTGGGGACCCAGGCCGTGACCCAGGCAGCAGCAGAGTGTTTACAGCGAGGCTATTTTCATTTCCACAGTGAGGTTACCATGGAGTTTAATTCCTCAAATGCTCCCTTTGGCATCTGCTCTATAAATGGCTGTGGGTTTGCACCAATATGCTCACCAGAGAGAACTACTGTTTTTTGCAAATCCTGACTGCCTCTCCCAAAGTTTCTTCCACCTATTGATCGGGCCACACTCCTGGAGAGGCTGAAAAGGAGGGGCTGGCCTGATCTACCCTGAACATAGACTGACAATGTTCTGCATGCTGAGTGGGTCCTATAAGACAGGAGACACCTCTTGAGGGTGCTCAAGAGTTGGGAGTCCCCTCCCTATCGGGGAATAGCAAGCAGACAGGATGAACCCATTGCTCTGCAACTCTAGGATGTTATCAAAGCTAAAGGTCTTAGGACAAGACAAAGGTCTGTAGGTCTTAGTTGTCAACAGAGGATGGATGTGAGCTCTGTCAGGTACCTCTGTTTTCTGGCTTGTTTGAGGCTGTCCTCAATAGTAGTAATTTGGTGCCCTGGCCCTCAGCTCCCTATGTGGGTAGTCTTCCTGACTGGACACCCTGGGCACAAATAGCATCTAAGGTCTAGGGAGGATCTTAAAAAGGTTAGACAGGCACTATGAGTAGCTCTATAGCCTTTCTACCAGCAGAGAAAGAGGTGGAGGGTTCAGGGAGTCCTTCGCCTTAACCAAGACTGCTAAAACCAGAGTGCAATTCACTACCTCCCCAAGATGCACAGCTCTCGCCATTTGGGCTCCTACACAGCCAGCCACTGTCACACACATCTCCCGGGGAGATAACAAGGGGAGAGGCAAGGTGATGCTCCAGGATGCAGCTACTGTGCCAGCCTGAACTCTACACATCTGTCCAAGTGTCACAACCCCTTTTTGCCTAACCACTAATCACCAAGGGCACAGAGCACAGTGGACTGTGGTCAGGGCAAGCTTCTCAGGGCCAACAGGCACACATCTACTTAGCACTGGCTTACAGGACATGATTAACCTACTACCCCTTCCCCATGGGCAACACGACTACCACCCTGACGATACATCAGGGACCAGAGCTGGCCAGTTCATGTCACTAGTGTCTCTGATGAGAAGAGTTGTTAAGGTGGTGTCACCTGGCCCTCAGTGCCCCCAAACAGGGCAGACTAGAAGTCAGAGGAACCCCAGCTCCCTTCACCCCCACAGTCACTTGTCATGGTTCAAACTGCTGCTACATAGCACCCCTTCTTTTCCTGGTCCATCTGTCAAACTTCTCACCCACATCAGGAACTCAAATAACAGCCCTGACCTGGGGAAATGACCCCCTGGGAAGGGATGAACACTGGCCCTGCGAAGAGCATGTTTATAGAAGCCCTGGGAAAGGGCAGGGAGACAGAGAAGGCCCAGACCACATGCCCTCCAGAACACCATTCCTCACAGGATCTATGTTCCTCATCTGTGAAATGGGTCACAGGAAGAATCTTGCAAAAACCATGGCTTGAGGCTCAGGCTGGAATCCAGGCTACAGTTGCTCCAAGGATTAGACATATCCTGGTGTCCCTTGGCACCAACATGAACCCACTTCTAGAGTCACTGAGGACCTCTATCAGATCTGGGGCCCAAGACCTACTATCTAAAATGTACCCACATCATTCTTAGAGCCCAGATCCTCACAGGTGCTGTGGGAAAGGGCCCAGAGCCAGGTACCCCCAGATCAAGGCTTCTCCAGCTCTGTCCCAGCTCTGTGCCAGTCAGAGTAAAAGTCAACACCAAAGATAAAATAAAATCCCTCAGCAGTGCCAAAAATACCTCCCCACGGGATGAGGCTCAGCGGGCGCCAGCTTCCACAGCAGCAACTGTTGCTATGGAGACCAGGCTCCAGACAGGCCACAGGGAGGGCCAGAAGGACAGAAAAAGAGGGGTCTGGGGAGGGACAGAGAAGGGCTAGCCAGAGCAGTTAGGGGGACAGAGACAGTGTCAGCAGAACTGACAAGGACTGGGGAGACCTAGATTTCATAGTTGAGTGGTTAGAGAGGAAGCCAGTGGGACAGTGTATGAAAAGGGGGCTGGTGGGGTGGGAACAGAGAAGGCTGGTCCTCAGGGGTGTCTCCCTGACAAAGGTTTGAGGACGAGCCTGAGTGTCAGCCTTGGTTCATCACAGACAACTGTTCTCCTGACATGGGACTCAAGTCAGCCCCAACTTCATCATAGCTGTCCCTCCCCCAGCCCTTGTAATGCCTATGGGTGCAGTGGCCAGCTGTTCATAGATACAATGGCTGAGACTCCTGACCCTGGATAGGGTGGTCCCCACAGAGCTCTCTTAGCCATATCTCCTATGCTTCCCCCACACTGATATAAATGACCTGCTAAAGAAGCCAGGGGGAATTAATCTGCAGTAAATCTGATGGCCAAGTGGCAGGAGGGAGGCCGCTACGGGTGCTAGGGTTAGGACAATGCTCACTTGTCAGCACTCTTCCGAGTGCAGCCCAGCAGGTCAGACTTCTCCCAGAGAGCCTCCTCCCTTAACCCGCCAACCCCAGTCTGACCTGTCTACACATGCTCTGAGTTGGCCTCAGCCTGAGGCAGGACCCCAACTGTGCAGCCCTGAGAGAACTGGAAGGTTGGCTGACCAAATCTTTCAGCCCCTTAGCCCCAAATCCCCGCTGTACCAGCCAGGTAGACCTGACACAAGCCTGTGCCCACCTGGTAGCCCTCATTCTCTGGGCCTCGATGTGCTGCCACATTCACATCAGCCCATGTGGCAGAGCTGGGAACACCACCCATCATCATCCTATCCGTCACTCAGGCCTTGGGCTTAGGAGGGTGCCTGCCTTCTGGGAGACCACCAACTTGCTCCTGCAGCTTCCCAGTGCCAGGCCCCTGGAGCGGGGAAGTGGGGCTTCCCATGCATTTACATAGAGCCTGAATCCTCGGGGAACTAGGTTAACAAAGGACACTCTAGCCAACCACCCTCCCAGCCTCCAACCCCCACCTATAGTCACATGGAAACCCTGGGGTTTCCTGTCTAACCCGGGGTACTGCTGCCCCGTGACCAGCTACAGGGACTCAAACCTCAGCCCCCACACTAGCACTGTGCAACTGGACATAGGCCCCAGAGTACCCCACTCCACCAACCGCTGCCATTTGGACACCAGCCTGGATACCTGGTAAATATCATCAGATATGGTCCTTGGGGACAAAGGTAAAGTCCTCACAGGAACCCCAGAAGACAGCCCAACCTGTCCCCACCATGAGCACCCCCCACCACCCAGCCTGGAGCAGCACCCACTCCAACTTCAAGCATCTGGCAAGAACAGCCTGTATGCACCTTGGCATCCCCAAAACAATGGAAAATCCCTTTGCCAAGTAAGGAGGACAGACCAGCCACAATGACCATTCACTACCACAGCTTTGACCCCCATAGTTCAACCTCCACCAGGAAAACTGCTGTGGCCCCACCCTCAGGAGAGAGAAAACACAAGAAGCCTTAGAAGCCTTTGTCTAAAGGCCGTCAGCCGTGCAAATGCTCACCCTCCCTGCACAGAGCCCTGGGGCCCCCAGTAGTTCCTGCTCCTCCCAAACACAGTATCTCCTGGACCCACTGGACAGGTGGCCTGCAAAACCTCCTCAAATGGCTCTTCGTTCCCACAGAAGTACCAGCTGGGCAAGCCTCTTCCCTAGCAAGCTAAGCAGAGGATATGTATGCGCATGTGTGCACACAGAGTCAAAAGGAAGTGTCTGCACACACAGGCACAGAAGAGGACAGGACAGGCTACAGAGCAAGGCATTAGGCCTCCTGTATACTACCAAGGGCCAATGCCATGTTCAGGCTGTTCCTCACCCCGACTGCCTCAGGGACCAACGTAAGGTACAGTCAGAAGGGTAAGACCCCACTGAGACCCTAAGCCAAGGCCCCTCGCTACCAAGTCAGCCTTCCAGGTAGGAAGCTGGCAGCTGCCTCTGCTCGCCCTGGCAGGCTGCGAGGCTTCGCTCTGGCCCAGAGTGAACAGACTCAAAGAGCCTGCCTGAAAACCATCCACAAACCATGAGGGAAGCAGCCAGTGGGGCCGGAACGTTCCAATGTCACCATCTCACTCCCCTACAGGGAACAGAGCATGTCTTTGTCTTTCTATCACTGCGGTCATCAAATATTTACAGAGGCTGACAGGCCATTTCAGATGGGCCAGAAGTGAGCCATACAAGCTATTCCTAGGGCAGAGGAAACAAGAGGTGAGCAGAGGCCCCAAACATGGAGGTGCAGGCAGCCACCAGAGGCTCAGGGGAAACTCCAGCAGGCAGGATGCAGGACACTATCCCCAGGCTCCAGCCCACATCCCACCTAGGACTTAGGTTCTGACTGTCAAGGCAAGGTATCTAGAGTATCAGCCAGCTGGGCAGAGACCCTGGCCTTGCTCCCATGAGCTCTGCCTCAGAAAGGAAGTGGCAAGATCATGAGCGATCTCCAGAGAGCACTCAGAGGATGCACCTCCCTAAGAGACTCCTACAGCCCCTGCTCCCAAATTCCACACAGGTGCTCTTCCTTTTGCAGTGTGGACCACCTCAGGGTTACTTTTTTTAAAGACAGATCTTACTATGTAACTCTGACTGACCTGAACTATACAGGCCAGGCTGATCCCTAATTCAGGAGTCCTGGGATTAAAGGCATGTGCCACCACACCTGGCATTGCCTTTTTTTTTTTTTTTTTTTTTTTTTACTTCCCCCAAGCTGGTCTCAAACTTCCTACATAGTCAAGAATAACCTTGAATTTCTGATCCTCCTGCCTTCACCACCCAAGTGCTAGGATAACAGGGGTATGCCACCACACCTTGCTAATTCAGTGCTGGTGACTGAACTCAAGACTTCTAACATGCTAGGTAAACACTCTACCAACTGAGCTACAGTTACAGCCCCAACCCCTATCATTCATTTTCACCTTGAACTTGCAATGGCCATTAACCAAGAGGGGACAGGCTATGGGTGGCCAACATACCTGTGCCCAGGTCCACCAAACATGGGCACATGGCACAGAAGCCATAGGACAACTTGTTAGGCCCCTGATGATGTGATTCCTTCCATACCCACTCACACTACCTTAACACAAGAGACCATCCACGGATATAGCATGAACTCTACTTCTGGGGCAGAGAGGCCCCTGCCATACCAACTGCACAGCAGACCAGCAAGCACAATTCCAAGCAGAGTATTCATGAGCCTTAGCTTTCTCAAGTCATGGATGTGGGAGGTGGCAGCCAGCGCCCAGGATGTTCTCTTATTCACCTCCAACCATCTCTCAGCATCTGAAGCAATCTCACCCATCTCACCCATCAATGACCTGTTAGCTGTGAGAATGCTTGGCTTCAGAATGACAGGGTTTCCAAAACCCTGGTACCACTAGGGTGAGGGCACAGTGATGCCCCAGCCCACCCCTGCCTCTCTTTACTCCCCTCCACAGGCTTGTGTTTTCCATGCTTCCTCTAAAAAGGTCAAATTCACTCCTCTGCCAAAATCTCCTACTAAAGAGAAGAAACACCAAGGCCTGGGCAGGCAGATGCTGGCAGCTTACTATTGGCTGGCCTGACAAAATGATCTCCTAATGTGAAGGTGGGATGGCGCCCAGGAACACAAACACCCCTGACAAGTGGGGGTGGGAGTTCCTGGGGTCCCTGACCCTGGTTGTACCATACAAGATCTTGGATACATGTAAGAAGACAGGAGACACATTAAGGCCCTGGGAGGGCCTTACTGCCAAACTCTAGTCATGAGGCATCTTCCAGGAGGCCCAGATAGGCCTGGCACAACCAGGCTGAAAAGCTGTACCTTGCAGTGAGAAAGGATTTGCCTGGTGTTTCAGGCTCAGATAAGGACAGCAGGTTCAGGCCCACCCTGGAAAAGAATGGGAACCTGAGCCAACTGGAAGGGCACAGGTAGAAGCTGTGCCCATTTCCAGTCCACTAGCAAGAAGACAACAGGTAGGCTGGCCTAGACACAACTGGCACCATAGGGGACCTGTGTCCACACTGCCCAACCAACCTTAAGCATCAGAGTGGGGCTGGGGCAGGTAGGGAAGACCCTTAGTATTTGTGAGACTCATTACCTCTGTGAACATCAACAAAGATTCCATGAATATGACACTGAAAGACTGCCCAAGAGTAAGACCTCAGACAATGGTCATATCAGAGCAAGGAAGGGGGGTGTAGGCCCCATGCCATGTCCCCTTCCCAAAGACAGCCCCTCCTCTGCTAAGTGTCTTCCCCCACAGCAAAGCAAATCCAAGGCTGGCAGAAGGGGCACTTCAGACATGCCCTGCTCTGGCCCGGGTGAGCTAGGCACCCTGTGAGGTCCCAAGAGGCCATAAGGGTCTACCCACAGTAGGTAGACAGTGGCAGATGGATCTCTAGTCCAGGCCTTCTCACTAGGAGCTCTGAGAGCCCAGAAGGCTGCGGAGTCCTAGCAGCACCAAGCCAACCAAAAACAGACTTGGGGGAATGGGGGTCCAGAACAGTAGCAACCTATAGCCCATCATCTCACACCGTGTCACAGTCCTGAGCTCAAGGTGGATCCCTGCCATGACACTGAGCACTGTCCAGCCATGCTGACATCCATCTGCTTTCTCCTCAGAAAGGGAAACAGAAGCCCTCCCTCCCTGGAACTGCTCTGCCTCCAGAGCACAGAGTGCCCAAGGTGTCAGCATAGCTATTTCTGGGCTAGCAGCACTCATCTCTCCACAGGGATAGCAGCTTGGCCAGCCCTGTGACCTGCACACACACAGCAGCACCCTCACAGCAACTGCTACAGAGACGCAAAACAATCCCAGTGAGTGGAAAGGCTAGACAGAACCAGCAGGGTCTAGGTACAGACCACTGGCCAAGCCTTGGAAGACCAAATAGCTAACTGGTGGTAATAAAAGGGCCTGTTCTGGATTAAAACAGACATGTCGAGAAAATGCCACACCAGATTCTTGACTGGGTACCAGGTGCAAACAGGGAACCTAGGAAGACAACCATGCAGAGCATAAGGCCACAGAGGGGACACATACAACAGGATCCACCCACCTGGGCCTTGGGTGTGACCCTACAGAGGCTCTGTGGGGACCTGTCCCTGTTCCTGTCAGGAGACACTTGCTGAAGTATTCAGGGAGGTACCGAAAGTAGGTCACATGAAACGTACACACAGATGCAGCAAAGGATGGCTAAGTGCTCAGCTCCTAACTCCAACTGTGTCAGAGGCTAGGGCTCTTCAAGATATGGACACTTGGACTGCCGAGAGGAGAAAGCTGTGATGAGACCAGGATGGTAGGTAGAGCTGGCCACTCAGAAGGGCCAGCCTCAAGGCCCACAGGTGCCTGCAGTGGCCAGGTATGGGCAAGGATGTTAAGGCAAGCCGGTGTGGGGGCTCTTCTGTTCCAAACACCCACCCAGCAGAGGAAGGTTCCTTTGTACAAGGCACCAACACTCCCCTAGAAGGAGGAATTACCCCATAGCCTGCCACCCCATTCTGGGGACCTGGGTCATACTTAGGCAACAAAACAAAAACCAGTTACACATATCAAACCTTTTCTAGACACCCCCCTGCAGCTGTGAAGGTCATAAGACCCTGTTAGAGCCACAGAGCTCAAAGAAGATACTGCTCACAATGCCAGGCATGGTGACCCACGCCTTTAATCCCAGCACTCAGGAAGTAGAGGTATATTGAACTCTGTGAGTTTGGGGCTATCCTGGGCTACATAGTAAGTTCCAGGCCAGACAGGTCTACATAGTGAGATCCTGTTTCAAAAAACTAAAAGACACTGCCTTTATGAATTAAAATATGGAAACACAGATGGACAGAGCCATCTGAGAAATGGGCTACTCATTTGCCTCCCACCTTCAACTGTGGTTATGATGCCTATAGCTGTGGCAGCCCTTCCGCAGTATGAGACAACAGCAAGAGTAGAGTTGAATTGCCAAAGTAGCCGAGGAATGCTGAAGAGTAAAAAGAAATACCCTATGTCTCCACCAACACTGCTGAGCTGTCTCTGCGCCTCTCGGCTAGCTGTCTGCAGATTCCACCTTCTGGGCATGACCTAGGCTTGGCATGGCTCATCACAACTGGCTCACAGTTGAGACTCTTCCTGGCTCATCCACCATAAGCAGGCACACCTAGAGCTGTGGGAGAAGGAACAGTGGAGGGTGGTGGTCCTTCCAGGACAGCACCAGGCAGGAGGCATGGGGGCAAGACCAGCTTTACACATTTGGCTCTAAATGCTGTCAACAGTACCAGTGACTAGTACAGGACAGCCCATGCCAGGAAATGTCACGGGAACATCTCTAATACCAGCCACCCTCCACCCAACCCTGACCACATTGATGCCACACAGAGAAAGGAAAGGTGGAGGGAGCTATAGAACCCTATACACTCCAACACTTCACAGCACAGCAGGTGTTTTAAAGGTGCTGCAATAGCAATGCCTTGCTGGCCCTTCTCTGCAGCTACCCATTTGAACACACACAGACACATGGGCCACATGGCTGACACTGTTCTGCCAAATGACCTTGCATGGGAAGTACCCATCTCCAACAATAGAGTTTTCACGACTGATGGGCTCATAGGTGGGTCTCAGCAAGTGTGCTCCCCTCCTTCCCTGCCCTGTGGCCATGTTCAGCCTAGTTGGCAGCAGCAGGTCCTACAGGGCTGGGGCCTAGGCTGATTCCCTGCTGAAGAACCTGCTGCAGCCAGCCTGGGTAGGAGCCCCCCAGAACTAAAGGCACTGAGCCTCTCTCAGGGGCCTCCCCTGCTCTGAGGTCTACAGAACACTCCCACCCATCTTTAACTGCCAGAGCCTCATGGGTATGGCTAGGGCCTGAACAACTGGGTGAGGGCCACAGCTGCTGGAAGGAGTCCTTGACCCAGGGTCCCCCTGCTGGTCCAGGGGGCCCTTCCCTGTCCTGTGCCACCTCCTCAGAACAGAGCTGAGCTGATTTCTAGAAAAGCCTTCCCAGGCCACAACAGCAGCTTCCAGCCCAGGCAGAGACCGGGAACCCCGCCTACCCTCGACAGCAACAAAGACACTCCAGAAACAAATAGAAAGAGAGACTTGACAGCTGTCACAGCCTGGGTGTGTGCAGAGCGTGTGAAGGTAACACAAAGGAGCAGCTGTGTTCATTGCATTGTAGGTGGCGTTTGATTTCTGTACACCTCTTTCTCAGAGTGTGGCTCTTCTCTTTTCACAAACCTACTATTGTGTGGAGAAGTTCTGGGTTTATGGAAGGATGAAGTAGACAGCATCAAGCTCCCTACCTACACTCCTGCATGCTACACACTGTCTCCCTGCTGGAAAATCTCCACAGGTATGGCACACTTATCACAAGCAAGAGCCAAAATAGATCAGTTATTATTCCCTGGAGACCACAGTATTGGCTGACAGTTATACTTAGTGTTAGATGTCCCATGTACTTGGACAAGTGAAAACGACCTACAGCCACCACTATCGTGACATAATGGTCTCACTGCCCTCAAACACTACTGTGCTCAGGAGGAGTGTGTTCCTCTCCATCCCTGATGCATTTTTATTTTATTTTGTTTCCTTTGTTGAATTTAATTTTTTTATGTGTGGAGGTCTGGTTTTGCCATTCAAAGCAAGTATAGGTATACAGTCACACACTTTCGGCATGTCCCTATCTATCTCCACTAGTACAGTGTACTTATTACAGGTCAGCTTCTTTCACTCACTCACAAGCATTTAATATTCTTCCCAATAGCTGGGCATGGAGGTACACGCCTTTAATCCCAGCATTCGGGAGACAGAAGCAGGTAGATCTCTGTGAGTTCAAGGCCAGCCTGTTCTACATAATGAGTTCCAGGCCAGCTGGGGCTACAGGGAAACCCTGTCTCAAAAAAATAATAATAAAAAAAGAGAAAGAAAGACTCTTCCCTGTCTTTTCACAGCCCAATCACACTGCTCTTTTTTGTGCATGTATTATTTATATTTTAATATATGAGTGCATTGCCTACATGTATGTGAGTGCACCCATGTTGTGCAATGTTCACAGAGGTCAGAAGAGGGTGTCAGATCCTCTGGAACTGGAGTTATGGACAGTTGTTAGCTAGTTGGAATTAAACCCAGGTCCTCTGAAAGACAGTCAGTGTTCTTATTCACTGATCCATCTCTTCAGTCCCAAGCACTGCTCTTTTTAGTGCTGAATAATATTCCATTTTCTGGATGTACCACAGTATCCATTCATCTATTGAAGGACATTTTGGTTGCCTCCACACTTTGATATTTATGAATGAAGCCCAGGTCTTGTGTAGATATACTTTCAATGCTTCATGACTGAGTAAATATAAGAAGGAAGTTCGCTGGGCCATACCAATTTCCATTTCCATTGGTGCTGTGGGAGAATTCTGGTTGCTCTAAGCCCTCAGCAGCATTTGGTGCTGTCAGCTGTTTTGGCTTTGGCCATTCTAACAGAGATTCAGTGGGGTCTCACTGGGGCTTAAGTTTGCATTTCCATGACAACACATGATGGCTAACCATCTTTTTATGCTCATTGGCCCTGTGGACACCATCATAGTCAAGGTACCTGTCTACACCTTTGGCCTATTTTTTTTTAATTTGTTTTCTAACTGCTGAGTTCTGAAAACTGCTTTGTGTATTCTATATTCCTTTATCAGAGGTATGTGTCAATGTTTTCTTACAGTCTGTGTCAGTGTCTTTCACTGACAAGTTTTTATTTTATGAAGTTCAGTTATAAATTATTTGTCATGGGCTGTGCCTTGGGTGCTGTATCTAAAAGGTCATCACCAAGCCCAGGTCACCCAGGTTTTCTCCTAGCTTCTAGGGGTCATGGACTCAAAGTGATCCTTTATGTGTTCATTTTCCTGAAGGGCACGAGCTCTGGGTCCTATGCAGTTTGATGCTGTTATTAAGTATGTGTGTTTTAGTTTGCTTTAGTTTTTGTTTTGTTTATTTGCATGTCTTTTTGCAGTGCTGGAATGGATCCCAGGGCCTCTACGTGCTCAGAAAGCGCTCTGCACTGAGCCACAACCCTAAGTTTGAAAGTTTTCTCATTGAAAAGCCTGTCACTGCTCCACTGAAAAAGCTTTGCTCCTTTAGCCAAGCAATAGACTTCCTCATGAGTCTTCTAGGCTCTCTGACTATTCTGTTGATCTGTCTGCCTTCCACCAATACCACACTGTCTTAATCATGTTTTTTCTTTTCCATGTAGTTTCTAATAAATACTTAACAAAAGCTACCTTGGAAATAGTAATCCAATACTCCAGAAATGAAACTGAACTTGAAAACTCTAGGAAGCAGGGAAACTGCAGCTACCCTCAGCTTTTCAAACCCCACCACCCACCCACCCTCAGACGGAGATCCTCAAAGTAAGTACAGCTGTATCAACGATCAGATCCAGGTCCTGACTTGCCTTTACAAACCTCAGCTGCTGCACTTCACACCCTGACCCTTATCTACAGCTTGGATGATGAAGCTGGCCCAGCCCAGCGCTTGAGGCTCCTCTAGCTGGCCCCCCAACTAGGGACTCAGATTCAGCCCTGCCAAGATCAGTCAGCTTCCCACAGTCACAAACCCTATTTACTCTGCAGGTGAGAAAAGGGCCACTATAGACTCAGCCACGTGTGCTACAGGATGCACTTCTGCAAACTGGCCAGCACCACACTTTACCCCAAAAGGTGAAACACTAAGGATCCCAAAAGTAGGTGCTCACCAATCAAGTGATAGGTCTTTCTCCCACAGCATCTGTGTACAGAAGCAGAGTAGTCAGGATTTTTGGTAAGCTCCCAAAGCCCCTCCCCACTGCTTCAAGAAGACACCGGAATCCCACCATAGCTGCACACCCAGGGTAGACCGCAAAGGAGACCCAGACATACAGACCAAACCTCTACTGAACTGGGTTAAGTTCTCTTCCATTAGAGCAATAACCTGGAGCCCTGGACAGTCACATTGGACACGTTCCAGTCGGGGCCTGAAGCCAGGCCCAAGCCACAAGACCCGAGAGACACCCTAGGGTACAGAAGAGTCATGAGCAGTTCGAGCTTTCTGGAAGGTGAGCAGCTGGCTCAGAACAAACCCAAACGGCCCAACACTGCAGGCCAGCACTGCCCAGATTATGGACTGGCCTTGGTCAACCTGCTGGAAGGATGGAAAAGACAAGGGGAATGACAAGCACAGTACTTCCTTATGGTGACTTAGCGCCTGAAGCTTAGAAACTGTTTCCCCACCTGTGTGACTCAGCGGACAGAGCTCACGCCTGACCAGAGGAAGACTCCAGGTCGGGTGATGTCAGCAGGTACCTCCTTCTGGCTGGGCCTCCACTGGAGTTCCTGGGCTGCACCCGCAACCTCATCTCATAAAGGTGAGCTCTGCCAGCGAGACCCTGATCCCTGCTCAGCACCCTCTTCCACTCTCAGTTAAGCATGCTCCACAGTCAAGGCCAAGCCTCCCTCAAACGCATACTTCCTGCATTCTGTGTTTTGCTGGCCCAAGCCCTTTCCACAGGCTCCACTCCCACTTTCTCCATCTTCAAATCCTCTAACTTCAAATGCACCTCCCCACCCCGCTCCCCTAGCTGACTCCCACTTTGTGCTGTTGCCCATCTCTGTTCAGAATCCCTCAGACAAGAGTCCTGGCTACATCTAGGCTGCTGTCGAGACTGATCTGGCCACCTCACCATACAATACTGGCTCCATCCTCAGCTGTCCCTGCCTCCCTGTCCACATAGTTCATTTCCCCCTCTATAAGCCTTCTCCTAATAACCTGGCTATCTCCCCAACCACAGTATTCTCAGATCCACTGACATATGACCATGCCTCCTAGGATCAGGACCTCATCTCTTCACTGTGGTGTGCCCAGGCCCAGGCCCAGGGGCCAGACTCAATAAAAGCTCACCTGGTCAGTGAGACACTGCAGACCAGGGTCATCCAGAACTTTCTGGAATATCAGCTCCTTCTTTGTATGTTATCTTCTAGCTGACAATTTATCCACAGAGTCCTGCCCTACCTTAAAATAAGCTCTGGTTGCCCTAGAAACACAGAGCTTCAGGGCCTGCCCAAACCAGGTACCAGGGAGCCATCCTTGCCTCAGATATCTCTTGACCTTGCCATTCCTTAGCCTGGATCCTCACAACCAGCACACCCCACCTGCTTCTGTGGATGTTCCCAGTGCAAGGCGTGGCCAGTCACATATCACCTCTAACTCCTGCAGCCCTGATGTGTCACAGCCTTCAGGACCACTTCTCCAAGACCCCACCTGGCCTGTCAGGTATCCCAATGACCACATCTGAGAAGCCCAGGCCTCAGTTTTCCTCTGGCACTATGCTCATGTTTAACAGAAGGAAAATCAAGGACACAGGCATTCAGCAGGTACCTGGCAGGGTGTGTGAAGATCGAACATGGAGAGAAAGATTTGGCCATCCTCACAGAATGTTCCAGGCCAGTACCACAGGAGGTGGATTCAGCTGCCTCCCAGATGCCCCTGCAGGTCCCCAGCACTGTGAAAACAGCAGCTCAGGGACAGCAGGTCAAACAACAGCATGCACCATTTTACCCTCATGGATTCGAGATGGGTCCTCAATGGGGGCTCCCAAGGACAACAGAGCCATCTCCTGAGTTACACAAAGACCTGGCTTGAATCAGATTCTGCTGGGTCCCTCCAAAAGGTGGGGCCTCTGAGGATACCCCTCAGGCTCACAGTTGGCTGCAGAAGCACCTGTACCTGGGTGCCTGACCTCCCCATGCCTCGAGGATGGTGGCCACAGCCCAGACTTCTCACCAGTGCTGACCACACAGTTCGCCCCACACCCCACGACACCACCCAGAATAGTGGGGGGGGGCTGGTGCTGTGACTGTGGGTGCCCACATTTCTACACCTGATGATCAGGGCTAACCTTTCCCACCA
This sequence comes from Eospalax fontanierii, assembly GCA_035773235.1. Taxonomy (NCBI): domain Eukaryota; kingdom Metazoa; phylum Chordata; class Mammalia; order Rodentia; family Spalacidae; genus Eospalax; species Eospalax fontanierii. The sequence continues at coordinate 62,602,050 of CM069526.1, read as the reverse complement.
ACCAAACCAAGATCACAGTCAGTGTGGATGATGGAGGAAAGCTCAATGCTGCCATATGACCAACTGTCAATTATAGCATTTTGAATAAAATAAGGCACTTAAAAGACATTTTTAAAAAAGACCACGTGACTGCCATCAAATCAGGCCAAGACTTCTCCGGGTGTCCTCTCCCTGCCAACACTGGGACAGTATCTCATTGCCTCTCATCCCCTCTAGTCCCCACACCACTAGCACAGGGATGAGAGCAGGTAAAGTAGTAGCCAGGGATTCAGGCCTCCTGCACAAGGCTTGGGCCTCTACCTTACCTAGATTTCACAAAGGCAGAGAGGACCCACACACACAGAAAAGGCTGAGGGGTGCCTGGGCTGATCTCTGAGGTGTGAGTTGCACACCGACAAGCCTCATGGCAACACCCACTCCCACACATTGGCAGCTAAGTTAGAAGATGAGTATCTGACCAGAGCATGAGCTGGGAACACATGTCTGTTCCAATGGACCATTGCTGCCTCACAGAACAAGGGCAGGACCCACCTAGTGACTAAATGACCCTGGTGACATGTCTCCTCTGTCCCTAGCAGGCAAAGCTCAGACAGGACTGGGACTTGAAGGCCCCATCTTTTCCTCCTTAGGCCTCACACCATTCCACTAGGGTCAAGCAGGTCTCCAAAGCCCGAGGCCAAGGACTAAGCGCCTCCACAAAATGGATGCACCCCACACCTGGCACAGGGTTCCACAACCACCTGGGGGCAGAGTTCCCTCCCTGTAAAAGTATCACCAGATGGAACTCCTGCAGGAAATAATGGAACAGAGGACCTGGGACCCTGAATACCCTGAAAGCGGGATGGCAGGATAAGAGCAGGGAGATTTTAGGGACATTTTGCTTCCTTCATTGTCACCGTAACGTGCTCTGGTAACAAGAATAAAAATGCATTCAAAAGACAGGTTACAGAGAAGAAGCATTTTCAAACAGTCCACCACCTACATAAAACAACAATTCACTTTCAGCTTTAGACATTTACAGAGTTCAGAAGGTGGGACATCTCACTGTCTTTGATGTGAAACAAGCACATTCTGCTCTCGCTGTCCAGCCTTTTAACACAAAGTCACTAAAGGGAACCCAGTGTCCTCTAAGCCACTCACAAGGTCCATGACTGGGGTGGTTCTGTCCCTTGGCAGAGAACCCTGGAAAGATACTTCAAGCATTATACTGCCACAGGAAGGCCACATGGGCCCACTGAGGACCAAAATAAGAAGCAGTCACCCGGCAGGCACCCGAGTAAACAGACCAAAGTTTACATCTCTGGCTGTTCAGGAAAGGTAATGGGGGCCGAGAGGAATTCCACAACCTCCCCTGGAGGAAGGCAGCGTCCTGATTGACCCTCTCACCACCAGCCCCACCCAAGAATTTAGTAGCCCTCCCCCATGGTAGGAAACACTGGGGACCAAAGCACTGGATGAACCCTATACACAGTGGATGAAGAGGATTCCTTTCTGCGTCCTGTAGGCCAGCTCCTTCCCCAGGCCTCTCCATAAGACAGATGGGGATTCCACACCCTACTCAGGACAAAAACTCTGGCTTTCCTCTCCTAGCCTGTGCTATGATCTGAATATTGATAGATCCCCTGGTAGTCCCTCAGCCCATAACACCACACAGAGGTCCCTAGGCGGGCCCCTCCCATGGCTCTGCTCAGCCTCTGCCCCATTCTGCAGGCTGGTTCCTTCTTCCCAGATCCTGAGACATCCAGTCACCTCCTGAACAGTGTCCAGTAGTCACTTCATGTCCCCACTATCCATAAAGCTTGTAATATGAAAGCTTTCAGTCAGGGGGCTATAAGCTGGACCAGATTCCTGTCATGTGAACTTCCCAGAGTGGCCCAGAGGCCTGAGGCAAATAATGAACAGCACCTCTCATTAGAGGAGGTGTGAAAACAGTTTTCTCACCTACTGGAGGAGGGGTCCCTAGTCTTTGCTTTCCCCCAAGTAAAGAGCAGCATTAAAATCCAGAAGCTACCCCACTCCTACATAGAGCCAAGGATCAAAAGACCCCTGGCCACAGACCAGGCCCCACCCCCTGCTGCCCCGCCCCCATGGAGGATAGACTGCCTTGCTTTGCCTTGCCTTAAAGGGAAGGAAAAGGAACAGGAGTCCTATACGCCTGCAATGCCTCAGTCAGATAGACAGGCCTAGACTGCTGAGGTCTATCTCACATCTAGCCTGCAGTAGCACCCCTGCTCTGTCCTCCACTCTCAGTGACATTCCATAATAGCAGCACCAGCAGGTACTCAGAGAGCCACCCTGGTCATCTGGCAAGTGCCAGTCCCCTAAATCAAGAATGGTCTCCCCTCCTGGATTCCCTTTCCTCTCTGCCTCCTCTGGTAGCAGGCACACTGGGCACACTCCAGGATCCTGGGCCACAGACCTTGTCCCCCTCCCACTTCCACCCTTCTGCACCGTCAAGGCCACTTCTCCGAAAGACTTGGACATGCCAGGCAGGAGGGAGGGAAGTGCCTCAGAGCCATGAGGGAGAACAGAGCACCTCAGCTCCTGCTGAAGGTCCCCAAAGGTCACTGCTGACCCTCCATGGAAAGCCACATTTCCATAGCAGAACTAAGGAGGAATGCGGACTCGAGATCTCTGGCACTCTTTGTCTCAGAAGGATTGATGACAGGTCAACACCCACCCAATGAACCCAGCTTCTACACACATGCAGGTTACCCTGCAAACATTGAGAACACAGCATCTGAATCCTATTTCTGGGGCAAAAATGCAGGCATGCTGCAGTGTGGATAGCAGCCCTGGCCCCTTTTTCATCCAGGCTCGCTCAGGCTGCATCAGCCCTGGAAGGCCAGCTAACTTTACAGTCCAGTGGGGTAGGCTTACACCTCCAGCCAGCACTCTCCCAGCTGGCCCCTGCCTGACAGCTGCCCCTCCCTCCCAGCAAGGGAGGGCTTGTAAACACCCCCTGTGACAGAGGCTGCCTCCTCTTCCAAGGCTGGCCCCAGGACGGCTAAGGTTGCAGTTTATATAATCTTCAGGGCCAGGGCTGACACAGCTAACATGAGGGCAAGGTTATGAAAAATGCATGCAGAGCTTCTACTTCCAAAATTAAAGAAAAACGAGACAGAGACAGAGACAAGGAAGGAAGTGGGAAAAGAAAAAGAGAAAAAAAAGTGAAAGGCATTTTGCATGGTTTTCACTCACACATCTAATTTGTGAACAAGCTGGGCTCTTGGAGAACCAGGAAGCTGCTGACAAGGCTTCTAGGCCTTGGCCAGCAGAGCCCCAAGGGTCCATCAAGCATCACCCTTGAGTCAGAAGAAGCCCCTGCAGGCTTCTGCAGCTATCACACCAACATCTGGCAGGACACAGGAAGATGCTAATTTAAAAGCAGTGGGAGCTTCCAAGCCACTAGAAGGGCCTAGACACAGGCTTATCTCTCACTACCTCCAGCCTCTACTGGATCTGTAAAGACGGTTCTGATAGAGCCTTCACTGTCCCCTCTCCAGAGCCTCCCTCACCTTGGGCACACTCAGGCACAGCATACACCCAGTCTTGGCCTCCAGGTTGACAAGTCTCAACCTGCCAACAGGCCCAGAAACGACCCCAGCTGGCTGTCCATACACTGAACATGCGTCCTGCCCGACACCCACACTGAGGGTGACACACACCCGCCACCACCATCTCCAGGGCGGCCTAAAGCCCTGCGTAGGAGCAAGGACGCACCCAAGGACGCCTTCTCTGACAGCCCACCTACGGGCTGCGGCTCTTACCTGCAGCTCGCACCAGGCCACCTCCACCCAGGTCTCGGTGTCCAGCCCCTTGTAGACAGTCTTGAAGGAGCCCCGGCCCAACTCGATGTCGAACTTGAGGAAGCGGCCGTCCAGAGAGGTGGCCACAGCCTTGAGGTCGTCCTCGTCGTCCTCCTCCTCCTCCGGCTCATCTTTGCGTGCGCGCCCGGGCTCGGGCTTCGGCTCGGTAACTCCAGCGTCCTCCTGTGTTGCGGCCGCCGCCTCCTCCTGCCGTGGGCCGCCGTCGGGGGCCGGCGCGGCTGCGGCTGCGGCTGCGGCGGCAGAGGCGGCAGCGGGGTCCGGGCTGCACTCCTGAGCGCCCGCACGCTCCGGACCGGGGTCCGAGGGGGCACCCGGGGCACCGAGCGGCGCGGCGGGCGCGGCGGGCGCGGGCGCGGCGGGGCGGCCCCGGGCGCGCTCCGCGATGAGGCGGCGCGTCTTGCAGAGCAGAAGCACCCGACGCTGCAGGGGCTGCGGGGGCTGCGCGCTCGGCGTCTCGGCCGCCTCCAGGCCCGGCGGCTCCTCCTGGTCCGACTCCACCACGCTGCGCCGCAGGAAGCGCTGGGGCCCGAGCCTCGCCGCCCTAGCCCGTGGCTCCGCCATGCCCGCGGACCCCGCGCCGCGCCCGGCCTCCGTCAGCGCGCCGGGGGCGTCTCGGCGGCCGCCATCGCCGTCCATCTCTGCGGGCCAAGGACACACAGGCCCCGCGTGAGCCCAGCCCCGCCGCACCTGCCCGAGCCGCGGGATGAGACAGCGCCGCCCCTGGGCCCGCGCCCTGCCCAGCCGTCCCCGCGGGCTCCCGGGCGAGGCGCTGCAGACGGGACCCGGAGGCGCAGATCGCGAGGGGATGCCTTGCCCCGCTCGGCCCTGGGCTGCGGATTCTGCCTGTCACGGGCTGTCCCGGGGACCCCAGCAGGGACGACCTGCTAGGTGTCCCTGAAGCTACAGAAGGGCCCGGGAGCCGGGAGACAGTGATCGAGGCCGGCCCAGGAACGGACCCACTGGGCTGTCCCACAGAAGGCTGCCGAGGGGACAGGGAGGCCTGGGGCGGGGGGAAGCACTGGCCAGGCGCCGGCTCCACAAAGGACGCGGGCCGGGGCGCGCGGGGAGGGGGCTGCGGCGGCGCGGCGCGCACACAAAGGCGGCAGGCGGGAGGGCTCGGCACTCACAGGGCGTGCGGGCGCCGTCCATGCCCGCGGGCCGGGGACCGGGGGCCGGTAGGAGCGAGGCCGCGCTCCCGGGTCGGAGTCCGCGCTCGGCGCCGCGTCTGTGCTGGGCGGGGTCTGCGCCGGGGCGGGGGTCGCCGCTCAGCTCCTGCGTGCTGTTCCTTCGGGCCTGGCCGCTGCGGAGCCGCGCTCCCGCGTGCTCCAGCCGGCTCCGCGCGCCTCCGCTCCAGCACCGGCTCCGACCCGGCTCGGGGAAGGCGGGGCCTCCTTTCGTCCCTGCCCCCCTCGGTCGGCGCGCGGGGCGGGGCCTGGCACGCCCACCTGGCTGCGGCTGAGCGCCGCCACCTGCGGGACTCTCCCCGGTCGCCTCCACCTGCCGCTCCTGCTCCAGGCGCTGGCTTCGGTGTGAAGCTTTTCGGAAGCGCTTCGCAGGACTGTGGGTCTTGAAGGTCTTTTTCCCGTGAGGTGGCAGGCTACAGGCAGGCACCGTGCCTTAGCCAGAGCGCCAGACCCTGGAACCTATGCCAGGACTGAACAGATAAGCCCAGACTATCCTACCCTCAAGAGCCCAAGCCTGTGCTGAGCGCAGTCGGAGTCTGTTTTTCTGTACTCACCGGATATGTGAGGACCTTACCATCACCCGGGGAGTTAAGTTGGGTGCCAGTGAGCGCTGTGTCTATTTTTCAATTAAGCAAGCCCAGATTCCAAAGACAGAAGTTCTCTGCCCTGCTCCGGTCTGATGATCCAAGCCTATAATCCTAACATTGGGGAAGAGGAAGCAGGATATTTGAGCCCAGGATTGGAGACCACCCTGAGCAACAAAAGGAGATCCTGTCTACAAATAAAAACAAAAAATTAAAAAGACGTCTCTGCCCTAAATCTCAGAGGTCTGGAAAGTCTGTCCTGAGATACCTCAGATAGGGACATGAAGAGGTTTCCAGGAACCCCTTGACCCTCACTGATCACCACGTCTCCTGAGGTGCCTGTGGGGAGATCTCTCCCAACCCCTTGCTCTACTCAACTCCCAAGGACAAGCCTCTCTCCTGGGCACTTCTGAGCCTAACTGTAGGGGGCGAGTGACTGTCCTGATTTCTGAGCCCACAACGCACACGCACCCACTGCCTGTGATGCCTAGTCATTGGACCCACTTCCAGCCTCAGAAACCAGTGCAGAAGATACCAGAATGTTCTCATCTGGTCCTCACCACCCCCCTGGTGTGGCACCCTGTCAGATATGCACATTGTGTCAAAGATGAAGGGATAGCCAATAGCTTCTGGCCCTGGAGCCTTTGGCACAAGCAACTCATGAGGTAAAAAAGTCAGTAGAGGAGACACCAGCCTACACAATTAATGGGAACAGTGCTAATGGAATTGTTACCCAGAGTGGCAGGATTTCCTGGGCCCTGCCTGGGGCTGATGGTGGGTGCTGGTGCCAGCTCAAAGCAACTTAGGAAGGTTGATTTTCAGATCTCTTCCCAGCCCAGTTGGATGGTAGTACACGTCCTCTGAAGTGGGGAATGCCAGGATTACTTACACTATAGAAACTGACAACTATCTCATCAAGAGTCCCCACCGCCCCTCCCCAGAGACCTGCTGGTTAAATTGTGTGCTTGGTTGGCACTGGACTAGGCATTTGGCAGATGCCTGTTTATTTATGCTATCTAGTTCCATATCTTCCTTGGGAGCCAGGCATGAGCACAGAGCCCACTCAAGCAGGAAGTGGAGCAGCAGGTACCAACCCTACAGGTCTGGGTGTCCGTGGAGAGAGGGATTCAATTCCCAGACTGAATTCCAGACAGAGACAGAGAGTGGGTAAAGACCCTTGAATCTTCCCTAAGAAGACTAAAGACCTCAGAGTTGCCCTTCACATCCTGAGCCTACAGAATGGACTATCCAGTTCCTCCTGGACTGGGTTTATCCAGTAAGGGCCCTCTGGGTCCTGGCCTGTGCATGACCCCTTGTTCAGGGCCTATGTAAGGGAAATCGTGGTAGATGGAGCTCAGCAAGCTCTGGGGCCAATGTTCATCAGTCCCTCTATAGCCTGTTCTCAACAGGACACTGTGGCAATATATGGCATCATGCCTACTGACTAACTAGTAATGAAAATGACCAGCCACTCATTCCACCCAGGACAAGCATGGTGGTATATGCCTATAATCCAAGCACTTGTGAGGTAGAGATAACAAAGTCACCACAAATCTATAGGCAGCCAAGACTACAAAGAAAGACCCTGTCCAAGCATAGAGCTGCTGCCCACACATACAGATATACTATGTGTGGAAGAAATATGGCTCCACCCATAAATCAGGGAACACAATCCAGACTAGTATAGGGCAAACAGAACCTGTGTCTGAGTGCTCAGCCCTCTGGGCCCTAAGGGTTTTTTTCACACAGCCCTACTTACATACCTCTTAGGATAGAGAGCTCACTTTCTCTGCCAGTCCCTGGCCATTCGAGTTCATAGCTATGGGACTACTGAATGAAGTCATTGACCTCTTTGCAAGGAACCTCAAGCTAGTGTCTGGAACAGGCCCTGAAATTCCAAGAAATGGAACCTAGGGGTCCCTTATGTAGAATTTAGAAGACAAAGACTTACTGTGTTCTTTTTTCCAGGTCACTGGACATCTCTGTGTCTCTGTCTCCTTGATCCTAAGCACTGTCTGTTGCAATACTGGTTGTCCTGAGGCTCACAAGCAAAGGTTATGGGAAAACACTGGCCCTAGATACAGCATCTGCCTTTGATTCAAGACTCCCTCCACTTCTAGATGCAGATGCAAAGACTGAGCCCAGGCACTGTTCCACCTTTAGTTGATGCTAGAGACCCCAGAGGAAAGGTAGTGGCTCTTCTCCACAGCCCTTACCTCAGCTTTACCATCTCAGTGCCCAACTGCCCTCCATGAGACAAGATTCCCCAAGGCCAGGCTATCCCCAGGGTCCCAGACTGGGCTGACAATGGGCACCTGCAGACACAAGTGCCCCATGCAGATGAATTTCAGTTTGCTTATCTGCAGATGGGCACAGCAGTCATATGCCACGGTCTCAGCACACAGTAACTGCTTAGCAAACACTGAAGGCGGGCAGGAAGACAGGCCAGCCCTGCTGTCCTATTCATGTCAGGGTCCACAAAGGCTGTGGTTAGGAGGGCTGGTGTTGCCAGTTGGAAGCCCAGTCCCCAGGTACTGTCTGGATGGGTCTTCCTATGGGGCTTCAGCAGCCAACTAGAGTGCAAGTTCAACACAGCCAATCCTCCTCTCTGAGCATCCCCGGTTCCATTTCTAGTAGTAGCAGCAGATGGGAAGGGACAGGTCTGGAGAACAGAACCCAGAGATACAAGGGAAGTGGCCTGGGGGGGGGTGGGGCAGGAGTCCTCCCTGAGATTGGAGGAGGGACGGGGCAGGACAAAGAACAAGGCATCATTGGCCAAGAACAGGGGCAGGTCGGGGTCAGAGTTCCTCTTCTGGGAGGTGACAGCAGGGTATGCCCACACCACAGCATTTTTCAACCTTGGGTCTCAATCTCTAGCAATATGTGCTCCTCCTGGGCAGGGCCTGAGGAGGTGAGCCGGGTGGCACACGGTGACCCAACACTTCTGGAATGACCTTCCCATGTTGCAGAAGGAATGAGAAACAGCATTTTCTTCCAACAATGAGGCTCCATTAGAATGTTCTAAACTATGGGCTGGGGTGCAGCTCAGTTGATGGAGTCCTCATCTAGCAGGCAACAAAGCTTTGAGTTTTATCCTCAGCACTGCATAAACTGGGTGTGGTGATACACACCTATAGTCCCAGCAATCAGGAGATAGAGACAGGAGGATCGGAAAAGTTCAAGGCCATCCTCAGTTAACATAGCAAGTTGGAGGGCAGCCTGGGCTACGTGAGACCCTTTCTCAAGAAAAAAAAGAAAGAAAACAAAAGTTCTGAATACATATCAGAAAATGGCCCCCAAAGTCTTCTAAATAAATATTGATTAATGTGTAGGACTCTCTTTGTGAATCTAGAGGGAAGTGAGTTTGAGGTGATAGGTCTGAGAAGGCAGATGATACAGTCTAGAATACAACTGTCAGGCTGGGGATGGAGTTTAGTGGTAGAATGCTTACTCAGTAAGCACAGGGAACTGAATTTGATCACCAGCACTGTAAAAAAAATAGACAATGAAGTATACTGAACATACTGAAATCAGGAAAACAACTCCATTCACAACAGCCCCCAAGAAATAAAATACCTAGGAATAAAGCTAACCAAGGAGGTGAAAGATCTTGACAATGAAAACTAAAATACTGAAGAATCTGAAGAAGACAGTAGACAGACCTCTCATGCAGAATTGGCAGAATTAATATTGGGAAAACGACTAGTTACCAAAAGACATCTACAGATTCAATGAGATCCTCATCAAGGTTCTAATGACATTCTTCACAGAACTAGAAAAAAACAATTCTCAGATGCATATGGAAGCACACACACTCACCACACACACACAAGAAACACTAAGAATATTCAAAGCAATTCTATCACCATACTTGATTTCAAACTATACTACAGAGCCAGAGTAACAAAATAACATAGTACTGACACAAAAACAGACACATCGACCAATAGAATAGAACAGAGGGCTCAGAGGACACAGCTAAACCCACACAGCCACAACCACCTAATCTTCCATAAAGTTGTCAAAAACATACATTGGAGAAGAGACAGCCTCTTCAACAAGTGGTTCAGGGAAAACTGGATAACCATGTGTGGAAGAATGAAACCAGATCATTCTTTCTCACCCTGAACAAAAATCAATTCAAAATGGATTGTCAGCTATGAAAATTTAAAAGTACAGTGACACACATGTATGAAAAGGTCATAATGAAACCCATCCCAGCACTTGGAAGGCAGAGGAAGGCATATCTCTGTGAGTTTGAAATCAGCCTGATCTGTATGGCAATATCCAGGTCAGCCAGATATTTCACATAGTGAAACCCTGTCTCAAAAAAGTAAATATAAAAATTAAAAAGTAACATTGTCAGTATTGGGAAAAACAAAGAACACACGAGTGTCGGAAAGCAGAGCCCATTTCGCCTTTGCTGTGGCCTCTCCTGCCTCAGTTTCCCCATCTACAGGGCATTCACCCAGGCTCAGATGAGATTCTGCACCACAGGATTCTTCTCAGCACTCCAGCTTCCTGTGTGGTTGCATTTCTGCTTCTGCCAACTTCAGAAGCCTCTCCTTCTGCCCCCGAGATTCCCCTGTGGGAATGGGCGGATGAGGCCTCCAGAAGCTGGAAGTTTCTCAGTTATCTGATCCCACCACCACCCAGGGCCTTCTACCTTTGGAGGCTGCAGTCTGGTACAGAGCAGATGCTTCTAGAAGCTTTCTAGTAGACCCCATATCCAGCTCTTTGCAGTGAGGATCTTAGTTATAGCTTCCCTATGTTCGCTAGGGGAAATTTCCCAAGCTTCAGTGACCCTGGCACTGCTGGGGAAGGGAGCTCTCGGAACCACAGATTTTGCAGGACTGAAATGACCCCATTTCCCAGGTGGTCCTACAGGCTAGCAGGCACTGCCTGTCCTAAAGGCCTTGGGTCCTGTCACAGAATCCCTCATCATGTTCCAATGGGTCAGGCCAACCAAGTCAACCCATGGTTCTGGGAGAGCTATGATCAGGCCTCACTGCTCCGTCATCAAGTGGGACCACAGAACTACCATCTAGAAGAACCCTGTACCACTAGCCTCTGAGGTGCAGGGCTCTGGGTTGGTTGCCTATGGGGTAAGTGAGAAAACAGATGTCCCATGTGCCAGGGACCACACTGGCCTTTATGTTGGTCTGCGCTGACTGAAAGCCCCTAGCTCTTATTACTTTAGGGGCAAAGCAGCTGGGGTATTGCTTGCCCTCTGAAGCTCACTGTGGTGTGTCAAGCATTTGAAAGCCACTGGGTTGCGGAATATGTCTTTTTTCCCAGCATTTGGAAGGCAGAGGCAGGCAATTCTCTGTGAGTTCAAGGTCAGCCTAGTCTACATGGCAAATAAGTTCCAGGCCAGCCAGGGTTATATCATAAGTCCCTATCTTTCCTATCTTAAAAAAAATTGCAGCACTATGCAAGACAGGAAGTGTCAGGATTTTTGTCTCTGCCAGGTTTGACTGTCAGGAGCAACCTGGCCATTTGTGTTCGACTGATCCAGGACTGTTACATGTTCCCTGTGATCCCTGAGGGAGAGCCAGTCTGAGCTGGGAGGAAAGAAAAGGTGGGCCCCAAGGAGAAGCAGCTCTAGAGTGGATTGGTAGAGGAAGAAGATGAGAACATGGCCTGGAACCATTTTGTCTAGGGCCAACCTGTGGGCAGAGTCTAGAGGAAGGAGAGTGTTCTAGAATATTCTAGGTTTCATTTCTTTTTTATGCTTATAAAAGATAATATGAGGGCTGGGGATGTACTTCAGTTGATAACACACACAAAGCCCTGGGTTTGATCCCTAGCACTGCATACACTGGGCATGGTGGTACAGGCCTGTCATCTCCTTACTCGGAGGTAGAAGAAGGAGGATCAGTAATTCAAGGTCATCCTCTGTTACATAATAAGTTCAAGTATATCCTGGGCTACTTAAGATGCTTTATCAAAACAAAACAAAATTTCCTTAACACATTGATTAAAAAAAATAGCATTACTCAAAAACAAAAAGTAGGGGACATGAAGGGGCAGGAGGATGTGTTGGGAGCGCCTGGAAGAGCAGGAGGGAGAGCCTGAGGTACATCTAATCAAGATGCATTGTTTACATCTATATTTCATACATATACATTTTATTTATACATATTAATTTTATTGATGTCAAAGCATCAAGAAAAGATTCTATTAAAACTAATAATTTTATTGATATATAATTTAAATATCATAAAGTTCACCCTTCTAATGCTTATAATTCAGTGGTGTTCAGTATATAATTCACAAGATGGTGCAGCCATCTCTGAGTCCAGAAAATCCTACCACTTCACAAAGAGGCCTTACCTCATTAGCAGTGCCTCATCCTCCGCTCCCCCAGCCCTCTGATCTCGCCGGAGCCTGTCAGTACGGATTTCCCTATTCTGGACATTTCAAACAACTGGAATCACAGCATGTGACCTCTTGTCTTCCTTCACTGAGCACAAGGTTTTCAGGCTCGTGCCATAGCAGCTGTGAGCACCTACTTCCTTCCTGTGAACAATATCTGGAATATTATTGTCTGGAAACATGTTGATTTTTAAATTTTTATTTATTATTATTTTGTGTGCATGTGTGTGTGTGTGTGTGTGTGTATGTGTGTGTGTGTGTGTATGTGTGTGGTATTGGGGGACTCAAGTGTCACAGCACATTATGGAAGTCAGAAGACAACTTAGAGGAATCAGTTCTCTACTTCCAGAATGTAGGATTGAACTCTGGTTATCACAAGGTTGCCTTTACCTGCTGAGCCATCTTACTGATCTTTGATGCTGATTTTTAAACATTTTTTTAAAGATTTATTTTTGTGGCCCAGTATGATGACACATGCCTTTAATCCCAGTTCTTGGGAGACAGAGGCAGGTCAGGCAGATCTCTGTGAGATCAAGACCAGCCTGGTCTACATAGTAAGTTCCAGGCCAACTGTGGTTACAGGGAGACCCTGTCTCAAAAAGAATTATTATTTTAAATTATGTGTATGTGTGTATGTTTGTGTGGGGCGTGCAGGTGCTCAAGGAAGCTAGAAGGTGTAGGATCCCCTGGAGCTGGAGTTGCAGGTGGCTCTGAGACACCTGATGTGGGTGTTGAGAGCCACACTCAGGTTCTTTCTTCAGCCTCCCCCCCCGGGGGGGGGTTGTTTGTTTGTTGTTGTTTAGTTGGGTTCTTAGCGGGGTACAATAAGATCTTCCTATGTGGCTTTGGCTAATCTGGAGCTTTCTATGTAAATTAGGCTGGCTGGCCTGGAACTTAAAGACCTACCTGCTTTTGCCTCCAGGGTGCTGGAATCAAAGGCTTGGGGTACCACACTCAGCAGTTTTTTTAAGAGCACATACTTGGGACTGGAGAGATGGTTCAGCCGTTAAGAGCACTGGCTGCTCTTGCAGAAGGCTGGGGTTTTGTTCCCAGCGCCTACATGGAGGCTAACAGCTGTCAGTAACCCCAGTTCCAGTGGATCCAACGTCCTCTCTGGCTTCCATGGGCATTGCATGTACATGATGCACTTACATACATTCATGCAAAACACTCATACACATAAAATAAAAATAAATAAAATGCATGCTCATAGACAATCTATAAAACAGAAATGAAGTAAAATAAAAATGTTTTGAGGGCTGGAGGTGTAGCTCCATGGTAGAACACTTACTTAACATGCATGAGGTTCAGGGCTCCATTCCCAGCACTACCAAAGAAAAAAGTATTTAAGTTGTTCAGTGATTCTCATGGTACTGGCTCTTGTGGCCTCATGTGACTCTGTCTACATGCAGCTTGTCCCCATGGGGGATTCTCAGCAAGTGCCTATCAAACAAGCAGATATAATTGGAATTTTTTTTCCAAGCATAGGGTTGTTTAATTTGACCTGATGAGATACATTAAATCTAAAATCTTATGTCCTGTTTTGTTTTGGTCCAGAGCACAGGGCTTTAGTTCCTTAAATGAAACAGGATGAACAAGTGCTTAAAATTCCCAAGGGCTGGAGAGATGGCTCAGCAGTTAAAAACACTTGCTGTTCTTCCAGAGAATCTGGGTTCAATTCTCAGCACCCACATGGTGGCTAACAACTGTCTAAAACTCCAGTTCCAGGGGATTTAATGTCCTCTTCTGACCTCTGTGGGCATTGTATGACACAGATACACTTACACACATGCAGACAATACACTCATACACATAAAAATAAAAATAATAAATACAATATTTTAAATAAAAGATTCCCACTCACAGCCCCTGCTGAAGGGAGAACTCCAGGGATGGAGATCTCCATGGCCCCAGCCTCCACTAACCTAACTATTCCCAGGGTACACCAGAAATTCCCTTTCCTGAAGAACCTTTCATCTAGAGCATTGGGGAGTGATGGGAACCTATTCTGTCTTGCTGCTGGGAATGATAACAGTGATAATAATTACACTCAGATGTGTCAGGTACCGAGCTAATGCTTTGCAGGAAAGCCTTCGTGTCACACCGAGGGTCCCTGGAGAAGACATAGGTATAAATAGGGTGACCCACAGTGCCAAGTACTCCACCCAGTATGCACCAGATGACGGTGGAGAGCTTGCCACACCTCCACCCCGAAGCAGTCATGTGACCATCCCCAAGCCTGTGTGAGAAACCCTTAGCTTCCAGGAGGATTTGGTCTTGGGACTCTTCCCTATGGACAGACAAGTGGGACAAGGCCCTCTCTTAATGCTGGCCTGATCCTAGGGCACCTCCTACTCACTGCCCTCTACAGCAAGGCACTGATTTTTGAAAATTTCCCCTGGGCCCTGACCACTTGTGTAGCCTGAGATCGTCATGTGGCCTCTGGATTGTCCTGCTGCCCTTAAATAGAGGCAGTCCTGCAAACTGGTACAGGCTCTCTGGAAAACAGTTTATAGCTGGGGCAACATTGCATCCAAACACTGCTCTTACCATTTAAGTGACTTTTATTTTTCAGAATTTGCACAAATGAATGACTAGCAATGCAGAGAGTGATACATTAAGATGTTTATGGAGGATTATTTATAAGAACGATAAATCACAAGATGTTTCCAATCGGAAAATGGTTGAGCAGACCACATTATTCCTACATAATCAGTATCGCCAGGCTGTATAAATGCTATTTGTGGAGTTTTTCAATGGCACAAGAAAGCAGTTAGAGCTCCTGGGAAGTGACCAAAACAGGATGGGAAGCCGGGAAGGGTTATACCAACATGCTGTCCACCAGTGCTTCCCATCCATTGCATGTTTCTACACTTTGGATGAAGGCAACACCCTCTAATGTTCAGTCTGTGTCTTCAGAAAATAAGGCTTTGACGTCACAGGTGTTTGTGAAATAAACTAGGGTGGTCAGCAGTTAACAGCTGACAGTGGGAAGACTGGGGTGGAGATTCATGGATCAGATTCAAGTCCTGGCACCTCCTGTTGGCTGTGACTTTGGATATATGCATTGATTTCTCTGAACTTCCATTTTCTCTTTAGTCAACAGGCAGTGAGATGCCCACCTTGCAGGGTTGTGAGATAATCTCTAGGCAACTCCCTAAGATTCTGAGCAGTCCCAAAGTGGTCAAAAAATGGTGGTGGGTTTGGGGAGGTGTGGTTCAGTTGGTAAAGTGTTTGTCTTACATCTAATGTTGTCTTCTAATCTCTACATGCACAAGTACCATGTGTAGGCATAATCCCCCATACCACAAATAAATAAAAATACTTCAAAACAGTGGCTTTTGCTGCTGCTGAGATGGCAGTGTGTGTGGCAGGGTTAGCACAGAGGGCCACACTTATTGACTTTAATTGAATTCTGAGCAAACTCCTAGCTTGACAAGGATACCCCAGTTCCCTTGCTCTCAGTTTACTGGTCAATAAGTGTGGTGGTTTGAATGAGAAATGTCCCTAGAGACTCGAGTATCTTCAGTTGGTAGCCTTGTTTGGGAGGTCCTGGAATCTTTAGTAGGTGTAACCTTACTGGAGGAAGTCACATAGGGTGGGCTTTGAGAGCTCATAGCCTTGCCTGACTGCCACTCTGCTCTGCCCTTTCTGTTTTGTGTTTGTGATTCAAAATGTGAGCTCTTAGCTTCTTACTCCTTCTGCCATGCCAGCTGCTTGCTCTCACGCCTCCCTGCCATGATGGACTAGCACTCTGGAACTGTAAGCCCAAATAAACTCTTCCTTCTATGAGTTGCTTTGGTCATGATGTTTTATCACAGCGACAGAAAAGTAACTAATATACAGGGTTGATTCAAAAACATAGGATTGGTCACCAATTCAGAACAAATCATCCATCTGCCAGGGACAAGCCCTCATTGCCCTGTTCCCAGAGGATATGGAGGGTTTAGGGGACTAAATGATGGACATTTTCAGGAGCACAAAGCCAGCCAAGCGTGCAGACAGAGAAGAAAAATCCAGATATTGGTTGGTCACAGCGGCTGCCACACGGGCACAGCAGGGTCTTCTGAGCACCGCATACTGTCCGGGGGGCACCATTCAGGGCCACACCCGGCTGTCATCCCAGTTAGAGGCTGATGAAGACCTGTGCTACCAGGGGTCTCTGCACAGTTTCCAATTTGCACCTGACAGGGCCCTGGCTGTCTAAGAGTCCCCTGTGAACACCAAGGGTCTCCAGCCTCCTCCTTCAGAATACAGAGGGGTTTTTTCCACTTAACATAAGTGCAGCTTACTTGACTGCTGGTGTTTTTCCAGCAGGCTCAGTCAAAATTGCACATGTCTGTCACTGAAAGTGGCTGGATCATTCAGCTAAAAACGTGCCTGTGTGAACACAAGGCCCTTTTCAGATACCTGAGGCCTCCAGTGCACCTGGCTCAGAGTTCACATGAGAAAGTGAATGGGTCACATGATTCATCACTTAGTGGGCATCACTTACCTGGGGCAGCAGTGGGGACCTCAGAGTCCCAGATTAGTAGCTGGATGAAAATATAAAAAGTGCCCTTTGCTAAAGTGTGGGGCTCCTTCTCCAGAGACAGCCGTTGCGCACCGGCGGTCCCAGAGAACGGAGAGTAAAACAGGTCCTCAGAATGGCTCAGAGTGCGACGGGAAATGACACCCGGGAAACTGCGTCGGTGGGCAGATCGTTCATTAGGACCAAGACAGGAGTTTTTATAAGAAGGCATTTTGGCATTGGGAAGGTTAGAGGTGGGGTTAAGGGATTAAAGGTGGGGTTAAGGGATTAAAGGTGGGAAGCTTGTGGAACTTTAGGAATGGGGAAACGAAACCCAAAAACCTGGTCTGGGATGGGGGAAAGGAAGATTCATATCTATAGTGAATTCCTGGGGCCAGGTTATCACACATCAGGCAGAGCAGGCCAGACACCTGCCGTCCCTTTAGGGTCTCCGGGGTTGCTGGGCTTTGCTCAATACCTTATTGCAACGAACACTGGCCCCACATCTCCCCCTTTGTTTTTCTTTATAGGGGGGAGGTATCATCATAGTCGTGAGATTTAGGAATAGTTTGATATTTTATCACAACTCTTTGGGTAGTTACGTTGACTAATGCTTTTAGGCGTCCTTGAAGAAACTGGATAAGGCAAGGGGCAAGGAGAAGGAGGGCACAAATAGTTAGTAAGGGGCCGAGGAGAGGGAGTAGCCAGGTTATGACAGGACTACTGTACCAGGGGGTTTTTGTGGGGTTTGGGGATAGAAGGGAGAGTTCCTTTTTTAACTTTAGTAGGTTTTTTACATTTGTTTTTACTACTCCTGAGTCATTGACATAGAAACAACATTTCTCTTTCAGTAACATGTAGGTCCCCCCATGTTCAGTTGTAATGAGGTTTAGTGCTCTGTGGTTTTGGAGAACCACCTCTGCCAGCGACGTGATCTGTCTTTGTAGGGCCTCTAGACTGTCAGTGGTGCTGCTGATGGCCTGTTCTAGGCGACCTTGAAAGTCCGCTTCCATGAGGTGGGCTTGGTAAAGGGCACCACCGGCTAATCCTGCTGAACCTGTTGAGATGGTGAGGCCAAGTCCGATTAAAAGGGGGATAAGGATTTCTCGTTTGGGCCTGCGAGTTGTCATTTTTGACATTGCTTCCTCCTTTTCGAACAGCAGCAGCTGAGGTGTGACTGCAACGGGAATGCAATAAGAGGAGAGGGTCATATTGATGCAGGGGAGGATGGTCCCCCCACACCAGAAGAGCACAGGAGGGGAGGCACAAAGACTGGTGAAGACGGTGATGTTGAGGAGGCAACGCGAGGAAGGGGTAGTAGAGCTGGGGGCCAGGCATACTGGGGGATTTAAGGGGGAATAAAGGGGAATGTTTCGCAGTGGCGGGGATGAAGATTCCAGAGTGGTATCTGTAGTGAAGACAGAGACGTTAACAGGGACAGCAGCGAGTAGGGGCCTAGACAGGGAGGCACATAGGAAGCACTGGGATATGTTGGGGTGAGAGGAGAGCCGGAGGAGGTTAGTTGCATATTGAATATACTGTATCCAAGTAAAGGGGGTGCGGGTAGAATTGCGAAGGTTGTTCTCCTGCGAAAGAATGCGTGATTTAACTTGTTCAGAAGAGGGTGCAGGAACCAGAGACCGGGAAATGGAGATGTCAGCTGTAGGGCAGGAAGAATACCCGTTATGGTAAAGTTTGTCATGTACTCCCACCCTCCATCTCTCATCCCAGGGGTCTTTTATTTTAATTCGCAGTTCACCCCCTACGTTTTGGTATATGTTCCCTTTAGAGGTAGAAAATTCGATCACACATGACCACCTTCGGCATCCCCCATAGGTGGGTGTGTCAGTCAGACAGTCCCCACGGTTCCTATAAGGGAAGCAGGCAAATGAGGCAGGGGTCACAGAAACAGATTGGGGCTTAATGGGAATTTCCAAGGCTGTTTGGCATCCTCGTGGGGAACAGTCACCTGTTCCAATAACTGTGTTGGTTTTCTCAAAAGTTTCTCTGACAGAGAATCTCCAGAGAAACGCCTGTTGGGCAGAAGCAGAGTTAGCATGTAAAATAACCATGGCAGCCAGGAGGATGGCAGAGAGGGAGGCATTAGGTGGGCAAGTTGCCTGTGCTTGGGTCACCAGGCAGTGTAGATCCTGCCAGGTGATATTGTGGTTACGACGGTGTCGTCTCCTCCGTCTTCGACGTGTTGTTTCCTCCAGGGACATGCGGGCCATCTTTTTGATCGGCGGGGAGGTGTCGGACATTTTTGGCTGGAATTCAGATAGGCCGAGGTTGGTCCTGGGGAAAAACACAAGCAAAGCCCCTCCCTGTTGTGAGGAGGGGGTCTGGCCCCTTCCAGATCTCATCTAATGGGTCCTTCCATTTTACTAGGATAGGGGGTATGGCTGGGGGTCTAGACCAGTGTAGGACTATAGGTGGAGCTTGAGAGGATTTATAGATATTAAAGACATTAAGGGCAGTTAGGGCCAAGACGAGCTGTATTGATGGGGGGTAATTGGGTTGACTTTGTTTTTGTAATTGATTTTTTAAGGTCTGATGTGCCCTTTTAATTATCCCTTGTCCATGGGGGTTGTAGGGGATGCCAGTATGGTGTTTAATTTTTCAAGTATTGCAAAAGTTTTTAAAGGCTGAGCTGGTGAAGGCAGGACCATTATTAGTTTTAAGTTGTTGGGGTATACCCATGATGGCAAAGGAAGATAGTATATGGTTAATGAGTTTTTTTGAGTTTTCATGTGTCTGAGCAGAAGCCCATATAAAATGGGAAAAGGTATCAATAGTAACAAAGACATATTTTTGTCGCCCAAATTGAGGAATATGGGTGACATCAATCTGCCAGAGTGCATTGGCTTTAAGTCCTCTAGGGTTGGTCCCCATGTGCTGAATGGCAGGGGTGGTAATAAGAGAGGCACACGATGAGCATGTTCTAATGATGCGACGGAGGTGTGCCAAGGGGACGTTAGGAAATTTTGCATGTAACCCTTTGAGGTTGACATGGATGTTTTGATGTAAGAGTTGGGCATCAGACAGAATGGCTGGGGAGACCTCAACAGGGAGGGCTCCGGTAGAGGCAAGGTGATCGGCCAGGGCATTGCCTTGAGTTAAAGGGCCTGGGAGATCAGTATGAGAGTGGATATGTTGCACAAATAGGGGGGCCTTCCTGGCTTGGAGGAGGTTAGAAATTTTGATGAAGAGTGGGGATAGGGGTTGTCATCCAATTTAATCAGAGAGCGACTAAGCCAGGGTACGAGGTTGACAGTGTAAACACTGTCAGAGTAGAGATTAAGGGGGCCATCTTCATTTTTGAATACTAGGTAGACAGCAAATAATTCTTTGAACTGTGGCGAAAGGTCTGGAAGGGCTTGAAAATAGGTAATGGGGAGTTTATCTCCAGGCTGAACAATAATTGCAGCCGCCCCCTTGCAGCCTCCATCGGTGAAGGCTGTGGGGGCTCCAGGGATGGGAGCACGGTAGAAGAGTCGGGGGGGTAGCCAGGGGAGAAGAGGTATGGCAGAGATCCATTTGTCCTTTGGATAGTGATTGTCAATTTGGCCAGAAAAATTAAGGAGGCTAAAGGCGAATGAGGAATGATTCCTCATGAGCCATTGTATGTCCGTAAGGGAGAATGGCGTGACCAGAATATCGGGCTCTTTCCCTAAGATTTGTAGGGTGCGGTCCCTGCCTTGCCTGATCATGGAAGCTACTGCATCAATTTCTGTAAGGACTCGTGGTGCTCCTCCGACAGGGGTGTGAAGCCATTCAATGACTCCCTGGGGCTGAAAAATAGCACCGACTACAGTGGGGGAGGAATTAAAGAGAAGAAATTGGACTGGTGACTGGGGATCATATCTAGCCAGTGAAACTGATTGTAGGTGGGCGTTAATTATTTTTAAAGTTTCTTTGGCTGCAGTGGTCAATTTTCTTTGGGAGGAGGGGTCTTTGCTGCCCTTAAGGAGTTTAAACAGGGGTTGTAGTTGACTGGTAGATATAGGGAGCCAGGGTCTTAGCCAGTTGAGATTTCCTAAAAAACTTTGTAAGGAGTTTAGAGTAAGGGGTTGAGGGAGGGTTAGAGTAGGCTTATGGGGTCGGACAGTGGTCAGAGAAATGTCCGTGTCTAAAAAAGTAATGGGAGGAATGGCCTGTATCTTATTAGGGGCAATTTTGAAACCTTTAGCTTCGAGAGTAGATACAATTTGATCTCGCAAAATAGGCAGCGAGGTGTTTTGGCTTTTCCAAACAAGGAGGTCATCCATATAATGGTAGATATGGAGTCCTTTTTCTAAAAAAGGGGCCAGAGCTGCTGAAACTGCTTCCTGACATATGGTCGGGCTGTTGGCCATGCCTTGGGGGAGGACACACCATTCGTATTTACTGGCAGGGCCAGAATTATTGAGCTTTGGGATAGAGAACGCAAAGCGTTGACAATCATTGGGATGGAGGGGAATGGAGAAAAAACAATCTTTTATATCTAAAGTTAGGAGTGGGGTATTAGAGGGGATGGCAGAAGCAAGAGGGAGTCCTCTCTGTGGGGATCCCTACACCTGCAGGGTTTTGTTTATAGCCCTCAGGTCATGTAGTAAACGCCATCCCCCTGACTTTTTTCGTATAACAAAAATTGGAGTATTCCAGGGGCTTCTGGATGGCCGGATGTGTTGTAGGTTAAGCTGTTTTTGGATAAGTTGATTAAGGATTTGTAGTTTCTCCTCATTAAGAGGCCACTGTTCAACCCAGACTGGTTCTAAAGAGGTCCAGTCCAGGGGAGGAGTACAGTAATCAACAGTGGCCGTTAGAATTGGGGGTTTTGTTTAGTTAGTCTTTTTGTAATTTTATTAGTCTGAAGGTGGCCTGCTTCTGGGCTGGTGGCCAGGACCACATTAAGGTCCTCTAAGATATCTCTGCCCAAAAGGTTAGTGGTCACATTAGTAACTAAAGGCCTAATAGTGCCAAAGGTGCTATCGGGGTCCTCCCATCTATAGGGTTCTTTGGTGATAAAAGCTGGGGAAGACCCCCCTACTCCCATTAGTTGTGGCCCAGGGAGTAGTTTCCAATGGAGGGGAATTTCTGATTGTTTTAGTATAGTTTTGTCAGCTCCGGTGTCAATTAAACATTTAAAGGGCTTATTATCAATTTTTATAAGGAGTTTAGGGTGGGAATTTTCCACGATGCTAGTGACCCAAAGAGTTTGATGGGTGTCCCCTCTTATTGGCGGGGCTGAGGGGTGCCCCGAGGGGAGTTTAAAGGCTCTACTGGGCAGCCGTCCTTGTCATATTTGGAACGGCAATCCTTTTTCCAATGGTAGCCCTTCCTGCATCTGGGGCAAACAGTCTGGGGCAGTGTACTCCTTTTTTTAGAGGAGTTTTTAGAGCATTTATTTTTCCAGTGACCTGTTTCATCGCATTTGAAACATTTTCCTTTGTTTAGTGTAGTGGTTACAAAAGCCTGGGCTATTGCAGCAGCTTTATGGGAGTGTGTACCAATGTCCTGTGTGGCCACAATCCATTTGTTAAAGTGCTCATTTTTAAGACCTTGGCAAGCTTGACGGTGTTCAGGGGTCATCCCTTCCCAAATAATAGTATTAAGTAGGAGGCCCCTGGCTGCTGGGTCAGAAATTTTTTTTTCTAAACTAGTACGAGTTCTGAGAATGAAGTCAGTCAGTGCCTCTTCAGGTCCTTGTCTTAAATGTAACAAAGAGAGGCCTCCTTCCTCTGATGTAGAGGGGGATGTCATACGGTCCCAGGCTTGAAGAGCACAGAGACGTACTTGGTCAAAATATCCTGCTGGCAGGGGTGCCTGTTGGACTCCTGTGGCAAAATCACCTTGCCCGAAAAGGGCATCATAGGTCCAGGTAATGGGGGGAGTATTCTGACCCTGGTTTTGGGAATTATTTTTCCTTGCCTGTTGGAGGCATTCATCTCTGTAGAGAGCCTCCCATTGTAAAAAGAGAGAACTAGGGAGAGAGGATCGGCAGATGTCCCGTCAATCTTGAGGGGTTATCAGAGCATGATTTAAGGATTGGAGGATGGATTTTGTTCAGGGGGCATGAATGCCATCCTTACGAACAGCCTGTCGTAGTTCTTTGAGGTCACTGGCCGGAAAGGGATACCAGTCCAGGGGACGATTACGAGTCACCTGAAGGTTGACTGGGAAGGCAGAAATAGGGGAGTCCCTAGCTGCACAAAGCAGGCCTGTAGGTGTAGAGGAATGGGAAAGGGGAGGAGGAGGAGGAGGAGTTGGGGGTGGTTTAGGTTTGTGACATCCCGATGAGCTAACAGGAGCCGATGGCTCATGGCTGAGGGCCGTGGGTTCATACGAGGGAAGGGGAGGGTAAAGGGACATAGGATGGGGGTTTTTAGGGGATATGTTTTGCCTGACAAGTTCTATGGCACGCTCCAGAGCAGCCAGATCTGCTACCGGACAGTCGGCTGGGTCTTCCTCGTCAGAGCTGTCTTTTTGGTTAGGAGCTTCTGCGGGCTGCACAGAAGGCCTGACGCACTGTCTAACAGCAGCAATAACAGGCAGGAAGGAAAGGGAGGGAGGGGATCCCTCTTGGGCTTCCCTCTGGCGGGCAAGATAAGCCACGCGAGTCCAGACCTCCGGGTCATAGGGGTCTGTAGACTTGAGCCAGGGAGCTACTTGTAAGGCTTCCTCCCAAAAGATCAGGGCATCTTTATGTGATAGTCTAACACCCCGGGACCGGAGCAGAGCCCGAAGTCCACGAATTTGGGAATCCTTTTGGTGGGAGGGTGAATTTCCCATGACAGAAAAGAAGAGAAGCGTGCAATACAGGAAGAACGTTCCCAGGTCCGTGGAAGGGGCCTGGGGGATTTAGTCCAGTATACACACGCAGGCCTTGCCGCAAATTTAAGAGACTGGCAGCCACTCTAAGAGTTTTTAACTGGCTGTTGCGTTACCAGGTTTTAATCGGAGAGAGTTAGACAGGTGGTCGTTGCCAACACCCAGTCAGGCAGTCGGGGTCTGATCAGAGGACGTTGGGCCTTCAGCTAACACCAGAGAGTGGCCCTGGTCAGAAAGCTTCAATTGCCCTTCGCCGTAACCAGTCCCTCGCGAAGGCTCAGACCGAAGAAAAAGAAAGAAACCTTTGCCAGTCCTCAGAATGGGATGGCGGGGCAGTAGCCGATGTCCCTCGTGGGGAGCACTCACCTTCTTTAGCGCGTTTCTGGAGGGTCCCTGTTCGGGCGCCAGCTGTGGGGCTCCTTCTCCAGAGACAGCCGTTGCGCACCGGCGGTCCCAGAGAACGGAGAGTAAAACAGGTCCTCAGAATGGCTCAGAGTGCGACGGGAAATGACACCCGGGAAACTGCGCCGGTGGGCAGATCGTTTATTAGGACCAAGACAGGAGTTTTTATAAGAAGGCATTTTGGCATTGGGAAGGTTAGAGGTGGGGTTAAGGGATTAAAGGTGGGGTTAAGGGATTAAAGGTGGGAAGCTTGTGGAACTTTAGGAATGGGGAAACGAAACCCAAAAACCTGGTCTGGGATGGGGGAAAGGAAGATTCATATCTATAGTGAATTCCTGGGGCCAGGTTATCACACATCAGGCAGAGCAGGCCAGACACCTGCCGTCCCTTTAGGGTCTCCGGGGTTGCTGGGCTTTGCTCAATACCTTATTGCAACGAACACTGGCCCCACACTAAAGGATCAAAGTTGGGAGAGCTTTTAAGAATAGCACACAGGGGCTGGAGAGATGGCCTCAGCAGTTAAGAGCACAAGCTGCTCTTATAGATGGGTTCAGTTCCCAGCATCCACATGGTAGCTCACAACTATCCATAGCTCCAGTTCCAGGGGATCTGATGCCCTCTTCTGGCCTCTGTGGACATTGTACACATGGGTGTATTTACATACATGCAAGCAAAACATTCATACATATAAAGTAATTAAGTGGCTGGAAAGATAGCTCAGTGGTTAAGAGCACTGGCTGCTCTTGCAGAGGACCCAGGTTTGGTTATAAACACCCACATGGCATCTAACAACTGTCTGTAACTACAGTTCTGGGGGGTCCAACACCCTCTTCTGACTTCTAAGGTCATTGCACAGCATGGGCACACTTACATACACGCAGGCAATACACTCATACACATAAAATACAGCTAATAAAATATAAAATTAATTAAATTAAAAAACAATAACAACAAAATATTGACTGATGGGACTAGAGAGATGGGTCAGTGGTTCAGAGCACTAGTTGCTCTTGCAGAGGACCTGGGTCCAGTTCCCCGCACCCATATGGTGCCTAACAACCATCCCTAAGTCCAGTTCCAGGGGATCTGATGTCCTCTTATGGCCCCCTTGGGCATTGCATGACATGGGTGCACTACATACAGCAGGCAAAACACTCATACATGTGAGATAAAAATAAATAAAATTTTAAAATACAGACTGAACAATGTAGGGAGAGAACTGACAGGAGGGTATGAAAAGACCCTAAATGTGAACATTTTAAAAAGTGCAACTTTGCTAACGAAAGGAAAGTTACTGTAACAATGTGTTCTAGCTGTGGCATTGAACAGAATGAGAACATGCTGGAAGACTTGACTAGGTGACCTCATCCATTCTTTGCTGGGAGTCGGGGGACAGTCATCAATGGGCATATTAGAAGTCACAAGTGCACCTAGTCTTTAAGGTCACCATCACATAAAAATGTGCTCTGGAGTCTACATGCCTGGCCTCACAGAGTATTTTACTTTTAAATCTTTCCCTCCCTCATCTTACCCCAGACCTCTTCTCGTTCTTTGAGTTCTGCATTTGAGAGTTACATTTCCCATACTCCAGTCCATTTTCTGTGACTATAACAAAATACCTAAGGGTACTTTACAAAGAAGTTTACTTAGCTCATAGTTCTGAATGTAGAGATATTAGAGGGCATGATATTCACTGATGCCAGTCTTTCTGTGTCATAACATGATTGAAAGCACTATGTGGCAAAAACAAAGCAAACTAGCAAGAGAGAGAATACCTTTCTAACAAAGCCATTCCCCCTGGCAATCCAGTAATCCATTAATCCCTGAGTGATTAAGCGATTTGTAAACCAAAGCCCTCAGGATTCAGCCACATCCAGAAAGTCCCAGTCTTCCTGCTGCATTGGGGACACAGATTCCAATGAAGCCACCAGCATTTGACTTGTGGAGTGGAGCTGACACATCAGCCTCTGGCAGGTCTCTGTGGGAGTCTCCAGTGGGGGTAGAGTCCAGTGATCCACCAAGAACCAAGATGCAGGTGTTAGGGTGGGGCCAGTCTCAGAATGAGGCCCTCTTACTGGGAGCTCATTACCCTGAGGCTGGGGTGGGGTGTGCCTGCTTCCAGCATGCAGGATGATGGTATACAATTCTTCCTAACAACATGTGCATATATATTAGAGACAGAACACACAAACGACTCTTCTGCCACCTAGCTTGGTCTCAGTCAGACGCCAGGTTTTGGGGTGAGTCCTGCCAATGTTCCACAGGTCCTGACCAGCACCTTTTGACCCAGAGTAGTCCAGATCCCAACCATGGGCTCAACTGAGATGCCACTAAAACCTCATGAAGTAGGGTCTTGACTCTGCATTCTAGAGGCCGTGTCGCCAGGCTCTGTGATAGTGGATTCATCACTACCCAGGTCACACGCTGGCACCCAGGGAGCAAATGCAAGCAGAGGGCATGGCCCTGGGCCAGGCCCAGCAGCCACCCAGCTCACTGGGCCTTGCCAGTTGGGGATATGAGTTCTAACAAGCCGGGGCTGATCAAGGATGGCCAGCAGGGTGGGGCAGGGCTCCCAAAATAGCAGCTTCCCAAGATTCTGCACTGCTAGCCAAAATAGGATGGGCTACAGGGCTTTTCGTTGTTGTTGCTTCTGTTTTTCTCAACTTCTATTTTAAAAAGTTTCAAACCTACAAGAAATTTACAAGGGACTGGAGCTTACGAGCTCTTAGAGAGTGTTAGCAATAAAAACTGAGGTCCAGGAACCCCACCAGTACTGTACAAAGAGCATGTGAACAAAGTGAAAATACCTCACAGGCAGATTTTACTTTAGCAAAACGGTGTCTTGTATATCAGTCAGATCCAGCAAGTGCATAGGACCTGGAAGTTTAATAGGCTTTTATGCCTAATGCCAGAGTACTGTCTTTTCCTCATTGGCTGGGGTCCAATTTCATAGTCTTTCTCTGTTGGCTAGTTTAAAAGAATAGGCCCAAAAGAAGGCAGAAGTGCTCCACTGCCTCAGGCTATCAGGTCTGGGAAAGCATCAGGGCTTTTCCTTAAACAAAAGACTTACTTTTGTGATGGTATTAAAAGATTAGAATTCCTTGTCATAAACCAAGTTTTACAAGGTTTGAAAGAAATATCTAGTATTTAATGTTTCTTATAAAGAGGACCCAAGTCCGGTTCTAGCACCCACACCAGATGGCTTACAACCACCTATAACTCTAATTCCAGGGAATCCAATGCCCACCTGTAACTCCAATTCCGGGGGTCCAATGTCCTCTTCTGGCCTCCAAGCCGCCACACGCAAAATAAAAGTAATAAAAATTTATTTAAAAAGTCGAGATTTTTTGCCTTTTTGCTTTCTTTCTCCACGTTGGGCTGATTCCTGAGGTACGGTGACTGCTTTTGGGTATCCCCGACTCTGTCTACTTGAGTCTCCAGTTAGCGTGGCTTTTTCCTCCAGTGGCCCACCTGTGGCTCTAGATGTTTTTTCTCTCCACTCAAAAACTCTGAGACACTGCTGATTGGATTTTGTGCTGTCCCTGGAGCATTGTTCATCTCAGGACACTGACTCGTATATGACTGGATCAAACTGGTCAAAGTGAAAAATAGAACTTACTGATTCATAGAACAGAAAATCTGGAAAGCCACAGTTTTGGGTATAGCTGGATCCCGTGCAGTGCCCGGACTCCACCTTTCCTTCTCCATTTCTTTCTGCAAAGAGATTCTGTTCCATTGATTCTCCCTAAAGGTGAGTTTTACCAATATCCAAAGATTGGTCATGGAGCAGATTAGGAAGCAGAATCTCATTGGCTGATTTAGATCATGTGATCATCCCTGAGCCAATTGCAATGAGCAGGGCTGGACAAATTTGACGGGCAAAATGGGTCTCCTGCCCTTTGGATGGAAGAGCTGGGTGTTGGAAGAGGGATTACTCCAAAAGGAAGAGAGTGGGGGCTGTAGAGATGACTCAGAGATTAAAAGCAGGTACTGCTCTTGCAGAGGACCCAAGTTCTGTTCCCAGTACCCATACCATGAGTCTAATAACCTCCTGTGACTCCAGCTCCAGAGGATCTGACACCCTCTTCTGGCCTCTATAAGCACCTGCATTCACATGCACATATCTACACAGCGACACATACACATAATTTAAAAATAAAAGTAAAGTCTTTAATTTTTTTTTTTTTTAGAAGAGAGTTGGAGAGATGGCTCAGCAGTTAAGAGCATGAACAGCACTTGGAGAGGACCAGAGTTCAGTTCCCAGCACCCACATCGGGTAACTCACAACAACCTGTAATTCTAGCTCCAGGGGATCTAACACTGCCTTCTGAACTCCACAAGTACTGTACTCATGTGCTCATACCCATACACAGACACACACAGAGACTCATAATTAAATAATAATAATAATCCTTAAAAAATCAAAGCAGATGGTGGCTATCAGGACCTTGAACCCCAAAGGTGCTAGTTCTGCTCCTAGGGCTTCAGGCACAGCTCTTGGTCTCCTGGTCTCAGTTGCCTCATCTGTTAGTAAGCTCCCCACATAGGGCCATGGAGAGAGTAATGGGAAGGTCCTTCCAACATAGCATAGAGGGATTCACAACATCTTGGGACTGTGGGACTAAACCTCACTGCTTTCTAGCAGGTTTTATGTGAATGGGGACTGTAAGAGCAAAATTACTAATCTATAAACCACAGCAAATGCATATGGATCTTCCAGAAAGCACTGTGGTTCTGAGAGACTACCAGTGACTGATAGCCACCTTTTGGCTTAAATAAGGACTTAAAATACAATGGGCTAGAGTATGGCTCAGTCACTAGAGTGCTTGTCTAGCATGCTCAAAGGCCTGGGTTCCATTCCCAGCACCACATAAACAGTGTGGGCACATGCTGGCTAATCTCAGCACTTGGGAGGTTAAAGGCAAAAGGATCAGAAGTTCAGAGCTATCCTTGGCTACACAGTGAGTTTGAGGCCAGCCTGGGCTGCATGAGAAAAAAAGAAAAAATGAAAAGGAAGGGAGGGAGGGAGAAAGGGAGGGAGGGAGAAAGGGAGAGAGGAGGAGAGAGGGAAAAGAAAAGGAAGAAAAGGAAACCTGAAATGCTAACCTGACAGGAGGCCCCAGCAGACAGGCACCTACTTGAAAGGGTGTGAAGCCTGAGGGTTGCCACCTCCCACATACATGGAGTTTTCCTGTGAATCTACAGTGGAAAACTAAATGCCAGATGAAAGACATGACCAGACGACTCCCAGGGTCACCATGCCTAGAGGCAGCACTGGGGCGAAATAGCCCTGTGGTCTCACCAGGTGCCGCCAAGAGGCTGTATAGCCCTTCAGTGTCTTAACATAGGAGCTCAGTGTCTTCTAACAGGGCCCGCCCCAGCTGCCTCGGGCATGTCACAGGAGAGCAGTTTGGCAAAAGTTACGTCTCTAGAAATTTACCTCAGAGAAGGCAAAGACTGAGGCATAAGGCTGAAGTCATGCTAGGTTCCAGCAAGAGGATGGGGCAGAAAACAGTGACTGTCACATTCCATGTAAGACAGAACACAGGTCAAAGGATGTCACTCACTTAGTTTTGAATGTATGGCGAAATTATCACATTTGTTTATGATTTAATGAATACTAATATGTTTTGTTTTTTGTACACTGAGGTAGGTCAGTGTGGTTGACAGTCCTGAATCCCCTTTGCTCTAAGGGGTTCTTTATTCTACCTTGTCGTCTGTCCCTGAGCTGTAACTCTCTGAAGCAGATGCTCCCCAACTCACCCATCAAAGTAAGCAATCAGGAACCTCACTGTTTCCTGTGACCTGAGTGTTAGGGCCTGTACGCCTATCCTAGCAACAGCTTCTGACCTGATAGGCATTTATCTTGATTCCTGTACTCAACCTGGGCTCTGGGATGGGACAGGGAACAGAGGGTAACTGTCTCGTTGCCTTCTGTAAAGTGCACCAGAAGTAACCCATTTTCATCTTCAGTCACTAGGGGTTTGAGATCATTTGTTGCACAGCAAGCACTAACTACTGCACTCTGAGTTGGGC
Source organism: Eospalax fontanierii (assembly GCA_035773235.1). NCBI lineage: Eukaryota > Metazoa > Chordata > Mammalia > Rodentia > Spalacidae > Eospalax > Eospalax fontanierii. The sequence goes on along the minus strand of CM069526.1, from coordinate 62,572,316 downwards.
TCCTGGCACAAGAGGAATTTGGCATATTATAGAAGCTCTGTGAAAAAAAAATTCAAAAGAACAAATAGATAAAGAAATCATCTCAGTCAGGACTGGAAAGATAGCTCAGCAGTTAAGGGTACTTATCAGTTTTTCAGAGGACCAGATCAGATCCCAGCACCCCCATCAGGTGGCTCACAGATGCCTGTAACTCCAGCACCAAGGGATCCAACACCTCCTTCTGGTCTCCATGGGCACCTGCACACATTCATGGCATTTACTCACACAGACACACACAGACATAGACACACAGATACACACACACACACACACACACACACACACAAATAAACATTAAAAAAGAACCGGAAGTGATCTCAGAGAAGAACTATAGGACAATATACTGAATATCAGAAGTGGTTATTTCTGTTTGAGTGAAATCTTTTTTTCCCCCTTTGTGTTACTCTGGTATGTGCAGACAGACAGCCACAGCTGCACCTTGTGCTGTGTGGTAATAAATGACATCGAGCATCTGTTATAAAATTTTCCGAGGGCCCAAGAGAAGCTGGGAGAAATCTTCCAGTTGTTAGTGTTGAATTCCGAGTAGACATGATAGTTTACATGGCTCAAAGACAAGCATGGAAAGGTGTAAGGGAAATTTTTTGGCACCCTCCACCCAGTTCCCCAGTCCATGGTCACTGATAGACAGCACCACCTCCAGTTTTAAAAAATATTTTATTTTTTAATTGTGTGTATGGGGGGTGGTCTTAGACGTCAAAAGGGGGCATCAGATACCCTGGATCTCGAGTTATAGGTGATTGTGGATCAACATGGGTGCTGGGAACTAAACCTGGGTCTTCTGCAAGAGCAGCTCTCTTAACTGCTGAGCCATCTCTCCAGTCTCCACCTCTGGTACTTAAATCATCTTCTTTTGTTTTTCTGCCTGGTGTTGAGTTCTGACATGCTCTCCTAGATTTTGTTTTGATGACTGAGTAATATTCTGCTACTAAAAAGGACAGTGGTTTAAGGCACTGGCCTATCGTGTGGCCACCAGTCTGCAGTGAACCTGTGGCTTGCTTGTGCCAAGCCTCTGTGTTGAATTCTCAGAAGTGGAGCTATTGAGTTGAAAGCTTTATGCATCTGTAAATTTGGTAGCTTTTTCCCCAAACTGCCCTTGGGAGAGATTGTACCAACTGACACGTGTGCCAGCGAGGCTGGGGTGTCTGTTTCTCACAGTGCCACCCACAGAATGTGTTAATTGGATTTGGGATTAGTTGCTGAGTGGCAATTTCCATGTTCTTTTGTTACAGGGGTCAGGAGCCTTTCCTACATCCCTTTTCTGCCAATTGCCCACACAGGCTGATGTGTCCTTGCCCTGCCCTGAGCTCCAGCAAAAGTTCTGGCCACGGCACGGGAGAGCCGTAGCTGGGATGTGCAAACAGACCCACTCACACAGGATGCAGATGGACACCACACCTTTCTTTAGGACAGGGACTCAGTCTCCAGCTTGACTGTGCAGTATTCAGTCAGGCCCACACCAGTAAAGTGAAAGTGACACGCCCCTCTTCCTGAGGGAAAGGCTCTGGGATGTCCTCTGTGACACTCCTGCTTGCCAGGTGGGGAAAGAAACGCTTTGCCCCTCTTCCCAGCCAGCTGCACTAGCTGGGCCTCTTTCCAGCCCCTGCTGTACAGTTCCTGCAGATGTGCAGGGAGACTGGACACTGAGAGTGCCCCCGGAGACCTTGAAACCATTTCTCTCCTTCCTTCTAATGTCCTCCTTGGTCATTGGCTCAAAAGCTAACCCCACACACAGAAGTCCCTGTGATGATACTCTGTGATCCCTGTCTATATGCAGCCCTTGCTCCACCCCCAATCACAGAAACATCATGAGCTCCCCAGGATGAGCCAGTTCGGACAGAGCACCTTACTCTGGGTACCTGAGCCACCTGGAGGTGAATCATGCTGACTCCAACTTCCTGGGTCTCAAGTGACCTGAGGGCTGGCTAACTCTTTGGGTAGCCTATGAGTCCAAGTCAGGGCCAGGTAGTAACCCTCAGATCTGTGCCTTCCCTCTGGACCTGATGGCCTGGATTCTAGTCCTACCTTAGGGCCAAGTCAAGCTGCACCTGCTTAGGGAAAAAGCGCCATGCGGCCTCAGTTCCTTTCTATAAGTGAGGCCTGGGCTCTGCTCATATACAAAGGGCAAAAGGATATTTACAGAGTTTGGGGCCAGCAGCTCAGGTCAGGAACACTGTATGTCTGTGAAGCTAAGATTCCAAATCCCTGAGTCTTCCCCTTATGTGTCTCGACTGCTAAAAACACAGGCTTCACTGGCTTCTCCCTCCTTTCCTGTCCCCTGGGCCACAGTGACAGACAGGAGGGGGCTTGATTGCCCAGTGCTTAGTTCCGGTTGGACACAGCTTTCCACCACTTGCCACCAGGCACTTCCAAGAAGCCCAATTCCAGGCAGCAGGGGACCCAGGCCTGTCCTTATCCATCTCCGTGTCCCTCAGGGCCAGCACTGTTGGCAGAGGTCGCAGGTCATCCCATCTCACGGGCCAATGACAACGGGAGTGCTGATGGGTTCAGCTGTTCTTGGGTGTCTCAAGGTTCCCGTAGGTACAGGAAGACAACCTGGAGCCATGATATGAGAATATGACAGTTCTTAGAACACATGGCCTGCGACCCTTCTCCCCCAGAGGTCTGAAGAACAGCGGCAGGACGGCAACCCTGCAGGAGGGGTGACCACAGTCAGAGGGCGGTGACCTCCGTTTTATCCAGGAGACATGCTTGTCCCCATTGAGTTCAGGGTCAGTAAAATACTTGCCATGAAATCATGAGGAAGTGAGTCCTATCTCCAGAATCCATGTAAAGAATCCGGGCACAGTGGCACACTTGTCATTCCAGCACTGGGGAGACAGATACAGGGGGATTTCTGTGACTGATTAGCCAACCAGCCTACCTTAAACAGTAAGCCCCAGGTCTCCAGTGAGAGACCCTGCTTCAAAATACAACGTGAATGGCTACTGAAAAAGACACTAAGGTCGATCTGTGACTTCTACACACACATTCATGCTCACTTGGACGCAGGTGCACCCACATACCCACAACATGCACACACACACACACATACACACAATAAATAAATAAATTTTAAACTATGTTCAGAAAAGAGAGAGCTCCTCCTACTCCAGGACCCATCCTGCCACTCAGGAGGCTTCTGTGCCTCCTCCCATCATCTTCTGCTTCTGTAAAGCAGCAGGAAATAAAAGAGACCTGCTGTCTGCTGAGAGGAGGGGGAGGGAGAAAGTGGGAGCATGACACACAAGAGGCCAAGTGGAGACGCCAGGCCACTTCTCCCGGTTCCTACCGCACCTGTGAGATGGGAAGTGCAGGGGAAAGCCTCATCTTAGCTCCAGTCCTTAGGATACCACTGAGGATGCTCTCCTCAAGGCTGCAGGCCCCAGGGCTGGTTCTCACTGGCTTCCCTCTGCCCTGGAGAGGGTCATGCCAGCCAGGACTGAGGCAAAGGCAAGGTTGCTAAAAGCCCTGCCTCTGGTGACCTGCAGAGGGGAGGCTGTAGAATGTGCTTTGTACCTTCTGAGTTGTTGGTCTGTTTGGCTGTACTGGGGTTGGACTCAGGGCTTCGTGCACACTATGTGCACCTCTACCATGGAGCCCTAGGCCTGTTATTCAACTGAATATTTATTTACTCCAAGATACATTCTGAAATTCTGGAGTTCAAAGGTTGTACCTATAGGGTTGGAGACATGGCTCAGCAGTTAAGAGCACTGGCCGTTCTTGAAGAGGACCGGAGTTTGAGTCCCAGCACCCACAACCATCTGTAACTCCAGTTCCAGGGAATCTGACACCCTCTTCTGACCTATACGGGCATAGCATGACACAGGTACACTTACACACATGCAGGCAATACACTTATTCACATAAAATAAAAATAATAAATAATATATATATATATATTTTAAAAAGAATATATCTATGTTGGACTGGGAATATGGTTCAGTGGATAAGAGTTTGGTGGGACAGTGTGAGGACCTGAGTTCATATCTCCAGAACTGATATAAACATTGAGTGCAGAAGTGTACACCTGTAATCCCAACAGCCCGACATCTGGATGGCAGGTAGAGACCGGAGAATGCTTGAAGCTCCAGGATCAGTTAGCCTGGAGCACACAGCATGACAGCCAAACAACAAAGAGATCCTGCTTCAAAGAAGGTGGAGGTGGCTGGTAAGGGTTGACACCCAGTGTTATCCTCTAACCTCCACAAGCATGCTGTGGTACACACACACACACACACACACACACACACACACACACACACACAATGTACTGGTGTTGTATGAGCATGGTAGGGTCCAGCCTCAGCAGGTATGGGAAGACCCTCCCATGACCCTGGCACACAATTGGTCAGATGACCTTCCACGTGACTATCCCATGTCATAGCCCTAAGACAGAACTTCCCTGCTCGGGCAGTGCAACTGCCCGAGCCACAGCCTCTGAGAAGCCTCAGATGGGAAGAGGAATACATCTGGTAACTGGGCAGAAATGCCAACCAGTACACTGGAGTTTGCCAACAGGTCAGTGTGGCCAGGAAATGACCAACTCTCAGTCACCAGATTCTTATGCTGAACAACAGTCTTTCTTAGATTGAGATGCAATTCAGATGTTATAAAACACATCCGAGTTGTTTTAACATCAGGGGCTTGCTATATAGCCCAAGCTGGCCTCCAGTTCAGCATCCTTCTGTCTCAGCCTCCCAGTTCCTGGAACTGCAGGCATGTACCACCAGGCCTGACAGGCTGTGCCTTTTCAAAGCATATGACTCACTGGGTTCTAGGTTACTTACAAAGCTGAACAGCCATTATCACTTTGTGTGGGGGCGGTGCAGTGAACTTTATTGATGGTATTCGAGAGTAGGGCTCCCTAAGCCCCTCCTCTTCTTCTCAGGGTCTGGAATGCAAACTGTGAAGACAGATACTCAGTGTGTTGGGTCTGAGTTGGGGCAGGGACTCCCCAGGAAGGGCCTCTCTCTTCCTCTTGATGGAGTGGATGGTTCAGGGCTTCTTACTCCTTGGAGACCATGTGGACCATGAGGTCCATCACCCTGTTGCTGTAGCCAAATTCATTGTCATACCAGGAAATAAGTTTGACAAAGTGGTTGTTGAGGGCAATGCAAGCCCCGGCATCAAAAGTAAAAGAGAGACTGTCATTGTTAAAATAGCAGGAGATGACTTGGTCCTCAGTATAGCCCAGTATAGAGCCCCTCGGACGCCTGCTTCACCACCTTGATGTCACTGTATTTAGCAGCTTTCTCCAGGCAGCAGGTCAGATCCACGACGGATACGATGGGAGCAGGAACACAGAGGGCCATGCCAGTGAGTTCCCTATTCAGCTCTGGAATGACCTTGCCCACAGCCTTGACAGTTGTGGGCAGCATCCACAGTCTTCTGAGTGGTCATGATGGCACAGACTCTGGTCATGAGTCCCTCGACAATGCCAAAGTTGTCAGGGATGACCTCGACTGGGGCTAAGCAGCTAGTGGTGCAGGAAGCGTTGTTGACAATCTTGAGGGAGTTGCCATATTATTCATGGTTCATGCCAAACACAAATATGAGGTCATCAGCAGAATGGGCAGAGATGATGACCCTTTTGTCTCCACCTTTCACCTAGGCCCAGCCTTCTGCATGGAAGTGAACATAACAGTAAACTCTACAGTATACTCAACACCAGCATCATCCCACTTGATATTGGCGGGATCTCACTCCTGGAAGATGGCCTTCCCATCGATGACAAGTTTCCCTTTCTCAGCCTTGACTGTTCTGTGGAACCTGCAATGAGTGGAATCATACTGGAACATGTAGACCAGGTAGCTGAGGGCAATGAAGGAGTCACTGATGTCAAAAACATCCACTCTGCCAGAGTTGAAAGCCCCTTGTAACTAGGTGCCAAATACGGTCAAATCTGTTCATTCCCACCTTCACCATCCTGTCTCAGGGATGCAGCTGCCTCTGGAACAGGGAGGAGCAGAGCCCTCATCACTATCTAAGACCAAAACTTTTAATATCCCCAGAAGTAGACCTCATACTCATTAGCTATCACTCCCCTTCCTCCAGCCTCCAAAAGTCCTTAAACTACTTTCTTTCTGAATGGAATTGCCAATTCCAACTTTTCTTAAAAAAGGATCATACACAACACAGTCTTTTTTATATGGTTTCAAGGCTCATCCATATTCACAATGAAATGTCAGAACTTCAGTGCTCTTCATGGCTGAGTAATATTCTATTGACTGGATATACCGTGTTTTACACATCCATTCACCAAGTGATAGATATTTTGAGCTGTTTCTATTCTTTGTGGATGATTTATGAATAATGCTGCAATAACCACTTCTGTATCTTCATTTTGTATAAGCTGAAGTGGAATTTCTGGGTCAATAGATACTTCTGTGTTTTACCATTTGAAGAGCTGCCAAGCTGTCCTGCACACGCTGCACCAGTTTACTCTCCCACAGCAGCGCCAAGGGCTCCCGTGCTCTGTACTCTTCACCAAGCCTTGCTTTTCATTTACTCTTTCATTAGAGCCATTCTGGCAGCTGGGAAGTGGCAGTGTTGTGGTTTTGAGTTGCTTGTTCTGTGACTAATGATGCCCAACCTCACTCCCCACAGCCCAATCGATTTGCGTGTCTTTGTTGAAGTGTTTATTCATATCCTCCATCCACATGAGGACTCAGCTATTGAAGGGTCCTTTTTTTTTTGTCGTTAGTTTAGATGTTATCAGTTTATTATAAGGTGGGGGCGTGGAACGATTTCAGAACATCAGTTTAATGGGCAGCTTCACCTAATGTCATTTCAACAGTGATTTTGGTCCACATACTAAGAATGTCACTGGCTTTGAATGTATGATAATAATCCTTGTCAGGCCAGTGAGATGGCTCAGCGGGTAAAGGTGCTTGGTGTCAGGTTTGAAGACTTGTGTTTGACCCCTGGCAATCCCCATCGTAGAAGGAAGGAACAGACTCCTGAAAATTGTCCTGTGACTTCCACATGTGTACCTCCCCCCACCACAGAATAAATGATTTTAATTGTATTTCTTTTCATTTTAAATTATTTATTTATTTTTATTTTATGCGTATGCCTGATTTGCCTGCATGTATGTAAATGCACCCATACATGCAATGCCCACAGAGGCCAGAGAGGGTAGGGTGTTGGATGCCCTGGAGCTGGAGTTACAGATGGTTTTCAGCAGCCATGTGGGTGCTGAGAACTGAACCCAGGTCCTCTACAAAAGCAGCCAGCAATCTTAACCCCTTAGCCATTTCTCCAGCCCCAATGTAATTTTGAATTTTTAAAAATCCTTGTCACTTACAACTACTTTGCTGTTTCGTATTCTGGGAGAACTTTGTGTCCACCTCTCACACTGTTAACTTTGTACACGCTCCTTCAGAGCCTGAGTCACAACTTCAGCGATGGTTGCCATACTTTTCCTTTGGATTTCTTTGGAAGCATAAATCCGGCTTTTGTAACAGTTTGTGCTGCACTCCTTTGGGCCAATACTCTGTCAAACAGCGGAAGAAACTTTGTCAATCGCCTTGACTCTTGACAGAGCTGTGTCCTGCTGCCACGGGAAGGCGACAGTGCATAAACCAGAGCTTTGAATCTTTTTTCAGTGGATTTGCAGATATTTCCTCCATTCTGTGGGTTGCCTTTTAAAAGATTTTTAATTCCCATGAAGTCCAGTCTCCCCTCCTCTCCCCTCCCCTCCCCTCCCTTACCCCTCCCCCTTCCCTCCCTCCCCTCCCGCCTCCCCTCCCCCCTCCCCCCCTCCGCTCCATTGCTGGTGCCTGATTCCTTTAGACCCAAGTGAGCCTCTGGGGACTAGAGACTTCACGCAGGGCCTCAGAGCCTGGTACGCTGCGGCCCCTGCTGGCAGCCTTGGGTGGTATCGCAGACCCTAGGAGGCTGCGCCAGCGTTGTCTCCTCTGTCTGGCTCAGAGGCCCTCCAGGTTAGGTACTGACCACGTGACCTCTGTGCGCCAGGCCTGGAAGAAAAGGAAGCGCGATCAGCCACTACGCGGTGCCGGTGCCCCTGGGGGCCGGGGTCGTTTCGCATCTTACCCTAATCCTCACTTTGGGAGGTAAATAAAGATTCTTGTCCTCATCCCCCAAAGGAGGAAACTGAGGTTCAGGAACTTTAAATGAATGCCCAAGGATCCAGAGTTACTAAATGGGACTGAGGTTCATTCATTTATTCACTCAACAAACGTTTGTGAGACTACGGATGACCTTGTCTGAGGAAAGACAGAGACACTGTCCTAGTGGACTGCGGGTTCCTGGTAGACAGTAAGCTCAGGAATGTCAGGAGTCCTAAAGAGCTGGCCTGGATGGCCTGTGGGTCGGGAAAATGAAGGAGCAAGAGAGGGAGGATTGGCAGCCACCTTCCTGCAGCTGGCAGCCCAGCGGAAGGCTCTGGAAACCCGGAGAGCGAACTGGGAGCCTCCCGGTTCTGTCTCAGTGAGAGGAACCTGCAGGTCCGGGTTAGGTGGCCCTGTGACCAGACCGAAGAGCTCAGGAAGGATGCAAAATTCAGGAGTGTGAGTAAGACCCTCTCCTCACCCAAGCACGGGGAAAGTACGTGTCTGGGTGCCTTTGACTCTGGGAGGGAACAGACCTGAATACAAAAATAAGAATGTTTGCGTGGGACGGATGGGTTCCGAGCAGGTGGAGTGCGTCTGTTTAGAATCGCAACAGTCACTTGATATGGCTAGTCTAAAAATGAAATTAAAACGGAGGATGTTGAACACTTCTGAAACTGGCGACAGACACAGCTCGGTGGAAATACTGAAAACCACTGAAATGGACGCTCCGCGTGGGCGGACTGTGTGGTAGCCGCTCTGTTAGGAAGGGGGGTGACTGGGAGCGTGGCTCAGCCGCGGAGAGCCAGTTTAGAAACCACAGTGAGGGCGTGGGTTGGGGAGTGGCTGAGGGACCGGCGCGTGGCTCAGCTGTGGAACCCTTGTCTAGCATGCAGTAGGCCCTGGGTCCCCAGGTTGGCAAAGAAAGGAAGAAGGGGGAGGGGAAGGGATGGAAGGAACAGTGGGGATAGGGAGGAGGGAGGGGAGGAGAGAGAAGGGAAGGAGAGAGGCGAGGGCTGGGGAGAAGGGGGATGGGGGCTCCCCCTCAGCAGGGCTGAGTGCTGTCTGATGGACAGTTGGTGCAGATGGCTGAGCAGTGGGTTTCCATGGTATGAAGGGGACAGAGACCTGCGGATAAATGGATCATCCTCAACTGTGCAGACCAGAGCTATCAGCCCGTGGAGAACCTGTGCAGAAGGCTACTGAACACACACCGGACCCTCCAAATCCAAAGTTATGGGGCAGAGCACAGTTTTGTTGGTTTCTATTTTCTTTCCTTTTTAAACGTTTTTCTTTTTAGACAGGGTCTCCCTGTAGCCCCAACTGGTAGGCTTGGAACTTGCTGTGTGGACCAGGTTGGCCTCTATTTCACAGGGTCCCAAGAAGACAGTCCTGGGGCATACTTTCTGACACACTGTCCACCACATCCTCTGGTCTCATGGGTGACCTCAGGAGCAGGGGGACAGGTTTCACTATATACCACCGAATTCCTCGCTATGTAATTAGACCATAATAAAAATATATAAGTAAGAGTTGAGCTTTGGAGTTACTAGAACTTGGTAAAAACAGGTCTCTCTCATAGAGATGGTTAACAGCCTTCACTAATCATTCTGTCCCGGACATAGAAACCCTAAACTTTAGTTGAGAACATGACTATCTGGAATAGCAACTACACCTCTCAGCTTCTCTTGGGGAAGGTCTAGCCACTGGATGTGAGTCAAAGCATCTAGAAAGTTCTAAGATGCTCCAAGGGTGGGAGTGCGCTCTTAGTTCTCTCATTCCTTCCTGTTGCCTGGGATGAAAGCTTGATGGCTGGAATAGAAGCAGTTATGTGTGGCCATGAGGTGGGGGCTATGTTTTGGGACTATCTGAGAAGGAAAGGAGGAAACTGCTCCTGAGTGTGTAGTGTTCCCAGCCCAGACCCAACCTTCAAGCTTCAGAATGGTTTTGATGAGAAGGAAGAAATATCCATCTGTCTTATTCAGCAACTAGTGCTTTGGTTTTGTGTCACCCACTATCACACTTGGCCCTAGGTGGCAAAGTTTAGTAAGTCCCTGGCCTGAGGTCTGGCTTGTCCAGTGCACTGACTGAGCGTACGATCCAGTCACACAGCTCTGACCAGGGTTGGGGAGACAGGCATCCAGGCTGCATCCCTGAAATTCCCATGTCCCTGGGGGACAAACTGACAAGAAACACACAATCCCACTCAGCTCCAGCCCCAACCCCAGCCCCAAGGGGTCATAGGCTGTTGACCTTCAAAAGGCCACACAGCCTACACTTTGACTGTCCCAGCTGGCAGAGAGGGTGTCACCCTAACAAGATGACACTTGTCAACCACATGCTTTTATGACCATACACATTCTGCCAATTGAATTTGATTTTTCTCTGGGTGACGTGAGTGCCAGCCTTCATTGCCCAGCCATCTGCTGTTTGGGTGGCAGGCAAGCCCTCTGGGTGCCAACAAAACAGCAGCCAGTGATGGGAACAGCTTCACAGAGACATGGGCCATGTAGGGGAGGCCTGATGCTGGGCTGCAACCTCCAGGGCAGGCAGGGTGCCAGGTGTGGGGACCAGTGTCCCCAGTTCCCCAACACAGGATCTGAGCTTTATTCTAGGAATCTTAAGCTGAGCACTTGTAAAAATAGGTTCATGGCCAACCAAGAGTGGAGGGACATGTGAGAGGCAGGACTAGGTGTGGAGAGCACAGCAGTCAGAGCCTAGGCACCACCCACCCAGCAGCCCCAAAGCCAAGGCCCATAAGCATGTGTGCAGGCTCTGGAAGGTTCCATTTCCAGCAGCCCTGAGCCTTACTTTGTCTTAACACTGTTAAGCAAGGCAGGCCCCAGGGAGTCACCTCCTCACTTCACTGTCACCTGAATATTTGTTAAAATAGTGTGTTTTGGAGCTGGAGAGATGACTCAGCCGTTAGGAGCACTGGCTACTCTTGCAGAGAACTGGGGTTCAATTCCCAGCACCCACATGGTGGGCTAACAACTATTGGTAACTCTAGTTCCAGGGAATCCGACACCCTCTTCTGACCTGCATGGTCACTGCATGACCTGGGTGCATGTACCTACCTGCAGACTATACACTCATACACATAAAATAAAAAATAATAAAACTAGTGTGTCTTATCTACCCATGTTCACAACAGAAAGCCAGGACGTGGGCAAGACCCACATGTCCATCAGCAGATGAACATCATGTTGTACCCATGTCTATATGTGACAGAATATTATTCAGCCCTGAAAAAAGAAGGAAGTTCTTAAACCTGTTCTGTTGACATGGATGAACCATGAAGGCACTGTGTCAGGTGAGATAATCCAGTTATAGGAGGCCACATAGTGTGTACTTCTACTTATGTGAGGTCCCTGGACTGGCCAGGATCAGGGAAACAGGAAGAAGGAGTCTGCTGCTAGGTGCAGGTATGAGTGAGAGGAGAGGGCACCTTCAGGCTAATTGGAAGATGAAAAAGGTCTCTATCTATTTCACAAAACAGTTGAGGTGGTAAAAATTAACTAAATAAATAGACACTGCTAAGAGGTGAAAGCACTAGACAGGGAGCCTGGGGCTCATAGAGAGACGCGCACAGGGGGACTGGTAGGGAAGGAAGGTGCCCTGCAGTGTTCCCAGGCCTGTTTGCATCCAGCCAGGAAGGCACTGAGCATCACAGACCACTGGACGCAGGGCTGATCCACCAACAAGAGGGCGTGGAAAGGTCCCAGTCAAGTGATCAGGAGCATCAGGGTTCACAGCAGAGGGGTGCCCAGTCCTGCAGCGCCCCAGTGCCCTCTGCTGGGCGAGGCTGGCAAGGCACGCCCTGGGATGGAGCTCGGACTCCGGGGCCCTTGGGCTGGGGACTGATGTGGACAGGAAAAAGGGGCCTCTCTGAAGGGCATCGCTAGAAGCAACCGAGCCGTTTGGTGAACCGAACTTCATAACATTCAAACCTAGCGTTAGCAAAATTACCATCAAAAAATAGTTAGGCTGCCTGACTGAGAGGAGAAATGAGAGAGAGGGTGAAAGAAGAGGAGGAGAGAGAACGGAGAAGAGAAGGCAGGGGGGAGGGAAGGGAGGGAGAGGAGGAGGGAAGGAGAGAATATTAGGGTACCAAGCGAGAGAGTTACTTATGACCCGATGTGCATCGATAAAGACCTGAAAAACGATAGCAACATAGAAAAGATAAAGACTCCGAATGTTTAGACTGAAACACACCACACAAAAAGATATAAAAGTGAGGTCTGGTAGAAAACGCCTGTGGTCACAGCTATTGAGAGGAGAGAGCCAGGAGGATTATGAGCTCAAAGCTAACCTGGAAAACGTCATGCGACCTGCCTCAAAATAAAGAAGTGGGTGATTAGGGATATAGCTCAGTGCTAGAGCCTTTGCCCAGCATGTGTGAGGCCCTGGTTTCAATCCTAGTACCAAAAAGGAGAGGAGGAGAAGGAAGAGAAGGAAAAGGAGGAAGAAGAGGAGGAAGAGGAAAGGAAAAGGAGAGAGCAGCAGCTATGGTAACAGCCTATAGCCAGGAAGCTAGGCTCAATGCCACCAACCTTCAGGGAAGTGCTAACTGATGGTCTCCCCATGCCAAGCCCAGCCTAAGGGGGCATCAACGCCACCGATGAGCGATGGGGACACTCCTTCTTTGCTTTTTACAATGATGCAGCCACTTTGGAAAGTGGTCTGAACATCTTTTATAAAACTGACATATCAGTTTTATAGTTTAACTGATGTTTCCTAATTAACCCAGACATATCACTCCATTCTGCCAGGAGAAATGGAAACCTGTGTGTGGTGGTTTAAGTGTGAGAGGTCCCTCACAAGCTCATGTGTTTGCACGTGTCTTTAGCTGTTTTGGAAGGTTGTGGAACCTTTAGGAGGTGGAGCCTCACTGGAGGAAGCACAGCACGGGAGGTCAGCCTTGAGGTTTGATAGCAGGCCCCGCTTCCCATCCCCTTTCTGTTCCATCAAGATGTGAGGAGAGGTGTGGAGGGGCTTGCTGAACACTTCTTCCACCACGAAGGGCTTGCCACCAGGTCATCCCGCCAGAATGGACTGCACCTTTAAACTATAAGCTGAAGTCAACCCTTCTCTCTTAAATTGCTTCCTATCTGGTATTTGGTCACAGTAACAAGAAAAGTAACTAATACATTGTTTACAAATGTCTTACACACAGGTGTCTTAAAACATGCTGTGTTGGTACTAGGGAGATAGCTCAGTCAGTAAAGTGCTTGTCTTGCAAGCATGATGACCCTGAGTTTGAGTCCTCATACCCATGTAAAAAGTCTGGTGTGCTGGTGCTCACTGATAATCCCAGTGCTGGGTACAGGGAAGACAAGCTAAACTCCGGAGCTCACTGACCAGCCAGCCTAGCCTAATCAGTGAGTCCCAGGTCCCAGAGAGAGAGAGAGACCCCCAAATAAAAAAATAAATAATAAATAAATAATTTTAAAAAGAGGGACAAGCCAGCATGGTGACATATGCCTTAATCCAGGTATTCGGAGAACAGTCTGGTCTACATAGCAAATTCTGGGCCAGCAAGGACTATAGAACAAACAAAATACCAAAGAAACATGGGATGATAACAAAACTAGTTGTGTTGAGGATGTGGAATGGAATATTATTGAAAACTCTAAGATCACAAAGAGCTCAAAGATTGCAAAATAATAGGACTTTGACAACAGAGATACCATTTCTTGCTAGGAATGGCAGCCAGCCTTCAGGAAGTTACTAGAACCCAAGTTCCTTCCACCTTAAGCTCTGTCTCCTAAATACACAGCTTCCATCTCATTGTCCAGGATTGTTCCTGCCAGTCAGGGGAAGTGAAGGGTTCATCCCTTTTAAGTGGTGCACATCATTTCTGTTCACATCTTATTGTCAGGACTTAGTGACATGGGCATGCCTGGCTGAAAAGGAGGCAGGGGGATGTAGTCTGAATTTGGAGCAAACGCAGATAAAATTTGAGAATGTAGTTAGTAAAATCAAGAGGGGAAGATAATCATGGGGGCTATGGGAGCATCCACAGGAGTGTCTGCAAGAGCCATCACCAGCTAGTCACTGGGGAGGGCAACGGACCAGTCCTTAAGGCTTCACTGTGAGGAAGTCTGTGGCCACTAGGCAGGAGGTGGGTACTGCTTTGCAGAGGCAACGAACCCCTGTCGGTGCAGAGGGTAACCGGTACCTCCTGTCCACCTCCTCCCTCTTCCCCTCCCCTGCTCCAAAGTCTCTTGTTCTCTTGTTTATATTCTCCGTAAGAGGTAAAAGATGTCTTTCCTTGGACCAGTGAGATGGCTCAGTTTGTCACAAAGCCCGATGACCTGAGTTCAATCCTCAGAACCCATATGGTGGGAGGAGAGAACTGACTCTACCGTGCTGTGGCATAAGTGTGCTCTCTCTCTCTCTTTCTCTCTCTCTCCCTCCCTCCGTCCCTCACACACACACACATACATACATGCACGCATGCACACGCACAAAATAAGTAGAAAAAAAGATTTTCTTTAGCTCTTATATTTTTTAGCATTCTTGACAGCAAACACAGATAGTGGCTGAGGTAACCACAGTTATTGGAGTGTGTGTGTGTGTGTGTGTGTGTGTGTGTGTGTGTGTTCGTTCTCTCACCCAATTCACAGTGCAGTGGACAAGCTAGGGACACAGCTCTGAAGTGAAAAGGTCCAGTCCCTAACATCCCAGGACACCCTAAGCAGAAAAGTCCATCCTTTGCCTCAGGCCTCCAAAGAGCCACTATACAGTAGCCAGTTTGCAGCCCCTCCCTCCCATCAGCCATCTGAGCAGGTGGCAGGCAGATCCAGGACCTCACCTCAGCTTGTCTCTCCAGCAGTAACTCCAGAGTCCAACCACCACCTGCAGCCTCAGGATGTAGCAGGTGATAGGGGTTCGTGGGTGTTGAGGGAACATATCCTTGTCTCTGGGACTTGAAGTTTTGATGATGACCAAGGAAACATCTCACAGGGCTTATCTGTCATATGGCTCTTGCTGTATCAGTCGCCAAGAAGCTGGATTTGCTCGTGCTGCATTTGGTAGGCTTTTTTCCACCAAATATTCACTGCTTTGTGGTCTTTTGCTGCATACCAGATTACCTTAAAACCATAATCATTACTGCCTCTAACCATTTCTGTAGGTCAGGGATTTAGGAAAGATTCAGTTGAAGGGCTGTGACTGGGGTCCCTCAGAAGCTGCTGTCAGGTGGCACAGGTTGAGCGTCTGCCTCCAAGTGGACTCTGCCTCAGAACAATTCGGTGCTGCTGTTGACTGACGTTCCAGTGACTCCCAAATAGGTGCCTCCTCAGGGATGCTTGAGTCTCCTCCCAATATGACAGCTGGTCCTGCCCAGCACCAGAGATGCAGGAAGGGAAGGCAGAGCTGTAGCTCACTGATGGCCAGGCTGCAAGGGTTCCTCATCGTTGTCTCTACTGTAATGTGTTGGTCACATAGACCAGCCCCAAGTTACCTCAAGGGGAGATGCCAAGGGGCGTGAACACAGGAGAAAGGACCAGTGACCACCCAGTCAATAAATAGATGCTTTTAAAAATTCTGGTCTCAGCAGTTGAGAGCATTGACTGCTCCTGCAGAGGACCTAGGTTCAATTTCCAGCACCCACATGGCAGCTAACAGCTGTTTGTAACTCCAGTTCCAGGGGAACCTGACACTCTCTTCTGACCTCCAAGGGCATCGTACAACATGGGTGGACTTACACACATGTAGGCAATACACTCATACACATAAAGTGAAAACAAATAAAATATTTTAAAATTTTAATTCTTAAAACCACCAAGGATGCACACAGAGTTAGCTTCCAGAAGAGGATGGATGGCTGCCAGATCATTTTTAGAAGACAGAACAAACACAAAAAGACAGAAAGAGAAAAGCACTGACCATCATGTTGGGTGTTGTGGTGTGATCACAAAATAGAATTATATGTGATAAATGGCACAAAAGGATTTTTATGACATGAGCTAGGCATGATAACAGCTGCCTGTTTCCCAGCATTAGAGAGGCTGAGAGACCATGAGTTTGAGGTCAGCTCTGGCTGCATAGTGAGACCCTGTCTCAAAAAATAATAATGGGGGCTGGAGAGATGGCCCAGTGGTTAAGAGCACTGGCTGCTCTTACAGAGGACTGGGGTTCAGTTCCTAACACCCACATGGTGACTAACAACCATCCATGACTCCAGTCCTAGGGGATCTGATACCCTTCTTCTGGCCTCCGTGAGCATTGCTCACACAGGTTCACGTACCTACATGCAGGCAAAATACTCAAACACTGAAAATAAATTTAAAAAATAATTTAGGCTAGGTGTGGTGGCACACACCTTTAATCCCAGCACTCAGGAGACAGAGGCAGGTGGATCTCTGTGAGTTTCAGGCCAGCCATGGTTACATAATGAGACCCTGTTTCAAATAAACAACCAAACAATAATAATAACTCTTTGTGACCTGGAGAGATATAGCCATAGACATGATTTAGGGATAGGTAGAAGGATTCTGGCCATACACAATATGACTTCATAGAAAGGCATAGGAAAGAGGTAGGAGGACGTATTCAGGGGTTCATGGGCAGATCAGCACGTGCCTTCACCCTACCCCTTGCCCTGAGGGGAAAGGCTTTCCCAGCTCACTAGTCTTGCTGTGTCTGCTGAAAGTGGGCAACAGTATCTGTGGCCAGCTCCCAGCTATGGCTACACTCATCCTCTGCTCATCTTTCTGGGAGCTTCTGTCACTCACTGTGGGAGGAACATGCTTGGAACAGTGTGGTCCCAGGAGCAGGACAGTCACGTTGTAGAGTAGCATTGAAGCTTGGGGTTTGGTCCACCAAGGTCAGCAGGATACTGGCCAAGCCACAAGTGTAAGAGTCAGACATAAACACTGCCCAAGGATGCCTCCCAGTCCCAGTACTAACCATTCAGTACGAAATGAGGACACTTGTTATTTCTGAGCGAGAAAATTCTTTATTCCCTCACTTTTGTTATCTAAATTTTCTGAAGAGAACATGCCTTTATAATAAGAAAAATTCCATTTAAGTGTGTGTGTGTGTGTGTGTGTGTGTGTGTGTGTGTACACATATATTTAAATCAAGCTTTGGGGTGGGGAGGATGGCTCGGTGTACAAAGCACTTGCCTTACAAATATAAGGACCTAAGTTTGGATCCTCAAAACCCATATAAAGCTGGACAGTGGTAGCTTACACTTGTAATTCCAGTGCTCCTATGGCAAGATGGAAGGTGGAAACAAGAATTTCAAGAAGCTCTCCAGCCGGTTGACCTGATGCAGTGGTCAACAACAGACAAGGTACAAGGCGAGGACCAACAAACATATTTTACACATACACAGAAACTAAAAAGAAAAATAAAAAAATCTTGGCCAGGTGTAGTGTTACACACCAATATACCCAGCACTCAGGAGGCTGAGGCAGGAGGATGGTGAGTTTGAGGCCAGCCTGGGCTACATAATGAGATTTTTGTCTCAAAAATAGATAGATGGCAAGACTGGAGAGATGGCTTAGTGGTTAAGAGCGTTGACTGCTCTTGCAGAGGACCCGGGTTTGATTCCCAGTACCCACATGGCAGCTACCAACCATCCTTAACTCCAGTTTCAGGGGATCTGACACCCTCTTTGACCTCCATAGCTATTGTACGACACAGGTGCACTTACACACATGAAAACAAATACACTCATACACATAATATTAAAAAATAGATGAATAAATAATAAATCCATAGATAGGTAGATAGATGATAGATGGATATATAATAGGTGATAGATGAATGATAGATGCTAGATAGATAAATGAATGGATACCAGACAGGTACATAGATAGATGACAGCTAGATGGTAGATAGATAGATAACAGGGGGTTGGATGATAGGTGGTAGATGGATGGGCAGATTGATGGATGGATGATAGATTGATGATGTATAATAGGTAGATGGATGGATGATAGACAATAGTTAGATGGTAGATGGATGCTAAATGAATGAGTATGTAGATAATAGATGGATGGTATATAAATAGATGATAGACTGAAAATAAACCCTTTTCCTGTCCATTCTCAGTCACATGCAGACATTCTGTAACTCAGTCATAATCACAGGTGCTTGGATATCCTGTCCTGTCTCGGAAGCCCTCTGTAAACACTCATCTACGTTGGTGCCTATTCTCAGTGACTATTACAAGAGCCCACCAAGTGAATGTAGTATATAATACAGTGTGCTTGTGTTACTCCCACTTCAGGAAACATAAATTACCCCTAAGTTATTGTGCCTAAGATGCCTCAAAGGTATAAGTTAGAAAAGCAGAGAGAAGAGCCCCAAATTTGGGAGATGGCTTATTGCCAACCTTCTTTCCTATTGAAGAAAAATAAACCCTGTTTCAGCTAAGCCTTTAGATTTTCAATGTATGTTATTAACAACTCCTTATTAGCAGTTCCTTATTAATCTCCTCAAGGCATTATCAATATTGATTTTTAGCATACAATACTATGAAAATTCTTTACAAGTTGGCTGTGGTTGGAATGTGTTCCTAGACTGCATGGATTGAGATCTGGTCCCCACTGTGTGGTATTAAATGAGTGAAAAGGGGCTAGGAAGATGACTCAGTAAAATGCTGAGAACCAGGACCTGAGTTTGATCCCTAGAACCCAAGTAAAAACATCAGAACAGGTTAGTATGAGCTTGTAATTCCAGCACTGGAGAGGCAGAGATCCCTGGGGCTTGATGGCTAGCCAGCCTTGCCTGCTTAGCAAGCTGGGGGCCCATGAATGACCCTGGCTCAAGAAAACCAAGGTGAACAACTCCTGAGCAGTGACACCTGAGTTTGACCCCTGGCCTCCACATACATACACAGCACATATGTGCATCCACACGAATATGCACACACATACACACACACACAGAGGGTAAGAACTCACCTGTGGTGCCTACAGGCATAGCCTTTGGAATTCCAGAAGACCATCAGCGTGGAGTCTCCAGGACTAATTTTAGTAGCTTTCTAAGAAGGTAGACAGCAGACACACATACTCATGGCCGCTCCCTCTCTTCTGATGCCCCGAAGCCTCCATAAGACTACACTGGCAAGAAGGGCACCACCAGACTAAGCCCCACAACCGTAAACCGAACTGTGAACCACAACTAACCCTCTTCTTCGTGACCTACAAAGTCTGTGGACTGTGTTAGCAATAGGTGGAGTCAGAAAGAACTGAATTCTTTTTGGATCTGGACACTTGGAAGGGCAGTGGCTATGGAAGAAATATCACAAGCAGAGCTGGATGCCTGGGGAGGCTGGCACTATCCAGGTCTCATAAATCATGCCCAGAGTCTGAGGAACCCACACAAACTTAGTGAGAGAAGAGAGGTTAAGTCACAGGCCGGGGGACCTTGAACTTAGATGAGACCCAAGTCATGTGATCTGAATTATGAGGAAACACTGAGACATGCTGTCTCAGGAGGAGACATGACCTGAGTCCTATCCTTCCCCTTCCCTTCTCTCATTTCCCCTCTCTTCTTTCTCTGTACCCCCTTGACAGCAGATGATATCAAGGAGCATCCTTCCCAGGGCAGGGTGGGTATCTCACTAGTGACCCCATACAGGCTGCCAAACTTGGAGAAGGGGTTGGAAACCTGTTCCTGTCCTAGGCCGCCCAGCCCAGCCTTCTTGCTGCTCTGTGAAAGGCTCTTTCTATCCTCGCTGGGTTCACATGGAGATGTGCCATCCCTATCCATAAATGCCCCTTTGTGCTGAAAGGTTCTTATCCACTCAGGAGATGCCCAGCAACAGGCCGGCTAGGCCAGGCCCCCTGCCAGCCGACACCATCTGAGCCAGGGACAGGAAACGTGGCATTTAGGGAGCCGCCCCAGAGGCAGCAAACTGCAGGGCACAAGCAAAAGCAACAGGCTACACAGGCAGCAAGTCACACTCAGGCCTGGCTCTGCAAGGCCCCTGCCTTGGGTCGAACAATGCTGGGCCCTCCCGACCTTCTGATACACGTACCCTCCTCTCTGGAGACTCTTCCTTCTGGTTTGAGGCCCCTAGGCCTCCACATATACTTTTTCAGACCAGAGGTGCCAATTCTCAAGTCCTTTTTGACACCATTGGGCCAGCGGAAAGGAAAGGTGAAAAGCAGGAAGTCCTGAACCAGGGAGTATTCAGACTGCCGGTATGCTGGCCACCAATTTTGACACCACGGTCATGAGGCAAAGGGCACAGTGAAGGTCAAGTGTGTTCCTCACTTGGCAGTCACTTTCTCAACCTATAAAGTGTTCTGGCTGATTTTCCCCAAGTGACATAAGCAGACACTGCTCGTTTATTCACCACACTAAATGATCCATCAGCCCGAGACTTGATCCCACACCTCGGACCTGTCCCAATTACTCCAAGCTGCACACAATGGTGTCAGCCAATCCATGTACCTTGGGATGGGGGTCTCTCTTTAGGCCTTCCCCCTTCCCAGAGCTATGAAGGGAACCAAAGATGGCACATTTACTGCTATTCATCTCCAACAGGCCACACCCACAGATCCTGACTGTCCACCACAAAAGGATGCTTGCCTTCGGCTGAGAGACAGTCAGGGATGGTGTGCAGCACAAAGCACAGGTCTACCAGTGGCTGCAGAGCTAGAGCTGACCGTTCCCTTACCCCATGCCTGCATCAAATCTACAACCTGGACCTGTTTCTACCTCCTTGCACTGGCTCAGAGTGCTTGCTCCAACTGGGAGCGTCAACACCACTGGACTTGCAAGGAATACTCGGCTGGCTGGGACTGACAAGCTGCCCCGACCCCTGAGGGACAGTTCTGATGTATGTCTGAGTTTGAAAACCACAGAGACAACCAGAGGCAGGGCAAGGAGAACATATCCCCCAGGAAAAGGGCCTTTGGCATTCCCATGATGTTTGGGTGGGGTTAAAAGACACAATTGACCCCTATATCATCCCCGCCAAGGTGTAAGGGCCGAGGCCAGCAGGAGGGATCCCCAGCCTTGAATCTAAGTTCTATCTCACTGGGGGGCTCTCTCTGGAGGTACAAAGCTGGACAGCCTCAGGACTGAGGTACGCAGCAGTTCACCAGGTGAGACAAAAAGCCATGAGGGCGATACAAGCAACTGAATGTGGCAAGGAGAGGATGCCCATAATAGGCCAGGGCCATCTGGGTTCAATCTCAGCTCTCAAGCCTTTCTTCCCCCTTCCATGGGTGCAAGTAAAGGACGCTGCCTGAGTCTGACTTGAGCCCATCCCAACCTAGTAAGGGACGCATCTAAACCTGGACCTTGTGCTCATCCTGACCACCCCCTAGTAAGAGATGCAGTCCAGGCCTGGACCTTGGTTTTGTCCCAACCACCCCAAACTGAAGGAAGCAGCCCAGGTCTGGATCACACAACCATCCTGACCACGTCATAGTGAGGGACATACCCAAAACCTAAACCTCAGGTCTATCCTGTCCACCCTACAGTAAGAGATGCAGCCCAGACCTGGATCACCCCACAGTAAGGTACACAGGCCTGGTCTGGACCTCACATCCATGTATGGCAGACTGATCTCTTAGTGGAGAGTGCTGCTTCCTCTCTTTCTTTGGGAAAACAACCATAACTCACAGCTCTGACACCTATGGCTGCAGCCAGACAGGAACATGTCCCAGGACATAGTCCCCTTCAGTTTCCTGCACTCCCTGTGGGAGGAGCCTCAGTGAGAGAGGGCTGTGGGGAAGGAGAGTGCTTTGAGTCCTAGAGGACTTGGGGTTGGGGGAGCACATTTCTCAGGGATGTACCCACCTTGGATGGAGAGGGTTCTGGCTGTGGGTAGAAGGGACTAGAGAGTGAGGATGTCTGATTGAGGGCACCTTATTGGTGTCCTACACAGCTCCCGTAGACCCAGTGACTGGACTGACACTGAGAGCTTAGACCAAGCTTATTAAGGAGATACCACGTCCCTATGTCCCCAGCTAGGTCCCCAGGCTGACCAGTTCCCTAGCTAGGCCAAGGCCAATAGCTGAGGGCTTGCTCAGCCTATGCCATTAAGAGAAAAGCAGGAGGTTCTGGGAGAGCTGACCTGCCTGTAGATGTCTCTTTGCCAAGCCACAGGCCACCTACCCCACCAGCCTGCTGCCCTCACTCCCACACTCTCTGCCCAGCAGCTTTGTGACCTGAGTGAGCGGTCAATGTCCAGACCGAGAATAAGGAGCCCAGGCAGCCCCTGTCATTAGCGGTTTGCTGAGCACAGGCTGGGCCAAGGGACATCTGGCATGGTGCCTGGAAGCTAGATGGAGGATATAGCTCAGGCAGACACCAGACAGTGGACAGTCAGTACTTGGGCTTTGATATGGGTTCCCTCCCTTCCAGACTAATTGTGGTCAGAGGCTGGTTAGGGTGGGGCATACAATACTCCCACAAACACACCATTATGGTATCTTCAGGCCCAGACCCAGGTGCAGGGAGTTCCCCAGGGGACAGGCACACTGCTATCAGGTGACAGGCAGCCACTAGGGACCTGAGCAGGAGCACAGTGGCCCTCACGTTAAAAGGGTTTAATGACAAAAAGAAGGGCAGAGCAGAGGCAAGAGGCATGCAGAGCCGGGAGAGGGCCTTCTCAGCAAGCCTGCAGAGGGACTTGAGATTTTTTTATAAAGATTTGTTTACTTTTATTTTATATGTATGAGTATTTGCCTGCATGTATGCAAGTGCACCATGTGCATGCAGTGCCCTCAGAGGCCAGAAAAGGATCTTGAATCCCCGGGAGTTACAGTTTTGAACAGAAGTGTGGGTGTTCCTCAGGTGCCAGACACCCTTTTTTTTTTTTTGAGACAGGGCCTCTTGGTGTCCTGGAACTAGGCTGATGGCCAGGGAGCCCCAGGAATCTGCTTGTCTTCTGCCTCCCCAGTGCAGGGATTACAGGTGCATGCCACTGTTTGTTTTTTTACTGTGGGTTCTGGGGATTGGTTGAACTCAGGTCCTGCAAAGCAAACATTTTACTGACTGAGTCATCTTCCCAGCCCTAAGG
Source organism: Eospalax fontanierii (assembly GCA_035773235.1). Lineage (NCBI taxonomy): Eukaryota > Metazoa > Chordata > Mammalia > Rodentia > Spalacidae > Eospalax > Eospalax fontanierii. Next base: position 62,549,183 of record CM069526.1, on the reverse strand, counting down.
TCCTGTTCTTTAGCCAGGAAGACTGAGCTGCTTGCTGGAGGTAGTACCATTAGGAGAGGCTGGAAGTGATACTGCAGGCCCTTACAGGCCTCTTCAGGACATTCTTGATTTACGGACTAGTACACATATCCCAAACTACACAGGAGGGGATGGATCTGAACTCCACTAAACACTGGCCAGCCTCAGAAAGATCAGCCATATTTTGTGACACAGACTTTCCTAGTGATAGGAACATAGACTGAGACACTGGCCTTGAGCTGTTTGGTAAATGCCCAGTGCCCTCATGCAAACAGATGAAGGACTGTTTGTGTGTACAACTTGTGCACACACAGGGCTCAGTCACCACCCGCTGGGTCCCTTTCCTGTTCCAAGTCTCTCCTGCAGAGCCTTCTAATGGTCACTTCCACACGAACTGTCAGCTCAGGGCCAATGTCTAGGCGTTGGCTGTGGGAGGCTCACCCTCTCAGCATCTCCAAGAGACCTTGAGAGCAGGTGGGCAATAGGGACCCAGCAAGTAAGTGCTGTACCTTTAAGACTTGTCCTGGGTCAGATCCAGCAGAGAAAAGCCTGGTAAACAGTTCTAAGCCCTGCAGGAAGAGGGACATGTCATAGGCAAGAGGACAACACAGCAGATACGGGAACTCCTCGCTGCAGACGCACTGAGAAGAGCGCAAACTCTGCGCACTCCAGCTCTTCCTGCACCCCATCGACAGCTGAGGACAGTGAGGCTGGGAGGGAAGAGGCCCCGTAGGTAAGACCCAACAATGATCAATTGTGTAAACTCAAGAGTGTGATTTCCCGAATGCTCTGCCATAATCCTCCTGCCTTCCTCAGAGATGGGGAGAAGGAACCTCAGCCTGGACCTGCCTGGGGTCTCTAAAGGACAGAACAGGTTCCGAGGGCACCCTGAGGCCTTCTTGCCCACCACCTCTGGTATGACAGAAACATTTCCCCCACATTCTACCCCCTGCCTCTTGAAGTACCCTAGTGGGCCGGTGTTGCCAACAAGGGTGGGAAGGGGTTGGTCCCACACACTTACAGATCTGGAGTTCTGTGGGGCTGCAGCCTAGCTTGGTGGCAGAGTGCTTGCCTTGTTTGCACAAGACTGTGCGTTTAATCCTCAGCACAGCTACAACAAAACCAAACAAAAGGATTTCCAGCACTTGCAGACTATTGATGAGGCAGCAGTGACCTCAGTGGCAAATAGTGTCACTGTGACAGGTCACCAGGCTGGACCCTGCCTGAGAGAGCCCCTCAGGCAATACTGGGGTAGTCACAACCTCTCCGGCCTCAGTTTCTTGGCTGTAGTGAGTGTTGTGATTTAGTTATGGATTGTCCTTTAAGAACTCCTGTTTTGAATTATTGGTCCCCAGGTAGTGGATCCAAACACTGAGAGTTGACTGGATCCTAAGGGATCTGACTTAATGGATTTATAATCTGAGGGCACTACTTGGAGGTGGGAGAAGTAAGGCCAAGCCTAGTTAGAGGAGGCAGGACACTGGAGTGGACCTTTGAAGGACCTGTCCCTAGACCCTTCCTTTGTCTGTCTCTCTGCTTCCTGGCCACCATAAGGTGAGCAGCTTTCCCTGCCACAGCCTTCCACCATGAATGTTATGGTCTCAGCTCAAAGATGTTCCAGGATCCTGGCTAGGCTGTCATAGGTGGGTACTGCTATGGTTGCTCTGCCATGCCTAAGGTTCCCCACCTCCTGCCCTAGTGAGAGTCCAGCCCAATGGGGACTTGGTTGTCTAACCTGAGGGCTGTGGAACTTGTAGGCTGTGGTCAGGGTAAGGAGTCCTTGTCTCTCTGGGTAGCCCCCACTGTCTTTGACCCCCAGGTACTTCAAATGGGCAAAACATTGAAGAATGAACACATGGGGGAGCCAGAAGCCAAGTAAGCAGTCCTAATCATCCAACTAGGGAGAGCCACGTCAGAGTCTTGACTGAGGAGTTCCCTCCCTACAGCCTTCTGCCACCCTACATGGTACAGATGTGCAAAGAGTCAGGAACAGGACCTGAACACAGGGAGTGGAAAATCCCCATTTCTAATAAATGCATCTGGGTGAGTTGCATTTCCTGTGCCTTTGTTTTCACTCCTAAAACGCACTTCAGGAGACTTTGAGAGTGAGGGCCCACAAATGTCAGACAAGCACTGGGTTCCAATGCATTGGTGATGGCTCCCTTGGGAATGTCCAGCTTGGGAATGTCTAGTGAGCCTAGAGAACAGGGCAAACAAGGCCATTGTGCTTGTGGGAGGCAGTACAAGCCCTCAGGAGTTCTGAGGCCTACTTGGCCAAGAGCCTCTCCCATGGCAACCTCAGTTTCTTCCCCTGTCAGTTGTGGAGGAAGCATGTCTATATCTCAGAGCTTGTCTTTGGTATGTGCATGAGTAGGTACACATGTGTGCAGAGGTCAAAGAACAAACACGGGTGTCATTCCTTAGCCTAGAAATTCATGAAGTAGGTTAGGCTAGCTGTCTATGAACTCCAGGGTGTACCTGTTTCTGTTCCCATCTCTTCATTGCTGGAATTATAAGGCCACACCATAATGCCAGGCTTTTTACGTGGATTCTGTGGATCAAAATGAGATGCTTACACTTACCAGGCAAACACTTTATAAACTGAGTCCTTTCCCTAGCCCTGTTCTTTTAGATTTGGTTTATTTTTTGTTATGTGTATGTGCATGACTGTATGTGGGTATGTACACATCAGTGAATGTTCCCTCTTAGGCCAGAAGAGGGCATCTGATCCTCTGGAGCTGGAGTTACAGGTTGTTATGAATGCCAAACTTAGGTGCTGGGAACTGAACTGATAAGCCATCTCTCTCCTTCAAACCTCCATCCCTCAAGCCCTGTTCTTAAGAAACAATGTCAGGGGAGGGAGAGATGATTCGGTGGTTAAGAGCACTGGCTGCACTTGTAGGTAACTCAGGTTCAGTTCTCAGCACCCACGTGGCAGCTAACAACTGGCAATAACTCCAGTTCCAGGGGATCGGACATCCTCTTCTGGACTCTGAGGACACTGCACAACATGGATGTACTTACATACATGCAGGCAAAACACTCATACACATAAAATTAAAATTAATTAATTAATTAATTACAAAAAGAAGTAATGGCACCAAGCCTCACAGGGACTGGCCTTGGTGCCGCTTGTTCAGTGTCTGTCCCATCCGTGTCACAGGGCAGGCTCCCACTGCTTGTTTCCAGCACATGCAAGAAAACTGGCATACAGACACCAAGTTTGGACATCATTTTATCTCTACTCTTCAGTTTCATTCTGGAAGGTAAACAAAAAGCAGGTTCACTTGGCCTTGACCAAACCACAGCCTTAGGCTAAGACAACATGGGAAGCTGGTGCAGAAAGTATAAGCCACTTGTTGGAGGCCACTTGGCTACTTATTGGCAGTTGTGGGCCCCAGTTAGTCTCCCCAGGAGTCCGCAATTTGCTCACTACTTAGGGGCAAATATCAGCAGGTATGACACCTCAGGGGTTACAAAAAAGTGGGAGCTGGGAGTGAGGCCTGAGGTCAGGAGAGAGCAAAACTTGTTGCTGGCCTTCATCTTAAACTCCTGCATGCTGCTGTCCTTGGAAGACAATGTTCCCTCCCCTCTTCGCCCCACCTGCCTTTGTAGATCAGGAAAGCTCTCAGGACATGCTGGGAAACAAAGATCCTGAAGGAACCAACCTGCATTGGAGTACAGTGTGCCATGTCTGAGCGGAACCACCATCCCAGCTCCCTAGGGACACTGAAGCTGCTTCCTTATCAATCCCCTCTGGCCTCTAATCTGTGCAGGAAGCTGTCATTCAAATTCCCATTCTCAGTCAAGAAAGGTGTCTCCTCAAGAGTGAGAATCCATGTGCCAAAGTGACCCAGAGCAACCGCTGACACCCATTTACTGGGTTGTGTGCGCAGCAGGCACAGTGCTGACTGGCAGCCTCAGGGTACAACCTGCGCGGGGGGGTATTTGGGGGGGGTTCCACACAGGCAACAGTGGCCACGCCCTGGGCCTCATTTTAGACTGTGTCCACATTCAGTGCTCAGAAGGGGACCCACTTTATACACGACCTCGAGACCGAGCCCCTGCGCATCCTGCGATTGCCATCGCAGGGACGGGAGCCGCGCTGCCTGTCCCAGCCGCCCTGGGGGAGGATGAGGGAGCATGACAGTTGGGGACATCAAGGCCGGAGGGGGATTATCCCCATCCGCGGGATCAAAGCATCCGGCTACTAGGCCCGGGCCCGCCCCTGGTGGAGGCGGAGTCTGGGGGCAGCGCACGGAAGGCGTGTCGAGGCGGGCCGGGCCGGGCCCCGGGCGTGTCTAGGAGGGCCGGGGGCGGGTCTAGGAGGGCCGGGGGGCGGGCCGGGGGCGGGCCGGGGGCGGGCGCACCGCGGGGACCCGGGGGCCGTGGCGCGGGCGCTCTCAGGCCGCGAGCTAGGCGGCCCGGGCGGCCGCACCATGGAGTCTGGCACAGAGGAATACGAACTGAACGGCGACCTGCGCCCGGGCTCGCCCGCCTCTCCCGGCTCCCCCGAAGCCTCGGTAAGACGCTTGCACCCGGGTTCCGGCTGCTGTTTGACCTTGGCCGGCGCCGCCCTCTCTGGGCCCGCTCGTCGGGCACCTGTGGGCATCGGGCCCAGTGTCTGTGCTGCGGGGTGGTGGTGGTGGTGGCCGCTGCCGCCTGGCCAAACCCTGCTCGTCCTGTCCTGGCCCCAAGGAGTGGCCTCAGGGGCTCAGGCCAGCCCAGCAGGTGAGCGGCAGCGCTCGGCGGGCTGGCGAGCTGCCCCCGCTCTGCTATGCAGTGCCCACGCCTGGCTGGCACCGCTCCCCGGGCGGCGGAGGTGGCATCCCCCTTTCCGGGACTCTCCTGCCTCCTACACCGCTCTCCTAACTTCCAGCGCCTCTGCGCCATCGCCTCCTGCGTGCGCGGGGTGGGCGCCGAGAGGAGTCACCGCCTCCTGGCTGGAGACCAGCAGCAGGCAGACAGCTACGTCACCACACGGTGACCACACGGTGACCACACGGTCGTATGCAGCGGTAACGGGGAAAACCCGAGGCTGTATTTCTGCTATTTCACCTCCCTATGGGAAACGGAATGTCTCCCACTCAGCCTTCAGGGCATCCACGCTTGGGTACTGTAAGGACCTGCACAGAATTTGCTCTGCCTAGCCTGCCAAGGCCATAGCGTGGTTAGCTGTCCACGTTGGAGGTATACTATTGTCTTGACCCCTCACCTCACAGTCTGCCTTTGCTGCAGGGCCTGAGCATGCTGGGGCCCAGCACCAGGACTTGTTGACTTTGGACATTCTTTTCTTTTCCGAACCCCCTGAGGTGAGGGTGGGGAATTACACCCGGCTGGGATTTTCCACGAGTCCCTTGTGGTTCGAAACCGACTGGAATAGAGACATTCTACCCAGGTTCTGGGAATCACACCTAGGCCCATACCATGGGAACAGGCATGTTCAGGGAGGAGGGATCCCAGGAGCAAGGGATGGAGCACAGATGTTTGACCCTGGAAGAGAAAAGAGGAAACTGAGGACTGAAGGGAGCCTCTGGACTCATCCAGGTGTGCTAGCTTCCCAGAACCTGGCCCTGCCATAGTGTGTGAGCACTCTGGAAGCAGTGGGCAAGGGACACCCCTGGCTGTCCATTTCTCTAGGCCTTTGGTATGTGGTTTTGGTTCTGTTTTTGTTTTTTGAGGTCTCCCTATAGCCCCAGCTGGCCTGCAACTTGTAACGTAGACCAGGCAGGCCTCCATCTCACAGAGTTTTGCCTGCCTCTGCCTTCTTAGTGCTAAGACTAAAATTGTGTGCCATTATGACCAGCTGTACGTGGTTTTAGAAGGGAGAACAAACGATCTTTGTCTGCCTTCAAGGACAAGCAGAAGCAAACCAGGCAGCAGATGGACAGGTGACTGGTTTGAAGGGAGCCTCTGTCAGTCTCCCACCCTTGGCCTTGCCCTGCTTGCCCTCCCCTGGGCACTATCTCTACTCAGCTCTACAGGCAGCAGGGTGAGCTGTGTGTCCCCAGGAGAGATTTGATTGGGTGCTCAGGAGTCACTGTCTTGACCCTGGGAACAAGAGGGCGGGGAGGGGGAAGAGACACAGACCCCGCTCCTTTGAGAGAATAAAAGCGATCATGTGGGTTTCTTGTGGGGCTGCAGGGCCACCATGGTAGTAGTGGGAGCACGGGGTCAGGGAAGGCTCTCTGTGGGGTGGGGTGGGGGTGTTGGCACTGGTCCTGGTATATGTGTTGGGGGTTTGCAGATCTGGCTGTCTGTTAGAAGAAGAGCATCTGCGCATAGGAAACAGCAGGAGAGGAGGCCAGAGGCTGGATCACTGTGAACATACAGGGCTGGGTAGGCGGTGGTGGGTGGGAGGTCAGGCTGCACAAGAGGCAAGTGGAGCCTGTCCCAGGTCACTGGGGACAGGACACTTCCCTGAGGTGTGGCCAGCCTTGAAGTTTGCTCTGCTCAGTTTCCTGACCTCCTTCCCATCCCCACAATTCCAAGTTTCTTGGGCCTGTTATGTTAGTGTTCTGTGCCTCAGTTTATTTCATCTGTGAAATGGATTTAGTAACAATACCTCTGCCAAGTAAGAAGTATATGGCAGAGCCCAGCATGCAGTGGTGGTGGCCCTCTCATGGTGACACCTGCAGTGGTCTGTGAACGATAGTACTATCCCCAGGGTAGAACCGCAAGGGAACCTCAGGTTTCTCCCTGGAGAACAGAGCATCATTACCTCCCAGGTGGCTGTGGCTGAGGCTCGGGAGAGGTGTCCAAGTTGGCACTGGGGAAGTTCTGCCCACACCCCTCCAAGTGCTGCATGTCCTAGGACCATTTATCCAAGGGCCCCATTAATGTCCAGGGACTGAGCCACTTTCTGTGGGTTGGCTCACTTTTGCTTGGCAGCTGAGGAATAGTAAACACCAGTTTAATATAGAAATACCATGCCAAGGTGGTAACATGGGGCCAGCTTTATGTTGGACACTACAGGAAGGAGGTGACTGAGACGGAACTGGGCCTTAATCCTGTGATGCCAGCCCTGCCCTCCTGACTCTTAAAGCCCCCAGGGTGAGGTTGTTAGGGTCATATCTTGGGCCCCTGGGCCATGGAAGAGTGCCTTGCACACTGCCTTCCCTACGTCAGCTGCTAGAGGAAACTTCCCGTTTTCCCCATTTCTGCTTGCCTAGCAGATTCTGGGAGAGTCAGTCTTGGCCAAGTTCTAAAGGCCATCCTGATGGGCCTCAGGGTCACTTCTGAGCCACAGGAAGTGAGTCTGTCCAGCCCTTGGCCCAGATGCTGTGGAGACTCTATCTCCCATGCTTCCTGTTGTTTCACTGGGGTTTCCTGCCTGGAATGTACATGTAGACGCAGGAGACCCTCTTGAGTCTTGCTTCCTGGGTTCCCCTGGCATGGACAGTAAAGGCTGGGGCCTAGAGGGCTGAGCTCCAGATCCAGACTAGCCAGGGACAGGTAACTTCCACTGGGTCTGACCTAGGATGGGCCAACTGCTCCTGCCCCTCTGCTGCTGGGTTGGATGAGGGACACCTATGGTCCACAGTCCCCCCTCCCATCTGTTGTTGTTTGGCAAGGCCTCTGAGAGGGCCAGGCTGGGGTCATCCAGAACTCATCTAGACTTGGACTCTTGGGTCACCCAAGACAGCACATTAGCCTTATGGAGGACTTGTGTCTAGGTTGGCCTTTCTTTTCCTTATAGCTGTTTTTGTTTATGTGCAGTTACATATGAGCTGGTGTTGCTCATTGGTTGACGCAGAGTCGTCACTAGAGAGAGCCAAGGATCGAGGAGCATACCACTTGCTGTAGTGTGCCTCAATGGACCTCTGAGCCTACTTCATGCAGTCTATCTCCCCTGCATGTTCCTGACTTCCTGTTTCACAGATGCGGAAACTGAGATGCAGAACAATCACGCTGTGGCCATTGGTGCGGTGGGACTGGGAATGACAGGGAAGATGAAGGATGGCATCCTGCTCTGTGCATGCTTAACCGCATCTGTGGGCCCTGCTGATGGCCACAACCCTCCCCATCCAACCCCTAGAGCATCCACAGCACCCTTTTTGCTATGACTAAGCCAGCTCATAGGGGCCTACTCCACTCCCACCTTAACCATGAACAGTTAGATGGCCCTAGGCCATATGATCAGGCCCATACAAGTACAGCCCCCTGCTTAGGCTGTCTACTCCACAATATTTCATCTTGGCATTTAGAGGAAAACAGCCCATTTCATGCTAGTTCCCAGCTGCCGATGAATTCCTGGGAATTCCTGCTGGCCCTGGGACATATTAACTAGTATGTTTGCTCCCTGAACTGCCTAGTTCACAGGCACAGACTTGCAGTGGGTTTCCCAGCATGCTCCAGGCAGCTAGTCAGGCCACAGGGCTCCTTGATCTCTGGTTGGGTAGCCCAGATACCCTTGGATATATCTGACTGTCTATGTATCCTGGAAGAAGCCTATGAAGCAGTTACCAGTCTCAGGGGCTGACTCTACCAGCAGGCCTGGTATGCAAGCCCCTTCCCAGTAGCATGAAGCCCCAGTAGTCCCTGCCATCATAGACACTGATGGTGTGTGTGCAGGGGCAGTCTTAGGTGTGGAGGATCAGCCTGGGTTTGAATTTGGATCCATTCCTCCCTGGAGGTACGCTGCAAGGCCCTCTGAGCCTCAGTGTTCTGATCCCTAGAGGAGAGTAATATATCCTCTCAAGTGGCAGGCAAGTGTCCCAGAGGATAGCCCAAGGCAGGCAGATGGAAAGACATCATGGAGGGTTGTTGTCAGGGGCACAGAGTCAAGTTGTGGGGAGCAAGGGTTTGATGCTGTGCAATAACCTGCTCAGCCTCTGGGCCTGACCCTCAGCCTGAGGCCCTTATCATCATCACACAGGGTGAGTAGGAAGCAGATGATTGATGGGCGGAAGTACCAGAAAGCATGCTGGGTTGGAGCCTCTTGTGATCCCCGGGCTCCCAGCCATCCTTGGGTGTTAAATCTACAACCCTGTGGCAGGCATGAGACACTGAAGCTGAACAAGACTAACTGTCCTGCACTACATGCAGAGCTCCTGACAGCTTATTTTTCTTAGGGTATTTTTCTTAGGTTGCCATGGTTCTGGGGTGTGGGGCCTGGGTTACAGTTCTAGCCCAGCTCCCACTGCTGTGTAACTTTGGAAGAGAGCTTCCAATGCTGAGCTTGTTTATCCCTTAAGTGAATGAAGACAATAGGAATAAGGTTCTTGTGATTCAGAAAGCTGAGAGCCAAGGTTGCACGTGGGGACATGAGACAACTCATTCATGTATCTGTTCTTTGTGACCATGTAGCCATGTAGTATTTCAGTGATTCAGAATCAAAAGAAATTCTTCCTGCTGCCCAGAGGCCAGCAAACTTAGCCTGGGGCTGTGCCTATTGACCTACTACATCTACTCTGCTCCCCTGCATTGACTGAGCTATTGATCGAAGGCTCCACTTTCTATGTTTATTTTTGTATATGTACATGCTTATATGTGTGTGCTTATATGAAAATGCTTGTGTATTATATGTATGTGTTGTCTGACATATGTGTGCACCTGAATTGTATATGACTGTGTTGTCTGTTCAAGTGTGTGTGCATGCATATGCACAAGTGCATATATTGTATGTGCATGTGTGTTAGGTATGTGTTATATCATCTGCATGTATATTTGCACTTGTGTTTGTGTTATGTGTATGTTGCCTACCAGTGTTATATGTATGATTATATGTGCATGTTTGTCTGTGCCTCAGTGTTCTGAGGCATGATTGCCTCAGTGTTCTTCATACATGCATGATTGTGTGTATTGTGCTTTTACATTGCATATGTGCATGTATGTATGTTGTGTTAAGGTCTTTATATATAGAAGCCCCTCATAAAAGGCAGGAACTCCTTGCAGGGTCTATATCTGTGTTTTACCTCTTAAATATGGATCCTGAGTGGGGCCCTGGAGTTAGGGTGGTCCTGAGGGAAGGTGCTTAGACAGTTTTGATTGACAGAGCTAGGAGCTCATGCCCACACCCAGCAGAGCACACATGAGATAGGGCATGGACAGCTGGATAGCTTCTTAAGGGAAGAGCTGGGAACACCTCAGTGCACCAGCCAGTAAGCACGGGCTGTCCTTACCAAGATCCTTGGCAGTCTGGGAGAGGGTACTAAGTCCCAAGAGGGTATCACCCCAGAGGGGCCATGTGGTACACTTGTAATAACTTCAGAACAGCACCAGGGCTGGGGACTGGGGCCGGGTAGAGCAGTGACTGGCCCAGGCAGAGGTAGCTTTCCTCAAGAAAAGACTTAGGGGGAGGGGTTGCTGGAAAGATGGCTCAGTGGTTAACAGCACTAGTTGCTCTTCCAGAGGATCTGGGTTTGAGTCCCAGCACCCACATGGTGGCTAATAACTGCCTGTAACTCCACTTTCAAGAGATCTGATGCCTTCTTCTGACCTCTGCTGGTTTGCACACACATGATGTACTTACATACATGCAGGCAAAACATTCATACACATAAAAAAATAAAAAAGAGAAGAAAAGGCTTACTGGGGCTGGAGAGATAGCTTAGCAGTCAAGAGAAATTGCTGCCCTTGCAGAGGACCAGAGATCAGCACCCAAATGGAAGCTCACAACTATGTATAATTCTAGTTCCAGGAAATCTGGTTCCTTTTTCTGGCCTTTGTGGACACTTCATGCATGAATTACACTTACATGCAGGCAAATACTCATACACAGCAAATAAAAATAAATAAATTTTAAAAAGAAAAGAGTTACTGATACAGAGCATCAAGAGTCTGTCTAAGGAACTACAGGCACTCAGTGTGTATTGTATCCAGAACATGTATAAACACACGTAAGTACACAAGCATGTACACATAAACATATATTCATACCTATGTATATCCATGCATGTGCACATATCACAATACATAGAACCACACATACACATGAAACTATACATGAATATTTGTACATACGTGTGTATATGTGTTTGTGTGTATAGAGATGTCCCCTTAAGAAAGAAATTTGACCCAATTGAGCTTGCTACTTAACGAGCAAGCAGATGCCAAAGGCAGGTAGTTGGCATGTTCTAGCCCAGGTTCAGGCAGCAGAGCCCATCTATGCCTCCCATCACCCACACTACTGTCCTTCTAGATACATGACTTTAGAAGAAATTCAGTTTAAAGACACATACCATCAAAGTGAAAGCTGCTTTCTGACAGTTGAGTGGCACCTGCTTTGGGCCATGTGAGTGTGGTGGCAGCCTGCCTCAAGCTATCTTCCTTCCCTGCATCTTTCATGAGCCTAGAAACAGGAGCTCCAGCGCGGCTACAGGAGGCTGGCTGCCAGCAGTGGGCCCTGGCCACTGCATTCAATCCTGTGCCCACTCCCTGGAGGCTGTAGTGCAGGGCCAGGCAGCTCAGGGATGCCACTGGACAAAGGGATAAACCAGGGGTTGGTGGGGTTTTCCTGGGTGGCTAAGGGGCCCAACTAGGGTAGCTTGAGAGGGCCGACTGGCTCAGTAGAAAGATGAAGCCAGCCACCTAGAGGTACCTTAGAATGAAGCAGCCCAGCCAAAGAGGTGACTGCCCATAGCAAGAGAGCGTTCTGCCAGGGGGAATCAGGAGGGCATCCTGGAGTAGATGCCTCCAGGCAGAGCCTCAAAGCATGGGAGTAACTGGAAAGGAAAGCCCTGGGTACAGAGGGACCTGCAGGGCTTCTCATGACTGACCAGGTGAGGAAGGTGGGAGATGACATAGCATGTTCTTTCCTCAGAGTAATAAGTTCTTGCCAAGGTCGAGGCAACAGAAGCCGATCTAAGAGACCTTGGCAACTCCCTGCAGCCCCAGGGAGCCCCAGGGAGCCCCAGAGTTCATTCTTGCCCTCTCCCTGTAGCTCCCCGCAGAGCCTCATGCTGCTCCCTGCCCTACTGACCATCCTTCTCCCTACAGCCACCCCGCTGGGGCTGGAGGAACCGGCCCATCAATGTGAACCATTACGCCAACAAGAAGAGCGCAGCAGAGAGCATGCTGGACATCGCGTTACTCATGGCCAACGCGTCGCAGCTGAAGGCTGTGGTGGAGCAGGAGCCTCCCGTTGCCTTTTTTGTGCCCCTCGTGGTCCTCATCTCCATTTCCCTGGCACTGCAGATTGGAGTGGGAGTGCTGCTCATCTTTCTCGGTAGGACCCACAGCTGTTCATATAGCCCCAGGGATGGGAGGACTCCACCTCACACACTCACCTCTCAGGCAGCCACTGGTCTCCCTGACTAGCCCTGGCCCCTCCTCAGTGAAGCTTATGGTCCAGGCTGTGGCTCCTCCCTTCTGACCCTGCCCTTTGAGAGCCGAGTGGGGTCAGGGTCTTCAGGGCTGAGAGGGAGGCATGGAAGGGTTTGGGTACCTGCTTCCTCAGGTCCATATGACTTCCTGCCACAAGATAGACCAACCAGGCCTCTCTGCCTAGCCCAGCTCAGGCCTAACTGCTGTCAGTGTCCAGAGACAAGAACAGCCAAGTTATACAGTAGACAAAGAGGAGACCTTCACCTGGGAAACAAGAAGGAGACCTTAGGTCAGGAGATGATGAGGGGACTCCAGGCCAAAGAAGTATGGAAGGAGACCCTGGCTTGGGAGGTAAGGAGGGAGCCTGAGACAGGAGGTGAGGACGGGACTCCGGATAGAGCAGGGGACGAGAAGAGACAGTGGTCCTAGAAATAAGGAGAATGTGACCCTGGCCCTGGCCCACCATCTCCATGGATAGGATGTCTAACCATCTCTTCTAGTTCTGAGTGGAAATCCAAATGCAGGATGTAACCTCTAGCTTTCCTGTCTTCTCGAACTAATTCATTGAGCAGTGACCCCTCAATATATGCCCAACTTCCTCTGGTAGACAGACCGATAGCAGCAGCAGACAGAAGACGGGCGGGAATGCCAGAGCACCTGAAGTGCCAGAACATTCTTCATGACTGTCTAGAGGGGAAGATCGTATCAGGACTAGTGAGGGCTCCAACTGTGCTTTGTGGCAATGTGACCTTAGGCAAGTAAGGGGACCTCCTGGAACTTCAGGATCTGCTGCACCTGTGAAGTGGGTACTGAGGTAGAGCCTAAGGTAGGCAGGAGGTTCATGAGGAAATCAGCCCTTTTGTTTTAAAAACCAGTGCTGGCCTGGCTTGACAGCCTGAGCACCTGAAAGAGAAGGTGGGGAAGAGAGCGGTGGGACACCCATGCCAGAATTTTAGCCAAACAGGCAACTTTTCAATGAGGAAATAAAACTTACCCTAAGTATGGCGAAGAGCCCTGTACTGTCCCACTGAACACACACTCCCCAGAGAGAAGCCCCCACCCCCCCAGGCTGCACGTCCCCGGGCACCATCTATTCCCTCTCTCCCACAGTCAAGTATGACCTTAACAACCCAGCCAAGCACGCCAAGCTGGACTTCCTTAACAACCTGGCCACAGGCCTAGTGTTCATCATCGTGGTGGTCAACATCTTTATCACAGCCTTTGGGATCCAGAAGCCAGTGGCGGATGTGGCACCCCGGCAGTAGGATACCCAGGTGAGCCTGAAGGGGAGCCTGGGGCCTGCTGCAACCATCACCATGGGAGGCTTGTGAGGTATGGCAGATCCTGGGCCTGCCGTCCCCTCTCAGGTGGCATGACAAGGCCACCTGAATGCAGTTCTTGGTACTGTCTGAATATGCTGGTCATCTGGTCTGGAAGAGTGTCACAGCTATGAGCACACGGGCCCTGTCTTCGTGGCCTCTTCCCTCCATGGGCATCTCTAGAACTGTTTATAGGCTTTAAGTTCCAGGTGTCTACATAGTCTGCTGCTGCAGCAGCTGGAGCAATGGTTCTTGCTAGGTGGGTAGCCATGGACATTGCTGACTGGCCCTGGTGGCCATGATGTTCCTGGCCTTTTAAAGTATTGGCAAGAACCCATCAATGCCGTGGATTCAGTGGGGGAAAGAGCTGTGGTACTTTGTCAGTGTCAGACAGATCCTTTTTACTTCCCAAATCAGGTGCCTAAGTGTCTGTGTGACCCTGATGTCCATGAACGTACTACCATTTTAGGCTCAGGGCCCCCTCCAGCCTGGGACACTGTTAGCTAGCCTAGCCCCTCTCATGCCTCTCCTCTCTTCTTTCCAGAGTCCTGAACACTACCTGCCCGGCAGCCCAGCTTTCTGGACCCCAGGAATTGCTATGCCCTCAAGGTGTACCCCTTCCTATGCACAGCACTCCCCCAAACCACCAGAGCCCAGACTGGCCTCTACTGGACCATAGTCTAGGAGGAACTTCTCTCCAACTGTGACTGCCATGTGGGAGGCCACTGCTGGCATGTGGGGGCCGGACATAAGGCCTTGACGACCAGAATGGGACAGCCTCAGACCCATGCCCAGGGGTCACTGCCCACCCAAGTACACAAAGTAGGTGCATGGTGGGATCGATGAGGGGGCAGCACCATCCTCTGCCTCAGGACATTCCAGAAGGCCTGGGCATGCCTCTTCCTTTGCTGATTCACCAGCATCCCTGCTGCCCATGGGGCCCATACAGGTCATCCTGGCACCTGCTGCCTCTGCCGTTTCCTAACCCAGGAACACTGGGCAGCTAGCAGAACCTGTTGGTCCCAGTGGTGGCCATTGGCTTCAGCCTCAGTGCCTGGGCCTGGCAGCCATTAAGAGGCAGCCATGCCCATGGGGGCTGCAGGTCCTGCTGGAATGTACTGCCAGCAGCAACCAGGCAGAGCCCAGCCCCCTGCTCAGGGGTTCAGGCCCCATTTTTCTAATCAGGAATGACAATAAAGATCATGCGCTTCCTCCCTGGGTTCCATGTGCCAGCCTCTACTCCTGGGAGCCTCCTGCTCCTCGGGTACCATCCGCCTTTCCTGGGAACCACCTTCTGCTCATGGGAGCCACCATCTGCTCCTGGGGTGCCATCCTCCGTTCTCAGGTAACCCCTCCCTGTAGAGGCATCAGCCTCTTGTTCCAGCTGGGGGTTCCTTCTCCAAAATACATGGTTGGACTCTCAGCTCTCTGCCCATGTCTAGGTGTAGATTTCAAGGTAGAAAATGAAATCTGAGGCTCAAAGACCTTTACATTAAACACACAGAAAAGTTTCAGGAGGAGCTAGAGAGATGGCTCAGCAGTTAAGAGTGCTTACTGCTCTTCAAAGGTCCAGAATTCAGTTGCAACATCCATATAAGACAGCTCATAACCACCTGTGACACCAGCTCTGTGACAAGTCCAACACCTTGTTTTGGCCCCCACAGACACCTGCACGCAAGTGCATGTACCTACACAGACATACATTTAAAAAAGAAGAGTTGCACGGGAGATGGCTCAGTTGGTAAAAGCTTACTTCACAAGTGTAAGGACCTGAGTTTGAATCCCCAGCACCATGTAAAAATTCTAATATAGTGGTATGCACTGGGAATCTCAGTGCTGGGGGTGGGGGCAGGAGGATTCCTGATGCTCACTGGCCAGGTTCAGTATGACTGTCTCAAAAACTAAGTTGGAATGTGATTGAGAGTAACACCTGACTTTGACCTCCGGTCTCTCTACACATGAATACCCATACACCAACACATTACATATACACTGTACATGTAAGTTGCAAGAATAATTGAGAGAACTCTTTCACACACTTGTGAACATCTTGCCAGACATGTTCTCTATGCTGTTTTGGAGCTTGCTCTCTCTGCTGACCTCCCCAGGATTTGGGAGGAATGCAGGTGCCCAGGGCCCAGCTGCTACTGCATTAGAAATACCCTGGAGTGTGCCAGCCCCCTGGGGACAAGGCCTGAAGGACTCTATGACCCCCATGTGCTTGGACTACCGAGTATTTACATGCCAAATGCTAGAAACGGCCTTTTCCGGCCCTTCCAGAGCTACATGTCAGCCCAGTGCAACCAACAACAGTACACACAGCAGACCTCAGGCTTGTGCCCAGGCCTTGCTATGTCAGTTGTAACAAAATAAGATAAAGCCTCACGCAGGACCCCACAGGTCCTGTACTACCTGTCTGAGTTGAGGGAGTTGTAGTATGCTGTACCAGGTCTGGTGAGGACCCTCAGGCCTGCTAAAGTGAAGGGGTTCAAGGGTGAATCACTGAGGTGCCTGGGGCGGCAGGGTTGGACAGCCCCATAGCTGCCCAAAGCATTTTTTAAAAGTTCTTTTAGGCTTTGCCTTTAATTATGTGTATGGGTGGGAAGGTGCACATCAGTGCAGGTGCCCATGGAGGCCAGGATCATCAGATCCCCCTGGAGCTAGAGTTACAGGCAGTTGTGAGCCATCTGATGTGGGTGCTGGGAACTGAACTCAGGTCCACTGAAAGGGCAGAAAGCACTCCTAGCTGCTGAATCATCTCTCTGGTCCCCAAAGAGATTGTTAAATGGTGGCTCTGTGATTGTGTCTCTGGCTGTCCTATCCCGGGAGGTTGGGAAAGGGTAGTTTATGAGCCTAAGAAACAGCCATGTTCTTGTTCCTGTCTCCAGTTGCCATCTGTTGCCTGGCTGGGGCGGGTCACATGCAGTGGTATGCACTCCATTCCTTGTGAAGTTCCAGCACTTGCTGTTTTATCCTGGGGCCCAGGCACATCTCAGTACTGACTGTTAGGTTCCCTGTAATGGTATCCAGCACTGCCAATGGTTCAGCAAGGACCCCCTCCCTGGAATGAGGGGCCCCGAATCTGTCTTGCCTAAGTGCCCTCACCCAGCAAGCCATGACCCAGGTGCTCCTCTCCCTGCCTTGTCCTCCCACTACACCTTCCAGCCCTAATCCCTCATCTCGCCCACCTTCCCTCACACTGCCTCCGTGTCCTGATGTATCATGCCCACACTCACACCCTCCAGCCAGCTTCTGTCCTCCTCCAAACAGCCTTCCCAAGTCACAGAGTGAGGGATGACGGCTTCCCTCAAATATCCCCACTCCCTGTCTGCCCTTTACCCATCTGAGCAGTGAGCCTCTCTAGTACCCGGGGCCTTAAGATATCACAGAAGCCCCTGCAATCTCAGGTGTAGCTGACCAATCAGGTTCCGAAAGTGAAGGGTGACTTCCAGGGGAAATGGTCAGATCTAGGGAGACAATGGTGTGATGGCACCTGCCTGTGATTCCACTCAGGAAGTAGAGAAGATAAGGAGTCCAACAGGGACTGGTCACCCTCAGAGCTACCTAGCAAGTTTGAGGCTAGCCTGGGCTCCAGGAAACCTTGTTTCTAAAAAAATTTTCAAGGGGAAAAACTGGATGTAGGATACATGCCTGTAGTTCCAGCCACTCAAGCTGAGGGAGGAGGGCTGAGCCCAGGACTACTTATAGGCTAGCCTGAACAACATAGGACATTCAACAAAACTAAAGGGAGCATAACGTAGAGGTGGATGAAGAGACCAAGAAAGGGCCACTGGCTGTGGAAGCCAGAGATGCATATGGATGGGGTCTGACCAAACCTGGCTCAGGGGTACACAGCCTGGCACTGGGGCTCCAATGTGGGCTGGCCAGCAGCCACCGGCATGCCTGAGCTCAGTCAGCAGCCGGATGTTGACCAATACATGGCTTAGTTCCTTCTTTACCAGAAGAGGAAACTCCCCCGCACCGGAAGGGCTCCAGTGTGGCTGCACTGAGGCAGGACTGTCACCCAAGCCAGGCCCCTACTGGGGCGAGCTCGGAGTCAGTGTATATCTCTCCTCCCCTTTCAGGTCTGGGCCCTGGTACGCAGAACTGACCTTTGACCAGGCACCTTGCTGTCCAGGGTGAGGTGGGACTCCCACAGCCCATCTTGTGGGTGTGTCTCTGTTCCCCACAGTCCCATCCCTTGGTCTGTGTTTCTTGGCCCCCTCATAGCTCTGTCCTCAGATGATTTCTCCACATTCAGGCATGTTTCCCCCACCAGCTGTCACCCTGGGAACAAGGCTAGGACTGGCATTCTAACAAAGGTCCTGCTTACTGGGTCTCCTGAGGGCTAGAAGCTGGAAGAGGGGTGCATACACACACTTTTCTTACTGTGTGTATATGTGTGTGTGCATGTGTGCATGACGAGGCCAGAGGTTGATACCAAATATCGTCCCCAATTGCTCTCTACCTTACTTTTTGAGATAAGGTCTCTCACTGAACCTGGAGCTCATTGATTCTTCTAGACTATCTGTAAGGAAGTTCCAGGGATCCTCCCATCTCTCCCTCACCAGTATTATAGGCATGCACTGCTATGCTAGGTCTTCCTGTGGCGGTGCTGGGAATCAGGCCCTTATGCTTGCACAGCAAGCACTTTTCCCACTGAGCATCTACCCAACCCTTGTGATTCTCTTACTTCTGAATCCTTGGTCTGAACCCACTTGGTCATCTAAGTGGACCAGCCCCCTGCCAAGGGACAAACGGAAAACAGTCTAGGAGCCTGTCATCCAGCTCCCAGGTGAGTGTGAACATACTCTCCAGGGGGACCCAGGCCCGTAAGGTGTCCACTCTCTCCTGTTCCCTTCTGTGAGGACTGTTCCCCTCAAGAACCAGGTCTGTATCACAAGGAAATAAGCTGTGGGTCAGGAGAGAGGGGACAGGTCTGAAAAGGAGCATGAAGGCTCACTGACTTAGGGGGAGACCAGCAGGAAGTGCTAGAAGGGGAGAATGTTCATGCAGAAGGTCAGCCTGACATAGCCCTCAGGGCAGAGGGGCTGGTAGAGTTCCAGAAATGGTGGGGGGAGGGGTAGCACACAGGGCTAATAGTGCTCCTCACAGACAGCCTATATGAGAAAAATGTTTTCTCCAGGTTCTTTTCTTTTACTTTTGTGTATATGACCGATTTGCCTAAAGGTATGTTAAGTGCATCTGTGCATGCAATGCCTGTAGCTGCCAGAAGAGGGCATTGGATCTCCCTGGAACTGGAGTTACAGACCCTTAGCAGCCATATGGATGCTAGGAACTGAACCCAGATCCTCTGCTCAGTGCTCTTAACCTGTGAGTTAAGAGCCCTTTCCAGCCCTTCCCTCAGGTTCTTGCTATCATGGAGAAGTGATTACATGGATGGACAGGTAGGGAGATAGGTAGGTGGGTGAATGATAGACCATAGATATGATCCGGTCATGGTTTAGATAAGTGTCACTCAAAAGTCAATGTGTAGCCAGGTGTGGTGGCTCACACTTTTAATTCCAGCTCTCAGGAGGGAGGCAGAAGCAGGCAAATCTCTGTGAGATCAAAGCCAGCCTGGTCTACATAGTGAGTTTCAGGCCAGCTGGAGCTACAGGGAGACCCTCAAGAATTAAAAAGTCCATTGACTGTGTCTAAGCATTGCTAGGTTTACAAGCTGCCCCTGTAGCATGTCTGTCCCTACTGTGTATCCTCTAAGGGCAGAGGACTGGGCTGGTGGACACAATCTGGCAGGTTGAAGTAGCCCTGGGTGGCTGAACTCACAGTGGTTCCTTCTCCCTATTCTCACCACAGTCAGCTTCCCTCCCATTTCCCAGAGGCCTTCTCTCAGTGGGGGTGTGAATTCTCTTTATCACACTGCTTCTGAAAATCAGGGCAACGCTTTCCTGGTCTGCTGCTCCTTCCCACATACATACTTACTCAGGGAAACACTAACTTCAGTGCTGCTGACTTGAGTGAGGCTGAGGAAAGACCCTGGAATCTGCTTTCTGTGCTCTAGCCCAGTACTTTGTCCTTTCTTCTGCCAATGGGTGCTAAGGTAGCCCCCCTGCCCCTCCTGTCAGGTCTGCTAAAAGTGGGACACGAAGTACCCCTGAGACTCAGGACAGCCCCTTCTCTCAGTGCCCTTGCCCCATTGCAAGATGGTGTCAGGGTCCTGACTCAGTGTCATGTTAATATTTAGGGCCCCATAGCTGTTTGGCCAGTGCCACCTCAAACCAGGTTGTGCCATGCACATACTCCTGCTGTCTAAAAGGGAGCCCTGTTCTCTCACCCACCTTACAGGTGAAGAGATGAACCTCGGTGACAGAACAGTGCCCCCAACTCTCTTATCTTCCTGAGCACCCCTCAGGTGCTACAGTCAGTGGGGAGCATGACAGGCCTACCCTCCCAGACTCTTATTCAATCTTCAAGAGGGTGAGTGCTCAGGATCCTAAGTGAGCCATGGCCTGTGACTGCCTGGGCCTGCAGCTGATTGGGTGTGTGGCTAGGGGACACTGGCAGGGCCCCATGAGCCATCTGCAAGGGGGAAAGAGCCTAGTCCACAGGTGCTGACCCAGCAGGAACTGGAAACAGTGACAACACCCAAAAGCAGCGTCAGCACACCCAAAATCCAGCCCTGTGTCTGCACATTGAAGCCTTCATCAGCCTGGATTATGCAAGATGCAGATGCACTTCTGGGCTCCAACCTCATGTGTCCCTGTGTTCCCACTGACCTGTGTCCATCTTGTCCAGCACTCTGTCACATTCCATCCACTCCACTCCAGACCCATTCCAACTCCTTCACCCCAAATGCCTAGTGCCGGGAGACCTCCAGTCTCAGCTACCCTTACCAGCCACTCAGTTCTGGGAACTCCTGAGAAGTCTGTTTTCACTTGCGTGTCAAGACATCTTATCCAGGACCCAAAGGATAAATTAGAGGATAGATGGCAAGAAGTGCCCACAGAGGGAATGGCTAATTCCTCATGCAAACGTGACAGCAGTCATCCTGCACTGGAATGTAGAGACGGGTGCCCAGGCAAGACGGTGAGGGGCCTGAGGGAGTGCTGCCCCTTGCTTCTTGTGGACTTAACTCATTGCAGGTCACTGCTTTACCATATGGCAGAAGGGCTGGGGAGGGACTGATGGGGATGTTAAGGTCCAGGCAGGGAGTCCCCTAACTCTCCCCTCTGTGGGACTCAGCTTAACAGGGAAGGCCTATGGGGAACGAAATGGGTAGAAGGTGGCAGCTGAAGTCCAGGATGACGAAGGCTCAGCCACAGGCTTTGAGTGCAGCTATGGAGATGGGGCTTCAGGTAGCTGGAGCACATAAAGGGGCATCCAAGGACAGTCTGTGCCCAGGGGTCAGCAGGCTCTGGGCCTCAGAGCAGATCCTCAGAAGGAGAAAGCCAGCAATTCTGGGATGCCAAGTATGCCCACATCCAGGTGACAGTCGGGGCATACTGCCCACACAGCCTGGAGAAACAGGGCCCACAAATCTCTGCAGAAGCTCTCAGGAGGGGCATCCACAGTACTGTTGAATGGAGACAAGCCCCAGGACCTACCAAGGCCACCAGCTTAGCATTCCCAGCCTTTGCCTGACAGAGGCTAGGATTTCAAGGCCCCCTGAGACCCTCCTTCACCTCCCAAGGTCAAGTTGAGCCTTTCTACCCTCTTGACACAGTGTCTGACACCTCCGCCCAGGTGTTTGTCACTTTTATTGTGTGTGAGATTCTGGGTCGCCCTCCAGGAAAGCAGTCAGTTCATTTCAAATGCAATACTCTCTCTCTGTGGGCCATAGAGCTTTAGTGGAGGCTTGGTGTGCACTGTTCTCATGAAAGGGTGCCCAGAGTTGAACTTCTGTGTTACAGGGGTGCAAACTGAGGCTTTGGGACTAGTAAGCACATGCCCTGCTCTTGAAGCTCTGGGAAAGTGAGATGATAACTGTGCACTGTCACTAAAGTCACCTCTCCTCACTGGGCACAGCGTGTCTTAGCAGTTGGGAGGGCACTGAGGACATAGTCTTCCTTCTCTACCCTTGCCTACATTTCTCTGGTGAAGCAGAAGGGAGCATGTACACCTACAAAGCACCAGTCAGGGAGCCTGAGCTAGCCAGTCAGCAGGGTGGAGGATGGGGATGTCCTTAGCTGTGCTTCCAGCTCTCATATGGACTGTGAGCCTGAGATGTCAGCAGAGCCCCTCCCTAGGAGCCTGGCCCCCCCACGCCCATTTCATCTAATGTTTGGGGTCATCTCAGTCAGGGACTGACTCAGTACTCTCCAAGGCACAGTACTTTCCAATACATGTGACTCTGGAAACTCCAGTGGAAAACAGACTCATGATGACTCTGTGAGCTGACAATGTTGTGTTTCCTCAAAAAGGCTGGGAGGGAGGGGCTGGGAGGGAGGGGCTGGGGAAAATTGTTCAGGCTCCCTGACATAGCCCATCAAGGACCCTGGCCCACACTCATCAGGCTCTCCTGATCCACACCCATCAGGGTGCCCTGACCTAGGTCCTGTGGCTGATACCCTGCATATATCTGTGTGTATGCAAAATGGGTATGTATATACATGTGAATATGTACATGTGCCCAGCATGCATGTATGTTAAACTACCATGTACACGTGTTGTTTGTACATGTGCATATACATGTTTATGCACTGATGTGGTGAGGACAGGCCTCGGTGGTGTGAGCAGAGAACACATGTGACACCCTCATACTGATCTTTTTTCTGCTGTGTGGTCTTGGTCTTGGAATGTTTTCTCATCTGTAAGATGATGTTAGTGATGGGGTCTCCAAGGGCGGAGTTGCAATGGAGAGATGAAGAGTGTCCACCCACCCCCAACCATGTCCATGTGGCTCACACTGCTCAAGATGGGAGGAGGGGTGTGTGACAACGGAAGCCAAGGACAGAGCATCCAGCCCTCTGCTTTGTATTGTGTTAACTTTCTTAGTGTCCGGAAGAAGCCTCTCCAGGACAGATCCTGATAACGAATGGAGGCATAGTCCTTCAGTCAAGGGAGCGGGCCCATCCCAGACATCCCTTGTTCTAGGATGTATGAACAGCTGGAGGTGGCTCCAGTAAGGCATGAGAAACCAGTGCCCACGACCTCAAATGTACCATGACATTTTGCATCTCTGAAGAATCCAGAAGGTTCTAGAACTGTTTGTTCACAGTCTAAATCCCTTCCCATCTGAACAGGGTGGTCCTTGTGAGTCACTGACAAGGACTGTGTGTTTCCTGTCACAGGCTATGACTCTAGCTGTGTCCCACATGGCTGAGCCTGGTAACCAGCCCCACTCAGCCCATTCCTAGCAGCACTGACCCCATCCTCACACTTGATGTTAGACCAGACCTGCACTCAAGGGCTCAGTTCTATTAGGGCCCCACTTTCCAGGACATGATAGTTGACCAGGCTGGGGAGGAACTGAGACTTGGTGATAGGACAGTGACCACCAGGTGAAGGACAGGGGCCCAGAAGTGTCGGGGAGGGGGTGATGAGGTTTCCTTAGAGTCACAGGAAGCGAACAAGGACAAGGTAGACTGGCCTAATGCCTATTATCATCCCTTCTCCTGGCTTGACGGCAATGAGCAACAGTCCATTTCCTTGTGGGAAAAGTGGAGACAAAGGCCCATGCCTTTTGTGACCGTCAAGAAAACCCGTGTGTATGAGTGCTGGTGCCCTGAGCTTCCGTGTAGCCCACTGCCACCCCAACCGCCGGTGGCCAGGCCTGGGAACAGTCAGCAGCAGAAGGGGCTGCCCCTGCCCCTACCCAGGGCTGGGGGCTGGGCAGTAAGACCCGGTGATGGGCCATCAGTCAGGCAGGAAAGGAGGGGACTGTGCAGGGGAATACAGCAGGCAGCGGGAGTGGGGACAGTGCAGGGTATCTTGAGGAGAGGATGATGGATGTCTGATGAGAGGGAACAGTGGGATGTGGGGAGAGGATGCTGAGGGACACCACCAGATACAGACAATGACAGAAATGTCTGAGAGGAGAGGGGACAGTGGGGCGCATCTGAGGAAGGAGGGGATAATGTTAGATGTCTCAAGACGCTGAGGGAACCTGAGGCCAAGGCTGGATTCAAAGCCAGGAGCACCTAGACCAGTCTAGAATCATGTACTGCCGTGCCCGCCCCCGCCATAAGGAAGTGAGATAGTCTGAGAGACCGGAACATTTAATATTAAGCACCTTGCAGAGTGAAGGTGATTTGCTTCTTATAGAAACTATAAATAATGAAAAATAAGTATTTAGAAAAAAGAAAAGCTGGCCCCACAGTAGGCAGCCAGGAGATTCTTTGGTTGAGCAGCAGGCAAGGCCAGGGGTCTGGGTTCGTTAGAGCCCTCCAAGGTCATCTGCCAGGAAGGCCAGCAGGTAGCGGCTGACATGCCTGTCAATGATGACGGGTGAGAAACCGAGGATGCGCCGAGCCCCAGGCAGCACCTTGGGGTCTAGAAGACAAAAGGAAGGGAGAGGTCCAAGGACCAGCCACAAAGGGGCTCTCCATCCTGGCCTGCTGGGCTCTAGGGAGCTAGACGACTGGGCACTGGTATGTGCCTCCCTCCCACTCACACAAGGTCTTCGTGTTTGGGTTGAAAGATCAGAACTGGGTCTGACCCCAGAGCCTATGGCTCCTGCTTGGGTGGCCTCAGACCTTCAGTGTACAAGGCTGGGAGCTCATACCCGGCTCTATCCCCAGAGTCCTTCCCAGATGACAAACTCAGGCATTATAGGACAGAACAGAAGGGATGGAGCAGGCTAGGCTGTCTATATCTCCAGCCCATCGCATAGGTAAAGAGACTGGGACAGAGGAAGACCAAGGCCCCTGATGTATGCAGGACTCAGACCAGCTCTGGGTACAGCCTGTACTCACCAGGAGGGCAGCAGTAGAGGAGGAGGGCCAGGCCAGCTGCCAGGCCTAGGCCTGCCAGGAAGCTCATGGGTCCTGGGGAGAGAGGCGTGTGAGTGGCCTGTGTTAGCTGATGACACCATAGGGGGCCTGTCCCCCATCGGAAAGCCAAGAATGGAACCCAGTGTGGGATGGAGAAGCCCTTGGGACACGACAGAGTGCTGAGGGAAGGAGAAAGAGGAAAAGACAGAAAAGAGGCAGCGGGGGCTTTACCCCTGTCACTCAGCTCGCGGCCATCGCTGCCCCAGTTGAGCTCTGTGCAATCTGAGTTCTCTGGAAACAAAATTACAGAGCATGGTTAGTGGAGGGTTGGGCCAAAAGTATGGGGTCACCCCCAAGGAAACCCAAGGCAGCTTCCACTTCCTCAAGGTGCTGGGCCCTATCACCTATCTCTCTCTTTCCTTCCTCTTTCTTCCCCCTCTCTTTCTCTCTTTCTTTCTTTCGAGTGTTTTGCCCGCATGTCAGTGCAATGCCCTAAGAAGCCAGAAGAGGGCTTTGGTTCCCTGAAATTACAGTCACAGATGGTTGTTAGCTGTCATGTGGGTGCTAGCCAGGTCCTTTACAAGAGCAGTTACTGTTCTTATCCCATGAGCCATCTCTCCAGCTCCTTCCTCTCAAGTCTCATCATGGCCACTACACTGAGTGTCCTAGGAGGTCGGTCTGTGACACACTGAGTCAGCCCTTCAGGAATCCCTGCACAGATTCCAGTTTTCTTTGGTCCTGGTCTTGTGACATCATAGGTATGGAGAGGGATCATCCTGTCCTTTTTGTCTCAAGCCCTCAAATGCAGCACAAATATCTGCTGTCAAGAGCTAGCTGTTGGCATAGTAGAAGTGACTGCCACACCAGGTATAGCAGCCCAGGGGCTTTTCCTCCAGACTTCTTTGTGCAGTTAACAGGGCGCTGACCTGCTGGACAGGCCCTGGGCATGCAGAAGTCATGGAAGGTGCTTTGCCTCCAACAGGGGGTGGCTCAGCTCCTACTGGGCTCTTAAGGACACAGTGGAATGCTCTGAGGTGGGGTATGAGAGGGTTCTTATGAGAGGGTCACCCTGTCCACACTGTGTCCTGTGAGGCTGGGGTGGGGATCAGAGACCCAGCCCAGAGTCCCAGCAGAGGACTTGGGCTGAGTCACCTCACCCTGGCTGGAGGCAGCAGCACCTCCTCCCAGGTCCCCAAGCACAGAGACTTGGAATGGGGTCACCACATGGCCTTGCAGTGCACTTCCAGGTCCCAGCAGCTCTGATGACTCCAGACTCTTAAGACCGGCACACCTCCCAGGGCCTGAGTGCCTCTGACTCGCATCCAAGGGTGCCATACAGAAACCCTATGTGAGAAGCTGCAAAAGGTGGACACAGCCTCCACTGTGGGCTTAGTAAGTCCTGGCCTGAATGGTCTAGGAGCAGCTGTGAGGAGAGAGCTACTGAGTGTGGGAAGGAAGACCCAGTCATGAACAACAAGGGCAGGAAAGGAGAAGAGAAGATGAAGACAAGATATATGGGACGCTGGCCTCTGTGTGGAAACGAGAGACGGGGGGGGGGAGCGAGCGAGCGCAATGAGAGCTGAAGACTAGGGAGAGGGAGAGACAGGAGGAAATAAAAGCAGAGACACAGACAACTCAATGACAACTCAATGGACCAGCCTGTGCTATTCTCCCTGGATGGGCTCTGAGGGCTCAGGGAGAGAAGAGATGCCCAAATTAGATTACTGCAGACTAAGGTGGGCACTGATGACATCTATGCTGTCACCGGCCAGTTGGACTCTTCCCTGGGCCAGTGCAGAGTGCTTTACGTGGGGACAAGGGACAGGACTTACGCAGAGTGTGGCGGCTGGGCAGGCGGCTGTGCAAGGGCTGTGCGTGGATGTAGAGCGCTCGGTAGAACTCCTGACAGTGCCGCTCCCCACTCTGCTGCAGGTGGCTGAGGAGGTCACAGAGTCGCACCTTCAGGGACGCCTTGGGGTTCCGGAACTGGGGGCAGAAGAAAGAGAGGGCTGGAGAGGCCTCAATGTCACAGACTTCAGAACCCCCTTGACCTGCCCCTCAATACCAAACCACCTATGTAGTGACCAGCACTCGAACGGTTTCAGGCATCCTGGTTAATACTCGTCCCTCCAGGGTAACAGCTGGGAGTGGTCACCAAGAAAGCTCAGGGTGGAGGACATCACCCTGAATAATGAGACTCAGTGCAGCTTCCCATGGGGCCTGAGTAAGTCACTCCAACCCTCTGAGACTTGATTTCCCCATTACTAAAAAGGGAAATAAGCCCTGCGGCAGGGTCTTTAGAAGGAATAAATAGGATGTGGCATAGATAGTGATGGCTGTTATCTTGCAGTTTGTAGGAACATGATTCCAGTATTTCAAAATCAGTTGAGAGAAGAACAGATTTGTGATGTGGGTATGAAGGTCAGCGGACAGAGCATTTGGCATTAAGCCCAGGACCAGTAGGCCATGGTCTGGTGCTGCCCTCTGGTGGTGCCAGTTGAAAACTAACCCTGTATGAAAGGTGCCTGAAAAGCCTGCGAGAAAGGAAGGTGTGTATAGGGCTGTTCTCTCTCGCTCTTTTTTGTTTTTAGCATAAACATCTGACACGTACTGGACTTCTTGTTACAGTAGGGAGATGAACTGAGATGAATTTGAGCTCATTACTTTTTAAAATCGCTGTGTGGCTTACCATGTAAGTAGTGTGAGTTGATTCGGGTTGTCCTGCCTAACTTCACCTGGGGACCTCCATGAAAGCCCTACAAGTAGCACCGTGATTCACAAGGGCAAACTACCTCAAAGAGAGGGACTCATTTGGGGTTATGCAGAGGGTGACTGAGAGCAGAACCTGGACCCCCAAAACTCTCTCAGGCCTCTGGCACCCACCACCTGGATCTTCTAGTCTCGGGGATGCTGCCAGGGAGCAAGTGACTCAAAGAAAGAGCTGAAACTTTTGGCCTAACTCTCACTGATATCCCTTCTCAGGCCTGCAGACACAGGGCAGGATTACCCTTCCTGACACAAAGCCCAGGAACTGCATGGCAAATGCCATCTCCAGCATAATTGGCATGGTGCGTCCACAGCTCTTACGCTAGGCCTGACCTGATATGGATGAGTTAGATACATAACCACCTCTCAGGCCTCAGTAGTATCCTCTGTAAAATGGAGTGATGACTGTGGCCACCTGCAGGGCTGCGATTAAGAATCAGGGACAGTCCAGAGAAGAATGTGCTTAGAAGCTGTTCACCTGGCTCAGATGGGCCAGGCCGTACCCCAGCCCGTGAGCATATGGGGGATCTCGCCTGTTTCACAGATGGGGGCACTGAGACTCCCAGTGGGACCAGCCATCTCCCCAGCTCCAGGTCCAAACTTCAGATCCCTCCCTCCTCAGCCCTCCTCTGTACTTGTGTTGTTGTGTTACCACACGTCACCTCCTGTAACTTCCCACAATTCTAGAAACAGCCAAAAGCCACAAGAACAGTGAAAGAGATTGAAGCACAGAGAGCTGACAACCTGGGATCATTACAAAGAGACAGTTTTGAGTTTTTCCCAGAGATGAAAGATAAACCCGAGGCATTGTGGCCCCGCTCACCACTTCAGCACCTTTTCAGCCTCCTTGTTGGTGAGGACTTGCGGGTAGTAGCGGTTCAGCTGGAGGATGATTCTGTCCACCTGCTGTTCACTTAGGCAACCCTGTCCCGTCAGGAAAGGTGTGTCTTGTACCAGACGGTCACAGTAAGTCTGATCTGGAACACATGTAGGTAGCATAGTGGGTGAGCCAGAAAACAGCACCCTTGGTGTTGACTGCAGGAGGCCCTCACCTGCTGGAAGGCAGTGACACCATGGGTCACATCACAAGTCGGGGGTCTTAAGAGGTTTCCACCTCCAGGAAACCAGTAAGTCCTCCCAGGGATGAGGGGAGACTTAACAGCATCATCTTCCCAGCTAAGAATGAACAATACTATGAACAACTATACCTAAAAGACATATGCAAGGGGGCTGGAGAGATGGCTCAGTGGTTAAAAGCACTTACTACTTTTACAGAGGACCCAGCTTCAGTTTTCAGCACCCAAATGCTGCTCACAACTGCCAGTAACTCCAGTTTCACAGGCTGATGACCTCTTTCTGGCCTGTGCGAGTTCTTGCACAAATGTGGCACACATATACTCATGCAGATATACATACACACAGACACACACAAAATTTTTTTTTTAGATCTTAAAAAAAGAAGGGCTAGATAAATGTCTCAGTGGTTACAAGCACTGTCTACTCTTGCAGAAAACCCAGGTTCAGTTCCCAGCACTCATATGGCAGCTAACAATTATTTGTAACTCTAGTTCAGAGGCCCTCTAGGGATCCAATGCCCTCTTCTAGCCTCTGTGGGCATTGCATACACATGGTGCACTCATACAAATGCAGGCAAAACACTCATACACATGAAAATAACTAAATAAATAAACCAATAAGACATACATAAAACATTCTACCCAGTAATACAGGAAACACATTTTTTCTCAAATGCATGTGAAACACATTCCAGGACGGAACACAAAGAAGTCTTGGGCCACAAAATAAGTCTCAGTATATTTAAAAACATTTAAATCACACATTTAAATTGATCATGTGGCATGAAGATAAAGATCAGTTCCACCAGAGATCACAAACCTGTGGAAATTACACAACGAATAGGTCAAAAAGTAAATCAGAAAAGAAATTGAAAAATATCTTGAGACAAATGAGGAACAAACAAACCCCAAAACCTAAGGGATGGAGCACACTTCCGAGAGCGAAAAGAACAGCTCTAAATGCACCCATTTTTAAAAAGAGATATCTCAGGCCAGATGTGGGAGCACATGGCTTTCATCTTAGTTCTTGAGAAGCGGAAGCCAGAGGGTCTTGGATCTTCATGAATTCCAGGCCAGTCTGGTCTACATAGTGAATTCCAGGTTGTCGAGGGTTACAGAATGAGACCCTGTTTTAAAAGAAAGAAAGTAGAACTAGACAGCTTAGCCATCAAGAGCACTGGCTACTCTTGCAAAGGACCCAGATTTGTTTCCCAGGACCTATGTGGGGGCTAACAACCACTGGTAACTCCAGTTCCAGGGGATCCAACACCCTCTTCTGACCTCTACCAGCACTGTATGACACAGGTGCACTTAACATATATGCAGGTAATACACTCTTACACAAAAAATAAAAAATATCTAAAAGGAAAGACAGAAATCTAGCTAGTTCAGATCAATGGCCTGACATTATACCTTATCAATCATAAAAAAGGAAACCAAACAGGAAAGGAGGGAGGGAGGGAGGGAGAGATTGAGGAAGGAAAGGAGGGAGAGATGGGGGAAGGGAGGGACGGAAGGAGAGAGGAAGGACAGACCAATTAGAACAGCTGTATATGCTAAACTCAAAACTAACAGAAAGAAGGGACTAGCACAGATGAGACAGAGACAGAGAGCAAAAGTCAACAACAGAGAAAAATCAACAAAACCAAAATCTATTCATTGAAAAGATGAACAAAATTGAACGTTATTTAGCTAGACTGACACAGAGAGAAGAGGGGATGGGGAGGGGAGGGACGGGGGAGGGACGGGGAGAAAAGACTTAAATCACTAACATTAGAAATGACAGCTGGGGTTGCCAGGCGTGGTGGTGCACACTGTAATCTTGGTATTCAGGATGCTGAGGCAGGAGGATTGTGAGTTCAGAACTAGTCTAGGCTAGGGAGGGAAAGAGGGAGGGAGGGACGGAGGGAAGGAAAGAAAGAATGAAAGGAAGGAAGGAAGAAAGGAAGGAAGGAAGGAAGGAAGGAAGGAAGGAAGGAAGGAAAAGGCAGAAGTCAGGGAGTGGCTCAGTCGGTAAACAGCTTGCCTTACAAGCATGGGGACCTGAGTTAGATTCCCCAAGATCCACATAAAATACTAGGTGCTACGGCATGCATCTGTAACCCCAACACTAGGGTAGAGACAGACAGATGCCTAGGGCTTGCTAGTCAGGGAGCCTAACTCAATCAGTGAATCTAGGTTAACCCCAGTACTTAGGAGGCAGGGACAGCCAGATCTCTGAGTTCAAGGCCAGCCTGGTCTACATATGGAGTCCCAGGCTAGCCAGGACTACATAGAGAGATTCTGTCACTAAATAAATAAATGAATAGGAAGACAGTAGAGAGCAATAGAGGAAGACACCTGACATTGACCTTTACATGCAAACACACAAAATAAATTTTAAAAACTTAGAAGGTTCAAGGTCAGCCTGGTCTACATAGTGAGTTACACTCTAGCAGAGGCTACAGGGAGACCCTGTCTCAAAAAGACACACACACACACACACACACACACACACACAAGAACCAAAAAACTTACTAGGCAGGCAAGATGGTTCAGTGGGTAAAGATGCTTGCTGCCAAGGCTGACAACCTGAGTTCACTTTCTTAGACCGATGTGGTAAGAGAGAATCAGCTCCCTTAGGTTTCCTTCCCCATGCGCACATGTGCACACGCGCACACACATACACACACACAATACACTTTTAAAAACTTACTGAAAACCTATGGTAATCAAACTGTGATCATAGCATATAGACAAACAACACAAACGTAGGCCAATCGGACAAATTAAGAAAGCCCAGAATGAAAGCCCATTCTGAATGAAAATAAGAGTGAAAAGAAAGTTCACAGACATGGGAGAAAATCTTTGCAAAACATATCCCTCAAAAGAGTTTAACAGCCAGAGACTATAGGAAAAACAACCATAACAGAAGACAAGCTCGTTTCAAAATGGCCAATGATGTAGACATTTCTCTGAAAATGTACAAGTGACCAATATGCTACTGAAAAGATGCTCGCTGGTCATTAGGGAAATATAAATCAAACCAAAATGAGATATTTCATACTACATATAAAAACAAATGTTCGGAGGTGAAGAATTCGAATTCTTATACACTGCTGAACTGAACAGTAGCATAGCCACTGTGGAACACAGTATGACAGCTCCTCAGAAACAGATGATCCAGCAAGTCTAGGTCCTCAGGGGACACCACAAGGAACTGACTCAACAAACAGATACTTATAAAGCAGTGTTGGTCACTTTATTCAAAGCAGCCAAAGGTGGAACTGCTTCAGATGCTCACCAGTTGATGAAAACCTTATCAAAATGTGTATACCTGTACACAGGGGAATATTACAAAGCCATAGAGAAGAAGCCTGACACATGGATGTTACAAGGCTGAAACTTTAAAACATGTGCTAAAATGAATAAACCAGATACAAATAATGAAAGTTATATGATGCTGTCAGCGACAGGAAGCAGAATGCAGGGCATTACAAGCAGCAGCTGAGGGGAAGGGAAGCCATTCTAATGCATACAGAATTTCTGTTTATGATGAAGTGGTTAGTGGGGAAAACTGCACAGCACTGTGTGTTCTTAGTGCCGCTGAAATGGTTCAAATTGCAAACTTGGTAGTATATATTTAAAAATTTTTATTTTATGAGTGTTTTACCTGCATGTATGCAAGTGTACCACATGTGTACAATGCCCACAGAGGCCAAAAGAAGGCTTTAGAACTCCTGGAACTGGAGTTACAGACTATTGTTAGCCATCATGTGGGTGCTAGAAACTGAACTCAGGTTCTCTGTGAGAGCAGCTAGTGCTCTTAACTGTTGGGCCATCTCTCCAACCTCTGTGTACTGTATCTTTTATCACAAATTGGTAAATAAATTAGTTCATCTATATAATGATGGCATTAAAAAGAAATGAGGGGCTGGAGGGATGGTTCAGCGGTTAAGAGTGACTGTAGCTCTTCCAGAGTTTTGCTCCCAGCACCCACATTAGACGACTCACAATCACCTGCAATTCCAAGTCCAGAAGATACAACATCCCCTTCTGGGCTCCCTAGGCATCCACACATATGTACACATCCACCCACATAAATAAAGATAAATTTTAACGAAAATATTTTATTATCTTTATTTTATGTGTATGAATGTAGGTAGGTGCACCCGTGTCATGCAGTACCCATGGAGGTCAGCAGAGGGCGTTAAGTTCCCTGGAACTGGAGTTACAGATGGTTGCTAGCCACCATATGGGTGCCAGGAATCCAACCCGGATTCTCTGCAAGAGCAGTCAGTGCTCTTCACTGCCGAGCCAACTTTCCAGTCCCAGTAAAAATAATTTTTTTTAATATTTAAAGAAATTAGGTGTTGGGAAGATGGCACTGTGGGTAAAGTATTTGCCATACAAGCATAAGGACCTGAGTTCGAATCCGCAGAACACATGTAAAACTAGGTGCAGAAGTGTGCAGGTATAATTCCAGTGCTCCTACAATGTCGGAAGTGGACACAGGAGAGTCCCTAGGAGCTTGTGGGCCAGCTGACCTGGCATATACCACAGTAGATAACAAAAGAGAGACCCTATCTCAAACAAGGTAGATAGTGAGGACCAAAAGTTGAGGTTGTCCTCCAACCTCCATATGCATGCTCTGGCATGCATTCACCCTCACTCATAGACACATGCATGCATCCACAACTGAGAATGGAGCTGGAGGAGAGAGAAAGGAGAGAAAGGTAGGCTGAGGCAGAAGGATCTCAAGTTCAAGGTCTGTCTGGGCAACTTAGACCTTGTCTCAAAATAAAAAGTAAAAAAGATATCATTTAGTGACCTAGCATGCATACAGCCCTGGGTTCAACTCCCAATAATGCAAAGAATAAATAGATGAGCTATCAGCCACAAAAGACATGGAGAAACCTTAAATGTACATTACTAAGTAAAACAGCCTGTCCCTAAAGGTTCTGTACCTTATGGTTCTAATTACATGGCATTGTAGAAAAGACAATTCCAATAAGACAATAAACTCAGTGGTTGCCAGGCATGAGAAGAAGGAAGAGATGAGTAAGTAGGTCACAGAGGACTTCTAGGCTGGAGAACTGTTCTCTGTGATACCACAATGCATTTGTCAAAGCCCACAGGATGTCCAGCACAGGAAAGGACTGCTCATGCAGATTCTGGACTTTAGCTAATAATGAGACATTAACACAAAATGCTAATGACAGAGGAAGAAGTGCATAGGACCCTCTGTATTACCACTCAATATTCGGTCAACTAAAACCTCTCCAAAAGCAAAGCCCAGAGTCAGGTACAGTAGTGTGGACCTACAGTTCCAGCTACTCAGGAGGCTAAGTCAGCCTGGACAACAACAGTAAGACTCTAACTCAAAATAAATTAGATAAACAAAAAGTAAGTAAAGTCTATTAAGAAGAAAACTTATAGCCTGGGTATGGTAGTGCACACTTTTAATACCAGAGGTAGGCAGATCTCTGTGAGTTCAAGGCCAGCCTGGTCTACATAATGAGTTCCAGGCCAGCTGGGGATACAGGAGACCCTGTCTCAAAAAGATTTTTTTTAAAAAAAAAAGGAGGAAGAAGAGGGAAAAAAAAAACTTATTTGTAAAATTCCATTGTTGAATTTTAAGGAAAAAGTGGGGCAGGAGGGGAGTCATGGAAGCAAAGTAACCCCGAGTTTGGGACCCCGCGTTCACTGAGAAGGGGCACAAAGACCTTTCTGGGTTACAGAGACGTTGCCTTGACAGTGCCTGGGCTGACAGCTATACAAGTAGACATTTATCAGAACCAATCAAACTGCTCATTAAAAACAAGGGCATTGGCTTGAGATTGGATTATACCTCTATACGGCTGACTTTATAAAAGAAGGTAATCACGTCAGGAAAAGTACGCTCAGTCCCTGCTTCTACCCCGGGGCACAGAATCAAAAGGCTGGCTTCCTCACACCTCTATTCCAGCGCTACTTCTTCCTGGTTGGGGTGTCTTTTTAAAAATATCTTTTATTCATTATTTTTATGTGTATGAATATATTGCCTATATGTATGTAAGTGTACCCATGTTGTGCAATGCCCATGGGGGTCAGAAGAGAGCTTCAGATCCCCTGGCACTGGAGTTACAGATGTTTGCTAGCTGCCCTGTGGGTGCTGGGAATCGAACCCAGGTCCTCTGCAAGAGCACTCAGTGCTCTTAACCACTGAGTCATCTCTCCAGTCCCATAGCTGGGCTGTCTTCTGCCTCCTGCACCCTCCCATCCCTAAAGCTGGTCATGTTCTGTGGGGCCCTGCTGGGCACCCAGGTGGGTACAACCTGTCAGCATGCCCACCCTATGCCAGGAACTCAGAGGTGTCTTCCAGGGGTTCATAGCATGAGTTGGGACCACACTCACTAAACACCAGAAACACAGCTTGGCTCCACAGAGGTCTGGGGGCTGTCCTGGCTGATAGTTACTGCTCCTCTCAGGCCTGCACTTTGGCCCATCACCATGGCAGTTGGAGACTATGAATGCTGGGTAAGTCAAGGTAGAAGACAGGCTTGCTAGCAGCCCAGGGTCACCCAGTGACTTGCCACAAGTCCAGGTGTCATTGGGCAGCCTGAGTCCAGTCTTTGAAGAGTTCAGATGAACACTGAGCAAACTCATTGAGCCATCCATGGGCCAGCCAGTCTGTGGCTCTATTCATGCCTCCTTCTAGCCCCCATCCTTTCCAGGTCTGCAAGTACCCCCCTTTCAGATAGAGAAACAAAGGCACAGTAAGACCAACATCAGTTTGGAGGTGACACAGTCATGTTGAAGCTGCCCGTTAACACCCACACATTTATTCTGTCTCTCTCAGTAAGACACAGGTTGACTGTGGATTCAGCTACATGGATCTGCCCCCCGCCAGACAGGTGCAGGTAAGGCTGCTTGTCCAGCACCATCTCCACAGTGTGCCAATGTGCACAAGACTATGTACACAGTAGGTACTCACTAAAGAGCTCTGGAATGAATAGGATCCAGGGCAAGGTCCAAAGGCTTGCTGATGGACAATGCCTCATAGTGGCCTCCTCCCACCCTGAGAGCCACTAGCCCAGGCGGGCCTCCGCTGCCCATAAGCCATGAGTCATAGAAGTCCTGAGTCACCTGGCACGGGCGGCACAGCCCAAGGGCTGAGACCAGCTGCGTAAAGCTCCAGGGAACTGAGCTTCCTGTGGTTCTTGTGAGCTGTGCATGCAACCACACACAGGCAGTGACTGGGAAGCATGAGGACTCAAGGAAGGTCTGGCCTGGGTGCCAGGCCCTGGTAAACAAGGCCAGGACTGCCCTCATAGGACAAAGGAAGATGGATCATTTTGAGCAAAATGCCTGTATCTTCCCTTCCAGACAGCTGGTACCAGGACCATAGTCCCACCTCTGTCACCTCAGTCTGAACTTTCCTATTCTAGGCTGAAACCCTCAGACTGGATCCTTAAGCAGTTGGTTCTGCCTGCCCTTACATGTCCTCTTAAGGCCCTGAGCCTTCTTTCCTGGGAGTCTTCCCCCACATGGGTCAGGGACCCATGAAATAGGCTAAGAATACCCAGTAGATTCATGTCCAGATTATTATCCCCCAATTAAGAATTCCTGAGCCACTCTCATAGGGTCCAGACACTTGGGCATC
The DNA here is from genome assembly GCA_035773235.1 of Eospalax fontanierii. Taxonomy (NCBI): domain Eukaryota; kingdom Metazoa; phylum Chordata; class Mammalia; order Rodentia; family Spalacidae; genus Eospalax; species Eospalax fontanierii. The sequence continues at coordinate 62,513,221 of CM069526.1, read as the reverse complement.
AGGTCCCCTCTGAATCACTCCCAGAGGCTCCTCTTGTCCCTGTAGTACCTAGTTTGGCTAAAATCACTCATTCATGGAATAACACCTTACCACCTGTCCTGTGCAGACAGACTCCTCAGTGTTGTATAATCATCACTGTTTTCTCTCTCTCTCTCTCTCTCTCTCTCTCTCTCTCTCTCTCTCTCTCTCTCTCGTATGGTAGGCCCCTGGTTGGTGCATGAGGGTACTGAGCCCAGAACACCCGGTCTGCAGCGCTCCAGGGCAGCCCATCCAACCCTCACAGGCTTGTGCTCACCAGTCTTCATCTCCTACTTCAGAGGAAGTGAAAAGTGTCTAGAAGCCAGCAAGTAGATGGCAGAGGGGAAGGTGTGTGGTTGCCACACTGAGAGCCTTGAGGACTCCTGCCTGGGTATGTCCTCTCAGCTAAAATGTCCTTTCCCACTGCCTGTTCTAGAAATGGGCTGCCTGAGTCTCTACAGGCACCTGCCCCTCTGATGGTCTCTTGGAGACCAACACAGCTGAAACGAGTATCGCACACCCTGATTAGCTTTACTAGAGGAGTTGGGAGGTCAAGGGCTGGGCAAGGCCTAGGCATGAAGACTGAGCCCAGGGCTCTCATCCTGCTCCTACCACTGTCCAGCAGAGTGATCTGAGGCAACTACCCAATCTGAGGTTGTGTTTCCTCAGCCCTACACAGGCATGATATACCACATGTCCACACATGTGGTCATTCTTAACCAGAAGGGAATATTGGGGCTCAGGCAGGGCCCCAGTAGCAAGTGCTCAGAAATTGCAGCCCCAAACAAGAAGTGCTTGGAGGAATGACAAAGAGGAAAAATAACAGCTGGAGTCTCCTCCAACCTGGTGTTGGGAGGATGCCACCAGGTTCCAGGCTATGGAACCCTATTTCTGTGAATTATCAATGTGGACTCTAGTGAAGAGCCCCTGGAGGACTTTTGGGGCCACTCTGACTCTCTGGACCATCCCAGGTAACCTCTATCACATGAGGCATAAGAGTGAGACTCTCAGGAAGTGTTAGCATCTAGGAGCCACCATTTTCTCCTTCCTCGGAGATCTCTGTCATGAGGTCCCTCTCTGGCTCATCATCCTCATTCTCTTACGGGGTACACAGGGCAGAGTAATGTGTCACACTGTTTGGCTGGGGTAAAAAATAAAGTAGGTGAGTCCCAGAGCAAAAGGTTGGGCTGGGCGCAAAGCCTGGAGCATAGGGTTGTGGGGAGTGCGGTCCAGTCACTGGCTCCGATTTCCCCACACCCAACCAGAGTAAAGGGGCGCGGCTGGAGTCCCGCGGGCCTCCAAGCAAGAGGAGGCACTGGAGTCCCAAGAGTACCACACGCTGCCCAGGAACGCGGTGCCGGTTCCGCCTCTCTCTCCCGGCAGTAGTGGGGATGAGCCTAATCTCGGCTCTGGAATCACAGCCGGGCGGTGAGGACCACTTCCCACTCTCAGATCCATCCCGCCCAGGACGCCGCCTCGCTTCGCAGGTGCAGCGGCTGGGTCGCGCAGGTGATATGCACCGAGTCCGCGCTCACTTGCTGCTCGGCCACTTCTGCCCTGGTTCGGAGCCCCACCCTCAGCACTCGAGACCCCCGGTGCACCCGGCCCGCGGAGCAGAGCCCGGACACCGTGCGCCCCTGAGCCCGTGTCGCCGCCGCCAGTTGACGGCCAAGGTCACTCGGCTCCCGTCGCCCGCCTGGCCCTGTGCCCACCTGTCATGGCGGAGGACGGCGCCGCCCCACGGTCCCCGCTGTCCGCCTCGCGGCCCCACGGCTCCGGTGACCACCTCCCGCAGGCAGGGCCCTGGGCCCCGCCTCTTCCCTCTAGGCCCCGCCCAGCGACGGCGCCGGCGCCGCTTACAAGGCCACGCCCCCTATTGGTCACGCCCCCTCGCCTTCCGGAGCTAAGATGCCGCGTCAGCTGCGACTCTATCTTAATCACCCTTCTCACTCTAACCCCGCCCCCGCAGGAGCTCTAAGTCACGCCTCCCACCGAACCCCGCCCCTGGATCCTGTGCTGCGCCGGCGCCGGGAGTCCCGCCCTCGCCCGCCTAAGTGACCACTCCAAGGAGTGGAATCCTGCCCTCTGCAGGGTCCTAACGAGACTTCTTAAGCCCCGCCCCTCGCTCTGGTCCCTCCCCTAGCACAGCTTTTCCAATAGCTACTTGCTCCTCTCAGTCTGCCCGCTTTCTTTTAGGCCCCGCCCTTCCTCTCGGACTGGCTCTGGCTGCTTGCTGAGCTCAGGAAGGATCTAGGCCTCTTGGGTGCTGCCGGGCTCAGTCCTACGCGCTGCTCCAGGCTGACCACTCCACCCCATCTCCAGGATGAGGAAATTGCGTCTCTGAGCAGACGTGAATTACCCAAGGTTATGAAAAAGGTCAGGCCTGAGGCAAAAGACCGGTGGCCGTCCACTGGCACCTAGGGATCAGCCAACGTGAACAGGGACTGGACAGTGACGCCCCTGCAGTCCAGGGAAGAATTGAGACTTAACAGTGAGTTTGGTGGCACAGCCATGTATCAAACCCCCCATCTGCAGAGAGGATAAGAGCCAGGCATTGCGATCCTAATTAGAGTTCCTAATTAGCCTCAGTTTTTAGACTTATAAAATGTGTGACCTCAGGCAAATCTTTCTATCACCTCACCTGTTTCCCGTCTGACGTGGGCCTGGCCCTTCCTGCTCTAGTGCCCACTACAGTAAGTCCCCAGGTCCAAACGATGCAAGTGCGCCCAGTTCCACCTAGAAAATGAAGATCTGAGGGGTTAGAGTCCGTCATGGCAGCTGGCATCGGATTTACCTATCTCCTTGGCTGGTGCACCGCCCATTGGAGTGCTGTAACTTGAGACTCTGGAAGTGGTTCAGTTCAGTTCAAGGTTCACTTCCAGGGCAGCACTGGAATCACCACCGTCCTTGTGCCCTCCATCTCTACCCAGTTCTCTCCTGGGCTGCAACCTCTCATCTTGGGTGGGGCACAAAGGGCATCTGGAGAATGGTATGCAATGATCACTTGGGAATCTGAACTTCTGGACCCAGTGGTGGTGGTCACTACACTTCCCACCCCTTTTGCTAAACACTGCAGTGAGCCCTGCTCAGGTTCCTCATCGCCCAGATAGAGAACAGGTAGGCAGCTGCTTTCAGGACAACAGTCTGCCCAGGCAGAGGGACAGCATGGACAGACCCAATCCCAGGGCTGGGGACAGACATTGTGTCCCAGACCTATATGTGCCTGTATGAGTTCTGTCCAGCAAGGACAGAAGGTTGCAGGTGCTCAAAGTGCTATGAGCCTTGATGTCCACACCAGGATCTACCAGGGGTACAAGGCTCCCCCTCAAAGCCAAGAAACAGACCCTGGGTACTCCCTCCCCTTTCCTAGAGTGGGGAAGTGGGGGTGAGCACAAACTGGCTTCTACCCTGCTGGCTGGGCTCTGTTGGCTTAAGCTATTTGGGTATGGGTATGAATTACCCAAGGTTATGAAAAAGATCAGGCCTGAGGCAAAAGACTGGTGGCCGTCCACTGGCACCTAGGGATCAGCCAAAGTGAACAGGGACTGGACAGTGACGCCCCTGCAGTCCAGGGAAGAATTCAGACTTAACAGTGAATTTGGTGGCACAGCCCTGAAGGCAGAGAAACTAGGGGTCAGAGGCCCTCACTGGCTCCCTTGACACTGGGTCTCACATGGTGGAGTTGCTAAATGGTCTGTGCAGACTGAGGTTGCACCTCACTTCCTGGGGAGCAGCTGGAAGTGAGACCAGACTTAGGACCTTTCCATTAGGGGAAAAGAATAGAGCTAGGCTCAGAAGAGAACTGGGCTGTACTCTGAATACAGCAACGACAGTGCGGATTTACAGTTAAGGAGCAGGAATGGATGCCCAGTGAATGGAAAATTGACAGGTACTAAGAGGCCTGGGGTTATAGCTCAGTTGGTAGAATGCTTGCTTGCCTAACATACATGAAGCCCTGGGTTTGGGTTTGATCTCCAACACCAAATCAATGACTTGGTGGTGCATGCCTGTAAGCCTAGCACTCAGGAAGCAGAAGTTCAGGGTCACCCTTAGCTACATAGCAAGTTCAAGACCAGTCTGGTACAGGTGAGACTGTCTAAAAAAAATTTTAATGGGGCTGGAGAGATGACTCAGCAGTTAAGAGCACTGGCTGCTTTTGCAGAGAACCTGGGTTCAGTTCCCAGCACCCATATGCCAGCTTACAACTATCTGTAACTACAGTTCCAGGGGACCTGATGCCTCTTCTGGCCTCCTTGGGCATTGCATGCATGTGGTGCACTTTGACACATGGAGGCAAAACACTCATGCATATAAACTAAACCAAACAAAAAATCTCAAAAAGATAAAGGAAAGGCAACATTATGAATAAGAGGTGGTTCTCGGGAGATGGTTCAGTCAGTAAAGTGCCGTTGTGTAAGCATGAGGACCCGAGTTCAGACCCCCAGCACCCACATAAAACGCTGGACATAGTGGCATGTGCCTATAAGCTCAATGCAAACTCTGGTCTCTACATGCACCCACACATGTGTATACATTCAAACATACACACACACACACACACACACACACAGAGTCATACAAAAAGAAGGATTCTAGCTAAACCAACTGCTGGGGTTTGAATTTTACTACCTAAACTTACATTGAAATTTAATCTCGCTGTGAGATGTTTGGAGGTGTGACCAGGTGGGACTGCCCTGAGGTGATTAGTACTCTGCCCTCTCAAATGGACTAATCCATCCGTGATTAATGGATTAGGAGATTAATGGGTTATGGGGAATGGTTTGTAATGAGAGCAAGCCTGCTGCCTCTCACCATGTCCACTGAGCCGTGACCCAACAGGAGAGCCTTTGCCAGATGCCCAGAATATATTGGCACTATATTTTAAAATCAGGAGCTAAATAAACCTCTAATCTTCATGAACGATCAGTCTGTGGTATTCAGTTACAACAACAGAAAGTGGGTTGAGACATTGACCTACAAGACTCCATGAGGTGGACCTCTACCCAAGAGTATTTGGGCAACGCAAACTGGTTTCCATGGACTTTAAAAAACATTAAGGCTGTGAAGTTGGGTGAGTAGGGTGCACCTTGTAGGAACTGGGGGGAAGGGAGGCAAATATGATCAAAATACATTTTTAAAAAGGATTCCCTTAAAAAGTTAGGGTCTGTTTTATTTCCCTAACCACATGATTCTAGGTAAGTGCTCTACCACTGAGTTGTAATGGGGTTTGGTTGTTTGGGGTCAAGCCATCCTTCTGCCTCAGCCTCAGCCTCCTGAACTATGGTTGCTGTACCCAGTGATGGTTTTGAAGAATGTCCTCCACTTCTTTCACCTGCCTCCTTCCAGCAGTAAAATCCACCTCCCCTTCCCATGATTGTGGGGCCTTCTAATGAGGACACAGAAGGGGCAGAGTGACTTCTAAGGCTTAAGCCTGAAATCCATCTGGTGCTCACACTATGCCTCAACTTGGAAATCAGTCTCCAGGCCATGAGGAAATTGTGAGGGAGAAGATTCCCACCAAGATTCCAGAAGGTCCCCACTGACCACCAGTAGCAACCCCAGATCTGCAAATGACCAGCCTTCAATATGACCCCATCAACTCATTACAGCCTCTAGAGAGACTCCCAATAGAGTCTCCCACAAGTTCAGAGCTCCAGAAGGTGAGACTGTATCATCGGCTTTATGGCAAATGGGTTTGAAGTTCTGTCAAGATGGACAACTGGACAGTAGTTTCTACCTTTGTTTTGTTTACGCAAGTCTCCTGTAACCCAGGCTGGCCTTGAACTCATTATGTACTTAAGGATGACCTCAAAATTCAGATCCTCCTCCTTCTACTCACCCCCAAGTTCTGGGATTATAGGTGCAGGCCACTTGCCCGGTTTAAATGGGGACTGAAGCCTTGCTCTGCATGTTAGATGAGCTATCTACAAACTGAGCTCTATCCCTAATTCCCTTTTTAGTAGGAAAAGCAATGGTTATTTCTTTTACTTCATTTCCAGATGCAGAGACCTGGGGTTGGGGGAGTCCCATGTTTCCAGGTATGTCCTTATCCAGGAAGATAGAAGGTAGCCACCACCAGCAAATGCTGAAAAGTATTTTATTAACATTTTCATATTCTACTATACAAAACTACATTTGTTTAAAAGGTTTCACAGCCTCTTTAAAAGAACCCTGGTTGGAGGGTAGCTGCTGAGGGACCTGGCCTCAGTAGCCATTCAGTGAGCAGGTACTGTAAGACAGCCAGTCCATTCCTTGTGGGGGCCCAGCCTTCAGTGTCGGCTTGGCCACCAAGGGTTCCCTATACCTGGAGGTGTCTGTCCTAGCCCATCTCCAGCCGGGCATGTGTCCAGTTGTAGGCCACTGGCTGGTAGGGTCACCCTCGGAGGTACATGGTAGGCCGCATGGGCATTCCAGGGGCCGCTACTGCAGGGTTTACTGTGTGAACCATCACATGGGTGTATGGGGAGCTGGAGGAGCCACCAGGACTTGGAGCTCCCATCCCAGAAGTCCAGGGGTCCTTTTCCACACCTTGGGTCACGCCAGCCAGCTGTCTGATGCTGTCGCTGAGGTCTCTGTGGGGAAGAGAGTGGTGGGGTTTAGGAAGATTTGCCCAGGAACCCAAGCCAGGGCCATCAAAGGACTCGGCATAGACCGCTGCCCCAAGGGGCCATCTCCTCTTGCCAGAAACCACCTACCCTCCACCCCTCGCATACACACATGTTACAGCAACTTTTCCCTTGACTTTGTCACCCTCACAGCATCAAAGGTAGACCTCTTCTGGCTGACTGGGCAAGAACTGAGGCCATCCCAGGCAGAAAAAAGACGCTATGCCACCTCCCCTTCCTTGGCCTGTCCCTTTCTGTGGTCTGGAGCTAGACAACCTACCTTCTATACCCCCAATCTCTTTTTAGTACCCTCATCCTCCACATACAAGCCAATCATTCTCCAGGCTGATTAGACCTGGCCCTGCCTACCTGCTGGTCCCACCCATCTCCAGTTTTGACCCCTGGGACCTCTGCTCCCTTTAGGCTGCCTGGCTGTCCCCTTTCTATCTCCCAGGTAACTCTTTTTGAGCGTCATTTTCAGCATCACCATCCCTTGGGAGACTTCTGAATCACCCTTCCCTTCCACATTTTGCTATCAAGAAAACCCCAGGGAGCAGGAATCAAGTAAATGATTTACTGGTTCTATGAATAAGTGAATGAATGCTAAGATTATAGGCACATGTCCCCCAAGCCCAGTTTATGGTGGAGATTGAACTAGGGCTTCATGCATATTAGGCTAACAATGTTCTAACTGAGCTATTATAATATGTCTCTAGCTCTAAGTACAAGTTACTTAACCTTGCTGGCTCTCCACTTTTAATATGGGGGCAAAAATTCAGTGCCCACACCTAAGGATGACAGCAGGTATCTGGAAGTTTAGGACAGCATCAGGCACATCTGAAAAGTTCATTAGAGTTTATACTCCAACAGCAGAGTCAAGAGTCAGGGTAAAGACCCAGGCTGCACAGGACTTTCCTGAAGAGCTGATGGTCCCCGATCTATAGTACCCTGCCTGGGAACCCACAGTCTGGGACTCAGCCCTTTCTGAGTCCCCATCAAGCTGGGCTAAGAGCTCTCAAGAGTGCCCCTCTCCCACCATGCCACAGCTTCATTCTCTCCTTCCTGCCTCCTGAGCTACACCAACTAGAGCTGATTCTCAAGAGTGGCCAGCCTCCTCCAGCCTGTCTGGGTCTCCTCAGAACATTCCTATCACCCAAGGCTCTCCCACTCCCTGAGGGAGGCGAACATAATTCTCTACACAGCTCTGTGGCCACCCTTTGTAGTTGACTACCTATAGCACAAATCTCTGAGGTCTAACACAGCTAGTGTCCATGAAGCAGGGACACAGATGTCCCTACACCTGTAGGTAAGGACAGCACCTCCGGGTCTTATACTTCAACCAGTGAAGATGCCTCTGGCCTCATCCAGGATACTAGCTTGCCTTGAGAGGCAACAATGAAGTTTTCCCACTTCAAAGGCCCTTTTCCTAATCAGTACACAGGAGGATCTGGTCACAGCTAAGTGACACATGTAGTGGCAGCAGAGAAGCCTGGAAACCAGCTTAGGCAACTTGACTATAGGAAATGCATTAACCAAAATTAGAATAAAAAAGAGAAGCATCTAAAAGAAATGACTGCAGCTAGCTGGCAGGTCTAGGGGTCCAGCTCTCTCCCTTGATATGGAGACACTAATGCTCATGAGAAGACCATAGAGAGATACTGAAGGGAGCAAAGGGGGTCCCTGGCACGGCAATGCCACAGCAAAGCACACAGGAGGGAGTCTGGAGGAAATAGCCCTTCTCACACATAATTAAAGGAATGGGGGGGCGGTTACACCTGCAGAGTTTGTAAGTCATAAACACATCATTAGCTCTCTGAGATCTCTGGTCTAAACTAGAGACTGGAGAGATGGCTCGGGGTTGAAAGTGCTTACTGCTCTTCCGGAGGACCCAGGTTCAGTTCCCAGCACTGACAGGGTGGCTAACAACCCTTTGCAACTCCTGTTTTAGGAGATCCAACACTCTCTTCTGGCCTCTGAGGGCAACAGGCACACACATGGTGCACATACATTCATGCAGGCAAAACATGCAGATAAAGTAAATCAATCTTTAAAGAAATGGCTAAACTAGCTTGTGCAGAGCTCTGGGAGAAAGAATCAAAAGGCTCAGACTACTTGACACACATAATCCACTCCTAGGATTGGCCCAAAAACATTGCCTCAGGAAAGAAAAACGGCCTAGCACAGTGGCACACACCTACAGTTCCAACTACTTAGGAGGGTGAGGCAGGAAGTTCCTTAAGCTCAGGAATTTAAGGACAGGATGAGAAATAGCAAAACTCCAAACCAACCAGGCAAACAATCAATCAATCAAGGATAAGACTCAGCAGCCCTCAGACTATCAAAGTAAACAGGATTGTGTCTTTCGGTGGAAAGCTTAAAGGCAGAGTCAGTTTCTGGCATGATGTGTTCAAAGGAGACAAGAAAATGGATTCTTTGCAGGCACCCATCAGACTTGGTGCAATATACATGATATAGGACCATACAGGCCATCACCCCTATGTTTCAGTCTCCTCCCCTGCACAACAATAGGAACAGTAGTAATGATGATGGCCAGCATTCCCTGAGCTTTCAAATGGGCAAAGGGCAGGGTCCAGGCAATCTAAACATTGAGGGATGCAGGAACCACTTGATCCTACAGGACAGCTGAAGCGTGGAGCAGCCATGACCCCACAGGGAGGTTGTGAGGCTGAGAGCAGAGGCTCTGCTGCCTCAGGAGGATCTGGTGGGCCAAAGGTCAGCACCAAGCTGGCTCAGAATGCAGATGGAACTAGGACACCTTGTCCAGTTCAAAGAACAACAGGGTTTTTTCAGAAGGACCTGAGTGAAGCCAGGCAGGGCTCTTGCTGCCAAACATGCCACCAGAGCTGAAGAAATAAAAGGGGAGAGGTGAGGAAGGGGAGAGGCAGGAAGCGACTGTCAAGGTCGGAAGGTGGGACAGGAGAGCCAGGGACACTCTCAATAATTTTGTGTATTTGTGAAACCTTCTTGTTGGGTGTGGTGGTGCGTGTTTGTAATCCCAGCTTCAGATTACAGTTTGGGAGGTGGAGGCAGATGAAGATGGACAGCAGCCTTAAGAGTGCTCTCTACTCTAGCCACCATACCATCAGAGTAGTCAGAGGCATGCCCTGGGGCCAAGGATGTGGTAGAATGCCCATCTAGTATGCACAAGGCCCTGTCCTTATATGGTTCAGGGGGGAAAATGTGCATTGAGAAAGAGCTGCACAGCTGCCCACCTGGCAGGAGGAGAAAGTGAGGGAAGGTGGAGACCTGGACAGGAGGAGAGGAAGGAGGGCGAGTAGCTCAGCAGCAAGCATTGTGGGAGCCTGTGTGGTCGTCACCTGCTTCCACATCCCTGTTGGTTTGAACTCAAGATGATCACATAAACAGGGCAGCTGGGAGGGGCTAGGATGTTAGTCAAGACAGAGCACTGGAATGCCTGCCAGCATGTTTTAGGGTTGGAATTTGAGGTACCAGGGAGGTAGGTACAACCAGCATCCCTAGTGTTCCAGGACCTGAGCTGGGGCATAGTTTCCTGACCCAATTCCCCAGCAGTGCCCCTCAGCCTGTGATCTGGATGACCCACGTGGTGAAGCTCTGGTTGTCATGGGCTTGGCTAGGTCGAATCCCCAGCTTGCTGCCACCACCATCACCAGGGCCACTGCTGCTGTTATTGAAGTTATGTCCCTTCAGACTCAGGTAGGCAGCCTGCATAGTCTCCAGGTCCTCGCCTCTCAGCTGGTACCACAGCTGTGCTGTCCTGGAGGAAGAGAACTCAGGATGAAGGATCTGGACCAGCCCCTTGTCTTCCAACAGTTGTGCACATTTGGAAACTCCCAGCCTGCTGGGGTGGGGAGGGGGCTCAATGAACGACAGCAGAAGCCCAGTAGGGGACATGTTAGGTGGAAGAGTGTCAAACTCAGCTCTGCTCAAGGCACTCCCTCACATCAGCCAGGAACAGTAGGTGGTCTCCAAATAGAAGACAACTAGGCAAACAGGAGGTAGAAAGTTCTAGCAGTAGGCAGTGCTGACTACACAACACTGAATGCTGCTAGTGCCACAGAACAAATGGTATTCTTAAAAAAAATACTTATTTCATTTGTTATCTATTTCTGCACTGCTGGGGCTCATCCAGGGTTTAAGATTTTTAAATTAAATTTTGATTTATTTTGTTTATAAGGAGAGGGGCCACACATGCCACAGGGTGCATGTGAAGGTCAGGAGAACTTGCAGGAGTCAGTTCACTTCTTCTACCATGTGGGTTCAGGGGATCAAATTCAGGTTGTCAGGTTTGTGGCAGATGTTTTTACCTACTGTGCCAGCTCACTGTCCTTAAACAGCACCCTTAATAACAGGGAAAGTTTATGTGATGTATGTTTTTACACAGTGAAACAACGTGAACAACAAGGAAGTAAATTATCACCAGGTGTGGTGGCACACACTGGTAATCCTAAACCAACAGTCTATGAGGACAGTGCTGCCCACATGATACATGGGGTGCCTGTAGCAGCCCAAAATGCCACTGACAGAGCAGTGTCACATGTGTACAGATTCACTAGGATGTCCTCTGCATGGGGTAGGCAAAAGCACTCACTCTGCAAGCATGAGGACCAGAATTCGAATCTCCAGAACTCATGTAAAATTACAGACGCACATGGTGTGTCTGTAATCCCAACACTCCTACAGAGAAATGGGGAGGTAGAGTCAGGAGAATCTTTGACTGATACCCAAGGTTGTCCTGTTGTTGCCACACACGAGCCCCACTACATGAACATGTGTGCACACACATAAAGAATGTTCTGTGTCTTCCCAACTGGGCTATATACCTCAGAAAGCTCAGGAGCCCCAAGGAACTACATACCATGACTGCCACTGTGAGGTTGGGCAGGGCTTGTGGGGGCCACAGACACTGCCCCAGGGTAACTGATAGGTGTGGTGAGCAGCCCACAGGGAGGCCCACTTCCCAGAAGGACCCTGGGCCGCTGTACCTGTTGGCACGCCGCTGCTCGCTCTTCTTCACACACTTTAGGAGGCAGCAGGTGAGGAAGGCCACAGACATAAGCAGGATGATGGCGCAGCTAACGATGGAGGCGATCACTGCCACTCTGAAGCCGAAGGTCTCATGTGGCGGAACGGCTAGAGGAAGACAACCATAGCTCCTGGCACGGTTCACCCACATCTGCCAGGCCCAGGTGGGGAGGATGGGGCCCACAGTGAGTTTTATTTTGGGGGCTCTGGTGACTAAGACAAAGGTTTGGGAGGGCTGTATTTAAGTGAGTTTATTAGGGAAGACATTCTCAAGAAGGGGCGTTTGAGTCGAGTTTGGCGTGATGCACAGGAGTTCACAGAACAGTAAACTGGAGAAGTTCTGATAAGGAGGTACAGCATGGCTTCCCTCCCCCTGGCTCCCATTCACCACAGCCCTGACTACAGAAGGGTGGGCTGTAGAATGGCACAGACAGAGGCAGCATCAGTTTTTCACAATGCCCAAGGCAGGCAAAACTCTTCAGGGGCCTTCTCAGACCACCTTCCTGAAAAGAGCAAAAGTGAAGAAAATGGCCACCCTTGGGCTCAGAGGGCATTTACACAGGTTGTGGACTGAGAACAAGTGCTATTGAATTTTTATTTATATTCTGGGAGAAAAAAACCCCAAGATCATAATCTGAACAAATATGCATATGCATAATATGTCCATGGTGGGCATAACCTATGTCTCCAGCCTCATTCCCCTGTTGCCCACTAGACACTGGTCATCCAGAATCAAGACTCCAGCTCCCAGCAGCGACAGAACTGCGTTCTGGCCAATGGTGAACAGAAGTGGTGATATGGATGACTTCTAAGAACCATCCTTGAGACAACAGGGTATGCCCTTTACCCCCAGGGGCTCCTTACCCCATATGGGCTCTTCCTGGGGCAACTGCCACTTCCTGGGTCATGATGTTGATAGGATAACCCTGTCATGTTGGGTTCTGGCTCTTAGAGACTAGTCCTTACAGACATCCTGCTTCTCCCTGATTGTGCCAGCAGGAGCATGTTAAAGGCTCTGAGACTCACAAAGGCTCATATACACCAGCACTAACACAGGATGGTGACACACTGACCTTCATTTTGAAAACTACCACATGGGACTCATGAGACAGGTTCCATCTCACTGACGCCCTGTGAGTCAATACCCTGTGCTGTGCATACAACAAGACAATAAAAAAACTACTCCTCCCCCGCCCCCGATAGAGCATACAGGGCTGGGCACAATCCTGGCCCTCTGTACTCCCAATTCCTAGAATTCTTGGCACCTGGAATATTCTTCAGGGTTTGCTTGAGGCATTCAGGAAGGAAGGAAGAACAGCATAGATGAGGGAGGGGGAAGTAGGTAGGTTAGCTTCTCCACTTCACAGATGACAGAGCGCCAGCTCAGATGGCACCAGTAACCAGTCAGGGGCTAGAGCAGCAGCAGGGTCTGAAGCCAGTACCAGGACTGGTGTTCACTGTCAGATGTGGTACTAAGGGACTGCCAGCCATGGCAGGCAATAAGCTATCAGCAGTGGGAACAGAACCCTCAATGTGGCTTAGCCTACAACTAGGCACCCTCTACTACTGGTGTGACAGGACTTTGCCATCCCATCAGCTACTGAACTGGGGGCAGCTCAGGAGAAGGGAGCCTTACATTTGCACACAGGGGTCCCTGAAGACCAGTCCGCGATGCTTCCCTTCCAAGCACACGTGAGGAGGCCAGATCCCACCATCTGGTGGCCAGAAGGGCAGTGGAACACGAGCACAGTCCCCACGGAAGTCCCATCTCCACGGAGGACTTGCAAGTTGCCCTGGGGTGGTGGCTGGAGCTGAGTACAGATGCCTGGAGAAAAAGGTGGCTGTAAGGTGGGAGGTGTGCTCATCAGGAGGTGGAGAGAGGTACTGTCACAGCCCTCTATGGGGAGACCCTCCAGAGGGAGGCTGTCCAGGGGGACACTTTCCAGGGGGACACCTTCCAGGGGGACACCCTCCAGAGCTACTAACATTAAGTAAAATCTAGCCAAGTGAAGTTTTTGTTAGCCACGACAACTGAAAGAGAAATATCAACCCTGATGAACAAAACCAGGAAAAGGTATTTGGAAATAAATATAACTCCAATTCTTTAATTTGCAAAGAGATATTACACACCAATAAGAGCTAAGCATACAATTTTCTTTTTAAATTGAACTAATGTGGGGCTGCAGAGATTATTCAGCAGTTAAGAGCACTGACTGCAGAGGACCAGGATTCAGTTTCCAGCACACCCACATAGCAGCTAATAACATCCAAAACTCCAGTTTTGGGGAATCTGACGCCTTCTTCTGGCCTTTATGAGCAATGCATGACATGAGCACTTACATACATGAAGGCAAAGCACTCATACACTTATGTCAAGAAACCTTTAAAAAAATTAAATTGAGGCCAGGCGTGACTGGCACACACCTTCAATCCCAGTACTTGGGAGGCAAGAGGCAGGCAGATCTCTGATCTCTGGGAGTTCCAGGCCAGCTAAGGCCTGGTCTCAATTAAAAAAAAAAAAAAATTTTTTTTAAACTGTAGTTCCAGGGGATCCTACGCCCTCTTCTGACTTCTGTGAGAACTGCATGACACAGGTGTACCTATCTACAATGCAAGCAATACACTCATACACATAACATAAAAATTTAAAAATTAAATTGAACTAATGTGTGAACAAACAGTTCACAAGAGATACAAATAGCCAACAGCCACAAAACATGTTAACATACCATAAGCAAAGAAATGCTAACTTAAATAATAGCTAATCTTCCCTCATCAAGATAACTAAAATTATTTTATCACTTTTATTTATTATTTTTATTTATTTATTCGATTTTTTGAGACAGGGTCTCTTTATAGTTCCAGCTGGCCTGGAACTTGCTCTGTAGACCAGGCTGGCCTCAATCTCACAGAGCTCTGCTTGCTCAGGCTAGCCTCAATCTCACAGAGCTCTGCTTGCTCTGCTTCCTGAACGTCAATATTAAAGGTGTGTGCCACCACTTCCAGCTCTTATTTAATGAACTTTGAGTGTGTGTATGTGCAGATGCCTGTAGAAGCCAGAAGAGGGTGTCAGATCTCGTGGAGCTAGAGTTACAGGCTGTTGTGGTCTGCCCAATATGGATATTGGAAACTGAACTCTGCAAAGGCAACAAGCACTCCTAACCACTGAGTCATCTCTCCAGACCCAAGGTGGCCGAGAATAAAAGAAAAAAAAAATGTGTTGGGGTTATTACTCTGTGGTAGAGCACTTGCCTAACATGTGCCATGGCCCTGGGTTCCATGCCAACACCACATAATAAGAACAAGAAGAAGGTAAGCCAGTAATGCTCAAGGCAGAGAAGTGACTCCCCAGAATGGAGTGACAGGCAAGCCTTCCTGGATGGAGTCCAGTGAGTGTCCTAAGAGCTTATGTCACATACAACATGAAAATTTAGCCAAAGACTACCTCCATTCTGTAGCAGGATGCTCCCGTCAGAGCCAAGTGGGACAGTGAGAAACTGGAAAGCACCCCACATCTCCAGCAAGGAACACTGGTTTACCAAAATCCCAGGTCTACCTCCCTAGCTGGAGAGAGAGTCTTTCCACACCCCAGGATTCTGAAAGGCAAAGCACAAAGAGGTGGTAGACACTGTTGGGCAGACAAGGGCCAGTCACAGGGCTCTTCCCCAGGACAGCAGGCAGCCAATACTTCCTGGTCCTCAATTTAGAGCTGTAACTTCTGCATTCTTCTGCAGCTGGGCTGGCTGAGCAGAAGACCATCCTTGCCACCTGCCACCAGCCAGACTTAGGGGAGGTCAGTGGGGGTGGCAATGGCAGTACTCATGTCCGCTGGCAAAGTAGCTGGCCAAGTCTGCTCCTGACTGTCCAAGACAGGAAAAGTACGTACCATGAATTCACCCTTATAGCTAGAACTTCAATGCAAAGGGTCCTGGCTAGTAGGGGTGGCTGGGCAGAAGTCTCTACTGCATAGGTCATGACAGAATGCAGCCTTCTGTGCACCCAAGGCAGCCAGCACAAACTATGGAGCCAAGGGGACCTAGACTGAGGATTGGACTTATCATCTGGGGGACTCTGGTTACTTCTTGCCCTGGGCCTGTGTTCCCACCTTTAAATGGGACACTGGGCAGGGTAGGGAGAGGACTGAATGAGATGTCTGTGGCTCATCAAGGAAACCACTACAGCCCACTTCCCCTAAACATGTCTTAGCTGTGGAGTGGGTAAGGCACAAAGATGTCTTCACTTTGTCTGTCAACAGCCACATCCTGTGCTCTGGGGAGGGTTCTGAGGAGTGGGAGTATCGTCCTCAGCAAGCAACTATAACCTTGGCACACCTCACAACCAAGACAGTCACGCATCTTAAAGGACAGATTTCCTGCCCTGTCATTGAGCCTCTTAACTGTGGGGGATGGAGGGTGAAGTCACCACCCACAACCATAGAAAGCAGACAAGGCAGCACCACCATACTGATCTATAGGAAGCCCAGGAGGTTTCATTAAAGAGGGAAATAAAAACATGCGACCACTTACAGCTCTAGCTCCGTAAGAGGGACAGCAGGCCCAGAGTTGAAGGTGTACAGGATGTCAGGGTGCAGAGAATGGCCTGGTGGTGGTTTGGGGGAGACTCAGAATGGAGGGGGCCATCAAGTGCAGTCCCTGACCCAAACTTGGCATTTCTAGCCAGCCCCCTAGGGGACTCACAGGGTGGAGAGCCCAGGCTCCTAACATTTTTTTTCTTTAAAACCAAAATGAAAGTGTTTGGGCAAAGGACGATGGTAGGCAGTAGGGGATGAGGTGTCTGTCACTCAGGGCAGCTGGACCCGCCTGCCTCCTTGCGTAATTCAGGGAGACTTCCGGCCAGGGAGGCCCAACTTCCTTTACGTCTAGCTGGGTGATGCCCAGGGAAAGAGGACTTGGCTGGAGCATACCTGCACTCCACTCCACAAGCCTCTAGACCCTCCCATACCAAAACAGGAGTAAGCACGTGAACTTCTGAATCTGGTCCTGGAGCATGCTCCAGTTAGCATTCCACATAGGTCTTAGCCTTCCCCATCTACAGAATGGATGACCTGCCCTCCAGAGTAGGACTACATGGTAGAAAACACTGAGTCTGGGGCTAGCTCACAGGATCACTGTCCAGATGGAATTCTTTTTTCTAGACAGTGTCTCACATAGCTCAGGCTAACCTTGAACTCACTATGTAATGGAAGATGACCTTCATCTCCTAATCCTCTTGCTTCCAACTTTTGGATGAGGAGATTACAGGAATATGCCACCACACTGGGATTGTATTGTGCTGGGGATGGAACCCAAGGCTTCACACATGCTAGACAAATATTCCAACAACTGAGCTACATTCCCAACTACCCTAGGAAGGACTTTAAGCCATGTCCCAAGCACCCCAGGCTATACTCGGGTACCTTAATCCCCGAGGTCCCCATGCCCCCAGTCCATAGCACCCAGGATCCTCCATCCCCAAGTCCTGTCCGGATCTCTTTCATGTGTCCCTGGGTCTGCAAGGCCAGTAGATGTTTCTCTGGGCCAACACATCTAGATGAGGAGGCTGAGGCCCACAGACTTGCCCAAAGTTCCTTCTATTATTTTAAGAAACAAACAAAGCAAACAACAGGGTAACAGCCTGGACGCCCATCCCTTCAGGAGGCCTTCCATAGAACTCCAGTGAATGAATACATAGAAGGGATGAGGCAGGCAGATGCGCTGTCAGAGCCTATACTTCATGAAGCCTGTAACTCTCTGGGTGTGGAGTCACATATCTAGAATTCCAGCATGCTGGGAGCTGAGGCAGGAGAACAGAGAACTCAAGGCTAGCCTGAGCTGTATAGGGGAGACCTCCTGAAGAGATTTTCGATAAATCACCAAGTGGGGGGTGGCTGGAGAGATGGTTTAGTGGTTAAGATGACTGGTTGTTCTTGCATAGGACCCAGGCTTGATTCCCAGCACCCACATGACAGCTAACAACTGTCTGTAACTCCAGTTCCAGGGGATTCTTCTGTCCTTTGTGGGCACCAGGCATGCATGTAGTGCACTTACATACATGCAGATAAAACAGATGAATAAAGTAAAAATAAATAAAATCTTGGGGCTGGAGAGATGCCTTCGTAGTTAAGAGCACTGGCTGCTCTTGCAGAGGACCAGTGTTCGATTCCCAGCACCCACATGGTGACCAAGAACCATCCGTAACTCCAGTTCCAAGGAAATCTGATGCCCTCTTTTGACCTCCCTGGGCAATGCATGACATAGGTACATTTATACACATGCAGGCAAAACACTCATATACTATAAAATAAAAAGTAAAATATTAAAATAAAAGAAAGAAATTACCAAGGCTCAACAACCATGTTCCTTGTCACCAGACAGCAAGTACCCACTCAGAGAGAGACTTCCCTCCAGTTCAACAAGCAGACTCACAGCCACTCCTCAAGGACATCTCCACAGGTTCTCTCCATGCTTGGTGCCTAAATATCAAGTCCTATCTGCCCCTCCCCTGCTAGAAATACCCCTCTAGGCCCAGTCTGGCAGACACATTCCACCTCTTGGCTGAACCTGAAGATACCCCATGTTTCTGAGAAGGTACCTTGCTCCATGAAATGTACAGCCAAGCTGGGGGCAGGCAGTTCTCAGTCCTCTGTTTCCTGCCTCCCAATAATGGACACTGCAGGTCCCCCAGTCCCTCACTGTGTCTGTGCCTCTGACCCTTCACCCTCTGGACCCAGCTCTAAGGCAGTTTTCATTCAGGCATCCCTGGGACCACTTTTTTTGTGCTATGTGGAATCTTCAAGAGACGCAAAAGCAACAGTAAAAAAAAAACAACAAATGGGATTAATGCAAAATTTTAAAAAACACCCGTCCACAAGGCCCATCCTGGTCCTCCTTGCCCAGGACAGAGGTTACACAGGCACACCATGAGGCCCTTCTACCTGTGTTCCCACCTAACATAGCCAGCCCACTTGCAGCAGCTATGCTCCCAGGTCCTCCCTCCCTGAGGTACATAACTGTATCTGGAAGGGGCCCTCATCCTCCCACCTTCTCCTCCCCCAGTCCTTGAGGCCAGCCAGATGCTTGGGAAAGAGCCTTGCTTGTTAATCTTTTATCTGGAACCTTGGACCACAGGCTAGGGCCAGCATCTTCTGTCCTTCCTGAGGCCCATACTCACCTCACCCTGACCTTTTAAATAAGTTCCCTTTCATGCTGGCAAAGGCTGTGGAGTACAGGGAGTGAGGAGGCAAGCCACTGGACACAGCCTCACCGGAACTTATTGGCCAGGCTTGGGTCCCTCCTTCCAGAGAATCTTTATGTAGCTTTGCTCTGGATTTCTGTCTCTTTAAATGCCAATTGGAATCCTCTGGGAGGGGTTTTCAAACTTCTGAGATGAATTATGCATATACAGATACTCTGACAGTAGGACCCCAAGACACCAGAAGTCACATGTGGCCCCTGCACTGAATATGGGAGGTCTATTGCCCTAGCTGTCCTCAGGTGAGTCACCTGCCCTCTTTGAGTCCATCTTCCTATGCCTCTGAAACTCTGATTCAACCAGGCTGGACTCCATATCAGAATATGTACTCTCTTTCTAGTGCAGAACTGAGATTATTCTAACCAAGGAAAAGTATATCCTTGAATCCCCTGGGGGTTTATGTAGCAAAGGGAGGTGAGGCTTCATGGAGCTGTCTCTTACCTGGCAGCTCTTCCAACACTGTGGCGGGAGGCCAGAGTCGGGTCTCAAGGGGCAGGTAAGGTCTAGGTTGATTCACACTGGCTCTCACTGGGCCTCAGTTTTGTGTATGTAAAATGGGCACAGCAGGCTACAGAGGTGAAGCCAAGAGCACACTAAAACGGTCCACCTTCCCCTCCCCATTGAGCCTCCCTTTCTATACCCTTCAAGGTCCTTTCTGGGAGTAGCAGGTGGTGGCCTCCAGTCACTGGAACCCTGTGTTCCTGGACAAACTCCCAGATGAGGGAGCTCAGGAGCTGCCGTGGGATGGAGCCAGAACCCTCCATGCAAACTTTCTAGATATGAGATCCTGCCTGGGGTGGGGATGATGGCAACAATCTAAGTCCTTTCCCTGAGCCAACCTCCAGGTCCACAGGAAGACTAGACACAGAATGCCTCTGGCCTACTCAGTAAGGGCCTATTCTAGAGACTGTGGGAACCACACATTTCAATAGCTGTTTTTAGATAACACAAAACGATCTCCAATAATCTGAGGTCCCAACCCTTATCTTCCTAGCCCATTTCACAAGCAAGTAGGCCATAGGCTATGGAGTCCCACATATGCCATTATTCAAAGGACAATGACTCTCTCTGGACTCTACCTTGTTTGTCTGCTCACCTTGTAACACACAGAGGATCTGAGGCACAGGTGTGGAGAGACATATTTCAGGCCAGAGGGTGGGGGAATTGCAACTTGAACTCCAACAAGGGGCCTTGTGATCAGAAGCCAGGCCCAAAGTAGTCACAGGCACATGTCTTCCCTGAAGCCAGTTGGGGCAAGGGACAGCCAGGACATAGGACTCTGAGTCCTGGACAACCCCCTCCCACCCCAGATTCCAATGCAAATAGCCTTTGTATGCTAACTCAAGCCTGACTAACCAGAGTCGAAGACATTAACCTCCCCCATTCCAGGACATCTGCTCCTCCAGGATAAAAGGCAGAAGGGGCTCACATGAGCAGCCCTCCCCACCAGTACCAGACCCGGCTGGTCTCAAACACAGGCATTCCTGACTCCAAAGCTAATAATTAGGAAGCTGAAATTAGCCCCACCTGGTTCGTTGGGGGTAGTATCAACCAAACCAAACCCACCAGGGACGGAACAAGCCTCAGACTACGTAGTGCAACCTCCATACCTTAGCTTCCTCCAGGAAAACGCACTAAACCCTCCCCTTGGAGGCCAGGCACCACCCTACCCGACCCGGGCTGCACAGGAGCGAGCTATTGGGAGCTGGGTTCAGTTCTGGTTGTATTTCTAAGAGTTAGCAAAGCTGACGTTAGAGCCCCAACCTAGAACAGAAGGTGAAACCTCTTCAGCATTTTTTAAAATGTCACGTTTAAAAGTCACTTTCCCTCTTTCTGGAGGCCTTTTAACTTTTGAGAACGTAAGCGCACCCCAGACCCCGCGGCCGGGTGACCTCAGCCTCTCCTCACAAGCTCAATTTCCCCATTTGTAAAGTGGGGCTAGCGTAGACACCAAGGAAATCCAAAGATGACAGCCCCCTCAGGCGAGAGCGCCCCAGCTGGCACTTTCCACCCGGTTCTCTGCACACCCGACAGGTGAAGTCGGTTCCGACTTCCGCAGGCGTCCGGGACGGCGGCGAGGCGACCATCGCGGAACCGGTGCAGGCGCCACTTGCTGCCCGCTGCCGAGTTCCGGCTCTGTTGGGGCACCCTGCCCACCCGCAGGTCTGTAGAGTCCGTCCTGGGGGAGGCCCTGGGAGTGGTGACCCACGGCCCCTGCCTGTGCACGGCCCCTGTCTGTGCAGCCCCGTCCTCCCCGTCTGTGAAAAAGGCACCGAGCCCCTCCGCCGCAGCTCTCACCTGTCTGGTTCCCGGGTGCGGGCGTGGTACTCCGGGTTCTGCCCCTGGGCCTCGCCCAGCCGCGGAGGGTCTCAGCCTCCCGGCGCATCCTGCCCGCTCGGGGGCGGTCGGCTGAGCCTCCGGAGATGGAGGCGGGGCCTAGAGGACGAGGGTGGGCCCTTGGGGGCGTGGTTACCTCTAGCCCCGCCCAGGACACGAGCCCTCCTGGACGCTGGTGCGGAACATCAGTCAGACCCGGCCTTCGCCTTGAGATCGGGCTGGCCGAGGTGGGCTGGGACACATCTTGGGGCGGGCCTTGCAGAGTCCCAAGCAGATCCCCCTGAAGTCAGCCCTCCTGCAAGGGTCCTTCTGGACTTCTGACCCACACCTTTCATCTTGAGCCCCTCCCCTGGACAATCCAGTCTACCCGCGTTCCTACCCTCGTTCTTAGTGCCTTCGCCCACGTTTATTTTGGGGTAGGGTTTTGAGTTCTCAGGGTGTACAATTAAGTTGGTCTCAAAGTGGAGAGCAAAATCCCATTTTCTTTGTGCTCCCTCCCCCCTTCACAGTGTCATATGTGGATCCTCCCACCTGTCTCTTGGCTCCCTCAGGTCCCCAGAGGAGGCTGTCCTCATTGTAGCCTCCCTGGCTAGAGAGGGAGGATTCAAGCCTGGGCTTCTCCACACCCTTGTGCGTCTGCCCTGTCCTGCTGGTGCCCTCCTTTCCTGTTCCACCTGCGGCAGCAACTCTGCGGGATGGTCCACTCTTCCTCTCCCTCTGACATAATTCAAGCTGACTTGACTGGCAGCACCGGCTCCCAGGGCCACCCAGGTGCTGAGAAAGAGTGGATATCCTGAGAGATCACAGAGTGGGATTCCAGCAAGGTGGGCTCTCTGGCGTCTGCTTTCTGAGTCCATAGCAGCTAAGGTGCAATAAGTGAGGGTCTCCTCATTCCCATTCTGCCCTTTGGTTAGGGTTGTTTCACTTTTCACTCCCTAATGTCTCCTTTCCACTTGGAATTGTGAGTCACATATGATAGCTTTCTTCAATTTTCTTCTTGGGAAATGAAGCTTGTGTTCATTTAGCCACACTGGGAAGGTCAGCACCCACTGTGACACCAGCCTTCTCCAGAGCACACAGTGGGACACTAAGATTCACTGTCCTGTGTGACCTCCTGTCTGCCAGTGGAGGGTAACTGCCTGTAGGATCATGGATGAGACTCAGAGGAGTGTGGCACACTCCTGAATTGTGGATGAAGCTGGGAGGGATGTGAAAATGTCAACTTTCAAATGTGGCTCAGGCCTCTGGCTGCCTGACCATTTCCGAGGCCTGCAGAACAAAGGGCCACAGACAGAGCGTGCCACAGAACAACAGAACTGAATCTCACTATTCAGGAGGCAGGGCAGAAATTCTCCGAAGTCTCCAGGGAGCATATTTCCTTGTCCCTTCCAGCTTCTGGAAGTCCGAGGCCTGTGGCAGCATCTCCTGAGTCTTCATTCTCTGAATGCTGTCACTCTGCATCTAAGAATCTTCATATAAGGACACTGGTGATGTTGGATAAGGGCCCACCTCTGTGTCCTTCTGTCAACTACACCCCTAAAGACCTTACCCTCAGGGGCTGGGGAAACAGCTCAGCAGCTAAAAACACTTGCTGCTCTTGCAGAAGACCAGGGTTCAATTCCAGGACCCACATTGTGACACCCTCTTCTAGCCTCTTTGGGCATTGTACACACATGGTACACTTGCTTACACGCAGGCAAAGCATTCATACACATAAAATAAAAATAAAATGTATTTTAAAAATACACTAGCTTTAAACAAAGTTACATCCACAGATCCTATGGATGTGTCTATGGACTTGTGTCTATGGGAGGCACAGCTCAGTTTCTGACAGGAGGCCAACGTATTTATCTGAGTAGCTGTAGCCTGGTTTCTGTGCTGAGTATTCAGGCATATAGTGTGTCTATGGGCCATGTTAGAGGGTCACAGCCTACCATGAGAACCTCTATCACATTCTCTAGGAAACTGTATTTTTTCTTGTGCCTCAGAACCCCACTTGCCAACAAAGCCAACTTCTGAAGCAGCAGGAAAGCCTTAGAGGTATCTGTCTCCATGTTCTGTTTGAGACCTGAAGCCATCCTGGCTCCCTTTGCCTCTTGTTACAACAGAAAGTGTAGCAACACCTACCACATTCAGAGAAAAAAACTGAGGCCCATGCAGAGGACGGTGCTGGTCCATTGATGGCAGTCTGCCTGGGACACCCACTTCCATAGGGGAACCTGACTCTCTGCAGCCTCCCAGTCCACTGAGCAGGGCTAGACATCCTTACACCAAGTCTTGAAGTTCTTATACAAGGAGTAGTGATGGCCCTGCCACCCTCCCAGGTTGGAGCAGTGACCTCCATGCAGAATCAGGTAGCCTCCTCCTCCGCCAGTCTGGGGTCCCCAGACTCTCCATGTTAGGTGCAGCTTGGGATCAGTGTTTGGTCTACACCTAGCTAGATCATCCCACCCTTCATGCCTCAGCCACCTCCTGGGAGCCCTCCTTGATGCTGAACCCTGATAGACCCATCCCAAGCTCCCTGTCCTCCAGACCTGCTCAGCCCGTGTCTTATCTGCCCTACCGGAGGCAGAGAAGGCTGAGAGAAAGGTGCAACCTTGTGGCATTCAAGACAGGAAGAAGGAAGCACAGTTTGGCACAGATGCCTAGGGGCTGGCAGAGGCCACAGCCTCACCATGCCTTGATTTGCAATTGGGAACACTCAGAACCCTCTTGGTGAACCTAATGAATGCATGATTGGTGGGAAAGGGAGTCAGAGAGACAGGAGAGTCTGGTGCTCTCAGTCTCAGTATTTTGCTCTGTAAAATGGGTGTCACATACATAAGGATCCTTAGGGGAAGGGAAAGGTCTGGTCTACCATCAGGACTTAGCTGAGGTTCGGCCTCCCCTGGAAACTTTCCTCAGCCCTCCTAATTAGTCTGACAACAAGCTCTGGGGGTCTGGGAGGGGGAGACCCACATGCATAAGCCTGTTAGCAATGGCACTGGCATTGGTGGGTTTCCCTTAAATTGCATAACTGCCAGAATTTATAATGCTTTTTCTGTAAGGTGGGAGCAGTGTCTTGCTCTTTATCCTTGGTTGGCCTAGAACTCCTTCTATAAATCAGGCTGGCCTCAAACATGCTGCGATCCACCTGCCTCTGCCTCCGGAGTGCTAGAATTACCACCTTGCAGAACTACTCTCAATACAATATTTTTCGTTATTTTTTGTTTGTTGTGTTCTATAGTGTTGGAAATTTAACTCAGGTCCACATACATGTTAGGCAAGCACTCTACCACTGAGCCACACTCGCAGTCCAGACGGTTCTTGTTTTTCATGATTCTTTTGTTTTGTTTGAGATAGGGTCTTACTCTATAGCCCAGGCTGACTTAGAACTCTCTAGGTAGCCCAGGCTGGCCTCCAACTGGAAGCAATCCTCCTGACTCTGCCTCCCAAACTCTGGGAATACAGGTGTCAGCCACCCTGCTTGGCTTGTTACCTTAACTCAGTTTCTACTCAGTGAAAAAAATAAGATTTCAGCCTCAAAACTGTTCACAATGGATTGAGCCCAGAAAATTCCATTGTTAAAGGGCAATGTGAGTCAGGTAGTCATGAAGGACTCTTTGACTTTTGTTCTTTTAAGGATATGCCAACTTTTAAAATTATGAGAGGGCTGGGCATGGTGGCATACGTCTTTAGTCCCAGTACTTGGGAGGCAAGAGGTAGGCAGATCTCTGGGAGTTCAAGTCCAGCCTGGTCTACATAGTGAGTTCCAGACCAGCTGGGACTACAGTGAGACCCTGTATCAAAAAGACAAAAAAAATTTTAAAGGGATTTTAAAATAATCTAAACGTGTACCTCCAACAAGCTAGATCTTAGGGAATAAAAGAATTTTCCTTAAAATGTTTCTCCCAGGCCATTTAGAGCCCTCCATGGTGATCACTAATCTTACTAGCTTCTTAATTAATTGTTTATTTATTTTTATTTTAAATATATAAGTATATTGCCTGCATGTATGTAAGTGCACCACATGCACTCAGTGCCTTGGAGGCCAGAAGAGGGTGTTGGATCTCCTGGAACTGGAATTACAGATGATTGTGGGCCACCATTTTGGTGTAGAGAACTGAACCTTAACTTCTGGGCCATCACTCCAGGCCCTCCCTACTAGCTTCCTTAACGGTAGGTCAGAGAAGAGGTGGGTAGGATGCTGGTCAGACCTGGGTTCTGGCCACACCTGCACTAGTAGAAGAGTCAGCCTGGGAACCGAGCACTGACCTCCGGTTCAGAAATGATAGCTTGGCGTCACTCAGTGAGGCACTTGGGAGATGCAGGGGTAAGTGCTGAGCACCTACCCTCTGCTAGGCCAGTTCAGGAGCTGCGGTCACAGCAGGGCACAGGAGTGGCACTGTCCTTTCAGAAATGGTCCCTTCCTTCTCCACACTTGGCCCTGGTTTGGCACTCAGTTTATGGGCACTCTTTCTTCTGGCCTTTTGATTCTCTTGTATTTTCTCAATTTGTTACAATAAATGAGTGTATTGTCTAATCAGAAAATAGTAACAGGGCCAGTGAGATGGCTCAGTAGGTAAAGTTTGTAGAACCACATGAAGAGGGAAGGAGAGAAGCCACTCCACAGAGTTGTCTCACAGACATCATACACACAAACAATAATAGCAGTAATTAAGCAATAAAATAAAAAATGGAAAAATATTTATTTTTAGGGCTAGAGGGACGACTCAGTGGTTAAGAGCACTGGCTGCTCTTGCAGAAGAAGCAGGTTCAGTTCCCAGCAACAGTAGCTAACAGCTGTCTATGACTTCAGGTCCAGGGGATCCAACACCCTCTTCTGACCTCTGTGGGCACTTCACAGCAAGGGTGCACGTACACACATGCAGGCAATGCACTCATAGACATAAAATAAAAATAGTAAATAAAATTTTTTTTACAGATTCATTTTTATTTAGTGTGTGTCTCTGTCTGTTTGTGTCTATGTCTGTGTCTGTGTGCAAGTCCTTAAGGAGACCCCAGGAGAAGGTGTTGGATTCCCTAGAGCTGGAGTTATAAGCAGTTGTGAGCTACCTCCTGTGCCTGCCGGGAATCAAACGCAGGAACTCTGGAAGAGCAGCAAGCCTGCTGAGCCATCTCTAGGCCCAAGAAACAAATATTCTCAGTGCTTCTTACTTGAAAACAATCTAAAACTTACCCACTTTTCAGAAAAGATGTAGTCTAGCTATTCATGGTGACTCACACCTGTAACCTAGCGCTTGAAAGATGGAGGAAGAGGATCAGACATTCAAGGCCAGACTAGGCAGTAGGAGACCCTGTCTTAAAAACAAAAAGAAAGGAAGAAAGAAAGAAAGAAAGAAAGAAAGAAAGAAAGAAAGAAAAGAAAGAAAGGAAGGAAGGAAGGGAGAGAAAGAGGAAGGAAGGAAGGAAGGAAGGAAGGAAGGAAGGAAGGAAGGAAGGAAGGAAGGAAGGAAAGAAGGAAGGAAGGAAGGACAAACAGAAAAGATACCAGGTGAACCCTCATTTTACAGATGGGGAAACCAAGACTAAGAAAAGGGGTCTGACCCAAGGTCGCTCTGCAGTTATAATGATTACACCTCATTATAGTGATCTCAAAAGAGTTCCCTTCTAAGTCTAGCTCTCCAGGGGTAGGCCTGTGTTGTCATTGGCACTGGGCTTCTTCCAGCTTAGCTGAGAGGTAAGAAGGTGACCTGGTGGCTCAAGGGCCCCCAGAGGCTTAACACTCAGAAGCTCGCATTAAGCTTCTTTGATGCCCAGAATCTGCGCAGTGAGAAGGGCTGGCCTCTGGTACTTGGTGTCACACAAGTGTAGCTGGTCTGCCTCTCCTCCCCTGTGACACCCCTCAGATCAGCAGCTGCACAGCCCTCAGTAACTGTGGGGTTCCTGTGCCTCTATCTTGCCTCTTTTCCTGTCCTGGCCCCCGTCCAGAGTAAGCCCCACCCCTCTGCAGGCACCAGTCTCTTTCTCCAACTCCCAGTAAAAAGGAGTGACAGTTTGTGGCCTGCCAAGGACTGTCTTCCACCTTAGGAAAGGCTTGCTTCCCCCACCCCGCTCCCCGATTAGTTGTGACCCAGTGAGCTTCTTTAGAGTTACTTACAGGAGCATGGGCTACTTACCAGTAGCTACACCACTGAAAAAAGTTTCTGGTGGAGGGCAGGGTCTATAATGATCTCCCTCTCTAGGGAAGGCATTTTTTTTCTATATCTTTTTATTATTTTTAAAAATTTTATGTGTATGAGTGTATTGCCTGCATGTATGTAACAGCACACATGTGCAATGCCGGTAGAGGTCAGAAGAGGGTGTTGGATACCCTGGAACTGGATTTAAGGATAGTTGTTAGTCACCACATGGGTGCTAGAAATTAAGCCTGGGTCCTCTGCAAGAGCAGACAGCTCTCTTAGCCACTGAGCCATCTCTGTAGCCCAGGAAGGCATTTTTGACACATCTGGAGTAGAGCTTAGCGGGACTTTCAGTAGCTTCTAAGAATGGCTAACGCCCATCCAAATAGGAACATAAGAGAGACTCTGGCCCTGGAAGTTGCTTGGAGAGCTCCTATTTTATAGACGAGGAGACTGAGGTCTGAAGGCTGAGGTCTGCCCTGAGCAGCACAGTCCATTGCAGAACTCCATAGTTTATATAGTTTAAATAAATAAGTAAACTCCAAGTTTATTTATTTATTTACTTATTTATACATGGATTTACCATGTAGCCTAGATTGGCTTCAAACTCACAATCTTCCTACCTCAGACTCCCAAGCACTAGGATTACAGGTTTTGAGACACCAAGTCAGGTTCAAAGCCTCCTCTTAACCTTGGCACAGAAAAAAGGAAAGTTGGTGGGCAAGCATCAAAACCACCAAAGCTGCCCCCTGCTGGATCACACAAGCGGCTGCTGCATCACTAAAGGGGGCATTAGACCACCTTTCTCCATGACCGAGATATAGTAAAGTACAGAATTCCTGCTACTTCCTAGTGCCATCCGATCTGGTGCGCTTGAGCCCCACTCCTCCCCAGAATGGAGAAACACTGTATTGAGGTCCCTCTGTAGACTAAGTTCTGGTTGTTTTCAAGCCTAAACTGCTTGACCACAAATCCTGTGTACTAGAGTTCTATCATAATCAACTTCCTGTTACCATGACAAAATGCCTGAGACACCAACTTAGAAAGAGAAAAAGGTTGTTTTGGCTCATGGTTTCAAAGGCTTTGGTTCATGAGCACTTGGCCTGTTGCCTTTGGCTCTGTGGCGAGGTTACACATCATGTCTGCAGGGTATGCAGAAGGCAGCTGCTTATTTTCTGGTGCCAGCAAATCAAGAAGGGAAAAGAGGAGGAACTTCCTTCAAGAATAGGGTCCCAAAGACCTAATTTCTTCCCTCAATGCTGCACCTCCTAAAGATCCTGCCACCCCCACACAATGGGGACCAAGCTTTAACACATGGGCTTTGGGGACAGCAAACAGCAGTGTTCTAGGACTGCTGCAGTAAAGTTCCACAAAACCCTGAAGAATATGTGTGTGTGTGTGTGTGTGTGTGTGTGTGTGTGTGTTTAAGGCAAGATCTCATGTAGCCCATGCTGGCCTCTAACTCACCATGTAGCTGAGGATGGCCTTGAACTTCTGATCCTCCTGTGTGCATTTCTGTTTTAAAATTATATTTATTATTTTTATTTTATGTGTATGAGTGTATTGCCTGCATGTGTGTACGTGCACCATGTCATGCAGTGGTGGTCAGAAAAGGGCATCGGATTCCCTGGAACTGGTGTTACTGCCGATTGTTAGCCACCATGTGGGTGCTGAGAATCAAACCCAGGTCCTCTGCAAGAGCAGCCAGTGCTCTAAACCTCTGAGCCATCTCTCCAGCCTCCTGTGTACATTTCTTGGATGCTGGATAACAGCAGTGCCATCATGTCTGGTTTATGCAGTACTGGGGATTGAACCCACAATCTTGTGGATTTTAGGCAAGCACTCTGCCAACTGAGCCACATCCTCAACCCTCAGAAGAATCCTTGTTAGTTGTTCCAGTCTCTACCTCCATTTTCACATCTCCTTGGGGCTTCTCCCTTCTCCTCCTCTTCCTCTTCCTTCTCTTCTTTCTTCTCCTTCTGTTCCGCCTCCTTCTCTTCCTCTTTCTCGTTCTCTTTTTCCTTTTATTGGGACAGTCTCACTATGTAGCTCTGACTGGCTTAGGACTTGTTATGTAGACTAAGCTGACTTTGAACTCACAGAGGTCCTCCTGCCTCTGCCTCCTGAATGCTAAGATTATCTTTTTAAGATGTATTTTATTTTTATGTATATGAATTTATTGCCTGCATGTGTGTAAGTGCACCTCTGTGTTGTGCAATGCCTGCGGAGGTTAGAAGAGATCATCAGATCCCCTTGGATGGTTGTTAGCTTCCATGTGGATGCTGGGAATCAAACCTGGGTCCTCTGCAAGGGTAGCCAGTACTCTTAACTTCTGAGTCATCTCACCAGCCATTGAGCCATTTAAAAATATTTTTTACTTATTATTTTTATTCTATGTGTGTGAGTGTATTGCCTGCATGCATGTGAGTGCACCCATGATGTGCAATGCTCGTAGAAGTCATAACTGGAGTTAAAGATGGTTGTTAGTCACCATGTGGATGCTGGTATTTGAACTGGGGTCCTCTGCAAGAGCTGTCAGTGCTCTTTACCACTGAGCCATCTCTCCAACCCACCTTGAGCCATTTTTAGCCAAAGCAAAATAACCTAAGTAATACAAAGTGTTAAAATACAACATAAAGATACAAAAGCAGACATACTAATTCTAGTTAGGAATATAATTATGGTGTTATATTTGTTTAGTAATCCATAATTATCTTTAGAAAATCACACAAACATAGATCATTGATTTGAAGGAAACACATAAATTTTGTAGCAAAGCTTTGTGGTTACAAAAAAAACCCCCAAATTACCAAAGAATGAACACAATTAGTATTTATTCCACCTTTATGTCATATTCCTGGATCTTTCACCAATGTTACATGAGGAAAAAACAGGAGCAAAACAAATGAAAAACTGAAATCAGAATCACTTATCTTGTCAGGTAGGGAAACAAATAAGTTTAAACCTAGCAGCCATCAGCAAGAGTACAGCAAAGACAATGCTGTAAAAAGAAACAGAAAATGGCTAGAAAACTGGTTCCTCAAATGAGCAAAAGAAACAGAGTATTTTTTCCTGCTAAGTTATGGAAATGCAAGTTCTCCTTTGAATATTATGGAAAGGTAAAATGTGTTTATAATGACAATTCTAAGCCATTATAGAGTGGGCCAGGAATACATTTGTGGATTCTGGGGATGATATACACTATAATTCTTTGATCGGGATAGTTAAAAAAAAATGAACACAGAAGTACAAGATAAAGGTGAAGGAGACTTCCCCTTATGCCAGCAACATTTAGATGGAATCAGATTTCAATGTAGTCCGCTCTGCTTTGATGAGGCTTTGGCTCAGCCCCCAGATCTTGACTGCTTGATACAGTCTCCCGTGAGAACACTTAGAAGGTGTCTTATTAAACAGCAAACCAATTTTTAGTGGTGGAGCCGCCCTCAGTAGCTATGTGTGCATAGGACTGAGAACCAATCACTGTCTTTGAAGGAAGTCCTAACCTTTCTTGCGTACCTATGTGTGTAACTGCTTCTGTTTCCACAGTCAGTGGTCCATATTGCTATCTTATCACTTTTAGCTCTAACATTAACAACAGCTCCGCATATATCATCACTGTAGTCATCAAAAGATTCTCCAATAAGGCACAACAATGTCTCTAGGCAAAAGAGTTTGAGGACACTTAATTTCTGCTGTTTTGTTCAATGTAATTAGGCCTTGTCCTCCCTGCTTATTTTTCTCATTGCCCCCAAACAATCACTTTGGTTCCATGTTTGAAGTACAAACAGGCTCGATACCATCCTTAAGAGTAGTCACAGCCAGGCATTAAATTGCTAGACAATGGATATGGTTGTATAGAGCCCCAAAGTCTTCAACAGTATCAAATTTATTGATCAATCGAAGGTTAGTTTTACTTTTATCATTAAAAAAAAAAAAAACCAGAGTGTGGGGCTGGAGAGGAGGCTCAGTGATTTAGAGCACTGGCTGCTTTTGCAGAGGACCTGGGTTTGATTCCCAGCATCCACATGGCAGCTAACAACTAGTAGTAACTCCAGTTCCGGGGGATCTGCTGCTCTCTTCTGACCTTCTCGGGCATTGCATGACACAGGTGCACTTACACACATACAGGCAATACACTCATACACATATCATAAAAATAATAAATAACATATTTAAAACAACAACAAAACAGATTTCCCACCTGTTCTGTGGGGGATGTTTAATATAATGCTCTGAGTTAGCCATTTCCTGATTAGACTCTGTTTTCTCCTCTTGTTCAGGTGGGGGATTCGTAGTAGGTGTGGTTTCTGGTTCCACAGTCACCATCTTATATCGATCTGATCACACAAGATTTATTTTATTTTTAATTGCAAGTATGTGTTTGTCTATATGTGGGCATGTGCATGCGAGTGGAGTCCAGTAGAGGGCACCATCCCGGCTGGAGCTGGAGTTAGCTCCAGCTGGAGTGAGCCACCGGATATGGGTGCCCGGAGCTGAACTCAGACTCCCTGGCAGTACTCTCAGCCGCAGAGCCACCTCCAGTCCTCTTCGCCTCTTCTTTTCAGGACATCGGTTATTGGATTTAATTAACATTTATCTAATTCAGTATAACTCTTCTTAACCAACTGCATTTGCTTCATTTACAAATAAGGCCACATTCTGATGCTCTGGGTGGAGGTAAATTTGGGAGAGGGTAACACTATTTAAAGCATTACAGTCTGATGCCCCCAAACAATCACTTTGGTTCCATGTTTGAAGTACAAATATCCCAACCTTGCACAAAGTCTTAACTCATTCCAAAAGGGAGGAAATAGAAAGAGCCAAGGGAGCTGCTGTGGGTCAGATAAGTATCTTCGAAAGCCTACGACCAGTTCAGAGCTTGTCCCTCAGAGGTTACAATACACTGGGAGGTGGTAGACTTTTAGGGGTGCGATCTACTGGGTGGCCCTTTGGGCACTGGGACCCCAGTCTCTTTCTTTTGCTTGTCGGCCATGAAGTGAAAGGTTTGTTTGGCTTCACGCTCCCTACCCTTGCCATCTGGTGTGCCCATTAGAGACCCAAAGCAAAGGGCTTAACCTATCTGGGACTGGATTCTCCAAAGTGAGCCCAAATAACCATTTATTCTTCCTAAGTTAATTATCTCTGGAATTTTGTTGCAGTGATAGAGAGAGATGACGTTCATAGGATGACTTGACTCAAAGTTAATTTGAAGCTCAGAAACAAGTTCCATTTAGGGGTTGTAGTCTGATAATGATTCCCTGTGGGCTTAATGCTCTGTCCTCTGAGCCTGCATGGTAGCCCTGTTCCATGAACCCTTGGCAGTAGAAGCAGGCTCGCCTTCTTCGGTCTGCCCCCGAAGCCCTGGTTCTGCCTTCCAAGACCTTGCTCCTTCACCTCACCCATCTTTCAGTCCAAGCTGGCCACACTTCTCCTGGTCTAATGGTATCTGAAAGCTTGTCAGTGTCCCAAGCAACTCATGGGACACGTGCCATCAGACAAGAGACTGCTCCGAATCGTTCTGGATTCCCCATCCATGCTTGGGCCCTGAAATGACCATCACCTGTGGGTCACACCCCCTAATCTCTTCAACAAGTAATGTCCAGCAACACTTTTAGTGTTGTGTGTGAAGACCGCACTTTCTCAATAATTCATTTCTTAAGTCATGGCTTTAATCCAGCACTCAGGAGGCAGATGCAAGCAGATCTCTGTGTGACAGAGGCCAGCTTGGTGTATGTAGTGAGTTCTAGGCTAGCTGGGACTACTAGAGACCCCCTGTCTCAAAAACAAACAAACAAAACCCACAATGTATTTCTTAATTTTAGCAATCTGAACAGGCTGCAGGCCTGCTGAGTTACCAAGCACTGGTCCCTTTTATTTAAAACCATTTCCTTCTTCAAGTTCTCTCTCTTCTCTCAATGGTTGCTACAAGCAGCCAGGAGAAACCAGGCCACACATCTGCACCTTGCTGGAGAGCTCCTTTGCTACACATCCAAGTTCATCTCTTAGGAGCTCTGTTTTCCTTCTACCCAACACCACAAGACAACACAGCACTGATATGTATTTCTGGCATAGCTAAGATGGCTAACACTAGACAAATGGAGGGCTAGGAGTCAGCACAAAATGAATGACATTGGAAGTCTGGGGACCCCAAAAGTAAACAGTGATATAATCTGTTGTATAACCAGTTTTGGCAAGAAACCACCTTTTTGTGATTTCCTATATAAAGTCCTTGGGACCAAGGGCACATGTACGCTAGCCCATTGTTCACCTACCCAACAGCTTGTGTGCCCTTGCCTAGGGAAAATAAAGTATGTCTTATTGTCAGTGGTTCCATGAATCTTTAATCTCTTTGACCCACTGTTCCTAAACTTGGCCTCCACAGTGACCCCAGCACTCAAGAGGTAGAAACAGGAGGATCAGAAGTTTAAGGCTAGTCTCCACTATGTAGAAAATTCAAGGCTAGCCTGTACTACACAACCCTAGAGAGAAAAAGAGAGAGGGAGAGAGAGAGACAGAGACAGAGAGACAGAGACAAAGAGATAGAGACAGAGGGAGGTGGGGAATAGCCACACAGATTAGGAAGGTTTCCTAAATTCAATAATTGGGATTTTTTAAGAAGAGGATGCATAGAGACGCAGGAGGGATCCCGGAGTGATCCTGCCCAGGGCAACATCTGAGCACCGGCTTCCTGTGGCCCATCGGGAAGAGGCCTGGGAATTCTCAGGATCCAAAAGCAAACTGTCAGGTTGGGTGGTGACCCAGGGCTGCTATGGTACCACATGCTGTGCCCTCCGTGGCTAAAAGGCCGCCTTCCTGAGGATTGCAGAAGGCTGTAAGAGCTCCTCTCTGGGAGCAGGCACCCAGCCCAAACACCATGGGCCAGGCAGGTCAAGGAGTCTGACATTATGGTCTAGAATGTGTAGAAGAATGCTGCTCCCCTCAGACCTGCCCTGCCCTGCTGCCTCCCGCCTTGGCCCACCCAAATGTCCAGCTCCAGCATCACAACACTTGGAAGTCACAGGAGGAGCCCTGGCCCAGGAGGAGAAGCCTCTGGCCTGGGTGGGTGCCCTTGTTCTTAGTCTTCTCCCCAGGAATGGGGGCAGGAGCTCTCCACCCACAGTGATGGATGACCACTGGAAAACTGTGGGCAGGCAGCCACTAGCTATTAGAGCACTGCCTGGCAGTGCTGAGAAGGGCGGACAGACCTGGATTCCACCCACGGACAGCTAACCTCACCCACACCCATAAGGAGCCCTGCAAGGTGGGCAGCTCAAACCAGTTATTGAAGGATCTAGCCAAGGGGTCACCATGCAACAGCCTCACCATGCAACAGCTCCTATGGCTGCTGGCTGGGCCAAGGGCTCTCTGATATCCCTATAAAACCCATGCAGAGACAAAGGTGAATCCCCCTCCTTCCTGAATACCCGGGGCCCGAAAAGGCTGCTAAAGGGGCTTCGGTACTGGGCAGCAAGAGAGGGCCTTGGAGCAGTTTGTGCTTAAGGCCCAAATCCCAAAGACCACATGGGTGGCAGAGATGGCTAGGCACCAGCATGCTGGAATTTGGAACCTTCTGGATTTGGGCCAGTCCTGCTGTCTCCATAGGAGGGTAAGAGCCAGGCACAGTCAGGATCCGACACACTGGGTCTGCACACTCATCCACCTTGTCCTAGGGTGTGGCAGCTGTGAGTCTGAGATTCAAGTCAGTGGAAGCTGACATGTAAGTAGGAACTGTCACTGATACTCTGGGGACCCTGGCTGAGGCAGGGGAGTATCAGGCCCCTCAACCCTGGGCAGCCTCTTTTTTCCATCTGCATGATGAGGATTCCACATTCAAAGTGCTCAAGGGCCATGTAAAACAACAGAAGCTGAGCCTTTCCGAGCTGCCTAAAGTTATTCATTGACTCCTACTGCATGCCAGGCAGGCACTGCTGGAGGCTGCATTGTGTGTGTGTGTGTGTGCATGTGTGTGTATGTGCATGTTCATGTGTACATGTGTGTAGAGGCCAGAAGTCAGGATCAGGTGTCTTCCTCAATTTCTCAGTACCTTAGTGTTTAAGGCAGGACCAGTCTCTCACTGAACCAGGAGTTCACTGATATTTGACTAGATTGATTGGCCAGTGAGCTCCAGGGATCTGCCCATCTCTGCTCTCCCCAGCACTATGGATGCAGATGCCCTCTGCGCTCTACCCCTCCTAGCTTTACTGTGGGTGCTGAGAATCTGAACTGAGGGCCTATGCATGCTCAGAAGGCACTTTACCCACTGAACTATCTACTCCAGAAATTTGAACTTTACCTGAGGCATCAGATTAGACAAGAGAGCTAACAATTAACAGGAAAGTGGGAAGACTGGGACTAGACTAGGGCTAGGGCTCTCGAAAGAGGCCACATAAGGTCCTGTGGGAAGAGTCCCGATATTTCCCCAGCATAGGGAGCTGCAGGTGCAAAGACCCTGAGGTGGTAGGCAGCCAGCTGTTTTTGTAGGCTGGTAGAGGCTGATTCAAGAAAGGATGGGTCAGTAAGAGAACACAAGGCTGGAAGTGTAGCAGAGCCAGGAGCCACAGGCAGGATCCAATCCCTCTGCTTCCAGAAGTCCAAGTGGCATCCAGTACACTTGCTCCCCCATGGGCTGGTACTCAGGGTGGCAGCAGCGCCTAGTAGGTGAACAAATAAATGAACAGGGCATGAATTCCAGCTGGCCCTCTGACTCACCCTGTGACATCAGGCAAGTGTACTCCCCTCTCTGTGCCTCACGTTCTCTATGAACAAGATACCTTACGAATCATGATTACAATATCTCAGGCCCTCCTGCAGGTTGATTCTTTTTCTCTCAGACTCTGAGGATGCAGTCAGCACTCCGGGCTTAGTAGGGATGGTGTGCTAGGTGAGGTCAGCAGCCCCAGTATCCACACAGCAGCTGGGCTTCTCCCTCTGTCTAGAATCCTCCTCCCCCTGGTTTTCTGGCCTTTTTTCCTGTATACAGGAAGCTGTAGAAACCCTCTATAATGGTTGTTCTTAATTTTCATCTTGATGGGACCTGAGAATCATCAAGGAGACAAATGTGTGAGTCTGAAACAATGTTTACAAAGAAGTTTAACAAAGCAGAGTTCCTGCCCTGAGTGTGGGTGGCACCATCCCATGGTCTGGGGTCTTGACCTGAATAAAAAGGAAATACAAAGCCGAGTACCAGCATTCATCAATCTCCGCTTCCTGGCTGCGAATGCAAGGTGACCACCTGCCACATACTCCACCCTGCCCTACCACCCACCTCACACCTCCTACCCACCTCACCTCCGCCCTCCGCCTCTCCTTCGCCCACTCACTTCACTTGTGCCCCATCCCATCTTACCTGGACCCCACCTCATCTGTACTCCCCAACCTCACCTATAACCAGCACCCATTTCTGGCTCTAACCCCTCCCAATCCACCAGGTAGTTCCCTCATATGTCTGCCCAGTTGTCCTTACACAGTGCCATGTGGATGTTAGAAGGTAGGAGTCCTGAGGGACCAGCATCCCATCATTGGTCTATTAATCCCCTACTCCCCCAGAGGTTCTCAGAGCTCTGGTGCAAACAGCATCCCACCCCCACGTCCTTTGTCACGTTACCACATCTTGAGCACTAGCACCCCCTTGCTGTATGGCTGCTGCTGTCCGTTCTTGGCTAAGGCTACCATGAGACAAGCCAGAAATGGGTGCTGGTTATAGGTGCAACTTAGGAAAGGAATGTGAGGAAGTTTAAAGTATAAGGCAAAGTCTTATAGAGAAAGCACCAGTTTATTTGTTAAAGACACTAACACCATTAAAAAGAAAACTTAGCTCTTCACTAAGACAATAGGAAAGGTACCCAAAGGACAAGATCTCACCCATGGATAGTTCCAACTTGTAGAAATATAAATTCATTTGAAAGGAGACGGCCTGAGTTGTGAATGCCATCAAAGGTTTCCTGATTGAAAACAATCACCTAGGAAAGTGCCTCCTCAGATTCAGCTGCCACGGTACACAGAGGTCACTAGAGCTATGGTAGAAAGGAGCCTCTGGAACTGACAATGGAACGTAGGCATGTCATCTGAATGGAGCTGGTTTTATAGATACGCAAAATGCAAGAGTTTCAGGGGCTTGTGGAGGCTTATGCCAAGGTGCTAGAAAGAAGTTGAGGTCAGGCAGTGTGTAGCATGGCCAGATTCTCTACAAGAAGACCTGAAAGTCCATTGTGAAGCTGTGAAGGTGGAGCCTAAATTGTGGTGGGGACTCCAAGATGTCGGAGATGCCAGGATTATGAGATGTTTATGGAAGAAAACTGCGGGCATGGAGTGGAACTGCACCAAGAGATAGGCTATGTGTGGCCCAGCAGCAGAAGTGGAGGGTGGGGCTACTCAAGGCTGTTGAAGCCCAGATGATCCCACCACAGCAAGGTACTGGCACAAGATTTGGTGTTCGTCCTGCTGGGTTCCAGTTTTGTTTTTGTCCAGTCTTTATGTTATGCCTCTAATCATCAGTTTTGAAGTTTTATTTTTATGTACATGTGTCTCTGTGGGTGTATGTGTATTTATGTGTGTACACATGTGGTTATCCATAGAGGCCAGAAGAGGACATTAGATTCCCTGAAGCTGGAATTACAGGTAGTTGTGAGTGGTCTGACATAGGAGCTGGGAACTAAACTCTGGTTCTTTGTAACAGCAGCAAGTACTCTTAGTTACTGAGCTATCTTTCCAGTCCTAATCCTCACTTTTGGAATTGGGATGCATATTCTGCACTATTACATATTAGAAATAAAAGTTGTGAACTTCCTTAAGGTACTTTTGTCGGGTATTTTGTCATAGCAACAAGAAAAGTAACTAATATGCCTTTCCACTTGGGTGGCACCAAGAGCCCCCAAGCTGCAGGCTGACCAGGCAGCATTCCAGGGGCAGAGCACACAGAAGAGCCCCACCCTGGGCTCTGATTCTACTGAAGTTAGGCACTTCAGATCATTCAAATGTGAGGGCCAGGGTGAAGAGTGAGGAGGAGGAAAAGAAGGATAGCAAGAGGCTGAGAGTCAGTGTCTATCCAGTGTGCGACCAGGAGTCACTGCTTCACAGACAGTGGCCTGAATCCAGCTTAGGCTACGGGGTCTGAGGGAGGGCATCACAGAGTGGGAGGCACAGGAAGCCCAGGCATGGTGGGGAGGCCTCCTTGGCAGCCTCATGCTGGGGTGTTCAGCTGAGAGACATCTAGGGATAGACTCAAGACAGCCACCCCACAGGGGAACAGCTCATGAAGCTGCCAGAGGAGCCCCTGGATGCCCCTGTTGGAGCCTTGGCTTTCTATTCTGGAAAAGATGGGAACAGCAGCCTGTGTGAGTGTATCATGGACTCAGATCTGGCAGCTCCCTGGAGTGGGTGACAGAGTCTGAGGCACGCCCTGCTTTGGCTGGCAGAGATGTGGAGCTAAATACCCTTGCTATCTTGTCTTTGCTTCCCAAGAAATCTCCTCTCTGTTGGAACTGCCTCCCCCAGGGCTGACTGGAGCTCTGTGATTTCCGACTGCAGCAACTGATAACGTTGATCATGATATTTCACAGTAACATCTGGATTTATTTCCACCCTAGAGAGGGCCAGACGCTTGGTCAACTCGGGCCCACACCTGGGGGTGCAATTGGCTGAAGCTCCCCATCCTGTCACGGTGCTAGCCACTGCCCACCCATCCAGCCAGCCACTGTGAGGGTCACTGATGCCGACTCTGTTCCCATCCTCCCACTGCAGCTGGTGGCATCGCCTGTCTACACAGTCCCCCATGCAGGGTGCTGAGCCAAGGAAGGGGTCTCCTGCAGCCTACTCCACCTTCACCACTGTCCTATCTAGAGATAGGTAAGACTTGACCGTTTTCCTTGAGTAGTAGCTGGAAGGCCCTAGCTCCATCCCTCCCGGGGGCAGTGTAGAAGTGCTCTGCTTGCCTTGCCTCCCTGAGCCTCAGTTTCCTCAGGGTGAAGCAGGACCATAACACCCAGCTCAGCATGGTAAGCCTCGGGCAGAGAACCAGGTGTTTGCAAGCAATTGCCAGGCAGCCCATACCTAGTTCAGAAAGCTCGTGCAGAAACTTCAGCTGTATTCCCACACCTTGCCTGTGCCGTGCGCTTCACCTGTGCGCTATCGCATTCTACCTGTGCCTCACTTGCCTCACTGTGCCTCACCACACACTTGCCCTATCTACCACACCTCAGCCCACCCACCCCCACATCGTCCCTACCCACCTCAGCTAGAACGCCACCTCATCTGTGCTCCCCAACCTCACCTATAACCAGCACCCATTTCCAGCTCTAAACCCTCTCGGTCTACCAGGTTGTTTCCCCATATGTCTATCCAGTTGCCCTTACACAGTGCCATGTGACTGTTAAGAGGTAGGAGTCCTGAGGGACCAGCATCCCATCATTGGTCTATTAATCCCCTACTCCCCCAGAGGCTCTCAGAGCTCTGGTGCAAACAGCATCCCACCCCAACGTCCTTTGTCACGCTACCACAGCTCGAGCACTAGCACCCCCTTGCTGTGTGACTTAATTGCCCAGTCACTCCCTGCAGGACCAGGCTGCTGAACTGCTCTCTAAGACAGGCATGTAGTCCGTACCATTCTGTCACCCTTGTCCCTTTGTGCCTCCACCAGTTGCCCACTTTGGGGGGACTCCCCGAGGAGTGGGGTTGAAGGTGTGGAATCTGTGCCTACTTGCTAATAGCAAGCATTTATTTATGCTGACAAGCATGGCTCCTGCTCACAGAGGCGCCAGCTCTAAATCTCACAAGCCTGCCACACAGAGGAAAGGACAGGCCTCCCTGCAGAGCTTTTGAGTGTGGCTGTCTGGGAGTGGTGGGACAAGCAGGCCCTCTGCTTCCTGTCCTCCAAGGGGCTGGACAGGAGAAGTGGGTGAGGCAAGGCTTGTGAAGAGGGCAGAGTGGGGAAGTGAGCCCAGAGGAGTCAGGCACGTCCAGCTCACTCGGTGGACACAGACGGGCAATGGCCGTGCAGGCCACAGGCAGCTGTGCCTTCCCCAGGCTGACTGCACACCAGGCCAGATACAGCCACTGGGCGGTGTCCATACGCCTCCTTGTGTCTTGGGGGCCAGTGTCACCACACAGCTCATTCAGTCACATTTGCTTTGTGGTG
Source organism: Eospalax fontanierii (assembly GCA_035773235.1). Classification (NCBI taxonomy): domain Eukaryota; kingdom Metazoa; phylum Chordata; class Mammalia; order Rodentia; family Spalacidae; genus Eospalax; species Eospalax fontanierii. The sequence goes on along the minus strand of CM069526.1, from coordinate 62,472,731 downwards.
ACTGTGCTCCTTACTCTGACCACAGTGCTGGGCTGGAGCCAGAGGCTGAGCTCTTGTCCAAGACTCGTGGGGGCCCCTGGACCTGTAGCTACGCTTCTCTGGGTCCCAGTTTCCTCCTCTCCAAAGCATAGGGACCCTCCATAGGGACTCTCTTGGCCTCTAGGCCACAAGTCCATCCTCAGGGGTCCCAGGAGTCTTTCATTCCTTCATGTGGCTTCTAATGTCACCCAGCAAGAGAACATACGCCCAAGGCAGCAGTGCAAAGAGCCATAGGAGGCTCTGTTCATGGCGTGTCAGTGCTTGCTGGAGCCTGGGGCTGCAGGCTGCCTGGGCTGACTCCAGCTATGTCCCCTTGCGCAGTGGTGCTCAGAGCTTTCAGCCAGCTCTGCTGCAGCTCTGTGGTGGGGGTGCTCAGCCACCAGACCTTCGGGCCCTGATGCAACTTCCACACGTGCCCTGCCTCCAGCCCTTCCTCAGGGTCCGGCACACTGACAGTGCAGTCAGAGAGAGGGATGATGCATGGCAGCCCGCCAACCTGCAGGAAAGACAGAGGGTCAGGGGGGCTTCGGGTTCATGTTAGTGCCCAACCCCACATAGTATGGCTTAGGCCAGAATGGCTGGTAGACATACCCGAGCCACCCTGTCACCGGGACAGGTTCTCTCTCACTCAGGGAGGTGCTAGGGGATGGCTCTGCTTACCTCCCAGACCCCTCCAGAATCTACAGCTTCTCTCAGATCCCCAGTCCCAGGGAAGATGAGGCAGCACAGGCCCTGAACTAGCAACCGGAGTTGAGAGGGGCAGGGCAAGGATCAATAGTGCCCAGGATTTATGTTCAGATGAAGGAGTGAATGAATGAATGAATTCACATGGGAACGAGGGGCCAGCCTCTTGTCATCTGCCTATCCATGTTCTCACCCTGGCTGTCTTGAGATTCTGGTGTCACAGGGACCTGTCTTCTGTGAGTGGGAGTTAGAGGATTATTCTAGGCATGGGAGGAAACTGAGGCCCAGGCAACATTGTTGGAGAGACACGCACCTGGCTGCCTCCCTGCAGGTCCAGCACCCGGGGATCTGACTCAGGGATGGCTGCCCACACTTCGCTCCAGGCTGTACCATTGTGTGATAGACGCAAGGACCCACAGAGCAGGCTGGGCCGGGGATCCACAGAGGGTGGCTTCTGGAGAGAGAAATATAGGTTGGGGTGGTCTCATCTGTCATGGTCACTTTGTCCCCTGAAGAGGCTGGAGCCTGGGGCTGTCAGGACCAAGGCTGGTGCTTGGAAGGTTGTAGCCCCAGAGACATGCCATCGGGCTCCAGGGATCACTGGAGGCCACTGGAGGGCCATGAGGGCCATGGGGCAGTGTTTGGGGCTGGGCCCTGAGGGGAGTGAGACCATGCTGGGTTAGGACAACATAAAGGTATCAGAGGAAGCCTGGAACAGTGATTCATGCCTGTTACCCCAGCTCTTGGAAGGCTGAGGCAGAAGGATTTCAAATTCCAGGCTTGCCTGGGCCACATAGCAAGACAAAATGTGAAACACACAATATAAAAATAATAAGGGGGAAATTCAATAGAAAGTGCAGGAGAGTGGGCTACAGGGTGAAGGCACCATGCATGTTATGGTCCATGGCACCCCCAACACATACAAACTATGCACTCACACACTACATGGACACACACTTTGCACATTATATGCATGTACATACTCACATCCACACCTCAGATATACTCCATGTAGACCCTGCTTCCTTCCCGATGTGTTTCAGCATTATCATAGAGACAAGTTCTTTGAGCCTCCTGGACATGGTTCTGACACCTCTAATGGTACTGGTTCCCTCTAAGACCCAGTGCCCCTCCAAGGCCTGAGCCTACATGCCCAGGGCTCCCAGAATACATCTCAGGATTGAGAGTACAGAGGGAGGGAGAACCAGCCGGAAGGGCCACTGTAGCCCTGGTCCTAACAGACATATGCCCTTGACTTCCCAGGCAGATCTGCCAGGGTGGCAGGAGCTTTGACAGCTGCTGACCCTAGCCCACTTGGACCACCCCATGCCACCCCCCCTTTTGGGAGGGAAACCAACATTACAGAAAGCTTTCCAGGAGACTCCAGATTGCAGCTGACTGCATACCCTAAGTGGAAATTAAGAAGAATGTATTTTTAATGGAAAACATCAGTTTCCTTTTTCCAGATGTCCTACATAAAAGGGACTGTGTCCTTTAAGAAAGAGGGCCGGGAAAGCAGTGGCCACACTCACGGAGAAGGAGAGATGTCTGTGATTGAGGAGCTGCCCCCAACCTTAACCCCACTCCCCATTTCCAGGGCCTTGCCTGGACCTGAGTGCCTGGACCTGAGTGCCTGGACCTGAGTACCTGGACTTAAGGGCCATGCTGTACCCTCTAGTCAGGCCAGGAATGGAGATGACATGTGTTTCCATCTAACTCCTAGTTATAAGTGGTTCCTAAGCCCTTGGCCTGACTAGTCTCCTGAAGTCTTAGGATCACACATGCTCCAAATAGCTCTCCCTGATACCAGGCCCGTGGACCACACTGAGATGCCCCTGCATCTGTCCTGATCCCGGGAACTGGGGCTACCCACCTCTGTGTTTGGCTTGAGTTCAGTGGGAGCCTCAGTGCTGGGGCTTGTGGGGACTGTGGGCTCTGTCAGGAAACACCCTCGACAAACACGGCTCTGCCTGCTGTTCTCGGCCTTGAACTCAGAGCATTTCCCACAGATGACCTGCAAGACAGAGGGTTCCTGTAACCAGGCATCCTGGGCAGGGAGGAGAGACTTACAGGTACAGGGAGGGGCCAAGGCTTGTCCTATGGTGCCAAGAGCCCCATCTAAGGGCAAAGAGTGAGTTTAGTCTCCCTGGACACCCAGAAACTGTTTGCCTTACGTGGATGACTAGTTCAAGGATCCTGTATACGAGGAGAGTGGGCACACCCCTCCCTGCCTTTTATGTTTTTCTGACCCCATCTATACTGGGAAATCCCTACCCTCACCAGTGCCCTGGAGCATGCCAGGCCTCTTCCGACTATCCATTCATCATTCATTCATTGAGCCTCCATCATCTGCCCATTCATCCACCTACCCAGTATCTATCTGTCTGTTTGTCTATCTATCTATCTATCTATCTATCATCATCTATCATCTAAGTACTCATCCATTTATTCTTCCCTTGCCATACCCTAGTCTGTAAGTATAGAGGTTTTATGAAAAGGTGTATTAAGGAACACCAATCTGCTTACATTCTTTAGAAAATCATCTTTAAGTAACTGTTGTTAGCATTCTCTCTCTCTCTCTCTCTCTCTCTCTCTCTCTCTCTCTCTCTCTCTCTCTCTCTCTCTCTCCTCTGTCCCTTTCACCTCTCATCCCCTCTCAGGTGCAACTTTGATATCTGTGATGGCTGGTTTTAATGACAATTTGCCACAGATTGGAATCACCTGAGTGGGGAGCCCTCCCCTGAAGAACTATCTCTAAGATTCAGGGTCTTCCTGTAGTCCTAGCTGGCCTGGAACTCACTAAGTAGACCAAGATGGCCTTGAACTCACAGGTATATGGCTATGCCTCCCAAGTGCTGGGATTAAAAGCATGTGCCACCATACCCAGCTGAAGAATTGTCTTAAGTGATGTAAGAAGACCCACTCTAAATGTGGACAGCACCTTCTGGTAATAGCCAAGATAAAAAGGGGAACAGAAAAGGAAGATTATTCCCTTTTTGCTTGTTTGGCCTTCCTTCTCACTACTGAGTTGATTTATTCTGTTGCTGCTGTTGCTGACATTGGAGCCAATGTTTTCAAGTTTCTATCACTAACTGAGGGTCAGCAGCTCTTCAGGAATCTTCTGGGATTTCAGCAGTAGATTGGAACTGCTGAAAGACCCAGCTCTATGGACTGAGCAACTACTGGGGTCTTGAGGCACCACCCAGCCTCAAGGACCAAGCAACTACCAGGTTCAGCCTCTCAGGTATGAGGCAGCTATTACAACTTTGAAGTGAAGCTGGTATATGTATATATACACACACACACACATATATGCGTGTGTGTGTGTGTGTTTCATTCTGTCACTTCTGTAGTTCTGTTCCTCTAGAGAACCCTGATTAATACAATATCTAATTCTAAAAATACTTGAACCATCAGTTCCTTCCTCAAGGGTTCTTTTATGTTCAGGATTAAGCAATGACTCAGTAGTTCATTCTCAGGAGTAAGGATTTGGGGATGACTGAGGGGAAATGGAGTTGGCGTAGTCTGGGGTATCAGTCAGAGATGCCCCCTCACTGCATGGCCCCGCCGGACCTTCCTGGCCATGGAACGCTCCTCCCGTGGTCAAGCCCTCCACCTTCCCCTGCCTCCACGAGACCTTGTGCAAGGGTGCTGTCACCCTTCCACTCCTGCCGTCTCATGCACACCCAGCTAAGGGCACTACGATTCCAAATCTGGCACTTTTAAAGCTGGAAGGAATGCTTGTTAGACATTGCAACTGCCTAGAGATTAGCTTCTACTTCAGAGGGATCATTTAAACCCAAGAGCATCTGCATGCAAGAGATGTGATGTTGTGGTTTCAATGTGAAATGTCCCCCATAGGCTCAGGTATGTGAACACTTGGCTGGTCGTGCTGTTTTGGAAGGTTGTGGAATCTTTAGGAGATGGAGCTTGGCTACGGGAAGTGAGCCATTGGGGGCAGAATGGAATGTTTCATGGCCCATCCCCATTTCTGTCTACTTTCTGCTTCTTGACTAAAAATACGACAGTACCAGCTATCTCAAGCTTCTGCCACCATGCCTTCCCTGCCACGCTGGACTGTGAGCCTCATAAACTGTGAGCCAAAATGAACTCTTCTTCCCTTAAGCTGCTTCCTGTCAGGTATTTGGTTAAAACCAGCAGGATCTGGAGATTTTCTTGCAGGGCTACTGTGTGGCCCACAGAGCCCACTGGTGTATAAACGGGTGACCCTTAGAAATGTATGCCAATGCCACTTGCTGGTAGTGGCTGCTGCCCACCCACGAAGGACTGTGAGGGCCAGTGAGTGGCCACCAGACCCTTGTTCAAGCTGCTCCCTCCTTTTGCCATGAGCTCACCGCTCCACACAGCTTGCAGTGATGTCTCCGCTTGGTGATGGAGTTGAAGGTCTCATGACAGCTCTTACAGCTCGGCTTCTCTTTGTCACGCCTGTTCTTAGAGGACAACTTTCTGGACTCAATCTACAAGGAGGCAAGTGGCCATCAGCTTCAGAATGTGAATGTGCAATGACCCACTGGGGCATGGAGGGGCAGCTTGGGATTCTGCAAGTGACCATACCCAGGGCAAAAGTGACATTGCAAAGGGGAACAGGCAGACCTAAGGCAGCCATACCCACTCCCCAGCCCGGCCCCAGGGCTTCCCTGGTGTATGATGCATCTCCCTATGCATCGTCTGGAGCAAGATTCCAAACTACTACTTAGCCAATGACTTTACCTGTTGTGTCTGAGAAAATACCAAATTTCTGGAGGAAAATGTACTAGGATGGGCAGGAGCCTACACAGATGACACCTGCTGCCAGAGACTGGGGTGTCCCTGACTGTAGCTGAGGGACCATGTGTATCCCCAGATCCTGAACACCATCCTTCACCCAACCATATGCCTGCTCTGCATTGAACACTTGTGGACAGGCATACCACATGCATAAAACACTCATATGCATCCACATGCCCAGCGGATGCCAGTCATGTGTGCCAGTCATGCAGAAGCATTAGAGAAGGCATGTGATGAAACCAAGCAAGCTGATATGGCATTCAGATTTGACTCCTTGCTGTGTCTGGTCCAGCACTGCCTGAACTCAGAACAGTGGCATAGGGGACAGGAGTGGGCTCACCTGGGCCGCTCAACTAGGACTGAGTTTTCCTGTCTGACTACAAACAGTGCAAGGTCAGAGAGAGATTCCAGAGTGGTTGGATCATTTCTCTGAGTCCTAGTTTCTTCAACTGTAAAATGGGATGAGTAACTGATCCCTGCGCTGTAAATCTCATCCCAACATGTAAAGTCCAAACTGGTTTCAGCAAGTTGCTAAGTCCCCTGCCGTGTTCAGTGGTCTGTGAACCCCAGAGATGTCCAACACACAGTGAAATCGCTTCCTGTGCTTTTGAAATCCTCTTCCCCACCACACACCCAGTGTTACCTCTCTGAAAAGGAAGACAGAAACCCCTCAAAGCTCCTATTACTGATCTTAAGGACACTCATTAAAAAGATCGTAAAAGGGCAGGAGATGTAGCTCGGTTGGTAGAGTACTTGCCTAGCATGCACAAGACCCTGGGTTCAGCCCCTAGCACTGCACAAACTAGGTGTGGTGGAGCATGCCTGTCATCCTAGCACTTGGAAGGTGGAAGCAGGAAGATCAAAAGTTCAAGGTCATCCTCAGCTACATAGTAAGTCGGAGGCCAGCCTGTTATACAAGAAACCCTGTCAAAGATGTCTAGAATTTTCCAACATGTCAGAGATGGAACAACTCCTAGAAAAGTTCATTTCTACCTCTCTGTACACAGATGGGGAAACCAAGACCCATGATTGTTTGTTTCAAACAAAAACACCTATAGGGGCTGAAGAGATGACTCAACAGTTAAGAGCACTGGCTGCTCCTGCGGAAGACTCAGGTTCAGTTCCCAGCACTCATATGGCAGCTAACAACGGTCTGTAACTCCAGTTCCAGGGGATCCAAATACCCCTCCTCTGGCCTCCTCCAGCATTGCACAAACGTGGTACACTTACTTTATATACATATATATATATATATATATATATTTATATTTATATATATATGCAAAACACTCATACACATTAAATAAATAAAATTTTTAAATTTCTACAATAAGCATATCAGTGGCATTTCTGGTCAAAATTAAGTAAGGTCTTGGATTTATTGTGGGGAAAAAAGGAGTGTATATGTGAGAAGGCTGGAGAAGATGACAACAGGGGAAGCCAGCCTTCTCCAGGCTGGAGAGGGAGGGAGGGAGATGCTCACTGTACTGCTGTCCCCACATGCGTGCATCAAAAGCTTCCAGAACAAGGGCCAGGCATGGTGGCAATGCCTTTAATCCCAGAACTTGGGAGGCAGAAGCAGGTGGATTTCAGTGAGTTCTTGGCCAGCCTGGTCTACACAATGAGTTCTAGGTCAGCCAGGGCTACAAAAGTAAGATTGGATCCCAAAACAAAACAAACAAAAAAGCCAAATTTCCAGAACCAAAGGTTGGACAAAGCCAGTTGAAAATAAGTTTAACATTAGCCTGTAGGTTTCAGGAGAAATGGGTTAATTTCTTATGCAAGGGGGAGCTCAGGGTGGAGCTGGGACCTTGGAAGAACTGGTGGCTGACCTGTGTCCCCCCTGTAAATTCACAGGCTGAAGCCCTAATCCAGAGTTTTTCCAAATGTGACTGTAGTAGCAGACAAGACCTTTGAAGAGGTAAGATAAAATGAGGTCACGCAGGTAGACACTGGCCCACTGTGACCAATATTCTTTTATATTTTATTTTTCATTATTTTTATTTTATATGTATGATGTATTGCCTGCATGCATGTAAGTGCACCGTGTCATGGAATGCTCATGGAGGTCAGAAGAGGACATTGGATCCCCTGGAACTGGAATTACAGATAATTGTTAGCTGCCATGTGGGTGCTGGGAACCGAAACCGGGTCCTTCGGAAGAGCAGCTAGTGCTCTTAACCACTGTGCCATCTCTAGCCCTGACTGATGTCCTTTCAGAGGGGAGGATGTAGCTCAGTCGGTAGAGTGCTTGCCCTGGGTTTGACCATGTTTGTGACCTCAGCACTTAGAAGATGGACACTGGAGGACAAGAAGTTCAAGGCTAAGGTCACCCTCAGCTAGTTGGTGAGTGGAGGCAAGTCTGGGTTACTTGAGATTCTGTTTCAATAAATAAATAAATAAATAAAATAGAAGTTGGGTGTGGTGGCATACTCCTTTTAAACACAGCTCTTGAGAGGCAGAGGCAAGCCTGGTCTACATAGTGAGTTCAAGTTCAGTCAGGGCTTCATAGTGAGACCCTGCATCAAAAACCAAGACAAAATAATAAATTAATTAATTAAATTTAAAAAGAAGAGGGGATTAGGACATATAGAGAGGGATGGCCAGGTAAGGCACCAGGAGGATATGTCTACAAGCCAAGGAGAGAAGTCTTAGAAAAGCCAGCTCTAGTCACACCTTGACTTTGGATTTCCAGTTTCCAGAACTGTGAGAGAATAAATGCCTGGGTTTTTGTATGTTTGTTTTTCATTTGTTTGTCCATTTTTCTTTTTGCTTTTTTGAAAAAGGGTTTCACTCTGTTGCCCAGGCTAGTCTTAAAATTATACCAATCCCCAGGCTCAGCCTCCAGAGTGTCAGGATTACAAGTGCGAGCTACCATATACAAATGATGTATAACTCACACACAAAATGTGTGGCATTTTTTTTTTAGTAGCAGCCTCAGCAACTGATTTGTTAGCTTGGCATAAGCTCTTCTGGCTAGCTGTGTGGCCTGATACATACCCTCCCTCATCAATGCCACCGAAGCTACCTGCAGGTTCCATCACTGTGAGGCCAGGGTCTGGCCACCTGTACATGGGCTTCAAAGTCAGGGATGCTCTTCTAGATGACTGGGACAACCAATGCAGAGTTCTGCCATCTTGTGAGTCCTTGTTGCAAGTACAAAGGTGGAAGATGGCCTTGACCTCCTCCCTCTTCAGGAGTGCTCTCAGGACCACTACCAGGGCTTCAAGCCCAGCGGGCAGAGGGAGAGCATCCCAGACCTGGCTTGCAGAACCCTGGTTCCCAGGGGCCTTGCGGCTTTCTGTGTCTTCTGGAAGTACAACCCTCACCTACAGCCCCACCCGGGACTTTTCCCTGCCGGCTGAGGGCCCAAACAAGCAGACAGGGAAGGGAATGCTGCCTGAGGCAGGAAAGGAACAGCGGAACGAGGACACGAGAGGGAAGGAGGCCATTCTTGGGTCTGTTGCAGCCCCTCAGCCTCCACCCCGCCCGCTTTCAGGGTGTCCACACCTCTATTTCTCATGTGAAGAAATCTGAAGGCCCAGGTGGTGGGAGTGGCCCTGTGAAATGGCTCTCGAGGACCCCAGGCAGGGACCCTCAGAGGTCAGTGCTGCAAGGTGACTGGGGATGCAGGAGGCCCTGGGGGCCATTAGGGTAGCCTTAGATAGGAGGCATTTGGGAATAAAGACTGAGATGAACCGGGATATGACCAAGGGCTTGGACCCCAGGACTAGTGAGGACCTATACCCAGACAAAATTCGAAAGGGAGGTTCCTGAGGCAGAAAGCTCAGAGACTTGGGGCTGGAGCCAATGTTACCCCCAGCTTCTTTCATCCAGTAAATGCCACTTGATTAGTACAGCTGTGCCAATCTATGGTTCCGTCAGGGGCCTTAACCCCACAATGCTGAGGCCACCACGGCCTACCTTCCTATAACCTGATCTTCAACCACACCATCCACAACTTGGAGACCTGGCTGGATTTGCAGGGCACAGGTGGCCAGGTGGCCAAGAGATGAGGATATACTGTGTGACCAAGGACAGGTCTCCCAGCCGAGCACACTCTCTTTGTAGATGAGATCATCAAGCAGGGCTGACTGGAGTACAGGGCCCAGATTTTCTGTGTGCTCACTGGATGTCAGAAGTCTGGGTTTGAGTCTTCCCAGGCAATAACTGGCCAAGCAACTCCAGCCAGAAGAATCCAGAACATGCTAAAATCAACCCAGAAGCTGTTCTCCCCCAGGGCTGAACAAGGAGGTCCCCTCAGCATCTCTCTTTGGCAGGTTAGCTGCACAACTGGGAAGTTGTGGCATGGTTCCTCAGTTCACTTGGACACAGGCCAAGGGCATTAGGTACAGCCTGAGGTCATTCCAAAAAGAGGTGGTGGTGGCTGGGTCTAGTCAGAGTCAAATCTGGTCCCTCTACAGGCAGTTCTGCTCTGGGGCCCAACGGTGGGCATAGGATGGGACCAGCTCCAGCACTGTGGAGAAGCTACTGGCATGAAGGTGCCTCGATGGCATCTTAGATGGGTCTGTGTGACACTCACAGTAGGTCTAGAGCTCTGGAGGAGGGCTTTCAGACTCGGTTGTAAGTGTGGAGGGGTATGGGTGTGAACACTTCTGTTAAGAGCAAGTGGGCTCTTGCCGAATGCGGAAGACTCTGAATTCTGCAAGGGTACTTGCAAAACTTCCTGGTTGGTATTTAGCTTCTCTTAGGAAAGAGGACTGACGTGGGCTGTACGTCTGAAGACATCTGGGCACAGAAAGTGAACCCAGCACACTGAAGGTATTTCCTCTCCAAACATATCCAGAAGCAGCATAAGTTTGGCACTCGTGGTAACGACAGTTTTGGTGCAGAATGAATACTTGCTTTTGAGCATCTTGTAGGCATCTTCTGCATGCAGGTGTACCCTGCCATGCTCACTCAGTGCAGGTCCACAGATGCTCCCCACTCCCAGTTATCCAGCGTGCACCAAAATCTCAGCTCAGCTCAGCTGTGCTTAGGGAAGGCCTCGAGGGGCAGCACACAGCCAAGTCCATGGCAGCACTCAGAGGCTCAGCTAAAGGGGCCGGTCTGTGGTGGAGCTGTTTGTTGAAGGAAGGGCTGGCCTCAACCTCATATACATGAGGGGACAGGAATAGGAGAACCTTACACCAGGCTGCTGTGAGATAAAAGTTCTAGGATTTGTAGAAGGCTGAGGCCGGGGGCAGGAACAGGCAAGGCAAATGGGCCAGACCAGGTACGTAAGTATGGCCATAGTACCCAAAGCTTATGATGACCATGGCCTGACCTAGGCAGACCCTGGATGTGGTTTGAGGGGGCTTCCAGATGCCTCCTCCCAATCAAAGGTAGTGGGCAGCAGCAGGAACAGTCCCTATGTCAGATACTCTAAAGTTTCCCTGATCTCCATCCCAAGGGAAACTGAAGGTGGGATAGGCAGCACTTGCCTGAAGCCTCAATCCAGGGCCAACTCTGAGCCTGTCTTTCCATAGTGTAAGACATTTTCAAACATGGCCTTTCAGCTCCCTTCTAGCTGCATCCTCCTAATCTGAGAACCCATGCCCAGTAAGTCTCTGCTATGGGATATCCCACAGGCAGGGACCAAGTGTTAATACCCTCAGGCTAGCCCCAGGCACTACTTCCCTATAAACAGCCCCCAAACACAGCCTATACCTCTGTCTTCCTGCAAATTCAGAGCCTGAGGGTCCCCTCACTAGAGCCTGTGGTTTGAGCCTTGTGGGGAATTTCATGGACCTGATGGCTTTCATAGGCCTGAATGCTTTGGTTACCAGTTGGTGACTAGCAATGCCTTCATAGGCCCATCCTAGGGCTAAGGATCAGACAGTACAGGAACAGAGTCTAGAGTATCATCAAGGAGATGGTGAAGAACAATAAAGAAGGCGTTAAAAATTTATTCCTCTATCAGCAGACCTGGGCCTTCACAAGATGGTCACAGATGCCCATCCTGGCCTAGAAATGTGTAGCTGGTTAGGGAGCACTTCATGCACACATGTGCATGAATTGCTGAGCTCAGTCTGACCAGATGACCATGCACTTCTCTGGAAGCTCAATATAGGGGTACATCCACATACCCACAAGCCTCAGAAAGGAACTAACAGGATTACATGAGACTGAGTAAGGCCAACCTCACACATACAGGTTAGTAACTTGAAGGTTGCTGTTGAGTTGGTTGGTGTGAGAAGCACTTATCAGGGACCCCTAGGACAGGCCATAGAGCTTCTAGGATGTGGGCAGAGCCTATAGCACGCACAAAGGCCCTGGAGCCTGGTGGAGTAAAAAGAGGCCAGTATATTGTCAGTAGGTAGCAAGAAACAGACTCAGGCAGACTGAACAGGAAGTCACTGGGGTTGTCTAGATGTTTGTTTCCCCACAGGCTGCCTGCACCATGCTCAGACTTCCTGACTTTCAGTTTCACCCCAGGGTGCCTGTCAATTCTGCAGACACCAGGCAGCAGCAGCAGTTCTCCAATAAGGAGCTCTCCTCTAGTCCAGTTCCTATTTATCTTAGGGTTCCCCCTTTGTCCCTTCCTCAACATGCCCCTGAAATGCTTCATCCTTCCCTAAAGTCTCATAAGCATATTCAAGGTGGCCTGATATAAAGCCAGCCTGACCTCACATCATGGGACTTGGGAAAGGCCCCCGGTCACAGGAAAGGGGAACAGCAATATCCAGGTCCCCCTGAAAGGCCCATGGGGACCAATGTCACATCACTGAAAAGGACCTAGGGCAGGACAAGCCAACCCTGCCCTTCACTCTAGGTGGCTCCACCCATGACCTTCACCTACTTGAAGGTAGTTCACCTGACCACCTTGCACTTCTAACCATCTCTACAGGAATCAGAACCCAGCAGCTATAACCTAAAAAGGTCACAGTCTCAGCGCTCCAGAGCTGAGTCAGCAACTGCTCTAGGCCTCATCCTGTCCCTAATGCAGCAAGACAGAGAGGAGAGAGAGAAACAGAGCGGAGAGAGACAGACAGAGCAGAGAAGAGACAGAGAGTGACAGAGATGTGAAAGAGGGACACAGAAACCGAATAAGACAGCAAAAGAGAGAAGCTGGTGGAGAGCAAGCATGTGGGGGTGGGGTAAGGTGTGCAAAAGAATATGGGGCTGCGCACCAAGGGAGCATCAAAGGACCCGAGGGAGAAGAGCCCATGTCCAGGACGGGGTGGGGACAGCCCGCCCAGGTGGCACCCAGTCATTCTTCCTGAGCCAGCAGTCTAGCAGAACCCAGCAAGGCACCAGGAGAACTGCCACTTGAGCCTGCGGGTGAATGGCTCAGGGTTGTCCCATGACCACAGGTGCCGGTGAGTGTGGAGTCCCAGAGTGACGAGTGGCTCGGGCGCCAGTGCGCACTGTCTGGCAGGCATGTACACGCTCCAGTCTGTTTAAGCTCCTCAGACTGCGATGAGGAAGCAGGGCCAGGTCCCGTGGCTGGTACCTGGCACAGTTGCCTGGCTCCGAGCTATGCATTCAACACCACAGAGGGAGAGCGATGGGGAGCCCGGGGCTCCCTGATGGCCAGCTTGGGATGAGGTTCAAGGTGAGGAACAGATCACACTCTGTGTGGTGTCCACCAGCAGTCTCCCTTCTAGCCTCAGTTTCTGGAACCCAAGTCACCAATACCTAGCCTCAGACACAACCGCACAACTGCACACCCAGGTCCTGAGGTGCAAAGCAGAGGACAACTGGACTCCTGGATCCTCACCCTCCAGTTTATCTAGGTCTGACCCTCCCGCAACAGCATCTTGACCCTGCTGATCCCTGGGTGTGGGTCACTCACCCCTGTGGTACCCGCATTGCTGTCAGTCACCCCTGCAGGCTCTGTAGAATTTGCACTCAAGACCTGGAAAGGAACAGATAGGAATGAAAAGCAGTTCCCATGTCCCATGTAGCAGGGGCAGTTCCTCCACTGAGCATCTCTGTGCACTGAGGGGTGGTGTGCGGGAGACAGCTGGTCTAACAAACGTGGGGCTCAGAGTCGTTGAGTTGAAGGCGCCTGGGGTAAGTTAGTGTTCCCCATATGATGGGCATTGGCAGATGAGACCTCCACAGCTCACCTTGATCTGGTCACTGAACAATCACACCGTGTAGTGGAGTAAGAAAGTCTCTGAGGATGCTCTACTTATCCTCTCTGTCCATGAGACAGGGTGCAGAGTCGAGTGTAGCTGATAATAACAGCCTGTGCTATGCTCTCTATCCTTGAGATGCCTACCCGTGGGGAGCTCACAGGACCCTTCCTTCCTAGGAAGAATGCTGACTTTTCCTCCAAAATGTACCCAGCAAGCGGAAAAATGGAAACAGATTTGCGGCACTAAGGAATGGGCAAACCCTCTTAGAGGGGAAGACAGATAGCTAGCTGGAAGTGGGTACAGACCGAGGGGTTAGGCTGGGCAAGGTGTTCCTTCCAGCTGTACCCATAAGTGTGGGGGAAGCAGTCCACGAAGGCTGACGGTGTGGGGGCTGCACCACCTGTCTTGAATGCACACATCTTCCCAGTGCTTTTGCTGTAGCTCTTGGGTGCACTTCTCAGGGCACCTCACACAGCAGAAACCAGCCTCCATGTCTAGTCTACTAGTACTCTAATCCTGTGGAAACCTCAACATGAGGGATGGTCACTCCCAGTCCTGCCTCAGTCCTGCCTTCCTCCTGCACTCCTGCGGGCACTCCATAAGCTGTCCCTGCAATGCTCCACAAAGGGTTTTGAGTTTACCCCTTGGGGGTGAAGGGACATTTGGAAAGAAAGTACATCCACAAAAACCTACAGTTACTTGCTGTTCAGAGCAGAGTGCTGGAAAGGGCACTGTGGCCTGGGCTTGTCACTAGGTTTCTGTGACTCAGGTTCCATAGGGACCAAAGGTACCAAGATGACAAAACAGCATTAGAGGAATCTTTCCTCCACATAGGACCCACAAATCAACGAGTCCAGGAGGCTGCAGTGGTGGTCAGTCCAGAATGGGCAGATGACTGCACTTCTGAGCTGCCCCGTCCCCCACCTCTGGGCCTCTCTCCCTGGCCGGTGACTGGCCCCCATCTTCCCCTGATATAGGTTGATGACTCACAGGCTGGTCTGGAGATAGGCTTGGTTCCTCATCCTGGCCACAGGTACCACTGAAGGCTCTGAAGGTCTTACTCTTCTGTTTGTGCTTCTCCATGGTGGCCTGAATGACCTAGACACAGAGCAAAGCCTCAGGGCTGTCAGAGAACTGGGGGAGGATGCTGAGAGCACATGGTCTAGGTGTCCACGGAGCATCCCTGACCCTCTTATCCTGACCATGACTCAGACTGCCTTGAAGCCAACCAGACTAAAGAGATGACGGCTAGCCCCAGGCCAGGACAGGCCTTTTCCTGCTCCTTATTTATAAGGAGAAGGGGCTCAAACAGCTGGCGTGTGACAGCTGAAATCATGGACGAAGGCACACCATGGTCACTGCCTCCCTTAAGGGTGGGACACGGGGACAGGGAGTGCTGGTGTCAGGGAGGAGTTCCTGGCCACAGGTTCTAACATGAAATGGTATACTCTAGTAACTTGGCGATATAAGCCAGGTATGATGGTGTACAACTGAAATCCCAGTCCTCAGGATGCTAAGGCAGGAGAATCAAAAGTTTGAGGCCAGCCTGGGCTACCTATCAAGACTCTATTTGAAAAAAAAAAGTTGGGACTATAGCTCAATGGAGAGCACTAGCTTAATAGGCATAGGCCCTGGGCTTGATCCAAAAGAGAGAGTTAGAGAGAGAGAGAGAGAGAGAGAGAGAGAGAGAGAGGAAACTTCGGAAGCTTTACCCGAATCCATTCTTTTTTCTCTTCTTCCGTCCTACAAAGACAAAACCAGAATTTTAATAATCCATCCTTGGATACCACCTACCTAGTCACTCAGTGTCTTCTAGCTCAAGGCTGGAAAGGTAGTTCCAAGTGTCCAGAGCATTTGTGGCCTATGGGGCCAGGCTCACCTCGTAGACCAACAGCACCCTGAACCCTGATGCATGATCACAAAGCTCCCATGCCATAGGTACGGTGTGGCAGACCAGATCTCCACACACTGAACAGCAGTTCTCACTCAGAAGTATATTTCACAGGAACACTGACACGTGTGTACAAAAGTCTAAAATGGGGACTCTGTTCACAGCAGTTTGCAGAGGCAAGACCCAGAGGAGCCCAAGTCTCTGTTCATGGAACCTGGTTAATGACATTTTGAAAAATTTACATTTTCATTTTGTGTGTGAGTGTAGGGGTGTAGGGGTGAATGAGCCACCGCAAGTCAAAGGACAACCTGCAGGAGTTGATTCTTTCCTCCTATCATGCAGGTCTTGAGGCTTGACAATTAGAGCCTTTACTTGCTTAGCCATCTTGCCTGTCCCTGGTTAATGACATTGAGGGGGATTATGCTAATCTAAGAAACGATGTAATCTTATAGGATGAATTCTGACAAATTAACTTTAAAAAGCAAGATGTGGGACAGGCTATTTAGTAACAGCCACGTGTGTGTGTGTGTGTGTATGTGTGTGTGTGTCTATGTCTGTGTCTGAGTCTGTGTCTGTGTGGAAGCCAGAAGTTGACGCTGGGTGTCTTCCTCAATGACTGTCTCCTTATTTTTTGAGGAGCTGTCTCCATATTTATATATGGACATTTCTAGAGGGTCACTTAAGAGATGGTCAAGAATGTTTACCAGGCCTCAGGGAATGGAGCAAGCAAAGGCTTAATTTTTATTAATCTTTTGTTATGGTGAATTGTTGAACTGTGAGTAAGTGAATGAGAACACTGAAAGACTATCACAGTCAGTAAAAGAAGCCATCTGCTACAATCTCAGGTCAAAGATGTTCATACAGCAGCAGATGCTGGTGATGGCCTATGTCATACCGAGTCTGAAGCTCCAGGGACCTTTTTCTTCCTGTTATGATGAATGTGTGTGCTGCATTTGGTTTCACAACATCTTGCACCTGCAGGAACAAGAACAAGGAACAGAACAAATGAAGTCAAGTCGGTATTTTAGCTGTTCCTCAATTCCAGTCCCATGTTCTCTGATTCAGAGATTTGGTGTTTGTTTTCCCCTATAGAGGTTATTAGAGGTGGCCCCATGGATTCTCAGATTTATGGGGGAGGGGGTATTGAAACTCAGGGTGTTGTGGCTACTGTCTAAGCCAGCCTCTGGGGCAGGGCAGACCAGTGGCCTTACCCACACTGAACTGGGACTTACTCTCTGTACTTAGACTGCTGCTGAGCAATGCACCTGCCTGTCAGGCCTCCTTTAGAAGTTGTCCCCAGGCATCCCTGGCCTAGTCTTTCCCCATCAGCCTGCAGGGCTCCACCTCCTAGCACAGCTGCACCCCTTAGGAGGGTTGAAGAGCTTAGGAAATGGTCCCTGTGTCCGCCCCTTAGCAGATGTTTGAGCCTACATGGGCAGGTGCACTATGAACTTAAAGGTGTGCACCCAGACAGAGCTGAGGAATGGGGTTACTTCCTTGTAGATGCTCAGAGTTTACCCTTTCTCAATAGCACATGACTGCAAAGCACAGTGGCAGAAACTTTGCTCATGACGGCTCTTGGGCTGACCCGTATCAGAACCCCTGCCCCCAATTAGCCACTTGGAGGCTTCATGGATGCCTACACTAGACGAAGACTGAAACCTCTGAACTTTCTCACCACAGGCTGAGAACTAAACTAACCTATTCAAGTCATTGAAACAGGCCTGATTTCTTTTTTAAAGATCTATTTTATCATTTATTTATGTGTATGTTCGTGTCTGTGTGTCTGTGGGTGGGTATATGCACAGGAGTGCAGGTGCCCTTGGCGGCCAGAAGAGGGCATCAGATCTCCTGGAGCTGGAATTACAGGCAGTTGTAAGTTACTCAATGTGGGTGCTAGGAACCACACTTGGGTCTTCTGGAAGAGCAGCAGGAGTTCTTCACCACTAAGCCCTCTCTCCAGCTCCAGGACCGATTTCTTACAGAGCAAAATGCTTTCTTCTAACTATGGAAGAAGGTTTTTTTTTCTGTAGTTAAGTCATTGCTTATAATTTTTTTCTTAACCTGAATCCAGAGAATTTCAAAGGAACTTCTATGGAGTTAGGTAGTGGTTTAACAGATCTCTGCTTTTTAAAATGGTTAAGTACTTTGAATTAACAGATATTTTAGAGAAACTATTAATTAAAAGCCACAGCAGATGGAACCCATTCCAGTCCTGACCATCATAAGATGTAGAACAGGCTCTTGAGCCAAGGGGACAGCAAAGATGCCAAGGCACCTGCACACATCTTCTAAGTCTAAGATGGTGAGGGGAGGAAGGAGCTGGGGGTTTGGGGGCCAGGCCAGATGAACTCTGAATTCACCCTGTGACCCAAGGAATATCCCTTCTGGGTCTGTAATTGGGGTCCCAAGTCCTGTTCTCACAGGTGATACCTCACCTCTGTTCTCTGTGCTTCCCAAAACTGTACATTTTAGTTTCAGACTCCTGCTCCTCCCTTGACACGAGGCCACTAGGAACCTGGCAAATGGGACCACCCTAGGCTGTAGGGAATCCTATCCATACAGCCCAGTACACCAGGGCCAAGATGATGTTCCAGAACCCATGAGTCACAGGTAGAGTTGACAGTGAGAGCCTGGTGTTCCCATCCCTGCTTGTGTTTCTCCTAGAAAGGGAGTAGGGGAGAAAAGGATCCACCCACCTGGAGATCAGAGATGTCCATTTTCTCCCGGACACTGAACTTCTGGCCCATGAGTCGCAGTTTGGGCACACAATAGAGCATCATGCTGTTGAACTGCAAGAAAGATGGCAGTGGGGAGGGGCCACAGGGGACCCGGATCAGCTTTGCTTTGATGTTGTAAAGTAGGACACATTTTTAAAAATATACACACAGGGGCCAGGGATTTCAGTGCACACCTTTAATCCTAGCACTCAGGAGACAGAGGCAGGGGGATCTTTGTGAGACCAAGGCCAGCCTGGTCTACATAGAGTTTCAGGCCAGTTGGGGCTACAGGGAGATCCTGCCTCAAAGAAAAAATAAACCATGCACACAGTCATTTTACTCTGTTATGTCACTGAGTGAGAAGACTATAGATGGTGGCTTTATTTTTGTCCAATTCCTAGTTTTTAGTTTGTCCACCATCCACATGAGCTCATTCTGTGATAAGAAAGCACTTTTGTGTGTACATCCATGTATGTGAGAGTACACGTGTATATACAAGGTGTATGTGCAGATGCATTTGTGAGGGGGCAGGGTGGGCACAGAGCCAGAGGCATGTTCCTCAGCTGCTGCTCACCTCTTAACGTTGTTTTTTTTTTTTTGAGACAAGGTCTGTTATTGACCTAGAACTAATAAGGAGGTTAAGCTGGTCAGTCAGTGAGTGTCAGAGATCCCCTGTCTCCTCCACACAGCTAGGATTACATGCATGCATCACCATGCCCAGCATTTTTACATGAGTTTCAGAGACTCTGGTCCTGATGCTTGCAAGGCAAGCACTTTCCTGATTGAGCTATCTTCTCAGCTCCAGAAAGCAAGACTTTTTAATGAGCTGTTGGAACATGAATGACTCTCACAATTGAAGCCAGACCAGTTTCATGGCATTTATGTACTGCTCTGGAAAAGTGGAACTATAAAAACAGAGAACAGAGCAGTACTGGTGGGGTGCTAGGGGAGTGCTCAACTATGCTGGGGCAAGACAAGGGGATTTGCCAGGGGATTCAGATGCTGGAATCTTGTACCTTGATTGTGATTACAACATTTTCATTTGTCAAACCTCAGAGCAAAATTGTCAAAGTACATATATACATATATATATATATATATATATATATATAGAGAGAGAGAGAGAGAGAGAGAGAGAGAGATTGAGCACACCCAAGGTTGTGTACTACGGCACAAATGCAAGTGGGGCGTCAGAGGACAACTTGTGGGAGTTGGTTCTCTTCTTCCGATCTCAGGGATCAAACTCAAGTTGTCAGGACCTTTTCCCAATAAGCCATCTCCCTCGCCCTAAAGCATAATTTGTAAACTTAGAAGCTTCCATGATGATGCAAGGGATATGAATATGAGACGCTTGAGAAAACCAGGGCAGAGCCATTGGCAAGAGACAGCCCAGCAGACCTAGCAGGAATGGCCACAGGAAAGCCTCCTCCTTGGGCTTCTGAGTGCTGCCAGTACTACCAAAGCCTTGAAGAGCCGAGTGGGGGAGGGTGTGATGGGGATGGCAGCCTGGCTCACCAAGAAGAGGTGTCGGTCCTGAGTGGTACCATTCTTAGCCGACAGTTTCTGGATCTGGCCCTCCTTGATCAGCTCGTTGGCTGGGTTGACGATGTCCTCCTCCCCACCCAGCTGCTCATGCACCTCCAGAAGCTTGTGCATCTTCTCCTGCAAGGGACGTGAGGCTCAGGCAGCTGCACAGTCACAGGGACCAAAAGCCTACTGGGACTGCTTGGGGCCCAGAGATGAGCAGAGCCTTGCCCTGTAACTGCACCCAGAGCCACATTGGAGCCATGAAATTGTTGCCAATGGAAAGGTAGGGAAACACAGGGTGTCAGGTGAGATGTGTATTAAAGGGGAACTAGAAGTACATTATGCAAAGAATAATAAAACCGCAGCTACCTCTGTGCTATGTGCTTGGGGAAGTCCTATATAATCTATGCTTTAACTAATAACTATTTCGTTCCAAACAAACTATGAGGTGAATGTCATTATTATCTCTGCTTTATAGACAAGGAAACTGAGGCATGCAGAGGTCAGTTGAGTGGCTATGAACTGGGCCACTCTACATGTCACCTTTCCTAGGCCATGGTGACTCAAGGAGTCACAGTGTCCAAAGTATGATGGGACAAGGTTAGAAGCTCATGACCCCCGTTCTTGGCTAGAAGCCAACACGACTCAAAGTAGATCCGAGGCTGTAGGACCCCGACAGTAGTGACACAGGCTGGGTCTGAATCTGCTAGGCTATGTTAGCTCTGTCCTTGGACTTAAGTGATTTCTGCCTGCTCACCTAGAATCAGGCAGATCAGGCTGGCCCTTCTGCCTCTGGCATGAATGCCAAAGGTGCAGATGGGCTAAATAACACATCATAGGGTTCACAGGGCACTGGGGGGACAGGGCAGGACCCAGGACATTGCAGAAACTGGCATGTATACAGAGGAGCTGGGTGTGTACCTAGTATGTCCTGGGGAGGTGAGCATGCATTTGGCTTGCACGGGAAGGGCAGGGCATATGCCTATCTGGCTAAGCTTGCATTTGATATTACTCGTGAGTACTAAGGTGTATACCTGGTGTGTGCAGGGGAAGCTGGGCGTGTATGTGCTCACTGATGGAGTCCACTTGGGGACAGTGGCAAAGGTGTTTTCTGACGAAGCCCACCCACCCTCACTTTCCCACACCACCCTCTACTCCCCCTGCACTTACCATCTTCCGAATGGCAGCGTTAGAGTGGTCAGCAGCTGTGGAGATGAGCTCCAAGGACCCTGCATGAGGAGGACCCAGTGAGCCTGGGTACCCAGTGGCTCCATGCCCTCTCACTAGAGAGGCAGATGCAGGAGCTACAAGGCACTCCTTCCTGAACTTGGCCTTTCCCAGCGTGCCCAGTGTTTGGCAGTACCTTCCCCAGAGCTTGCGTCCTCCTCTGATGCTAGGCAGAGACCAAATGCTGTGCTACTCTCTCTGTCTCTCTCCCCGCTTCCCTCCCGCTGCCTCTCCTCCTCTTGCCCGTCTCTCTCCAGTTCTTCATCTTTCTCTGTGTCTCTGCCCAGCCTTGGGGCTCTCAGCCTCTTCCAAGGATCCCTCAGCTTCGTGTCCACCGCCACTCACTCTCAGCATCCTTCCGGTCTGGGGCATCCCCAGGGAGCCTCTTCAGGTAGTCCTTGAGCAGCAGCTCATAGCGGGGGACCCTCTGTACAGGTTCCAGCATGTGGTGCTGCAGGGTCAAGTTCCCGCACACCTCTTGTTTCTAGGGGTTGGGACAGAGGACACATGTGGATCACCAGCCTTGTCCCTACTTCTGGCCACCACAGTCCCTAGGAGGCCACCTAGAGCTACCTGTTTTTCAAAACACAATTGGCATAGACCATACTTTACAGCTTGGGAAACTGAGGCTCAGAGATGCTAAGGCTTGATTAAGTGGACTCCAGTTGGAGAAAATAAGTGCAAGACACTACGTCCTCCCATGGGAGCAATTCCACACCCCCTCACACTCAGGTCCATTCCCCCTCTGCTGGGTGGAGGCCAACTGTACCCAGCTCTCCCACAGGAAACCAAACAGCATCCGACTCCTCATGCTTACAAGCCACGGAGTCCTTCCTGCACGTCCGCACGTGCTGAATGAAGGAGCGGGCAGGGCAAGCCGGAAGCATGGCGTCCAGTGCCTTCCCTGCACGGTTCTTGGTTCCCCACATTTCCCCTCTCTCCTCCAGATCGTAGCTCCGCTCGTGCCACACGTCAGTGCCTCCAGTCGCAGTCTAGACCCTCGACCCAGTGCACAAACACACCAGTGCTGACTGCTGCCACCCCACCCCGTCTGCTCACCTCCTGCTCTGTGATGCCTTGTTCCTCTGCCTGCACCATGCTCATGGCAGCTGAGAGGGTCTGCATTTGTCCCCCTGTCCACTGCCCTGCCTCCAGCAAGTCCAGGCCCCCACCCATACCTTCACCACACCCGCACCAGGGCCAGATCCAAGCTTTCAATGGAGATGGACTGAAAACTGCCTTGGGTACAACAGGGCTAGAAAGGTTCTAGTTTGCAACCATCATAGTAACTGTATTTTTCAGCAGCTAGGGAGATGGCTCATTGAGTTAAGTGCTTGCCACACAAGCATGAGGGCCTGAGTTCAGATCCCTAGCACCTTTGTTATAAAGATCTGATTGTGATGATGTTCACTTGTAATCCCACTGCTGGGAAGGGGAGACAGGAAGATGCTTGACGGTCATTGGTCAGTCAGCCTAGCAGAATCAGTGGCTTCAGGTGCAGGGAGAGACCCTGTCTCAAAAAATAACATGAAAAGGAGCTGGAGAGACGGCTCAGTGGTTAAGAGCACTGGCTGCTCCTGCAGAGGACCTGGGTTCAGTGCCCAGCAACCACATGGCAGCTAACAACTGCCTATAACTCTAGTTCCAGGGGATCCTACACCCTCTTCTGGCCTCTATGGGCATTGCCCCCCACTTACATAATGCAAACAAAATACTTATACACATGAATTAATTAATTTAAAAATAAAAGTATGAACTGAGCTTGGTGGAGCACACCTTTAATCCTGTCACTTGGGAGGCGGAGGCAGGCAGATCTCTGCAAGATGGAGGCCAGCGTGATCTACATAGCAAGTTCCAGGCCAGCTGGGGCTCAGGGAGACCGTCTCAAAATTATCAAGAACATAATAAATAAAATCTTAAAAGTCCATCATTGGGATAGCTTGTGATCCCTTAATATGGGCTGTGGGAAGACAGTGCTTGAGACAGACGCATGATATTCTTGATGGCAAGTCACTGCCTTGGGAGACATTCTCCTTCACACTCAGTGGTAGAGGCCACAGTGTCTGCAGATGAATTTCAAAAGACAGGAAAATCCTATTTCAAAAAAAGAGAGACTCAAACGATAATAATCATCGTACGTGTTTAGAGAAAATGGAAAACTGGACAGAATGTCTGTTTGTAAGTTTGTCCTATTTGTGCTGTGCATGTAAATCCCCTGAATCACCCTGTCTCCCCTTGGTACTGGAGTTACAGCACATGGGTGCTGGGGATCCAAACTCAGATCCTCACACTTACACAGAAAGTACTTTATATACTGAGCCATTTCTCCAGCTTCAAGTTGGTCACTTTTGCAAGTTTTTCGTAGATGTTCCAATCCCTCCCCCACAAAGGTTTATAATTTAAAATATGGTTTGGATTGAGCAAAGGAAATCTCCAGAAACCGTGGGAAACCTGCCATCATTCACTCCCATTTTGCCCAGGTCAGGGCTTCTCAGCCTTGGCCATGGACACTTGCATGAGAGAACTTTCTGTTGTGTGCTGTCCTGTGACCAGAGACCAGCACTACTCCCACCAGACACGAGAAGCAACCTCAGTTTCGACAGACATGACCCAGGTCCTGGGGAGAAACGGCACCTGCAGAGAATACCTGGATCGTACCGAGGTCAAGGGGCAGAGCCATGGACATATCTAGCAGGAAGTGTCCTGGGTGCTACCCACCATCACCGCAACATGATGCTGAGGCAGTCCATGCAGACAGCTGTCTGTCATCTCAGTTCTGGAAGTATCTCATCACCTAGTGGCGTGCTGAACCCAAAAACCTGGTCTGTCTCACGTGGACAGGGACAGTAGCCTGTGCAGGGGCTGGACACTGTTTTACTCTCTGGAGGGAGACGTTTGAGGAGCTCAAACAGGTCATCCTACTGTACCACATGACTGTATGAGAGGTCAGTGTCATAGCAAGTCCTGGGGGAAGGCAAACTCCGGGAGTGCCCTCCCCTATCCTGCAGCCAGAGGCCTGCAGGAAAAGTTAGCTGGTGGGCAGCCTGGGAAGGAAACCAGATGAGTCCCGATTCTGTCTTTTTCTGTTCTTAAAATAACAGGATAAGTATCAATTGGCCAAAGACAATTTGACAGAGGTCCTGTCCCTCGATCATAGAAGCAAGAGGTGAAGAAGGGGCAAGAGGCAGGGAGGACGGCTAAGAGGAGGAGGAAGAGGAGGAGGAGGAAAAGAAGAGGATGAGGAAGAGGAGGAAGAGGGGGAGGAGGACAGAAAAGAGCTGGGAGATGGTTTGGTGGGTAAAAGTGCTAGCCATGAAAGCCCAGCCACCCTAGGTTGATCCTTGGAATCAGGTGGCACATATGTGTAATCCCAGCATTCCTATGGCAAGACGTAGGGTGGGGTCAGGAGCTGAAGGGCCAGCTAGCTCAGAGGCTAGCACTGCAGCAGAAACAAGAGAGACCCTTTCTCAACAAGGTGGATGTAAGAACTAACTCTGGAAAGTTGTCCCTTGAGCTTCACACGTAACACTGTGGCACATGTGCACCCACATTTATACACACATACACACAGGAAGGAAGGAAGGAAGGAAGGAAGGAAGGAAGGAAGGAAGGAAGGAAGGAAGGAAGGAAGGAAGGAAGGAAGGAAGGAAGGAAAAGGACAGGAAAGGGAGTGGGAGGAGGAAGAAAGACAAACAGCAAACTTAAACGGGACTAGGCATCTGGAGCTTGGTTTAGAGAAGAGTTGGGGGACCTCAGCCACAGTCCCTCTTGTTGATTATTGATAAGACTTCAAAGAGAACATGCTTTCTGGGGAAAAAGTCATGCTGCAACTTATGTCCTGGAAAGTTGGCTTCGTCCTTTTTGTCCTATGGCAATACTGAGTCACACTGCCCACTTGGGTCTCTGGCACCACTCTCTGCCAGATCCACAGGGTTGCCCCCTGTCCACCCCAGTGTCACCTTTGTGACTACAGCTGCCCTGAAGGCTCAGGCTCCTGGGTGTGTGGTTAGAGCATACCAGTGGAGCTACTTAATAAGGTTGGCCTAGAATGTTCCATGGGGTGAGTGCCAGTAGGAAGGGTCCAAGATAAACCAAAGAGGGCGAAGGGGTCAACAGGAGAAGGAAGGGTTGGATTTAAGGGCATGGCTCTCTCCTGGGGACCTGCACTGAGTCAATTTATCTTGGGTTATCTTTAGGCCTCTAAATAGCTATTCCTTGCCCACCTCTGTGTCTGACCTAACACCCTGTGACTAACAGATAAAAAACCTTTTGTAATATATTAACAAAACTCTAGTTTCCACTAACCAAAAGCCTAAGAGTGCCATCAGTTAACGCCTGAGGCTAATAGCTGAGCCTTCTCTGCTTTGCTAGAACTGCCTTCTTAATGTTTCCACCAAAGTATTTGAAAAATGCTTTGATTTCTGATGTTATTTGTTCTGTTACTATAAAAACTTCATGAAACTGCTCCCATGTTTGAGCATTGAATTTGTAGTAACCTAAATCTCTGTTTCTAGGTCTTAGTCACTGATATTTGGGTACAGAATAAACTGCCGATTTATCCTTCTTTTTGATTTTTTAAAATTATTTTAATTTCATGTGTATGAGTGTAATTGCCTGCATGTGTGGGTGTATTCATGCTGTGCAATGCCCACGGAGGACAGAAGAGGGCATCAGATCCCCTGAAACTAGAGTTATAGATGGTTGTTAGCTGCCATATGGATAACTGGGAATCAAACCCAGGTCTTCTGCAAGAGCAGTCAGTGCTCTTAACCACTGAGCCATCTCTCCAGCCTCTTGATTTATCCTTTTTGAGATGAGAGTTGTGTTTTTGTGTGGACAGTGACTGGTGCCCAACATGAAGCCCCTGGAATGACCCACTTTTTACCAGAGGAGCACCATAATGGGAATGAGGTACCAGCATGGACCCCTGGAGCCCAGCCAAATGGTGGATTCCTCAGGCAGACTGTAGTGAGTTCTTTCTAGGCCTTGCTCAGACCTCCCTTGGCTTGTTTATTCTGAGCTGGTTGTTTAAGGATCCTATTTGGTAGATATCTTTCTAGTTTTGGTTTGCTTTCAAAATGTTTAGTTTAAGGTATCTATTTTGTTTGTTTGCTTTGAAAGCATTTTGGTTTCAAGATTCAGTTTGTCTTTTGTTTGTTTTCAGCCCTCTGAAGGCATGTTAGATTCTGACCATTTGTTTGTTAAACTTGTAAGCAGTCTTTTCTTTCTTTTATTTTTTTCCCCTCTCTGATCACTTCCCTCATAGCTAATCTAAGGAATGGAGAAATGTTTGGAGAAAACTGAACATATACTCTGTACTTTAGCTGGTTTTAGGTTTGATTAGTGAGTTAATTCAACTTGCAAGTGTAAAAACATAGGGAACTCTAACCAAAGGTAGTTTTCCCCTCAATGGGGAATATTTACTACCTCTAAATTGGTTTATTTTGTGTGATTAACCAAAAGTCCTAGGCAAGGGGCTAGAGAGATGGCTCAGCAGTTAAGAACACTTGCTGTTTTTCCAGGGGACCTGGGTTCAAATCCCAGCACCCACATGGCAGTTAACAACTGTCAAAACTCCAGTTCCAGAGGATCTGACAATCTCTTCTGGCCTCTGTGAGGACTGCATGCACATGGCTCACTTACATACACCCAGGCAAAACATTCATACACACAAAAATAAAAGTAATAATTAAATATTTTTAATTCCTAGGCAATAAATTTTAAAAATCACAAATGGGCAGCCTGAATTAATTGGAATGTAAAATCATCTGAAAAAGAAAAGGAAATGATAACATTGGTAATTTGCAATGATTAATAAGAACTCTAAAAACCATATATGAATTATAAGGGGATATTAAAAATAAATAAGAAATTAATTAAAACTTTTAGGAGTTCTATCAGAACTAAAGATAAATTCTGAGAATAATCCCTGCTCTCATTTCTTTCTCTGACTTCATCTTTTCATCTTTTTATCTCCTAGTGGACAAAATTCTTTACGGACATACATTATGACCTGTTTTAAGATAAAAGTTAGAAAAAAAAGAGATTCCACGCTATATTTAAAATTCCCACTTGTAGCCAAGTGTAGTGGAGCATGCCTTCAACCCCGGCACTCAGAAGGCAGAGGCAGGTGGATCTCTGTGAGACTGAGTCCTACAGTGAGTCCTCGACTAGCTGAGACTACACGGAGACCCTCTTTCAAAAAAAAAAATTTAAGATACCATTTGTAAAGGCCATTTTCCCATGGGAAGTTCTACTCACACTTGGATATGTCATTTTTTCCTTGAACAGCTCTTTTTCTTTTAACCCTCATGCTTAAGCCTTCATTAAAATATTGTATTTGCTAGTCCTAAAGTTCCTTTTAGTACTGAAGCCACAATTCCCATGTTAGTCTGAGTAGAGGTCCCAAAAAGCTTAGGGGAACTCATCAAGCTGCTCAGGATAACCACATGGTACTATGTCTCTGTCCCCTCACTGCTAACATTTGCTGAGGTCCGTCTTGAAGCATGGTTGGTGAGTGTCCATGTATGTCGCTTAGCTGATCTACCCTGTTAATCATGACTTTCATGTTACCTTGGGTTCCTTTGCTTCAGTTTTTCTGGCCAGAGACCTACTTGGTGTTTGTTAAGTACCATTGGCACCAAAAATATTAGTCCCCTAGCCTCATCCGTACTCTGCTCTTGGGTGAGATGGCATATGGCTTTCCCAGGGGACATCATAAGAGCTGATTCCTCAGATATCCTAAGCCATTCTCTTGCCTTCAAGAGAGCCCCTGAGACAGAAGGGGAGCACTGCTCCCCAAAGCAGCACATTCTGGATCTGAAACAGCAGATTAGGAATAGGTTCTTTTGTAGTTTCTTTTAATCTGATGTATTTTTCTTAAGACAGGGTCCCCTCGTAGCCCCAGCTGACCTGGAACACACTATGTAGCCCAGGTTGGCCTCAAACTCACAGAGATCTGCCTACCTCAGCTTCCTGAGTGCTGAGACTAATGGTGTCATCCACCACAGTATTAACCTGAAGTCTTAAAAGTGCCCCCTGCCTCCTTGCTGTCCTTCTCATCTCCCCTGCTTTCTGTAGTTACTAGATTAGACGGGAACTGCAGGCTTCCTTCTCCTATTGTGTTCTGAAGAACAGGCAGACTTCAATAACTTTTAAGGACAAAATAGATAAATTTAAACACTATATGTTCTCACTTTACCAGGGGTTTAAAAAAAAAGCTCGGTTATTGTGTATATATGAATGTCTTTAAACTTTACACTAGACAGAAGCACTTTTGATCCAAGGGCCTCTAGGGATGCTTAGAGGGAAAAATAGCTACCTGAGCATTAGTAATGACCAAATGATAAACAACTGCATGGGACAGGCCTGTGTTGCCTAATTCAAGATAAGAGACCAGCCAGCATTGCTAGATCTAGACAGGAAGTGTGTCCCAGACTGACACTGGGCCAGTAGATGATGTCTGACCCAAGAATCTCTATTTCTTTCCTTTCCTTTCCTTTTTCTTCCGGATACAAAACCAAGCATGGGAAATACAATGTAATGTCACTATATATTAAAAGAGAGAAAAACATCAACATTGGCCTAAAGTAACATTGAGAAAACCATTTTCATCAGTAAAGGCATCTCCCCCTCAGTTACTTAGCTCTTAAGAGACAATACCTTAAGTCTACACAACAAACTTCACCTTTTGCTCTTTTATGCTACTAAGCATTTCTCATGTATAGAGAAATAGGGACATAAATCTTCTACCTTTTGGGAGGACTGGGTATACCTAGATTTCCTGTAACGGTATCATGTATATCTAGGATAATTGTTTTCATGTGTTGTTTGAGACAAAACTGTAGCGAGCTGTGATCCCTCAGTTTTTCATTCATTGCTATTGCGTGCTAAGATTATTATTTTTATCTTTGGCATGCCCGGTGAAAATGCACGTACATGTTTATAAATGTGAGATTGGGGTGATACATCAAAAGGCCTGATATATATTTATACAGCATTATAAAACTGGGTGCTCTGAGCATCTTAAAACCTATTAAAATATATCTTTGGGTCTATTAAATATTTCATAAAATCTTAAAATGCTAATTGTTTATGTAAAACAGCATTCATTGTGTCTTCATTAACTATAAATGATAATGTTATACATAGAGATTTTGATAAGGATTTCCTTCCAAAACAGGTTCTAAATAAATATATATGATTAAAATTTTATTTCACTTCTGTGATAGTCATGGGTAACACACAAAAAAATCACGATTTCTTGCCAGGTATGGTGGTACATGCCTTTAATCTCAGCACTCAG
Organism: Eospalax fontanierii; assembly: GCA_035773235.1. Lineage (NCBI taxonomy): Eukaryota > Metazoa > Chordata > Mammalia > Rodentia > Spalacidae > Eospalax > Eospalax fontanierii. The sequence continues at coordinate 62,443,463 of CM069526.1, read as the reverse complement.
GAGGCAGAAGTAGGCAGATCTATGCGAGATGGAGGCCAGCCTGGTCTACATAGTGAGTTCTAGGCCAGCTGGGGCTATAGGGAGACCCTGTCTCAACAAAACAAAACAAAACACAAACAACCATGCACCATGCCTCCTCCTCCTCCTCCTCCTCCTCCTCCTCCTCCTCCTCCTCCTCCTCCTCCTCCTCCTCCTCCTCCTCCTCCTCCCCCTCCTCCTTCTCCTCCTCCTCTTTTTCTTCTTGAGACAGAGTCTCAATATTTATCCCTGGCTTTAAAATATTCTTTTTAAGAATATTTTATTTATTTACTTTTTTATTTGTTTGAGTGTATTGCCTGCATGTTTGTAAGTGCACCTGTGTCATGCAATGCCCATGGAGGTCAGAAGAGGACATTCAATCCCCTGGAACTGGACAGTTGCTAGTTGCCATGTGGATGCTGGGAATCGAAACTAGGTCCTCTGCAAGAGCAACCAGAGCTCTTAACCAATGAGTCATCTCTCCAGTTCCTAAAATATTCTTCATACAAAACCGTTAAATGTAAGTTTTTTTATTAAGGCCAGACTACATATAAAATAACGGATATATACGTTTGCTAAAGATCTTTGTGTTAAGTTTCCCTTTCACAGCGAGGATCACAAGAAACACAATTCTAACATGCAGTAACATTAAAAATTTTGCTTTTTTTAAACCTTTATGTTTGATTACGTATGTATGCATTGTCAAAATGTGCTTATATAATTTTAAATATCATTTTACCTGATATCAAATTGGCTGGTAAGTAAGTACTCACTGTAGACTGTTTGTTAAACTGGCCCAGTTCTCCTTTTTCCTTTGGAAAAACTAAAATTTTAAGGAAAAAAGTCTCAACTCTAACTGACCGAACAGGCTGAGTAAGCTTAGCCACCTGCCTAGTGTGCTCAAAGAAGTGTTGGGATAGTGGCAAAGTTCCAAGAAAGGCTGTTTAATCAGTGTGAACATTGGTGAGACCAGCTGAGGAGCTGATGGCCTACATCTTTCTTTGAGAGAATTAATATGACTTTTTCATTTTAAATTTAAAAATCTTTTGGGTTTGGTTCTGTTTTGTTGGGGTTTTCTTGTTGTTGTTGTTTTTAGACATAGTCTCCTTGTAGCCCCAGCTGAACTGAATCTCACTGTGTAGACCAGGCTGGCCTCAGTATCACAGAGATTCACCTGCCTTTGCATCCTGTGTGTTGGGATTAAAGATGTGTACCACCATGCCCAACTTTAAAAAAAAATTGAGTCTTTGAGAATTTCATACTCTGTCCTTTGACCATCTTCAGACCCCTCCCCATCTATCCCCTCTCTCTCCCTGACTTCATGTCCTCCACTTTCTTTAAAGCCTATCAAGTCTAATTTGTGTTCCCCAAATGCTCTTGGGTGTGGGTCTGTCCCCTAGAGTCTGATCAGTCCACCAGGATTCCAATCCTTACAGAAAACTGACTGTCCTCCTGCAGCAGCTATAAATTGCCAACAGATACAAAGCTAGGCTGGGCTTCTTGCCTACCTCCATCATCCATACTGGGTTTCCATTTGACTTGGGCTTGCAAAAACATGTTTTTTAAAAAAAGACAAATATACATAATATAGTTCTGGTCAGAATTGTAATTTTATGTTGACATAAGTTAAAGTGGGGGGGGGTGTTCTCTGGCTTTATTTTTGAGATAGGGTCTCATGTAGCCTAGGTGGGTACCTAACTCCCTGTGTAGCCAAAAATTACTTTGAGCTTCTGATTCTCCTGCCTTCACCTCCAAGTACAGGTATTACAGTCATGCACATTGCCACGGTGCTGGGGATCAAACCTGGAGCCTCATGTGTATTAAGTAAGCACTCTACCAACCGAGCCACATCTCCAACCCTGCTTGTTCTTCCCAACTGTTTAGATCATAAACGTGCATCACTATGCCTGGCTTGAATCCAGGTTTATCGAATCATAATTTGTGCTGCTGGGCCTTGGTTTTCCCATCTGCAGAATGAAAACAGTCATTTATCTCTAGGAGTTATTGTTAGTATCAAAACCTCAGTCAAGCATCAAGACAATTCTAACATTTTACTGAATTGTTCTGAAATTCAAATTTTCAGTAACATTATCCATTATTTTTTGAAGGGTGGGGAATGTAGCTCAGCTGGGATAGTACTAACCTAGCATGCACAAACTCCCAGGTTTGATCCCCAGCGCTGCATAAACCAAGTATGGGTGGTGCATGTCTGAAATCCCAACACTCAGGAAGTGAAAGTAGGAGGGTCAGAAGTTCAATGCCATCCTTGGCTACGTAGATGGCTCAAAGCCAGTCTGAGCTAGAAACTCTGTCAAAAAAAAACAAACAAACAAAAAACCCCCCACACAAATCTTTTTGAAGTAAAAAATAATGTGCATATGTCACTTCCTGCAGTCACCTACCTGAATGCTGTGGACGACGTCCTTAAACTGCAGAGAACGCTGGGTCCACGTGCTCACCAGGCCAACGGCCCTGTCGAAGTTCTTGACATACTCGCCATACATCTTCAGGAAAGGAGCCAGCTTCTGCAGGATGTCTCCCAGTCGGGGGTTTGTGCCCCTGAGTAGAGGAGTAAGATCCTCAGAGACACAGCCTGGGTGGGTTGGGGCTGACTCCTAGTGCTGTGTGATGGTGTGATGGCACATTGGTCACCTCTCTGAGCCTATTTCCTCCCCTACATCTTGTGGGGTAGTAACACAATGGAGACTCACGGAGACGGCATCTATAAACTTGTTTACAATGCAGGTTGAGGACCAGGATCCAGACACAGGAGGTCTCAGGTGCTGCCCCTTGAGTGAAGGCCACAGTTGTCAAAGAAGGTCAGTGCAGTGCCATTTTAAATGAGCACAGATTAGAAATGATGGTCTGGGCTGGAGAGATAGCTCAGGGATTAAGAGAACTTACTGCTGTTGCAGAGGGCTGGAGTTCCGTTCCCAGCACCCACAGCAGGCAAATATAACTATAACTACAGTTTTTGGGGATCTGATGCCTTCTCACTTCTGCAGGCACCTGCATGCACCTGATGTGTATAAACTCATGCAGGCACAAATAATAAGTAAATGAATATAATTTTTTAAAGTGGTGGATCTATAAAATGCTACCAAAAGAAGATTTTGCAGTACCAATGATGAGAGCTTACTAATGCATTGTACAGGGCTGTGCAAATACATTCTAAGAAGCAGAAAATATATGAACTGTTCTGTGGTAATTTTCTCTGAACTGAAACATTCCCCCCAGGAAGGAGGCATATTAAGACTCAGAACTGAACTGAACATCAGAAAGTTCCTGAAACTTACAATGTTCACAAGGCCCCTCCCCAAGGTTATACAAGCAGTAACAACTGTGCTCTGGAGAAGATTTTTCACTCAGCTAAGCTGCATACAAGCTATGCAGGGAGCTCTATGATGCAGTTTTGATGAGTCCTCCCCTGCTGGAGCTGCCTTTAAGTCACCTATGCTCCTGTAAGTAACCCCAGTACACTCACTGGTTCAACTAAGCTAAGCTAGCCTTTGGCGGAAATCCATCCCCACCCCCTCTCTGTCATTAGTCCCTAGCTGCAGGTTGGCGGACATTTGTTCACATCTCCACAGGAAAAGTCTCACAATAATCTTTGATCTTAGAACTCTGTTGGAGATTTGTTCTCAGTAAATTACCAAATCAAAGAAAAAAGACACAAACATGAAGCCATCACTGGGTTACTGCTATTGAACTGTGCAAACAGGCTTGATTTGTAAGGGGTGTCAGGCCAGCAGCTGGGTACAGAGTCATTGTTATTAAAGGACTGGGAGGTCCTGTGTGCAGTTATGGTAGGGTCTCCAGGGAATAGAAGGAGAAAGGCTGTGCTGCCAGACATGGACTTTGTCATCAGGAGGCCACACCCAGCCCTGACAGCCTTGGGGACACAGTGAAACTTTGCTTGGACACTGTTCTGAAGATTCACAAGGTGGTCCAGGCACACACCGAGGCAGGGGTGACAAGACACAAAACCCCTGCCCAAGCCAGGCTCAGGGGACATGAAAGGGATATCAGGCTGTAAAGGACCGTAGGCAAATTTAAAGCCTCCCAGAATGCAGGGGCACACGGTAAGAACTGGCAAGCTAGGGCCTTGCCTGTGCATTGCATTAGTTGAGGCTTGTAGCTCTGACTAAAAACAGGCAGAGGAGCTGGAGAGATGGCTCAGCAGTTAAGAGAACTGGCAGCTCTTGCAGAGGACCTGGGTTCAGTTCCCAGCACTCACATGGTGGCTAACAATCGCCCACAACTCCAGTTCCAAGGGAATCTGACATCCTCTTCTGACCTCCTCTGACACTGCATGACACAGGTACACTTCCATACATACAATACGCTCTTTATACATAAAACAAAAGTAATAAATAAAATATTTTAAAAACGGGCAGAAACTGGGACTGGAAAGATGGCTCAGTAGTTAAGAGCACTGATTGGTCTTGCAGAGGATACAGGTTCAGTTCCCAGCATGCACAAAGTGGCTAACAACCACCTGTAACCCCCAGTTCCAGGGGATCAGATACCTTCTTCTATGGGCACTGCAAGCACGTGGTACACTTACATCCATGCAGGCAAAACACTCATACACATCAAATAAAACAAAAGAAATATATATTTTTTTAAATTTTAAAACTAGGCAGAAGAATGTTGGGGACAGATGGAGGGCCCTGGTCCCACTGCTGGGGAGAAATGTCTTTTTTAAAAGCAAAGATGGAAACAAACTAGAAAGGAAAATAAAACCCTCAACACCCTTCCCGTTTTGCTTCCAGAAGTCAAATCTCATCCAGATCCACAAACTTGGAGACAGTAAGTGGCCAGTCTGGGTCACTAGCCAAGAAGAGGTGGGGCTGGGAGTTGGACCTAGGAACTTGCCCAAGTTATCGTAAGACAGCCCCCACCCCTGTGCCTCCAGAGATTCCAGGTAGATGAACTCCAGGTTTAGGGGCCCTGTGCGTGGCCACGGACCACACTTACCACTCCTCTGTGATTCGTGTCTGCAGCTCTGGCAGCAGGAAGTGCCCATGGAAGCGGTAGATGGAGGAAATGTTAGAGAAGATGCCGGTGGTAACTTCCGGCGGGATCCCTGCTTCTGTCAGCCTGGTGCAGAAAACCTGGGCACAGAAATGCCCACAATGGCCACTGAGTGTGGGCTGATGTCCGTGGACATCTCCCACAGTAGTGGGTGTTTGAGTTTCCTTGATCTTAAAGTATTTATTTTACTTTGTTTCGTAGTATGTGAGTATGTGTGTGTATGGTACACACACATGTGTGTGCACACACAGAGGCTAGAAGAGGACGTTGATTTCCTGTTCTATTACTCTCTACTGTATTCCCTTGAGGCAGGGTCTCTCACTGAGTATGGAGCTAGGCTGGCAGCAAGCAAGCCCCAGTAGTCTTCCTGTCTCTGTCTCCCCATAGTGCAGTGGTTACAGGTGTGTGCTTTTTACACGGATGCTAGGATTTGTGTTTTGTTTTGGTTTTGTTTATTTTTTGGGGGGGCATTGAGACAGGGTCTGAGACAGCTAGCCTAAAACTTACTATGTAGACCAGGCTAGCCTCGAATTCACAGAGATCTACCTGCCTCTGCCCCCGGGGTACTCAGATTAAAGGTATGCACTACCATGCCTGGCCACGACTGGCATTCTTGCATGGGTTCTGAGAATTGAACTCAAGACCTCTTACATGTAAGGCAAGCAGTTTACCAACTGAGTCATCTCCCCAGGTCCCAGAAGCCATTTGTGCCATGAAGAAATGTTCCCAAAAGTGAACAAACAAAACTTCTGTCCCAGAACCATAAGCCCTGAGAGAAAAAAATAAATGTTTTCAGGGCAGACTTCACTTTACCCGAATTTTAGTATATAAGCCATTCCTACTCAAAGCATAATGCTCAGCCAACATGCAGTGATTCATGGTTTGCTTCTGAAATTGCCCACTGAATTCTGGGTGTAAACAGAAGTGTTCTCAGCCCTGCTGCTTACCTGATCCAGAAGGTGCAGCCTCTTCACATAGGCCTCCTCTGTGTTCAGGAGCTCCTGGGCAATGTGGAACAGCTTCTGTGAATCAGAGCACTGCGGAGAGAGGGAAGCAGCTTACCTGGCGGCTGTGCACTAACAACTCTACCCACAGTGCGCCAGATTTCGCAGGGGACTGGAGGGCAGAAGGAGGCTGCTGGGATCAGAATGTGGGACTGGGTTCTTTTAGATATTTCCATGGAGGATTCTGGGAAAAGTACAACATTTTCTGTCAGTCTCCCAAAGGCTACAGATGAGACTCTACCTTCCTGGAGATTTAACTACAGAGCAGTCAGGGCAACCACATCAGAATCCACTGCCGGGTTGGGTTGTGACTCAGTGGAAGAGCATTTGCCTACCATGCACAAAGCCTGGGGTTTCAGGGACAGCAACACACACACACACACACACACACACACACACACACACACACACCTGCTTCAGAGTGACATCAACAAGCTGTTGATCTTTCTTCCTGTTCCTTCACAGAGATACAGAGAACTACACAAAGGCCAGGAAACCTATGTGAACTGGAGACACTAGCTGGGAAGTTACAGCACGTACATGTGTAAAGCCAGGAAAAGGTCTCAGAGGAACGTATAGAAAAATCAGTAACAATGGGTTTGCCTGTCTTAGTCCATTTGTTTGGCAGATAAGAAAATGCTTGTGAATGAAGGTTTGTAAACAACTGAAATTTATTCCACAGTTGAGGAGTCAAGTTTAAAGCACCAGCAGCTTTGGTATCTGGTGAAATCACAAGTCTAGTCTCTATTTCAAAATGGAGACTCCAATGCCCACACTCACTGGGCAGAAGGATGAAGGGGATGAATGTTGCGTCAAGTGGCAGCAGAACAGAAGGAACTCACAAACTCCGTTCCTCTCTCTTTTTATTGTGCAGTGCTAGGGACTGAACCCTGAGCTTGACACACCCTAAAGCAAGCACCCTGCAGCTGGCCTATATCCCCAGACTTTCCTCCCAATTTTCTATGAGGGCCTTGATTCCATCCTTGAGGGTTCCATCCTCAATACTTAATTACCTCCTAAGGGAGGTGTATATCACATTGGTGAGGAGATTTTAGTACATGAATTTCGTGACGCACATTCAGTTTATAACAGTGCTTTTCAATGTTCCTCCCTCTAAGCAGCATGAGAGACAACTTCCCATACCAGGGCTCCTCCCACACCAGGGCTCCTCCGACACCGGAGTTCCTCCTGCAGAGTGGAAACAAGACAACCAGGCACCCATAGCTTTGGCTCCTCTGAGGACTGCTCAAGGGACTTTGTACTGTAGACTATTTCCTGAGTAGAATGCAGGTGAGTTCAGTACCAGAGTGTGAGTGCACCTAAAAACAAAGTCTAGGCCCACTTTAAAGTTCCAGTTCCTTAGGCAGATGCCAAGGATCTAGAAGTCAAAGAAGGTTCCAGAGGCTCTGAGGCCTCCAGCTATGCTGATTGTCTTCCCCTGCATAAAACCAGCACACAATTGGGTGATTTCTTCAAATGCCCCAATTCCAGCCAATATATATAATACACACACACACACACATACACACACACACACACACACACACACACACACACAAAAAAAAAAAAACACATACATATATATACAAAGAAGCAGAATACTATGGCCCCTCAGAGAAACAAAACCAACCTCCTAAAACTGATCCTAAAGAAACATAGATCTGGGGATGGAGAGGTGGCTCAATCAGTAAAGCACCTGCTGCACAAGCCTGAGTTTGATCTCCAGAACCCAGGTAAAAAGTCAGGCATGGTGGCATGTACTTGTAATCCCAAGCCTGGGGAGGTGGAGACAGGTGGATCCTTAGGGCTCACTGGACAGTCTGCTTAGATGAATCAGTGAGTCTCAGCTTACCCCCGAAGAATTACTCTCAGGGTTGTCCTCTGTCCTCCACACACAAGCATGTGCATCCACTCAGACATGACCACACACATACACACACAAACATACAAAGAAACACAAATCTAGAAGTTGCTTGAGGAAAAAAGTTCATATATTTACCATATATGTTCTCAAAGACTTTAAATAAAACACAAATGTCAAACAAAAAAAATCAAGAAATGATGCAACAACAGAGATAAAAACAAAACCATCTATAAGAATGAACATCCTGGGGTTGAGTAACCTGTGAAACTCACAGTGGGGGTCATCCACAGACTCAAACTGCAGAGAGAGCAGCTAACTTAAGAGCAGTCACTTAAAATCACAGCCAGAAGAACCAAAACAAGAGAGAAGGAGGAAAAGCGCTGCGATTTTAAGGGGCAGGGAACGCCATCAGCAAAACCGAGGTCTGCACGTGGGGGCCACAGAGATGATACACAGAAAGGCGGGGTTTCACCTGCTGACATGCTGACTGAAGGCTTCCCAAATCAGAGGAAATAAATGAATACACAAATTCAGGAAGCGCAAAGAACTCCAGTTAGAATAAAGAAATATCCAGTCATGGGGAGCACCTATGTTCATAATCCTGGTATGAAGCTGAGGCAGGAGGATGGTGGGTTTAAGGTCAGCCTAGACTACAAAGAGAGATCCTGTGACAATTACACACACACACACACACACACACACACACACACACACGGAGTTATAATCAAAGAGTCTAAACGTCAAAGCCAATATTAAAAGCAACACAAGAAAAATCAGTTTGTCTCATATGCAAGGGCTTTCAAAAGATTGCTAGAGGATTTCTCAAGGGAAAGTTTGGTTTTACTTGGTGGCGCATGCCACCAACCCTGACAACCTGAGTTTGATCACCAAGACCCATACCATAGAGAGTTAGTTGTCCTCTGACCTCTATATGCATATGTGAGATGTGCATGTCCCCCCCAACCCACATAAATACATAAGCAAAATGTCAAAAAACGTTTCCAGAAAGTTTGGAGGCCAGAGGGAGTATAATGACATATTAAGAGTGCTGAGAGAAAACAGTGTTAACTAAGGATATATAGTAGACAAAACAGGAAAATTAAGACCTTCCCCAAGCCGAGCACGGTGGCATATGCCTTTAATCCCAGCACTGAGGAGGAAATGGAAGACAGATCTCTGGGGTCCAAGGCCAGCCTGGCATACAAAGGAGTTCTAGGTTAGTCAGGGTTACATAGTAAGACCCTGGGTTTGGGTTTGTTTTTTATTAAGACTTTCCTCACAAAACAAAAGCTGAGGGAGATCAGTACCACTAGACCTGCTCTGCAGAAGATGACAGAGACAGAGTAAGTCCTGGGGATAGAGGATAGGTCATCAGTTAAGAAAGCTTGCTGTGCAATCATGAAGACTAGAGTTCAGATACCAGCAGGCATGTATAAAGCTCAGTGTCTCACATACACTTATAACCCAGCTCTGAGGGAGACAAAGACAGCAGCATCACTGAAGCTTGGTGACTTTAAGTCCAGTTCAGGTTCAGGGAGGGACCCTGCCTCAAAGGAATAAATAGGGAGTGATAGAGGAGGACAACGGGTGCCTTCTGGTCTCTGTGTGCAGAGGCACATGCGTGCGCACACACGCACACACATGCACACACACGCACACACACACGCACACACACAGATAAATAAGTAATAATATTTTCTAAAAGAATGACAAAAGGAATCTTTCAAGTGGAAGTGTTAGGGTGGGGATTGGGTATAGTTCACGCAGTAGAATGCTTGCCTAGCACACATGAAGACCTGGGTTCAATACTAGCATTGTACAAACTGGGTGTCATAGCATACTTGTTATCCCAGTGCTTAGGAGCTAATTATGAGTTTGAGGTCAGCCTGGGATACATCATGAGACCATCTCAAGAAATAATAATAAAAGAAACTCTGGGAACTAGAGAGATGGCTCAGTGGTTAAGAGCACCAGCTGCTCTTGCAGAGGACCTGGGTTCAGTTGCCAGCATCCACATGGCGGCTAATGACTGTCTATAACAGTTCCAGGAGATCTGACACCCTCTTCTGACCTCTGTGGGCAATGCACAACATGGGTACACTTACATGCAAGCAATGCCCTTGTACACATAAAAAGAAAAAGAAATAATAATAAGACACTTTAAATTCATGTTCATTGGTCTATAACATTTAAAGATGAATTTGTGACATCAGTGACACAAAGAAGAGGTAGTAGAAAAGACGAGTTTGTCGTTAGTTTCAAATCAAATGTTTTAGTAATTACAATGGTAACAACAATAATAACAACAATGGCATATCCACAAAAGGAAATTAGGAGAGAATCAAACCGTATTACTACAAAAATCCATGAAATGCAAAGAAAGGCAGTAAGAGAGGGAAAGAGAGATACAAAAGGTAACCAAGCACACAGAGCAACTTTAGAAGTGGCCTTCACATGTCCTTTCCATTCAGTAGCCACTTTATATGTAAATATATTAGCCCCTCAGAAAGAATACACAGGTTGGCTGAATGAATCAAAAACTGCTAAAGCTGGGTGTGCTGGCATACACTGTAATCCCAGCACTCACGGAGACTGAGGCAGGGAGACTGAGAATGCAAGTCAGTCCAGGCTAGGTAGTAAGTTCTAGGCCAGTCTGAGGTACACAGTGAGAACCTGTCACATCATACATGCACAAACATGCACACACACACACGCACACTCCCCATCCAGGACTGGGAGTGTTGCTTGATGGTAGGGTACTCGCTTAACATTCATGAGCTGTGGGTTTAATCCTAGGCACCAAGAAATAAATAATAAAAACAGTATCCAATTAACTTTATGCTTTGTTTTATTTTGACTATTTGAGACAGGATCTCATGTAGCTTAGACAGTCCTCAAACTCCCTATGTAGCTGAGAATGAATTCAAACTTAGGATCCTAGGATTAGAGGTGTGCACCATCATGCCTCCTTTCTTTATGGTATTCACAAGAGACTCATTTTGTACTTTGCATATAAGGACATGGGCTGAAAGTGAAAAGAATGAGGGAAGATATCCCATGTAAGTGATAACCAAAAGAGTAGGAACAGCCATATTTATAATAAGCAAAACAGGCTTGAAATGAAAAACAAGAGGCAGGAAGATGGCTCAGCAGGTAAAGTCACCTGCCACTAAATCTGACAACCTGAGTTCAATCTCTGGGACCTCTATGGTTAAAGGAACTACTCAACTCCACAATCTTGTCCTCTGACCTCCACCCCCATGCTCAAACACCCACACACCCCACACACAGAATAAATAAATATTTTTGCTTTTTTGTTTTGTTTTTTGAGACAGGGTCTCACTATGTAACCCTGGCTGATCTAGAACTTGCTATGTAGACCAGCATGGCCTCAAATTCACAAAGATCTGCCTGTATCTGTCTCCTGTTTAAAGATTAAAGACCTGTGCCACCATGCCCAGCCTAAATAAACATGTTTTTAAAAAATTAAGTAAAATAACAACTACAAAAAGCATTATATAATGATAAAAAGTCACCAAGAAAGTATAACAATATATGAAACAAACTGTGAAAGAATTGGAGGGGGGATAGCTAGCAACAAATTAATAGAAACCTCGATATTCCACTTTCTATAATGGCTAGAGATCAGTAAGAAATTAGAGGCCTTGAACAACATGATACCTAATGGTGCCTAACATAACAGTCCCACAAGAACACCACAACATGACAAACATTCTTCAGGATAGACCACATAGAGACACAAAATAAGTCTTAAGAAATTCAAGAAGGCTGAAATTAGACAAAATATCTTTAACCAAAAAACAACAAGGAACTCCGCAGATATAAGCAAATTAAACAATTACTATTACACTCAGGAGGAAGTGACAGGGGCTCCCTAGGCAAGCTGGCTAACTAGACCAGTCAAATTAGAGAGTTCCCAATTCAATGAGAGATCGTGCCTCAATAAAATGGAAAGTGATCAAAGAAGACACCCAGTGTCTCCACATGCACACACACACAGTGTATATGCACCCATATACACACATGCCTACATACATATGAACATGCATACATATAGGCCTGCACACCACACATATACACTCTCAAGACAAAGAAAGAAGAGCTGGGGATGGTGGCACATATCTTTAGTCCCAGCACCTGGGAGACAGAAGTAGGCAGATCTCTGTGAGTTCCAGGCCAGCCTGGTCTACATAGTGAGTTCTAGACCAGCCAGGGGCACATAGTGAGATCCTGTCTCAAAACAGAAAAAATTTCTGAGGACATAGCTCATTGGTAGAGAACTTGTCCAGCATGTACAAGGCCCTGAGTTCCATCTCCAGCATCAGAAAAAGAAGAAAATATTAAAAAAAAATTAAATCTTAAAGCAACAAATGAACTTTACATGTCAAGAAACTATAAAAACATGAGTAAGCTAAGTTCAAAGGGAGGCTGGAAGAAAGAAGGAAGGAAGAAAGATGCGGATAGAGATAAGTGGAACTAGAACGGAAAAACAGTAGAGAGAAGCCGGCCAACAGAGCTAAAGTTGGTTTTCTGAAAGATCAAGAAAACTTACAAACTTTATCTAGGTTAACAGAGAAAAGAGAGAAGACTCAAATTACTAAAATCAGAAATGGATGACATAAAAATAAAAAGGTTATAAGAGAATATTATGAGTAATTATAAGCAATGAGCTATACAACCTAGAAAAAAAATCCTCAGAAACACTAAGCTATAAAGGCTGAATCATGAAGAAAAAAAATATCTGAAAAGATCAATGATAAGGAACATTCAATCAGTAATTCCAAACTTCCCAACAAAGAAAAAGGGACCAATGGTTTTACTGGAGAATTCTACCAAATATTTAAAGAATTAACAACAATGAATGAAAGCTCTTGGTGAAAAAATCAAAGAGGAAGAAATCACATGCCAGTATCATGGATGAACATGCCCGAGGTATCAGGGGGCCCAGACTGGTCTTTCCTGGCAGATTCCATCACAGGAGTTCTGCACGTGTGGAACAATATGTGGGTGCCATTCCTGAGTACAAGGTACGGATGTCACACACCATAAACCTCCAGCCCCTCCCAGGAAAGCCTCAACACTGCACCTTCAGAGGAGGAAGGAGAGGCCTACCTGAGCCAGGCTGACATCTTCGTTGGCCCTGGAAGGAGTGATCTTGGGGTCATGCTCCTGGCCCATGCCACTGTCCATCTCCTTCTGGAGGTTGTTCTGTGGGGCTTGGCTATCCATAGCTGTCTCAGGGTGCAGTCTCAGAATGGCAGGGCCTGGGTAGCCCTCACCACCCTCCTCACAGGGGAAGTTCTCACTGGCCACACTGGAGGATGGGCTGTCAATCCCGCTGTCCCGGTTGGGGATCTTAATGCCACTTGGCTCTCCTAAGGAGTTGTCCCCTGCTGCAGCTGGACTGCCAGGAGCCCCTTGATAGCCACTTTGCCCAATGGGCAGTGCTCGAAGCTTCCCCAGTGGAGAAGGCCCAGCACCTGGTACCCCAACAGGAACAATGACTTCTTCGGGGGCTGAGGAGTTCCCACCCAATTCCATCTTCACAGCCAAACTCACTGGGCTCTGCAGGAGATTGACCAGGGGCTTCCTGTTGTAGAGAAAGAAGCAGGGTTAATGCAGTCACTGAACAGAGTCCCCGCCCCCGAGTCAGCCTCAGTCAGGGGAGGCAGGGGAGGCTGTGTTGGAAATACTTCCCTATAACACCCATTGTGTTTGGGAGGGTCCTAGCCAAATAAGCTTTGAGGGAATGGCAAGGGGAACACGTTTTATTTTTAAAGTAAGGGTTTTTTTCCTACATAAAAAGTAATCTGAGGGTCTGGGGAAATGGCTCATTGGGTAAAGTGCTTGCTCCTGTGCAAACATGAGAACCTGAGTTCAAATACCCATCGCCCCGGTAAAAAGCTGTGTGCAGTGGTGTGTGCCTGTAATCCCAGTGGAGAGACTTATGAGGGGAGTGCAGTGGGATCCTGGGAGCTCAGAGGCCAGCCAGTCTAGCTGAATGAACTAACTCCAGTGAGAGACCCTGTCTCAAGAAATAAGATAGAGGAAGACACCTGGTGTTAACCTCTAGCCTCCACACATGTATGTACAGGTGAGTACCCCATACACACATACTCATACACACACACAAAAGCAATCCTGTGGAATAGTGCAAAGGTCCTGTGATGTGGGACTACTGTCTTTTCAATACACCTAAAATATATGCGCAGAACAGTGACAGCAACCAGCAGGAAGACGGCGGCTTCCGTTTATAACGCACCTTCAGGTCATCAGAACTCTTCAACCCTGACTTTCCCAGAAGATGAAGTCAGTGTCTCAGGCACTATGGCTTCCTCACACTCACACACCAACCTGGCACACCAGTCAGGAGACAAAGTCAAGTCAATTCCTAGAACTCAAGGAATTTACCAGGCACACTGAGAGAAGACTGGACCAGAGAGAGATAGACAGTCCCTGAAGTGTCTTCCTGATGCAGAGATACAGCTTCAAGGGAACCATGGGGGCTGCAAATGATGGTTACTTACTTGCTATCCAATGCTGTAACCCTCTCCTATGAGGCTGTCAAGGGTTGATGGGCAGGTACCTGAGTGTTCTATTGAAAATCACTTGTCCAGCTGGTTGGAAGTGGAGCTTAGTAGATACTGGAAAAACACAGAAGAGAGGGAGGGGCTTTTGGAATATCCCAAGGCCCCAGTTCTAAAGGGAGGAGCATGTCAGGCTTCCACCCAGCACAGCAGACCCAGAGCAAGACACAGGTATCCACAGGGTGGATGTAGAACACAGAATAGCCCATCCTCGGCCTCCAAGGACATATGCATAGTCCAAGAAAGCCAGGTTGGGAGCTAGAGAGATGGCTCAGTAGTTCAAAGCACTGGCTCTTACAGAGGACCCAGGTTCTGCTCCCAGCACCCACATGGTGGCTGACAACTGTCTGTAAGGGTGTCAGTACCCTCTTCTCAGCTTTGCATTGCATGACACAAGTACACCTACATACACGCAGGCAGAACATACATATAAAATATAAATACATACATACAAAAATACATAAGTAAATAAAAAGTTTTAAAAAGAAGGCCAGGTTGGCACCAATGCCAGTGTCCAGGGATAAGCAGTTCCCTGCAGTCAGGGATCACCAGGACCATGTTGGCAGTGCCCAGATTTAGGAGAGTGTGGCAGACCACAGTCCTCCCTAGCCCACACAGTCACCCAGGCACACTCCCAGCACACATGGCAGAGTCCCCCACACTCACTCATAGTAGTGACCTAAGCATTCATGTAATAACACTGATATACTGTAGCTCATTTACACATACTCATGCTACCAGATACACCCCGTGACACACTTGCACAGCGGCCCCACCACACACACACAGTCAACACACTCACATGATGCCCCATTGTCACTCAGAGCCTCACTAACACGGTGCCTCCATTGGACACTCAGTAGCTCGTGCACACACTGACCCTCACACTCACTCTGGTATTTCCTGGCCGGCAGCTTCTTCCCACATTCTCATCTTCTCTGGTGAGCAGAGTCAGCCCCATCCTTGTGAATATTGGCCTCACACACACTGTGCAATGCACTTAGGCGGAAGCTGTCTGTCACTGTCCCAGAGCTACACCTGGCTGCCGCGCCTCCAGACTAATGCAGAGGATAGGATCAGCCTGGAGGTGTCCTCTGTGACTCTGGGAGCCAAAAGGCCACTGGACAGAGCTCCTCCTACCCACATAGGTTCCTGAATGCTTACCTTCCCTGTGGCGGAACCACGGTGGGCCTTTCTGTAAGTGACTCCAAAGTCATTTCAAGAGGTCGTTTTTCATTGGCTAGTGCCACATTCTTAACTAGTTCACTGAGCAGAAATATCAAGACTTCCAGACAGAAAATACATGTTTTGCTGCATTCTTCTCATAGCAATAGGAGATAAACGGAAGTTTCCAGAAGTCAAACATGACACAGCAATAAAAAGCCCTGGGTAGAATGTGAGTTGAGCTCAGCTGGAGTGTGGTCAGAGGTGGGCAAAGTAGAGGCGGGCTTATCCCTACTGCAGGGGAATTATGCTTCTGCTCAAGACTGGAGAACATAAACTAGAGTTTTTATTTTATTTTTTTAATTTGAGTGTGTGTATGTGTTTGTGTGCACATGCCAGAAGTCAATATCAAGAAGCAACAACATCAGTTGCTCACCATTCTATTTTTCAGACAGGGTATCTCACTGAACCTGAAGCTCACCAATTTGGCTAGACTGGCTAGCCAGCAAGCTCCAGGGATCCTCCCATCTCCATCTCCCCAACATCGGGAGTACAGGTACATGCAGCCACACCCAGCTTTGCATGTAGGTGATGGGGATCCAAATTCAGTGCTTATGTAGCAAACACTTTACCAACTGATCTATCTCCCCAGTACCTCCTCTTCTTTATTTCTATACTAGTTATCAATATTTTCATTAAAAAATTTTAATTTTATGTATATGAGTGTTTTGCCTGCGTGTATATAAATACACCTGTGCATGTAATGTCCATAGAGGCCAAAAAAGGTGTCTGATCTCCTGAAACTGGAGTTACTGACAGTTGTCAGTTCTCACGTTCATGCCAGGAACCAAACTCAGGTCCTCTGCAAGAGCATCCAGTGGTCTTTAACTGCTGTACCATCTGCACTCTCCTGTTTTGTTTTTGAGACAAATCTCATATAGCCCATGCTGGCTCTGAATTTGCTATGTAGCCAAGGCTTGCTTGAAGTCCTGATCTTCCTGCCTATACCTTCCAAGTGCTGGGATTCCAGGTGCGTACCACCATGTCCAGCTCAGAAACCAGATTTATTCTTACCCTAAACAACACCAAATGCAGAAGACACTGACCATTTAGAGTGAGCTTCCGCTATGGCTGAGGATCTCCGTCTTCTCTGCTGAGAACACAGTGGGTGTCTCGCACCTTGGAGTTGGGGTTGGAGGTCAGTGGGACCTCAGAGAGGAGCAGGAATTCCAGGAACAGGTGAGTGGAGATGAGAAGAGACAGTCCTGTACATTCTTCCCTTCAATATATTTTTTTGAGACAGGATCTTATTATAGGCCAGGCTGATTTCAAACTAACTATTCTCCTGCCTTAGTTTCCTAAGGGTTGAAATTGCAGTCCTATGCCACCTGTTTCTTCTGGACTGATGAAAAGCAGCTCTGTGAATCACGCCAAGATGCCAGCCATTCAGAGCATCTGAGTTGACTCATGATGGTGTCTAGCACCCTCCTCACAGCCACCAGGACATCACGACCTGCAGAGAACTAGGCCACGCTGGGAGCACCCCCTAGCCTGTTTCTGAGGCCTCAGCATACGGACTTGATCCCCTGTGCCACTACCTTCTTTCTTCAGGTCTCCCCACAAGATGCAGGGCACGGCGACAGTCCTCCGCAGACTCCCAAAGCCTGAGGTAGCACATAGCAAACCACCCAGATTGGTCGTTTTATTCATTTCGGAAGCCTTAGCAGGCAAACAGACAAGATGACGCATGTTTCTGACAGGTTGTCACATGAAGCACCTCCAGGCCTTTGTCATAAGCAGAGGCCTCTAGACCGCTCCACAGGGAAATCAAACGACAAGCACAGTAACAATTTTCGTCTAAAATTGGGTTGACAGAAAGTCACACGAGGGAACGCATGAGGGTCAACAAACAGGGCCCTAGCACGCCCAGGTCTGTGCAGCCTCAGGCCTGTCACCTGGGAGTGTGGCTGTGGACAGCGCACAGTGGCACAGCATGGGGACCGTCCTGGACGCCCTGCTGTTAGTACAGCTCCAATCCATGACTTCAGGAAAATGCAGAGATAACTTTTTCATGGGTTACATTCCTTAGACCAAAGACACCTCACTGGATGCGATGGATCCGGAGCCAAGGACAGGGGATAGAGCTCCCTGCACATCCAAGAGGACTGCCAAGCTGTTGAGGACCCAGAAACCCTGGTCTCATAGGAAGGTCTGGGTAGACACCCTCTGCTCTCCCCTAAGATCTCATTGGGGATACAACAGCCAACTAACTCCCCACAGACACAGCAAGACATGGCAGACCTCATTACGTACATCAATCTCGTGTGTGTGTGTGTGTGTGTGTGTGTGTGTGTGTGTGTGACTGGGGGTGGAATACTAACACATAACTCTACTCCTGAGCTGTATCCCCACCTAATATGTCCATCATTGTTAGCACCTGAGGCAGCATATAGCAAGGCCACACCTAGATTAGCCAGTGTTCATTTCGGAAGCTTTAGTAGGCAAACATGGGCAAGGTGACACTATCTTACAGGTTGTCATATGAAGCACCTCCAGGCCTTTGCCACAAGCAGAGGCCTCCAGCCCACTCCATTTTGGCAAGAGGCAGGGAAATCAAGAATCAAACAACAAGCACAGTAATAGTTTTTGCCTAAAACTGGATTGACAGGAAGTCGCAGGTAACCAGTCCAGGAACGCATGAGGATCAGTAATCGGGACCGAAGCTCATCAAAGACACCTATCATACTAGGTGACTGTGTCTAGGAAAGCAACCACTGAGAACATTTTCATTTAATATTTTAAACTCTTATTTAATGTGCCTGAGTGTTTTGCCTGCATGTATGTAAATGCACCTGTGTCGTGCAATGCCTCAGGAGATAACATCAGTTCCCCTTGAACTGGAGTTGTGGATGGTTGTTAGCTGCCATGTGGGTAGCAGGAACTGAACTGCAGTCCTCTGCAAAGGCATCAGTGCTCTTAACTGTTAAGCTCTCTTTCCAGTCCTCATTTAATCTTTTTAAAGTTACTGTTATTGTATGTATTTGTGTATATGTGTGTAGGCACACACATGCCATAGCATGTGTATGGAGATCAGAAAGCAACTTTGTGGAGTCAGTTCTCTCCTTCCATCATGTGGGGTCTAGGGATTGAACTCAGGTTGTCAGGCTTGGCAGTAGGTGCTCTTACTCACTGAGACGTCTTTCCAGCTCAGCTTTAATCTTCTTCTATGCTTACTCAATAATTTTTACTGTGTATGTGTGTGCATATGTGTGTGTGTGTGTAGGCACGTTTGTGTGTGTAAAGCCAGAGGACAAGCTCGGGCATTGTTTCTCAGATGCCATTTACCCTTTTTATTTTGAGACGGAGTCTCTCGGTGGCCTGGAGCTTACTAAATAGGCCAGGATGGCTGGCCAGTGCGCCCCAGGAATGTACTTGCCTCTGCCTCCCCAGCTCTGGGGTATAAATATGTGCTACCCACATCCCCTCCCTTTTTTGGCTTTTTGAGCAGTGTCTCCCTGTAGGCCCAGCTGGCCTGGAACTCACCATGCAGACCAGGCTGGCCTCAATCTCACAAAGATCCACCTGCCTCTGCCTCCGAAGTGCTGAGATTGAAGACACGTTTTACCATTGCTGGGGCTATGCCCAGCTTTAAATTTTTTCCCATGTGTTCTGGGATGGAACTCACGGCCTCATACTTGCAAGGCAAGTACTTTATTGACTCTGCTGTCTACTTAGCCCTATTTTTAGTCTACTTTCCATTTTTATTTTCTATCTCTTCCTATTTTGTTTCTCTGTTTTTCTCTCACTGAGAAGGAACACGAACACAAATGAGACATCTCTGTCCACTGCCATACATAAAAAGCAAAGAGAAAACAAAAATTCAACTTCTAAGATAAAATTGACTCTCCCTGCACAGATGTGTGAGGAAACAGGTAGAACATGGGGAGAGGGAGCCACACACGTGCTCAGTGAAGCACTATTTGAACATGGATGCAGATTTGAAAGTCTTTGCAATAAAATATTGGAAGATTCAACCTGAAGCTCCCAGTTCCTTCGGGCCTCCTCTTGGGGGAAAAAAGATCCTGAATCCCATTCTTTTTCTTTTCTGGAGATGATGACTGAATCCAGGGCCTTGCACTTGCCAGGAAAGGGCTCTACCACTGAGCTAAACCTCCAAGTCCTCCACCCTTTAAAAGATATTACATTCTAAAGAATTATTTATTTATTTTATGTGTGCGTATGTGTGTGTGTGGGAATGTGCGGAGATCAGAGAACAACTTGTGAGAATACTCTCTTCTTTTGCCATCTGGGTCCTGGGAATTGAACTCAGGTCATCAGGCTTGAGGGCAAGTACTTTTTTACCTGCTAAGCTATCTTGCAGGCCTTCTGAATTCTATTCTTTCTATAAGCTCAGTGTGTCTTCCTAATGACCACCTTGGGTTCATGACACAATTCTTTTATGGACCACATTTGGAGATTTTCATTGCAAAAGTAACGAAACAAAACAAATAAGTAAGGGCCTCCTGAAAGCCTCAAATCTACACCCACGTATACCACATGACTGTCCACTCTGACCTCTCACTCCACCCACCTCCCCTAGCTCTGATACTCTCCCAGAAGCCACCTCAGGGCCTTTGTATGGCCCTTTCCTCATAAGGAAACAGGACTGCTCACCTTGCTACCTTATCTCTACTCCCAAACAGGTCTTCCCTCAAGAAGACACTCCACACACCCCACATGCTGCCATTCTGCTCTCACCCAGAGTGTCTCTTCCTTCCACTTCTCTACCCTCCCACCCTCTGCTCAGAAGCCTATAATTAAACAGAAGGAATCTATCTCCATCATGTGGTCCTCAGTCAGGCATATGAGACTCGGTAGGTGCTTGGAATGAATAAACAAATCATGACATGTGAATCGGCATTCCAGTGGAATGTCCTTTCGATACACACTTTCACAACCACACACAAAGATGCGCTTTGACTATGAACAAATCTGGAAAACATAAAACTCAAACTGACATCACAGAAGGCCAAATTCTACCTGAAAGCAGTCTTTACAAGGCCAGATCATCACATCATCAATCAGGCGACAACTGAGACCGGAGGTTCACACCATGACTTGACTTTACAAAGGCTACAAGCCCAACTGTCAGGACCTAAATTAGGCTTGGACCAGATGTGGGAGGATTTGGGAGGTCAGTCATCAGTTAGAACATAGGGTCTAAGTGAATGACCAGCCACTTCACAGGACTTGAGTCCCCAAGTTGCCTCACCTCACAGACCCTAAGTGTCCAGATCATCCCACCTCACACGACTTGATGACTAGATCAATCCCACCTCAACGTACCTGAATGTCCAGGTGATCTCACCTCACAGGCCTCATTGACTAGGTCAGTTCCACTCCATAGTGTCTGAGTGTATAGGTCTTCCTGCCTCACAAGACCTGAGCATCTACTCATCCTCCATCTCTCATGTTCAGAGGTAGGGACACCATTGCAGCACGGGAAGGGCAGCAAGCCTGGAGTTAACAAACCAGGCCACCTGGGGTGTAGTTGTCCCGATAGGAATTAAGAGGGTGGGAAGCAAAAGGGCCTGAGCCCAGTCTCAGTGTAGACGGCAATCAGGGGGCCAACCCTATTCAGGGAGA
Organism: Eospalax fontanierii; assembly: GCA_035773235.1. Taxonomy (NCBI): domain Eukaryota; kingdom Metazoa; phylum Chordata; class Mammalia; order Rodentia; family Spalacidae; genus Eospalax; species Eospalax fontanierii. The sequence continues at coordinate 62,422,122 of CM069526.1, read as the reverse complement.
GTTTTAAATCAATCAGGTTTTTAAAGGGCTGCAGGATGCAAAGAAGGTCAATGCCTGAGGTGCAGATGCCACACAGACTTGTTAAATGGTCATGAAGCCGGGCATGGTGGCACACACCTTTAATCCCAGCTCTGAGCAGGCAGAGGCAGGCGGATCTCTGTGAGATTGAGGCCAGCCTGGTCTGCGTAGTGAGCTCGAGGTCAGCTGTCAAAAAGACAGGAAAAAAAATGACCATGGAAGATGTTGTCCCAGCAGCTGTCCGGCTCCCAAGGAAAGAGGAGGCCCCAGGGTAGCCACGTGTCTGTGTTACCCACGGGTTGGAGGTACCACGGGCACCAGGCTACAGTTAACTTGCTCCAAGCCCACCACGTTGCTGTCCCCATCTTACACAGGGTCTGTTTCACCAAACTGTTCCTTGCTAGCAGAGACCGTCATGACTAGTCCCCTCACCCACCTTCCAGGACCCACAAATATCCGCAGCACAGAGGACCTGCACCCAGAAGGAAACAGTGACAATGAAAGAAGGTTCCTCTCATCTCCGAGTTTCCTTCCTGGGCTGGCTTGGCCCTGTCCCCTGTCAGTCACCCTGCCCAGAGACAGGCAGACACAGGCCGTCACTACAGCAACCAGCTCTGAGCTTTTTTCTGTCCTTGTTCATTGTTTTCAGTATGCATCCATCTCCAAGCTTCCTTGTATCCAGAACATTCCAGAAACCTAGCATTATCTGAGTTTTATACATGCCCAATGTTGCATTTGACTCCCTTGCCCAGACCCTTTACAATGGAGCCTTAGTTTTCATATCTGTAAATGGGGATCATGGTTGGCCTACCTGGTGCCCATGAGAAAGCACAGTGGGAACTCTAGGAACATGCATCTAAGATATTCACGCTAGCCCATGAGGCCTCCTCTCATCACAGGGCATCGGGACCAAGCATGTCCCCAGCTTTCCACTCAGGGAAAGGTTCAGAAGTTCGTTTCATCCCTGATCTCGAAGTACACTTCTGACCTCTGTATGCAGAGTCCACTGTGGCTCTGGGGCCCTCTGCACACTGGGAGATGTTGATCCCTCTAGATACAGAGGTCAGCCTCCATGTCTACCCTAGGGGTAGAATTAGGCCTCCTACAGCCTACAACCGACCAGTTGAGACAAACCACTTCCTCCCTTCCTAGCTGGAGATGGCCCCACCCAGCCCCCAGGCCACTGTAAGTTGCCTCAAGAGGGGCCAAAGCTGTGGTCCCACTGCCTGAGGCACCCTGAGTGGGATCAATACTGCATAGGGGTCAGCCTTGGACCTGTGCCTCTCCTGGGCTTCCTGTCTGGTGAGTCTGTGTAGCGACCATCCCGTCCACTCCTAGGCTTGGGGCCCGAGACAAGCGGGCAGACTGGTCTGTGCTTGTTTCCACACAGAAAAACAGGGGCTAGGAGATATTCCAGTCAGTAAACTGCTTGCTTTGTAAGCATAAGGACCTTACTTTGATCCCTAGAACTCAGGTTAGAAACAAAACAAACTTGGGGGCAATAGCATGGGTTTGTAATTCCAGTGTTGTTGGAATGGAGACAGGTTCTGGGACAGACAGCCTGAACAGACAGCCTAGCCTATCTGGTAAGCTCCAGACTTTGTCTCAAAACCAACAAGGTTGACAGCCCCTGAGGAACAATATCTCACATTGTCCTCTGGCTTCCATAGGCATGGGTACAAGATAGAGAGTGCACATGTGAGCAGAAAAACATGTACACACTACACACAAACTCTCTCTCTCTCTCACACTCACACACCCCCCCCCCCACACACATAATGGCTGGCAATGACCACTCTGGGTATTAAGAAGGACAAAGAAAAACTGCGAAAAAGCTGTATTGGTTTTGAACTTCAGTGTGCCTGACATCACTCAGATCTCACTTTACAGACAGAGAAATTGAAGCAGAGTCTGAGCAGCTGCCCAAAGCCACAGTGCTGGAGCTCTCCATCTGTCTCTCACTGTGCCTGGTTTTCTTTCTCCATTAGAGTCCCCTCTCTGTCTCCCTATAGCTGTAGCACTCGCAGAAAGAATGGAAACAGGTCAGTCATCCACAATGGCGGTGACTCCCGTCTTGCACACCCCACAGGTCCCAGAACATTGCTCCTCAAATGTGCCCTGCTCCTCAAGCCTCAGTGTCCCCTTTGCACAGCATGCAACATCATGGTGGCATCAGATTGTCCCACCTCTGCTGCTGTGACCTTGTCTTAGAGCTGCCAGTCTCCTAAGGTGACCTCACCACCGCCTAGAGCTGTCTAGCTGTCCAAGCCCAGCCCAGAGGTCCCGAGTTGTCCTTGGTGGGCTCATCTTTCTTTCCTAGCATTGCCCTGAAAGATGGGTCTACCTGTTAATATTAGAACTGTAGAGGGAAGGCTTAACCCTCTAGGGACATACTTGGGACCACTTCCTTAGCTCAGACAGAGGAAAACCTACACTGTCCTGAGCCCTAGAGAGGCCATGGTTATAGTCCCAATTGCCAGAGGAACCCCAAGTGGAGTGTTCCCACTACTACATGGGGGGTCAGCCTTGAACCCACACACTCCTGGGCTTCCCGGAGAGCACAGGAGCCACTGGCAGACTATCTCATAAGTTTGAGCTGCGTCCCTCACAACAACCTGTCCAGCACTCTGCAATTTGCAAAGTCTTCTCACCCTCGCCATTCAATGCTCTAAGAACTCTGTCTTTTTACTAACACCAGAGGAAGCCACAGAAAGACAACCAAACAAAATGAGATACCGCCAGCTCCCTACAGCAGCTTCCTGCCTTGAAAAGAGACGTTTCTCTTGAGTAGCTCCTGCTTGGCTTCTAGCACCCTCCTAGTCACCCCCTCCCAGGTTCCCCTTCACAACACCAGACAGAATTTTGAGGCTCAGCAAAGATCTCAGGGGTCCCACTCACCGTTCTCCCAAGACCAGCGTGTATCTTCCTCAGGGCTGAATTTCATGTAAGAGCAAAACACAACTTCCTTTTTCTATATTTTGCAATATGGGTCACAAAATGATGGCGTACGTGCATTTCCGTGGCAATGACGCAACTTGAGAGGAGCTTTGTTTGCTGGTTCTGAGGAGCCTCATCTGTGGGAATGACTTAAAATACGTAATCTTCAGCCACAGCCAGGCCTGCTCCTGGCTGGGTGGCAGTAGCCAGGGTCAGGTTGAAGTTTAACAAGCTGCTGGGCAGGGCCCAGGGTTCCCTGGGCAAGGATGCACTGCAACCACCCTCCTACATCTGAGTCAATGAGCTCCTCTGAGCAGACCTGAGACCACCGCTGTCTGCAGGAAGAAGGACCCCTCAGGAGCTGGGTGGCCTGGGTCGCATAGTCCTCTTCAAACCTTGGTGGGTAGAACAGCAAAATGACCACAGAAGGGTGCAGGATGCAGACTCCGCCACAGAGAGACTGTCTCAAGGTGACCCCAGAGACCCAGACAGCTCCTGGTGACCTGGCCCACAAGGACGGCCCTCACAGGACTCCCTTGTTATTTTAGGGAGTCAGCAAATAATAGGAGACCCCCTAAAGGGTAGGCTGTATATCTGACTCCATTTTAGTAATAGTTTCTTAATTCATCCTAAACTTTTTGTTTGTTTTATATTTGGGATTTTGTTGAAATAGTCTCACCATGTAGTCCAGGCAGGCCTTGAATTCAGTATGTAATCCAAATTGATTTGAATTTACTCCTGGTTCCATTCCAAATGTTGGGACTGCAATCTTGCACCACCACACCCAGGTCATCTTAAATTCTGTGTGTGTGTGTGTGTGTGTGTGTGCGTGTATGTATTCATGCCTATGCATGCATGTGTTCGTTAATGCAGGAGCCAAAGGTCAATACTAGGTGTTTTCCTCAACTTTTCTCCACTTATTTTTTATAGTTTATTTTTAAATATTTTATTTATTAATTTATTTTATGTGTATGAGTGTACTGCCTGCATGTGTATAAGAGCACTCATCTAATACAATGCCCATGGAAGTTAGAGAAAGGCATTGGATCCCCTGGAACTGGAGTTAAGGATGGTTATTAGCCACCATGAGACTGAGGTGATGCAAAGCTCATTCACAGATCTCCTTCTGACTCTACTGAGCACAATCGGGGGGTGCAAAGCTGTTGCACACACAGGAGTGACAGGCTAGGGTGGTCAGGATCTCCAAGGGCTCAGACCTAAGATGTGTAGCCTTGGCAGGATATGGAGCTTCTCAGAGCCTCAATTCTTCTCCCATAAAACAGAGAGGATACAGCCTGCATGTTGGACATGTTGTGAGGAATGACGTCTGTCCCATACCAAGTGCCTAGAGAAACTTGTCTGAACCTCCATTGCTGTGTTGTCACTGCCTGGCCTAAAAGGCTTTGCTTCACGCTCTTAAGGGTTGGGTTCCCCAGGAGGCAAACATGGGCCAACTGGATGCTTCCAGTTCAGGCCAGGAAGGATAGTGCCTGACAACCAGTGTAGTATAATTGTCCCTGTGCTGGCACGTCCTAAACCTGGAGGCCAGCAGTGACTCCCATCAGGACTGGGACCTGGGCCCAGGCCTCCCAGGAATACAGAATGAGCCTGAAGAAGTCAAGGTGAACCACACAAAGGCAGGCTAGGAATGAAGACCTGAAAGAAGAGGGTTTGGAGCACGTAAAGGACAAAAGGAGAAGAGAAGACAGTCCATGACTTGAAACAGAATTGAAACCCTCAATGTCCTTTGGTCCCTGAGTGGAGGTCATTGGAGGAAGCAGTGCCTCTACTCAAGGTAACACCCCTAAAAAAGAACCCCTATGTTGGCCCAGTGATGGCCACATCCCTATAGACACACTCTTGTATAGCCCCTCCCATTGTGAATAGGGTTGACCCATAGATATTAATGTTCAAGAGGACCTGTAGGGTGACACAGGTGACTTCCTAGACTAGGTCATATACAACACTGCAATTTTTGTTGGGGTGCGGGTGGGGTGGATCAGCTGCCATATTGGAAGGGCACCCAGCAGCCCCAAGGAGACATCCATGTGGGAGGAACCAAGGCCCTAGCCAACAACAGCTAGCACCAAACTCGACCAAAATAAGCAGTTAGTAGACAATTATGGGGCAGGGGGGCAACATATAAGTGTGTGTGTGTATGTGTACATGCCTGCACCTCGGTGTGTGCATAGATACATGTTTTTTATTACATTTTAGTTTATTTTTTGTGCATGTATGTGTGTATGCATGTGTGTGCATGTGTGTGCTATGACACATATGTGGAGGTCAGAAAACTTGTAGAAGTTGATTTTCTCCTTCCACTATGTGGGTCTCAGAGATCTAACTCAGGTTGTCAGGCTTGGTGGCAAATTGGGTCCCCACTTCAAAATCAAGCATGCAAGTATCTTTAAAAACACCTCTTGTGGGGCTGGAGAGATGACTTGGTGGTTAAGAGCACTGGCTGCTATTGCAGAAGACCCAGGTTTGATTTTAGCACCTATATGTTGGCTAACAACCATCTATAACTTCAGTTCCATGGGATCTGACTCCCTCTTTTCACCTCTACGTGCCTTGCACAACATGGTTCACTTACATACATGCAGGCAATACACTCATATACATAAAATAGAAATAATAAATTAAAAAAATGTAAAGACTTCTGTGTGGGGATAGGTTGGCCTCCACTAACTTTGACAAGGAAGAGAGAAAAGCACAATAACCCAAAAGTAAAAGCACTGTGTCCATGGGCACTAGAGAGACGACAGGAGTGAAGAGCACTGTCTGTTCTTGCAAAGGACCCAGGCTCAATTTCCAGCACCCACATGGTGGCTAATAATTGTCTGTAACTAGAGTTCCAGACGACCAAATTACTTCTTCTGACTCCATGGGCATTGCATGACATGGGTACACTTACATGCCTTCAGGCAATGCACTCATACACATAAAATAAAAATAATTAAAAAAAATTTTTAACAGAGGACTGGGTGTGGTGGCACAGGCCCTTAATTCCAGCACTTGGGAGGAAGAGACAGGAGGATCTCTGAGTTCAAGGTCAGCCTGGTCTACATAGTGAGTTCCAGGCCAGCTGGGGCTACAGAGAGACCTTGTCTCAATCAAAGACCAAGAAAAAAAATTTAAAGACTTATGTCCTTAAGAACAGAGAGAAAGTAAACTACCCCTAACAGAGGTTACTATTTATAAAAGTGCCTACGGTGGGAAAGAGAAGCCATGGGAAACTCATTCAAGAAGAGAAAGCTAACCAGGAACTGCAGCTGACCGCCTCAACTTCCCCAGTCAGTTTCTGCTGGATGTTGAAAGCACCTGGTTTAATGATATATTCATTTCTATTTCTCCTTCTCTTAATCTTTCTCTCTTCCTCTCATTCTTTTACTTGAAAGTCTCACCAGAGTAGTCACACTACTCTGCCAGGGACTGTGTCTCTCTAGGGAACTCAGGCTGACTGCCTCACTGGGGCTCCCCCAGTTGATGACTGCTGAATGTTTTGAACACCTGACTTGATAATACTTTACTTTCTTTTTTTCTTCTTTCTTTCTATGTATTTCTTCCTATTTTTTTTACTTCAACTTGTTATATAGTTAATAAACTTACTCATTCAAAACCAAAAGTAACCCTGTTATGGATCATTCTCCAAACCACACAGAACACCCCTGGGCCACCTTGCCAGATTCTTTTTTTTTTTTTTTTTGAGACAGTGTTTCTCATTGAACCTGGAGCTCACCAACTCCACCAACTCAGACTGGCTGGCCAGTGAGCTCTAGGGATTCACCTGTCACCCTTTCTCCAGCACTGGGGTTATAGGTATGTACCCCTGCATCTGACTTTTATGTGGGTGATGAGAATCCAAATTCAGGTCCTCACAGCAAGAGTTCTACCCACTGAGCCATCTCCCACCCAAACTACCCCCTTCTGTTTGTTTGCTGGAGTCACAGACAGTCACTTTACCATAGGGGCAGATGCATAGAGCCTGGCTGCTTCTCCAGTCATCCACCTATTTGGGGGAACTGAGAACTACATATCCCAAATCCTTCCTGGAACCCTTCAGATTTCAAGAATTGAACAAAATGTCCAAGTGATTCTGATCATTCCATCAGGACAAGAAAACATCAGACCAGCAAGGCAGGAAAAGGGCAGAGATCTTCCTATTACTCCCAACAGACTTGGACAGGGGCATATGTCTGTACATATATATGTTCATGTATGAATAAGTACACATGTGTATTTGTATATGTGGAAGCCAGAGGTTAACCTTGAATGTCATTCCTTAGGCCCCATATTCCTTTTCTTTTTTGACACAGGGTCTCTCACCAGCTTGAAATTTGTCAAGTAGGCTAGGCTGGCCAGCTAGTGAGCCCCAGAGATCCACCTCCCCATCACTGGGATTCTAAGCATATGACACCAAATCCAGTTGTGTGTATATGAATGTACATATTCATATGGATATACAAACATATGGATGCAAGTGCAAGTGCACATGTGTACATGTGTGGGGAAGCCAGAGGTCAACACCTGGTGTCTTCCTCAATCGCTTGCCCCTTATTTTCTCTGAGACAGAGTTGCTCACTGAACCTGGAGCTCATCATTTGGGCTAAACTGACTGGCCAAAGTGGTCCATGGACCTACCTATCTTCAGGCCCCCAGCACAGTTACAGACACAAGCTGCTTCACTCTGTGTCTCCCCCGGTTTTAGAAATCCAAACTCAAGCCCTTATGCTTGCACGTCAGGCACTTTGCCAACTAAGCCATCTCCCCAGTCCATGTGTGAAAAAAAAATTTTTTTTTGAGGCAGGGTCTCACAGTCTCACTATGTAGTCCTGGCTGGCCTGCTGTGTAGACCAGATTAGACTCACATTCACAGAGATCCACCTGCCTCTGCCACCTAAGTGCTGGGATCAAACTACCACTGCACAAGACCATGCACAGCTTTTTTAAGGTGGATTCTGTGGGTCACACTGAGGCTCTTGTATGCGCAAGGCAAGTGCTTTACAGACTGTCTTCCCAGCTCCCTTTGTCAGATGCTAGGCCCCATGACAAATTCTAAAAACGTTCCACCAAATAATAGTCTAGACTCAGGGAGAAAAAAGTGTGCAGAGGACTACTCAAGTGCCTGTGTTGGGGTGATGAGCTTCCGGGAATTTCTGATTTCTTCTCAATGCTTCTCAATAATGTATACATTTTTACAAAGGGCATTTACAATATTTGCAATCAGGAGAAAGTCAATCTGTTTACAAATAAAGGCACAAAACTTCTCATTGCTCATCCCAAGTCTAGAGCTCTTGCACAATGAGAACCAGCTGTCTCCTTGTCTGTTTACATATGGAAATTTTAATTTCTACTTAGTGATCCTAAATCTCTCTAAGGAAAAATGTGGTCAGGAAACCAAGAAGGAAGAGATGTTGAGTGTAAGTTTGCTTTTTGAAAATACATTTTATTGCAAAAAGTTTTCTAGGTTGCATTAAACTGAAATGGCATTCAGGTCAGGGATGAACATTTCCTAAACTTTGACACTAATTTTACCTTCTGACTTCCCTTTGCATCAAGCAGAAGGAGGGTACCGGAACCTGTGAGGTTGGTGTGCAAAGTCAGCCAAGCTCGTTGACCTTGGATGAGCCCTTCATCCCAACACAGGGTACTAGGTCATGCATGCAAAATGTTGCGAGCAGGGACTAGCTGATTAATCAATCTCTTTATTTCTTGAGTTTTAAACAAAAAAAGAATGGTTTTAAAAATATCTGACAGTTTAGTCTTCTTAGCCCAAGGAGCATTTAGCACTGAACTGAAGAGGCAATGCCAGCTCAGTGAAGTGCATTTGAGAGCTTCCCAGACAGAGGGCGTAATTACAGGGTGGCTCTGGCAGTCACTCAGATAACATTTGATCCTGAAGTAGAAGCAATTGTTTCCTCCACTCTACAACAAAAAGCTCTGATGTGTCTACCTTTCATGGACTATGGCTGGTACATTTTTTTTCTCTTTACACTGTTAAAAAAAATTATTGATGTGTAAATAGAGAGTCATCCACTAAAAACTAAGGCATTAAATGGGTAGCCACACCCCCACTCCATCAGGCCCTGAATAGACCATAATTCCAGCATTGTTCAGGGGCAGCTGCATGGCATCAGCCAGGAACACACCAAAGCCTGAGAGATGCCGGGACCTGCCTCTACCCTTGGTGTCCAATTGAGACATCAAATCTGGCAAATGCTTATTTTAACCATCACTTGGACCCACCCTTTACTGTTCAGTCCTTAGCCTCAGCTCCTCATTAAGCAAAGACTACTCAGAATTCAACAGCACGTGTGTGCTTAGAGGGTTTCCTTTATAAGCACACTGCTGAGTTAGGAGGCTGGGAGCTAAGGATGCCCACAGCAGCTCTATGGAAGAAAGGGACAGAAGACAAGAGAGAGGGAAGGAGATAAGGAGAGAAGGAAGGATTTGGTTAGTTTGTTGTCTAGCTAGTCAGCAATTGGTTAGCCGAACCCCTGGAATAGCACAGGGTTCCTTGGCCATTAAGAGCTCCTCAGCTGCACTGAGGATGTAACTTAGTCTGCCTAACATGTCTAGCGCCCTGGGTTTGACTCCCCAGCACGGCATAAACTCAGTGTGGTGGTCCACACATGTAATCCTGACACTTGGAAGGTAGAGGTAGAAGGATTAGAAGTTCAAGGTCATTCTTGGCTATACAGCAAGTTTGAGGACAGCCTGAACTTAGCAGGCAGGGGGAAGGTGGCTGGTTATACCTTCCCTAGTACATACAGGTCTTTGACAGCCCCCCCAGGCCAGATGCTGGTCTGGACAGGGTAGCATCATTCTCTTCTCTCTTCCTGAATACATCTCTTCACATAAGCATCTTACGTTTCATGGGACCAGTGGCACGCAGACACATACAGAGCCTTAGATGCATCCCTTATGGCCCTATACACAGTGACTTGGGAATGCTACACTGATTCCTCCAGCCCATTCTATCTCTGATGGTCCCCAGGCAGCCTCCCTCCCCGAGACACTGTGGGTGCCCTGGCACTGACCTGAAGCTGCCAGGCTGAAATGGCGCTGCACCCACTAATGGGAAAGGGGTACAGATGTTTATGTCCTCCACCACCAAGGCAAGGAGATAGGGAGTGCTAATCAGCTGCCACGTACTCAGAGCACAAATGCATCCTCAGCTCTTCTAGCCTGCAGAAAGTTGTTAGTAAGTGACATCTGACCCCATTTTCAGCTGGAGAAACTGAGTCAAATGGCAGATTTCCACCCTTACCTGTCCTCCTTCCAGGCACCAGCCCTTCCGTGACATGAGCTCCATAGTGGCAGGTGGGTGTGTTCTGCTCTGTCCCCTAGGAAATGTATAACACAGTCTCCTAGGGATCTGAAGCAGTGCCAGACCCACAACAGGCTAAGAAGCCTAGGGTCATCCAAGAATCTCACCAAGGGCCCATAGATAAGCTCTCACTTCACAGATAAGGAAACTGAGGCCTCTGGCCCCAGCCCAAGCTCTGTTCCACAGTGTCTGAGGCCTGAGGATGAGGCTAGAGGATGAGGCAGTACCCTTGGGACCCAGCCCAACCCTGGAGCAGATGGATTGGGCGCCAGTCGCTGGCTCTTGATAAGCAAGACCAGGGCTCTGGCTTTCAATTCCCAAAGCCAGCTGTCCTTTAATGGCCCACCCCCTACCCCAGCACAGGCCAGGAAAAGAAGAGTCATGGGCTGTGGCCAAGAACAGCCGGGTTCCCCACTGCTGAGCTGCTTAACTTCTCTGTACAAGGAAGAGTTTTGTGACAATCTCACTGAGACTGAGGGCTGTTCACACCTTCATAGTTTACAAAACTGAGTCTTATTTCCATATACACAGGTAAACACATATTCTTTTTACAACACTAATTTCAGGCAATGATGTCAGTCATTCTGGAAAATAAGAACTTTCTAGTTGCCATAATCTATAGATCAATATAGAACTTAAGAAACATACAGGCAAGCCTGGTGTGTAGCTCATGCCTGTAATCCCAGCATTTGGAAAGTGGGAGACTGGGAGTTCAAGGCTAGCCTCAGCTATATAGTGAGTTTGAGGACAGCATGGGCTATAAGAGACTCTCTCTGCCTTAAAAAATCAAAAAGAGAAAGGAGGAAAGAAGGAAGGAGAGAGAGAGAGACAGAGAGACAGAAAAGCCAGCCAAAGATTCCCTGAGTGCCCAGGAGCCTTCAGCAGAAAGTATGTCAGGCCACACCATACCGCCTTTCTATAAAGCTCCCCCGACTTTATCTAAAGAGTAAGTTTCTTTAAATGAACTTTCAGTTTCCCTGCATAAAAGTCAAAGACCCCTTTTCTCCTATTTATTTTCTCCTTTATTAGAGGTGACTTTCAGGGGGTAAAAAACAAACAACAACAACAACAAAAAACCTTGGCATCTAACACGGGGTCCCGCTATCAACAGAAATATATTATTTAAGTGTACGATTTTCCCTTTCGGTTCATTTGGAAGTAAAATTGGAAGAATGTGACAAGGCTGGAGAAATTTCATCAAAATTCAGTACATATCGTTCAGTAAACGCCTAGATAATTTTGGTTGAGAGCCAGGAACCCGGGAACCACAGCAGACAGCCACAGTAGCCTCCTAATAGCTTTGCTCGGGAGAGGGCAGCCGGCTGATTAAGTCCCTCTTCAAATTTCACACCATACAGCCTCCCTCTTCTTCCTCAGGAAGGGTCATGCAAGCTCCGCCCCCTAGAAACTAGCAGAAGGGGAATCACCCCCTATCCCTACCGCACCGGGTCTCAAAGCCACCTGAGATCCTAGGTACTCACCGACTTCTGGGGGATGAAAGGCATTTTAAAACAAATAAGTGTTCATGGCTCCCTCTGCTCCGACCAGGCAGCCTTGTAGGATGGCATGCTTTCAGAGGCACAGCTTCCGGAGGAGCTCTTCTGGGTCCCAGAAGGCAGGAAGCTCTGGGGTCTCTTCAGGGATGTCAAGAACTGAATGGAGCTTCCAGACTCCGATCAGCCTAGGCTGGGGTCCTGCGGGTGGTCCTGCCTCCTTGGCAGCGCCCTTGTCTTCTGCTGGCCGCAGCTGCATAGAATGAGCCCCGACAAAGCCAGCACGTGGAGGACTGGAGAGGCGGGGCTCAGCCTGGGATGCCGCAGACTGGCGCCCATAGCAACACAGAGCAGGCGCTAGGCTGGTGGTGCGTAGGGGGCTGGTGGTGCGTAGGGGGCTGGTGGTGCGTAGGGGGCTGGTGGTCTGGGAGACCAAAAATCCATATGGCTTTGGACTCCATAAGGGGGCAAGAGGGAAGGCTACCTAATTTTCTTGACATCATTGCCCCACCCACTACTTCAGACAGACTCTTAGGGCCCTGAAGCTGCAGGAATTTTTCAGTGCCCTAATACCACAGGAAACAACCCTTCATGATGTGGAGACACTATTCCATGCATAGGAAGGCTATAGTGGAAATGTACATTTGCTTAAGAGCTTTGTGTGGATGATGTGCCTGAATGTGTGTGTGTGTGTGTGTGTGTGTGTGTGTGTGTGTTGTGCAGGGTATGTAGTGATGTACAGGGTGTACATGTGGTATGCATAGTGTGTGTCTGTGTGTAACATGTGTATGTATGGTATGCATCTACGTGCTTTGTAGTATGTGCTGAATGCATGTAGTGTTGGTGTTATGTTTGTAGGTGGGGGAAGCCCAAACCGGTGTGTCTTTGTTTTAAGTGTGGACAGTGGAGTCAGTCCTAAAGAACCCCACAGTCCCGAGTGCCCACCACCTGACCAGGGGTCATGAAGCAGTAGTTCTGGGTGGCCAGTCCTGTCCAGCTGTCTGCCTCTAAACCCAAAGCTTCCCAGGTATCATTCATTTGTCCACACGAGCTCTAGGCTTAAAGGCAGACATCTCACTACACATCTGGAATTCATCAAAAACAAGGCCAAAGTCCTGCCGATGTCCCTATACTGCCTGCCACAGGGTGCTGATAACACAGGGAGAAGGCCCGACACTTGGGGTTCTTTGCTTCTTTCTCTGTATTTGTCATACATGTTTATGTATGTCTAGAATACCATAGCAAGAGAATGCTTTACAGTGCATTAAACAAGTGCAATGAAAACATTTTAAAGGAAAAGCCTTTCCCTAACAGTGGGGAATCTGAGCCTCAGTACCCACCTGGAGATAGCGGGTCTTTCTTTGCCCTTCTGTGAAGTAAGGATCTTTGAGTGGGTTCTCGCTCCTTGTGGCCGGAGGAGGAGTATGTGAATACTAATGCCCATGTTTCAGATTCAGGGTCCATCTCACGGTCAGTGCCCAGTTAATTTCAGTGACACTGTCAGTATTTATATGTACTTCCTATTCATTAACCACAGTCTACCCCATGTGCTACCTTAGACATAATTTTCCTACTCTACAACTGATTGCTAAAATTCTCCTGTTGATTGGATTTCTCATCATGTGGGACCTTCCAACAAGTTGTTCTGGCTCCTGGCCGGTCCTGTCTTGAGCTTTCCCCGCTCTCCACCCCTTCATACTCTGACTGGAAACAGATGGAAACTAAGGATGAAGTGCTTTCTCTTTCTCCAGTGGATACAACTCTCTTCCCTAATCCCCACCCAGCCCCAGATGCTGTCCTAGATAATGATCATAGACGGTTACTTCTTTTACACATTCACAGCCATTTTAAAGATGGACAGAGAATTTTCTGCCAGCCTAAGATACCTCTTGCCACCCGGGGCATGCATACCCAATGTGTCTCTGGACTCCATCTTCTTTTTCTAGTTTTAGAGGTCTTACTTAACTCATGTTTTTTTTCTTTTTGATTTTTGTTTGCTTCTCTGTTTGACTACTTGACACAATGTCTCTGGTGACCAGGCTGGCCTTGAACTTCTGATGCTTCTGTCTCCACCTCCCAAGCGCTGGGATTATAGGTTTATATGGTGCTGGGGGTTGAACCAAGAGCTTCCTACATCCTAGGTAAACACTCTACTACCTGAACTATACCCCCAGCCCTAGAATCCCATATTCTTTTTGCTGTTTGGTTGGTTTTGCTTTGTTTTGTTTGAGACAAGGTCTCACTGGCTGGCCTAGAACTCACTATATAGACCAAGCTGGCCTTAAACTCATAGAGATCTGCCTGCCAAATCTTATATTCTTTACACCCACTTGTTCTTTTTAAAAATGATTACTTTTCTGGGTGTGGTGGTGCATTCCTTTAATCCCAGCATTTGGGAGGCAGAAGCAGGTGGATCTCTGTGAGTTTAAGGCTAGTCTGATCTACATAGTGAGTTCTAGCCCAACTGGGGCTATAGGGAAACCCTGGCCCCAAAAGACCAAAAAAATTACTTATTTATTGTACGTGTGTATATGTATGAGGGTTGAAGGCATGTCCTGGAGCAGAGGAAAACTTGCAGAAGTCAGTTCTCTCTTTACACTATGTGGGACCTGGGGATCAAACTCAGATCATCAGGCTTGGCAGCCGGACTTTGACATAATGAACCATCTCACCGGCCCTCTGACTTATTCTTGAGTATTATACTGGGAAAGGACAGACAGTGGCCAGATGGATTTGTCATTTCACAATTCCAGCCACTCACAAGTATGAGGCTGCACACTGTGCTATGGAGGAGAGGCCGTGGCCAGAGGAGGTGCTTGGCAGCCAGAAAGTGCTTACCTCTTATCCCTTCTCCTGGAGACAGTTTTGGCTTCAAAGCTCTAAGTGTCCCCATATGGCCTTTGTTATGCCGGGAAAATCCCTGAAAATAACAGCATTGGCTTGCGGTCTAGGATGAATGTCTGTCTCCTGAAGAGCCCTTGATGTGAAGCACTGAGGCACCGTGCGTTTTGTGGCCACCAAAATAACCAGAGGGTGACGCAGCAACATGGGGAGACACTCAAAATAGGCAGGATCGCAGAGGCTGTGGTTAGTACTTGGAGAAATGATTTCTGGAAACGTGGGGCAGGCGGAGCATGTGGGGGACAGTGTGCAAATGTTCCTGATCCTCCTGCTTTGATGAAAAGGAGAATAAACAAAACCAGGAGAGAAGGAACTTCCTTTTCTTCCCCAGCATTCAGGCAGTTTCCATAGGTGGCTTTATTTAACTATCCAAATTCAGATCTTTTTGCCAAAAATCTCAACTGTCTCTCAGAAAAAATAAAAGGAGGGAGGAAGACTGGGATGTAACTTAGTTGGCAGAGTGCTCGCCGCATGCAGAAATCCCTGCATCGATCCCCTGCACCACATAAACTGGGAATGGTATATTCCCACATGCTTATAATTCCAGCACTTGGTGGAGACAGATCAGAAGTTCAAGATCATCCTTGGCTGTATAGTGGGTTAAAGGCTGGTCTGGGTTATATGAGGCTGTATCTTGAAAAGAAAAAAAGGAAGAAAGCCTGCTTATAACTTCTAAAACACTGACGGGGCATACACTGACACAGTTCCAGGATTCACCCCAAGTTCGGCTCCCACAGTGAAGCCCCCAGTCATGCTGGCCATATGTGAGTCTGACCATATGTCACATAGAACTCAGATTCAAAGGCTCTCAGCCTATGGTGGACTCTGTGGTTCAAAATCTAAACAAAGAGAAAGTGTCTTTCCTTGAGGTTGGAGCAGTATGGGTTTCCCCATGGCACACAGGAAAATGCCAGACATGCTTTGACTCTGAGACTCATGGCCCCAGCAGCTCCCCTGCCTGTAGAACATCTCTGCTTTGCTAAAGAGCTCATCTACTGACAGTGAGGACAGTTCTCTCTCTCTTTCTCTCTCTCTCTCTTACTTTGTTTGAGGCAGTGTCTCTCTTGTTTCTGCTACTGGGCTTCATATTCCAGGATAGTGAGACCCTGTCTCAGAAAAAAAACCAGAAGTTGTGTTCGCTATGAATTAATCAAAAGGAAGAAATAATGTATTACTATATTGAACAAAAAATTAAATAAGAATTGTTTACTGAATATTTACATACTGAAGAAATGATGGCTAAATCACTGTGAACACCTTGTATGAGCCAGGCTCTCACATGAGCATATCTCATGTGATGGTTGGTTCGAATGATAAATCCCTACACAGACTCCTGTACTTGAACACTTGCTGGGGCAGTTTGGGGAGGTTATGGAGCCCTTAGGAGGTGGAGCCTTGCTGAAGGAAGTGGGACCCCTCGGGGTAGGCTTTGAGAGTTTGCAGCCTCACCTGACTTCTCGTTCTTGCTTTCTGCTGTATGTTTGCAGTTGAAGATGTGGTCTCTCAGCTTCCTGCTCCTGCTGTCAGACACCATGCCTCCCCACCATGGTAGATGCTTGCCCTCTCGAAACTTAAGCCAAAATAAACTCTTACTTCTATAAGTTTCTCTTGGTAGGCCATGATATTTTACAACAGCAGCAAAAAGTAACTAATATATTCTGTTATGGAACATCATAAACTCTAATCCATAGACTCGAGCAAGGCCGTACAGCCAGGCAGTGGAGTACCTGGTGGTAAGCTCCCGGCTCAATTCACCAGCCACCTCTCTCCACGCCTTCTTGGACTCATCTCCACCAGCAGTGTGTAGAATGCTTCAGTGAGGATCAGGTGTGGTCATACACACCTCTCATCTCAGCACTTTAGAGACCAATTCAAGAGGATCACAAATTTAAGGGACGCATGGACTACACAGGGAGATAATGATACGCACGGAAGAAGGAAGGGAGGGAGAGAGTAGAACATACTATATATTCTCAATTTCAGGTGTCTCCTCCTCTCAGCGGAGCATCAGGGAATGTGGTAGCAATGAGCACTGAGTGCAGTCCTCAGCCAACAAGGACACAGAAATCTCAGTCCTGTGATGGTAAGCAACTGGATTCTACCACAGCCTGAGCAAGTACAGACCTAGATTTCTTCCTAAAGCCGACAGAAGGAACGTGTCCCTGCTCACTCCTGGTCTTCAGCCCAGGGAGATCCAGGTTAGACTTTTGAGCTGAAGAACTATAAGGAAATAGGTTTCTGTTGTTTTAATCCACAAATTGGTGATCATTTGTTCACAGGAGTAGAGAAGTAACTCGGGGCTGAGACTGGGGCTGGGATGGGGCTGGGGTTGGGGCTGGGGCTAGGGCTGGGGCTGGGGCCTGAAGCTGAGGCTGAGGCTGAGGCTGGGGCTGGGGCTGGAGCTGAGGCTAGGGCTGGGGCTGGGGCTGGGGCTGGGGCTGTAGCTTGATTGATGGAGTGCTTGTCTAGCATGCACAAACCCTGGGTTTGACAGCCAGCATGATACAAACTAGTTGTGGTGGCACATGCCTGTAATCAGCACTCAAGAGATAGAGACAAAAAAGAAAAAAGATAAACAGAAAGAAACTAATTCAGAATTCTTCTTGCAATTAGGGAAATTGATTTAAACAATTCAAGTCCAAGGGGCCAGAGAGATGGCTCAGCCCACCTGATGTTCTTGCAGAGGACCCAACTTCAGTTCTCAGCACCCCTGTCAGGCAGCTTACCACTGCCTAGCACTCTAGTTCCAAGGGATCCAGTGCCTTCTTCTGGCCTCTAAGGACACCTACACATATACACATGCACGTATACATACCCATATGCACACATATAAATAAAAATAAAATATAGTCTCAAAAGTCAAGTGTGTATTTTGATACACCTCTGTGAAAGAGAGTATGTGTGTACATGTTTTTGTGTGTGTGTGCACATGGAGGAGGGGTCCAGAGCTGACATCAGGTGTCTTCCTCAGCTGTTCTCTATCTTATTTTTTGAGACAGGATCTCACCTGAACATGGAGCTCACCAATTCAGTGAGATTGGCTGGCTAGCAAGCCTCATGGATTCATCCTGTGTCAGCCTCCTCACTGCTGGAATTAAAGGCATGCACCATTGTACCGGGCTTTTTACTGGACATCCAGGCCCAGGTCCTCATGCTTAGGCGCAAGCACTTTATCATCTGAACCATCTCTGCAACCCCTTCCTTTTCTTAAGCAGATAATCTTGGGCATTTTGGTTACAATGACACAAAGCTCACACAAATTTTCTATGGTATGGAAAGCAAGCATACCAATTTAGAAATGAACACATAGGCAAACGGGCTGATGGGAAAGCAGGAGCTGCAGAGCAGGCAAATTCAAGAAAGTGTTTTTCTCCGGGGAAGAAGGGGCGGGCTGGGGAGCGGAATGAGGACTACAGCTTTCAGATGACATGGTTCTTAAAGCCTGCAATAAAAATGACTCAGCGTTGAGAGAGAGAAAGGACAAAGCTCAGCAGTACATAGTCATTCACAGTAACAAACCAGTGCAAGCCCCAAATTTTCCATTATGGAGTATTTTTCTGTCTCCAGGCTTTATTTCCCCTGAAGACCTCTATCCACCATAAGTGCCAGTCAGAGTTTTTGTTTGTTTGAGTGTTTGGGTTTTTTTGTTTGTTTGTTTCTCTTTGCTTAAAAAATTACCAACTGATCTCTCTCTCTGGTGGAACATCATGTGACGCCTATTCTGTGTCTTGGCCCATAACTTGGAGGCACCATTCCCCTGGAATCTCAGGCCCTCCTTGGTCAGACTCCCAGGAATGTATCCCCGTTAGCCTCTCCCTTACCCACAACAGGCACTCTGAGCCAGGCCAGCTGTACCCTGAACAGGCTGGCCGAATCAGGGAGGCATCCTGTTCCCAGGCTGGGGCAAGGCTGGAATAGGACCTGCTCTCCGGGTTCAACTTATCTCGATAAACAGCTTCCAGAGCCCACTGTCTGCTAGATACTATGTGAAGCTTCCAGGACTTGTTGGGCCAGTGCAACATGCAAATGCTGGCCAGGCTGTGTGTGAAAAACAGAAGAGGATCATTTAAGCACCTTTCCTTTCTTCCCAGGTCTTGCCCTTAACTTTTAATGGGATTTCACACTTGCAACTTAACATCACTCAAAATAAAGAAAGTTAAGGCATGGTATGGTGGTGCATGCCTTTAATCTCAGTACTGGGGAGGCAGAGGCAGGAGAATCTCTGTGAGTTCCAGGCCAGCCAGGGTTATATGGTGAGACCATGTCTTGCAAGAGAGAAAGAAAAAGAAAGGAAGGAAGGAAGGAAGAAAGGAAGGAAAGAAAGAAAGAAAATTAAACTTTTAATCATGGAGCTGGAGAGATACTGAGTAGTTAAGAGAATGTATTACTCTTGCAGAGGACCCAAGTTTGGTTCCCAGCACCCATATTGGGTGGCTCACAACCTTTTGTAACTCTAACTTGAGGGAATCTGACACCCTCTTCTAGATTCTGAAGACACTGCACTCATGTGCACAAACTCACACACAGAAACACACATATATACATAATCAAAAATAAAATAAATCTTAAACAATAAGTTCGGATCATTAGCATGACTTTATTGTCATCTTTACACCCTGCAATGCCAGGAATTTTTCTTTTAAATTCCACTAGAGCACTTATCTCACATGCACAAGGCCCTAGGGACCCAGTACCACACACACACACACACACACACACACACACACACACACACATACACATACCTGCACATACATACACACATACATACAAATACACATATACATGCACACACAAATACAGGCATGAACACATACATGCACATATACACTTAAATGCATAGATGCCTAGAGCTGTGCACACAAAAATATATGCATGCACACATGTATACACATGCACATATATACATACACATACATGTACATGCACACACAAATACACATATGCAAATACACACAAATACAACACTCCTGCTTGTAAGAGACAGAGGTAGTTGACAAAAAGTCTACAAGGAAATGGAGATGATGATGGAGTGCCATCAATCACCTAACTGACACTTATTGAACAGTTCTCCCAATATTTTTTCCAATTGCATATGGAACACTCACAAAAACAAACACTCTCCTGTGTTATAAATAAAACTGTAAAACATTTAAAAAATATGAAATAACACAAAGTGTACTCTCAGACCAGAATGAAATAAAACCAGAGATAAGTAATAGAAAGACAACAGGAGAGTCACTAAACACTTAAAAATTAAACATGGGACTGCAGAGATGGTTCAGAAGTTAAGATCCCTTAATGCTCTCTCACAGAATCAGGGCTGGGTTCCCAGGACCCACATGGCAGCTCAAAATTGCCTATAACTTCAGTTCCAGGGGATCCAGCGCCCTCTGGTCTCTGAGGGCACATGCATACTTGTGGTACACATGAACTCACACAGGCACACACACACAAATACACATAACATTAAAATAAATAAATAAATCATTAACAATATTAACACATTTCTAAATAATCCTTGTGTCAAAGGAGAAATATCAAGAGAATCAGAAAATGTTGGGGATGGGTTGAGATAGTGTCTTATGTAATTTCAGATGGACTGCAAGCTTGTTATGTAGCTGAGGATGGTCTTAAATTAGTGATCCTCCTGCTTCCACCTCCCAAGTGCTACAATTACAGATATGAGCCACCATAACCAATTTGGAAAATACTTTTAAATTTAAATGAAATAAAAATAAATCTCAAATTTTGCTGGAGGCAGGCAAAACAGTATTTACATGGACAAACTGAAAGTTTGCCTGAAGAGAAGAAATGTCTGAATGGGCAAGCTTTTACCTTGAGAACTAAGAAACAAAATAATCCTAAAACAACTGGGTGGAAGGAAATACTGAAAGATAACAGCAAAACTCAATGCACACTAAAGAAAAACGATAAAGCCAACAGTTGAATTAATTAAATTGGCCGAACCTTAGTCCCTAACAGGGGAGAGGGGATAGAAATCACCAGTTTCCTGGGCAAATGAGATGGTGCCGTGGGTAAAGGCATTTGCTACTGGCCTAAGGATCTGAGTTAGACCCCCAAACCCACATGGTAGGAGAAAACTGACTCCCACAAGCTGTCCTCTGACCTCCACATGTGCACTGTAATAATAATGAAAAAGAGGCTGGCTGGATGGCTCAGGGGTTAGGATCACTTGCTGCTTTTTCAGGGGACCAGAGTTTGGCTCCCAGCATCTGCATCATATGGCTCACAACCACTTGTAACTTCAGTTCCAAAGCATTTGTTGCCTTTTTTTGGTCTCCATTGGCACCCACACACTCATAGCATAGCACTTATATAGACATTCACACAATACACACAAAATTTTAAAACTTTAAAAATAAAACCATCATCAGTAATATCATGAAAGATACCACCAACATTAAAAAGAGACAGTGAAGTCTATTCCAGAGGATCAAAATTCAGTTCCCAGCATACTCATGGCAGCTAAAAACCATCTGGGGGATCTGTTGCCCTATTTTGGGCCTCCATAGTCATTGTACACATGTGGTACACTTACATACATGCAGGCAAAACACTCACACAAATAAAACATAAATAAAAAAAATAATAAATAATTTTTAAAAGGAGAGTCAGACTGATCCTTCTTTGAAAAAATTATTTATATATTTTAAATTATGTGTTTATGTGTGTGCCTGTGTGTGTATGTACAGGAGTGCAGGTGCTTGTGGAGGCCACAGGCATCTGCTCTCCAAGAGCTGAAGTTACAAGCGGTTCTGAGTACTGGAAACTGAACTCAGGTCCCTGAAAGAGCAGTATGCACTCTCAACTTCTGAGCCATCTCTCCAGCCCCCAGATTAATATGATCTTAAATAGTGAAGAAATCATGTTGAGTGTGAACATGAATTCACAGAGTCATTTATATTAATCAGACTTTGCCTCACTGTGACAGAGTACCTGACATAAACAACTTAATAAAAGGAAAGATTTATGTTGACTCACAGTTTCAAGTGGTTCCCCCTGTAGTTGCTTGGTCTCATACATTTGGGGAGAATATCCTAGTGGGGGCTAGTAGTGGTAGACAAGAAGTAGAAAAAAGGAATACAAGACAAGTACCTCAGGACAAGATATAGTTCCCAAGGACATACCCCAGAAACTTACCTCCACTAACCTCCTAAGTTTCCAGAACTTCCCAAAATAGCATCACCAGCTGGGAACCAAGTGTTAAATTCATGAGCCTGTGATGGGCTTTTCATATGCAAACCACAACAGCATGTGAGAAAGCCCTTCATGTACACCCCTCTGCATTTAAGATGAGAAATACAAGGCCAGAGAGACAGTTCCGTGAATAAAGTCACCTGCTGCTAAGCCTGATGTCCTGAGTTCTATCCCCAGGACCCACACAGTGTACAGAATTGACTCCCATGGTTGTCCTCTCACCTCCATGTACGTGCCACTACATACGTTCACCCCAATACATACACATGCACACAAAATAAATAAAAATTGAACAAACATTTAAAAGAGAACACATAATGCCATTGCTCACTTCAGTTCTCTGTCAAACCACCACGCTGAGAATGCACCAGGACAGATCCATCTGAAGTGATATTTTTTATTTATGTGGATTGCAAAGTGTGCTCATTGGTCTGAAGACATGTAATTTCATAGTATAAAATGGTACAGTTATCTTCCGTCTGGTATTTTTATCATACCTTGAACATGTTCTTCATGATCAGTTACACAAATTCCAGCCCAAGTTGTCTCTTCCTGCAACTACCTAATTCTAGCCCCCCAGGGCATTACTAGCATGGGTCCCATGTATCCTATCTGTCAGCTGTGGGTAGGGTCTTCCCCTGGAGACCCTATCCTGTGGTTCTTTGTAGTTTCTGCCTCTCCTGTCAGACAAGAGTTCTTTTATGTGTGTTGGTGCATGTGTTTGCATGTGCACATGTACACATGTACATGTATAGGCCAGAGACTGATATTGAATATCTTTTTTCAATCTTTCTCCTCCCTCCCCCACCACATATCATCATCATCATCATTGTTTTGATGGTACTGGGGTTTGAACCTAAGGCTTCTGTCATCTGTCTGATTCCATAGCCAGGCCACTGGTCATTGACAATGAGTCAGTGAAATCCTAACACAGTGTTAATGTGCAATTTTTCCACCACAACAAGGAACACAGCCTAATATAGGTCATCTCTTTGGGTGGATTTGTTCTTAGTGCCTTTATGAGGAGTTTCTTCATTAGTAGGTCATAATATGGTGGCCTTGGGGTCAATTGTTATCCATCATCTTGAAACTGCCACTCATAAACTGAGCAGTTCTGTGTTGTCTCTTTGGGGACTGCTCACAGGGTCCCATCCTTGTGGTCACAGACCTGGAAGACCCTCAGCTGGTTATCCTGTAGACGTTCTGAGCACCCCCTTGTATCCCTCAGTAGGATGTTCCATCTCATTGTGAAGCTCTTGGCCCTGCCTTCCCTGAGTGTGTCTCTGCCATCACTCATGGCATTGAAGGTATTTCAGATTTCAAGATTATTTTAGGTTACCCAGTCCTAGCTGCAATTCCAGTTAATATTCACTTGCAAGCAATAGGTCTAGAAATGTCCTTGTCTAAAATCCCAGTGCTCACCACTGGGTGGCACTCACGAACTCTTGCCATAAACTTCAATCTTAGGTCTGTAGCCTTTTCTGTGGGCCACATGATGGTAATGAAGAGAATTTGTTGATGCTAGAACAGCAGCTTCTAACACTGTCATTAGTTAAAGTGATCATGTCTTTGCTTAGCAGGTATTTTATATTATTTCAAATTAATGACATGTATGGGTTTAAGTAGTTCTCTCAGTTCTCAACATAGTATGGGCAGTTAACATTGACTAAAGAGCAAACTTAAGTGCATTCTGTGTCACAATAGGAAGAGAGGAGGTCTCTAGTCTGATCCACTATACATTCCAGGAACGGCCATGAAGGAGATAGCTACAGTCACTTCAGAGACGTCTATTCAAACATTCCTCCACATTCTCAGTTTCCTTTCATCAGTCCAGCAGCCATTCCTCCTCATATCCTTCCCATCCAACTGTAATGTCAACCAGGACCTAATTGACAGGATGTTGGAATTAGAGTGCACCAGGATCCCATGTCCAGGTATGCAGAAAAATTTCTTCTTCAGCCCTTGGGCACTTCATATCCATATGAAGTGGATGGAGCCTTTGGGAGGTGATTAGGGTTGATGAGGTCATGAGGTTGGGGTGCCTGTGATGGGATTAGTGTCTTGTAATCAGGGACCCCCAGAGCTTGTTTCTCTTCTCTCTCTTCTACTCTTCCTTTCTCCCCATCTCCTTTTCCCTCTCCCAGTCATGGGAAATGTTAAAGAAATGTCTTTTCTATCAAAGGGTTGAATAAGGCAAAACTTCATTTTAAAAGATATAAAGAAGTCACTTGGCAGAGATTCAAATTTTTCTAGAGTCAGAACTTTAAATCAAAATACATGCTTAAAGTTGCACCCTGTGCTCAAAATTGCATTCTGCTTGTCAACTGGGCCTCTTTAAATTAGACAATTAGACTAAGCTCTGACCACTGAGAGTGAAGTACAGGACCTATTTGCATTAGGTATAAAAACCCTGCTAAGTGTGCTTGCCTGCTTGGTCTGGCACAGCTACACACCCTTCTGCAGAAGTAAAACTTTTTACCTTGCCAAAATACTTTGGATTGTGTGGTCAAGTTTTGGAGACCCCACACTCATTTTTTTTATGATTTATTTATTTGTCTACTTATTATTTGTAAGTGTTTTGCCTGCATGGATGTAAGTGTACCATGTGAGGGCATCAGATCCCCTGGAATTGGAGTTTCAGAAAGTGTTAGCCATTATGTGGATGCAGGGAACCAAACCTGGATCCTGTGCAAGAACAATAAGTACTCCTAACTGCTGAGCCATCTCTCCAGCCCCCTAGTCTCATTTTGTAAGCAGTTACAGGAGACTTGCAGGTGGCCATGATTAGAATCTACTCCTCTGCTCAAACACAGACCTCTCAGCCAAGGGTGGGAGCCATCTTGGCTTTCAGCATAATCTGGCAAACCTTTGACTGAATGCTCAGCTATGAAGTCACAGAGGCAAAACCTGGAAAGCAAGACTTGGACATAAAAAGAAACACAAAACAGCCACATATTCCTGAGGAGGTTTACAAACACCAAAGCGAAAACGCCAACTGAAATCCCAAGTCTGTACAGTATTGTTTCAAATGCCAAGTATTCAACAAACACGCAAAGACCTTTATTCAGAAAAAAAAATAGGGCAAAGGGGACTCAGTAGAAATTGTGTCCATATAGTCCTGGATACTGGATCTAGCAGACAAAGTCTTCAAAGAATCAATTCTAAGTAAGCTCAAAAGTTAAATTTTAGAAAAGTTAAATAGCTAAGAGATATGTGGATAGCAATGATTCAACAAACAGAGAAATTCAAAGACAGAGGTTATACAGAAGAATGAAGTGGAAATTCTAGGTCTGGAATTGAAAAACACAGTAACTGAAGAGGGGCATTACTAAAGAAATCCAAGGCAGAATAAACAAATAATTACAAACTTGAAGATAGATTAATAAGAACTGGTCATTCTGAAGCCAAAATGAAACAAAGAGATGGACAGCAGTTTCCCTAAGCAAGATGGTCATAGTTTCTGTTCTTTGCACCTGACATCAGTAATTTCTATAAATACTGAGTTTGATGTGTACATTTGGGAAATTTCCAGAGCACTAAGAGGACTGGACTTTTGCTTTGTTTTGTTTTGCTATTTTGATTATTTCCCACTGACTTGTAGGTGCTTTCTGGGGAGAGGATTTGCCAACTGTTCAACTCTATTATATCAAAACTGCAAATCATGGGGTTGAAGAGATGGCTCAATTGCTAAAGTACTCCTTGTGTAAGCATGAGGACCTGAGTTTGGATCCCCAGCATCCACATAAAAAGCTGGATGCAGTGGTATATGCATAATCCCAGCCCTGGGAAGGCAGAGACAGGAGGATCCCTAGGGCTTGTTGGCCAACCAGTCTAGCTGAATTGATGAGCTCCAGGTTCAGTGCCAAAAATAAGGTGGAGAACTATTGAGGAAGACACCTGATACCCACCTCTGTATTCCACATACACACATGCAGACAAGAATGCAAATGAGAGAGAGAATCAAATGTAAATAGCATTTTGCTTGTAATTTTATCTATTTATTATTATTATCGCAGTTATGTGGATTGAATCTGAAGCTTCATGCCTAATAAGCAAGCACTCCAATGCTAATCTCTGGTCTTCTTTTTCCTTTTTCCTTTGAGACAAAGTCTCATTAAGTTGCCGAGGCTAGTCTTGAGCTCACCCTGTAGCCCAGGCGGGCCTTGACCTTTTGATCCTTTTGCCTCAGCCTCTTAGTGCTAGGATTATAGACATGCACCACCACACATAGATCAAAATAACATTTTTATGAAAAAACTCTCTTCCATTGTTATGTTGGCAGCCAATCTCCATTTCACTCACAAAACCACTTGTCTGTCACTTATTCCTTTACTTACTGAGTTGCCAGGGCTGAGAAGTTAAACGCTACATCTCCCAGAGACCTCTCCCTTTAGGGCACTGGTAGTTGGACTTGGCTTCTGCCAGTGAGATGTGATTGCTAGAAGATGGGGGAAAGAAAGCACCGTTGTCTTGGTATGTAATACACAGGCTCTAAACTGATGTAAATGGTTCCATGACCAAGTCTATATCCCACTAAACTCGTGCCCAGCTTCATGGGTATGGGCAGCTGTGGCCTTGGCAATGGTTTTCTGATTTTTCTTGACACATAGTTGAATCACCGCTCTTGTGGCATCACTTTGAGATCTTACCACATGTCCCAGACTTCTGCTTTTTTGGCCCTGTCATTTTATAGTTAATCCCCAGTATTAAATCTTCTTCTGTCTGCGACATCAAGAATGATTTCTCTTTCTGAACTACAACCCCATCTGCACAGTGATACTTCGGGGAGGGTGTTAGTTGGCCATGTGGAAAATATTTGAGGCACTGGGAGGCATGGTACCGAAGAGGAGAGTGGACCCCAGCCCCTTCTCGCTCTTACACTTCCTGGATATGTGGTGAGAAGTTTTGCTCCATGTGAAGTGTTGCCTTACCACAGGCCCAAAAGCAGAGGGCTCAATCAGTCATGGTCTGAAATCTCCAAAGTCAAAGTAACGTTTTCTCTTTATAAGCTGATTGTTTCAAGTATTTGCTGGAAAGCTAACACACTCAGGCTTCAGTAGGGGTTAACAGGGAAATGCCTGTGCTTACAACATTGATATTCAACAAACAGTAGCTGCATTTTTATTTTTGTAAATGTGTATGTGTATGTTACATGCACATGGGCATGTGTTGTGTGTACCTACAAATGGATGTGCACATGTGCACATATGTGGAAACTAGAGGGATATGTCAACTGACTCCATTTGCCACTCCTTCATTACGTATTCCTTTAAGACAAGGTCTCCTGGAAAACCTGAAGCTTGGTGTTTTGGCTAGGCTGGTTAACTAGCAAATTCCCAGGATCTGCCATGCCCAGCTTTTTGAATGAATGTTAGAGATTTGAACTCAGGTTCTCATGCTTGCATAGCAAGCATTCTTATTCACTGAACTGTCTCCTCAGCCCCCAACTGTAGATATGTATAATACAAATAATAATCTAAGAATGGAGGCTTACTTCTGCAACCTCAGTATCTGGGAGATTCCAGTAGGTAGGGGAAGTCTTGAGTTTGAGGCCAGCCTAGGCTACCTAGTGAGTTCAAGAATGACTTGGGCTACTTAACAAGCATTTGTCTTATAAGTATGAAGACTTGGGTTCAATCCCTAGAACTCATAAAAAGCCAAGCATGGTAGTGCATGCTTGTAATGCCAGTGATAGAAGGCAGAGGCATTACAAGTACCTCTGAGCTCGCCGGCAAGATGCTTGAAGCTACATGGTGAAGTCCCAGGCCAATGAGAGACCCTGTCTCAAACAAGAAGCAGAAGGTTCAGGAGAAACAACACCCAAGGTTGTCTTCTGACCTCCACATGCTTATGCATCTATGTGTACTCCCTTGTCAAACACACACAAGGCCTGCACATGCACACAAATCAAATAAATAAAAATAATCAATAAAAATATATCAATAAAAAGAAAATAATAACAGTAATGAAGCTGTTGGTATGTACCCAGAACTACAGGTTTCTGTGCATGCTGGAGCTGTAAGAGCAAGTTGTTATATCTGCAGAAACTTTGTTGCTAAACTTAGTCAGTAGTGCAAAGTTTAATTATATATATACTTCCAGTCACATCTTACTAAAAGCCTCCTCACTTGCTAATTCCTGTGTTATATTTTACTATTGTCTGTGCTCTTTTCTCTATGTATCTGTGGAATCCTCAGGTGATAATTGCTGTGTGCCTCCTTCTAACACCGTTTATTTTGGTTGACATTGGTAGCTGGATACTGGCCATGGGTGGAATATTTAGATTATAGAAATCCCAAAACTGTATAAATTGGGACTTTAATTTTTAATAAGTGAGTAGGTTATTAAATATCTACCAGCTATCATTTGATAGCTCTTATTCTTCCTTCCTTCCTTCCTTCCCTCCTTTCTCTCTCTCTCTCTCTCTCTCCTCCATTCCTTTTGAGTCAGGGATTCACTATGTATCCCTGGCTGGCCTGGAACTATGTAGACCAGGCTGGCCTTGAACTCACAGAGATCCTCTTGCTTCTGCCTCCCAAGAGGAGGCTCAGATTTTAATGCTCAGATTAAAAGCATGTGCCACCATGCCTGGCAATAGTTATTATTCTTATCACTATAGAGGGAATTATATTCCCACAGCCCCAGTCATGCAGAAGCTCCAATCCTTAACGGGACCTGTGAGGAAGTAATAATGATCAAATGAGGTCATACGTGGGGAGGGGCTCACTGAATAAGGCTGGTATCCTAGTAAGAAGAGAAGGCCAGTGGGTGAGGGAGGGCTGCAGAGCTAGTTCAGCAGTTAAGAGCACTTTCTGCACAATCATGAGGGCCAGAATTCAGATTCCAACACCCATATAACAAGTCAGAAGTTCTACATACATCTGCAACCCCAGCTCCCCAGAGACAGGAGTATCACTGGGACTTGATGACTTTCTAATCTAGCTGAGAAAATGTGAGCCCCAGGTTCAGGGAGAGACCTTGCCTCAAAGGAATAGGTGGAGAGTGAGAGGGAGGTCACCTAGTGCCCTCTTCTTATCAACATGGGTGTACAGGTGCACTTATTTGCCTGCATGCGTGTACACACACACACACACACACACACACACACACACCAAGAAATATCTCTAAAAAGAGAAGGGGATATTAGAGAATTCTTTCTTCCTGTGAGGATACAGCCAGAAGGTGCCTATCTGAAAACTAGGAAGGAAGACCCCAGGTGTTTGGGTCCCTCCATCTACAGTGTGTTGGTACAACAATGAAAACAAGCAAATACCCTCTCCAAGATTGGTATTGTTACTAAAGTACAATGTTAGTACACAGAGAGCTACACCTCCCCTCTCTCCTCTTCCTCTCCTCCCCTTCTGCTTCCTCCTTCTCAGTCCTCACCTCAGATGAAAATTGTTCACTCCCAGTCCTGCCCCAGATTGGGTCTTCATGCTACACATGGTCATCAGAGGACCAAGATGCCCTTTGCAGAGTCCTGCAGCTGCATTTTATGGCTGACACCTCTGTGCATAGGGGCAAGACCCTTGTCACAGTATTTGAGACTTTTTCCCATTTTGTTTACATTGTCTTTTTAAGCAGAAATTTTAGGTCAATGATCTCTCTCTCTCTCTCTCTCTCTCTCTCTTTCTCTCTCTCTCCCATTCTCTCTTCTCCCCTCTCATAGGCTTCGATGTTCTACCTATAAAACCACTGCTTAATCCTAGACCACAAAAAATTATACCTATTTTTCTCCTAAGAGTGCTATAGTGCTAATTAAGTCTTTAATCCAAGTTGGGTTAATTTTGCATCTGACATGAGGTGGGGCTTCAGCTTTACTCTTTGGTGTCTGTTGTCTCTGGAGTGCTTGTTGAACTCACCATAAAGGCATAGGTTAATTTTTAGTCTCTCAATTCTAGTCCATTGATCGATTTCTGGAAGGCAAACAAAGCCCTCCGGAATTCTGATAGGGTCCTTAATGAACTTGTGGATCAGTTAAGGAGTAGTTCAGAGTTTTATAGGACAAAAGGTGCCTTGTGAAGCTGGGAGCAGTACTGGCAGACTGCCTAACTGTTGGGTGATATTCCCAGTGGGCCGTGTCATCCAGAGCTCTCTTGGATCAAACCACAGGACCCCATGATTCCAGATACTTGAGGACAGAGGTGGAGGTCAGGGCAGGAATACCCAAGGGAGATGAGTATTCACTCATCAGCCAGGAGCAAGATGAGGGAAGGTGTGGAAGCTAGCTATCATCCACTGTTAATTTTCAGTGTTGGAAACATCCTCCTCTGCCGTCAACAGAATTGCTCAGGGCTCAATGATAACGTGCATGATGTGGCTTGCTGTTGCATTAGTGTGTCTGCAGACATGTTTGTCAACAGGATTAACATATGGTAGATCCAAGCCAAGAGGGCTGTGCAGCCATTAAAATGCGTGGGGACAAGAACCAGTGAGTAGCTTACACTAGTTCATTAATTATTTTTACTGATTCTTTAAAAAATGAGCATACAAAGTATTGGGTTTCTTTGGCATTAAAAAAAAGACATTATTTTTAATTTTTTTATGTGTATGAATATTTTGCCTGCATGTACATAAGTGCACCTGTGTCGCACAATGTCCATGGAGGCCAGAAGCGGGCAATGGATGCCCTGGAACTGGAGCTATGAATGGTTGTTAGCCACCATGTGATCTGGGAACGGAACCCAGGTCCTCTACAAGAGTAGCCAGTGCTCTTAACCTCTGAGCCATCTCTCCAGCCCCTTATTTTATTATTTTAAAGTGTGTGTGTGTGTGTGTGTGGTGTGTGTTTGTGTGTGTGTGAATATGTACACATGAGTACAGATGTTCTGGTAGGCCAGGGGCATCTGAGTCCCTGGAGTTGGAGCTCTGAAGCTGCCTGGTGTGAGTGCTAGGAACTGAACTCCAGTTATCCACTGTGAAACTCTGGGCATAATTTCACAACCCTCCCCTTTACCCCTAAGGCTTTTGCTGGGCGGTCCACCCTAGAGGAAGCCACTGTCTGTGCTCCTGACAGCTGATCTCCCTACTTGATTCCTGCTCTTTCTCTGTCAGGCTTCCTCCATCCTTGAGTGCCTTACCACAAGAGGGTGCATGTGTCTAGGGAGTGGTGCTGGATGAGGCCAGCCTGCTGTGCATAAGAGGAATTCCCTGGGACTGTGGCTGGAGCCCCTTCTCAAAGTCCTTGTCCTCCTGGAGCTGACATTCTAGCATGACCCAGCACCCAACAGAGGAAATAACTAAAGCCTGGAAGAGGAGTCACTTCAGGTGGGTGGTGTGAAGGAAGGGCCCCTGTGGAGTGTGTGTAGTCTTAGAAGTGACTGTGATGTCTTAACTTTGACTCTAAATGGACTGCCAGGGGTGAGGCAAGGGGGACAGTACAGGGTCAATGATCTAGGTAGAGGTTAGGGTTGAGGCCCAGGAGTTGCAGGTGGGACAAGCAGGAGGTTCCCATGTGGGGTTTGTCATGAAGCAAGGTGACACAGCCTTTGCTAGCTGGATGAATGAATGGGGGGATGGGAAGTCAAAGGCAATACCAAGGATTTGGCAGTGAGTCTCAGTTTCCTCATTTATAAAACAGATAGTCTGATTCTGAGTATTGAAAGCACCAAATGAGATGATACAGATCAAAGAATTTGTAATTCTCTGGGACCCTGGGAGAGCTCAAAGGGTGGCCCATCATCTGCAGGGTATGGGGAAAGCAAACTGTTTCTCTTATCATTGTAGATCGCCTATTTTCATAGTCTTGACCAGGAGTCCTCTGGATCTGTCTCAGGTGTCACCTCAGTTAAGCATTTCCTGGTTCCCCCACCCCTATTGGTGACACACTAAGGACCTTAGGATTCCCACCTCCTCACCCTAACCTTGCTGGTCAGCACTATCCCTCTCAGAGGAAGAAAGCTCACAATGGTAGTGACTGATTCTCTGTATTTCAGTGTGTCTGAAACCTTCCCAGTCCCTCTGCCACTATCTTGTCTTCAAGTGTCTTACAGAGAGGTACAGGACACAGGTGGAGAGGTTTCCAGTCAGGCCATCCTGGGACCAGTGCAGGTGCTGTAGAGGCTGTGCACTTGTTAGACCCTAGGGTCCTCCTACTCAGTGTGAACAGGCTGCCTGGGCCTGAGACGGGCTTTTCAGTGTAAAGCCAGAACTGTCCCAGACAACCAGGCTGGTTAGTTACATCTACTTCTACTATGGTTGAACTCCTTTTAAAAATCACTTAATTTGAGGTTGAAGATGTAGCTCAGTTGGTAGAGTACTTGCCTAGCATGCATAAAGTCCTGGGTTCAATACTCCACACTACATAAAATCAGACATGGTGGCATACACCTGTAATCCCAGCTTTCCAGAGTTTAAGGTAGGAGGATCAGAACTTCAAGGTCATTCTTGGCTAAAAAAAAGTTGGAAGCCAGCTTGGGCTACATGAAATCCAGTTCAAAAAAATCATTTAGGAGCTGGAGGGATGGCTTAGTAGTTAAGGAGTACATACTGCTCTTCCAGAGGACCTCGGTTCGATTTTCAGTGCGGCTCACAGCAGCCTGTAACTCCAGCACCGCCCCTCCATAATTTAAAAATAATAAAATAAAAAATATGATACATTATTCATATATAAGCAAAGCATCAAACCACTAAAAGAATCTAGGCTCCATAGGGAAATGGCTGATCCCAGATCTGCAAGTCAGTGAATACAAGATTCCTGATCCCAAAATGATCTGTGCTAGTGAGAACTCAGCCACACCTGCCCCAAACACAGATTCTAAATAATCAACCCAATGCTAGTACCAGTATGTACATCACTAGCCTGCTGTCAGGAATGTCAGACAGGAGGAGAAGAAAACCTGACAACTAGAATCAACTGGATCTTGGACCAGGAACATGATGTTGGGCCCCAGTGTAATTGAAATTCAGATTCAATTTGTTTAACTGTGTGTGTGTGTGTGTGTGTGTGTGTGTGTGTGTGTGTGTTGATTTCTATTGCTATGGCTTCTTTCTAATTTGGTCTTCAGCATGTCATCGTGCCAAGATGGTCTGGTAGCTAGGATTGGATATCAAGTGTCAGGTGAGACACGAGGAAGTGAAACCAAAATGTACAGCACAGAAATTTGTTACTCAAAGATCTTAGAGAAATTGGGGAAGGAGCAAGAGAAGGAGGGAGAGAACTATTGGACTATGTGTTTAGTAGAATTGATGGACATTATTTTCCCTGGGAGGCAGTGTGGATTGGATAAAGAAAAGGGAGGATGACAAACTTCTTTACATGACAC
Source organism: Eospalax fontanierii (assembly GCA_035773235.1). Classification (NCBI taxonomy): domain Eukaryota; kingdom Metazoa; phylum Chordata; class Mammalia; order Rodentia; family Spalacidae; genus Eospalax; species Eospalax fontanierii. The sequence goes on along the minus strand of CM069526.1, from coordinate 62,388,958 downwards.
TTGTGCTGACAGATTTTCTTTAATCTGTATGAAGTGTGTATGATGTGCGTGTGTGTGTGTGTATACGGGCTCCACATGAATGTGCAGGTTAGATGACAACCCCAGGTGCCAATTTTTGTCTTTCACTTTGGCATGGGGTCTTTTTCGTTGTTCGCCTCTTCATACACCAGGCTAGCTGGCTCCGGAGCTTCAGGGGATTCTCCTGCCTGCCTTAACCTCCCATTTTGCCTTAGGAGCACTGGGATTGCAGACCGACCGTGATACGGCAAATGGCTTTGGGCGGGTTCTGGGGATCCGAACTCAGGCTCCCACGTTCGCTCTGCAAACCCTCTGGGTCTTTATGGTGGTGGGCAGCTGTAAGGTGTGTGGAGTTTGGGGTATTAGTGAATAAAGGATCAAGGGAATTATATTCAAATCACCATATGAGGAGGGAAGTTTTATTCAGACATAAGGTGAAGAGTACAACCACGTTTGAAATCTTTTAAATGATGCCTGAAAATGGGGAGTTCGGTGAAGAAACAATAACGGTATTAAACACATGTATGACACTGCTCAAAGAACTACCCTCATTTCCATGAAACAATACTCCCAACAGACTGTGGGGCACAAGAGGAAGTAGTGACGCGACTGAGTCTCTGCTGGGTCGCGGGCGCCGGGTTATCTGCACTCACTTGGCACCGTCCGCGGCCCGCCACAAGTCATTCAAATCCCGCATAGAGCGCGCGCCACCCAGTCTCACAAGACGTTCCCTGACGCTGTAGCACGCGAATCTCACTCGTGGTGTCCAGAGCTCTCCTCGCCGGACTCCACAATGGCTGGGAGCCTGAGGGTGGAGGTTTTCGGGTGGCTGCGGGTGTCCTGGGCTCAGGTTCGTGGCACCAGCCGCTGTGACGTCAGCGGCGCGGGCCAATCACCGTTCGGAGCCCGGCGGGCGCGGCGGATAACGGGCCGAGCAGTGGGCGTGAGGTTGGACTACATCTCCCACAATACTCAGGGAGGCGCCGGCTCGCGTTAGCGTCCAAGAGCCCACTCTCCTTGGGATTGAGACCAATCATAGTCGCGGACCGGGCTGCGTCGAGGGACGACGGGTTGTGTAGTCCGCTTGCGGCGGGACTGCAGTCCCCAGTGTGCCCTGCGCGTCAGGGAGGAGCAGTGCGGCGGCGCGGGTGGCCGTCGGGGTTGGGCGGCGGCGGTGAGAAGGGCCCGGCTTGTGGGAGCCACGGTGGGAGCCGGCCTCGGCGCGCGGCCACCATGTCTGCGCCGTCGGAGGAGGAGGAGTATGCGCGGCTGGTGATGGAGGCGCAGCCGGAGTGGCTGCGCGCCGAGGTGAAGCGGCTGTCCCACGAGCTGGCCGAGACCACGCGCGAGAAGATCCAGGCGGCCGAGTATGGGCTGGCCGTGCTCGAGGAGAAGCACCAGCTCAAGCTGCAGTTCGAAGAGCTAGAGGTGGACTATGAGGCCATCCGCAGCGAGATGGAGCAGCTCAAAGAGGTGAGTCGCCGCCTGCGACCCCCTCCTGAGGCGTTAAGGTCACCCTGCCCGGCGGGGGACTGTCCCAGGGGTGGGGCACGGAACCCAGAGTTGCGGCCCTGTGCCGGGTGGGAGAGTGGAGAACTCGGTCTCCTCTGGCGGCCAGTGCCCACCTGCCGCTGTGGAGGTTCGGGCTTCCTGCAACCCTGCTCACCAGCGGGTCTTCTTTCTCTGCGGGCTTTGACGGCCCTTTCGTTTTGGTGATGCTCTGCGGGGGTCGTTCCTGCCTTGGGTGTGTCTGTGTGTAGGTGGTGGGCGAGCAGATCCTGTGCTTACAGCTGAGGCCATCGACACAGTGACCCTTAGGGAAAGACTGAGCCTGGGCCTGGGTCTGGTTAGCTGACCACTGGCCACTGCTCGTCACCTTCAAGCAAATCACTTCCCTTCTCTTGGCGCAGCTGATTTCACTGCATTTCATCTGGTTTCGTGACTGCCCTGAGGCTAGGAAGGGATGGATGTGGGGCAGAGTGAGTCGTGGCTCTGGCTTGTTTTTCCTTCAGTGGCCGAGCCCTGGCCCAGCTCTTTCCTCTTCTCGGTAATTGTGCTCCGTCTGGCTGGGATGCATAGCTTTCATTGCCCACTTTCTTTCCTTCCTAGGTCCTCCTTTCACTATGGTATCTGTGTTTCTTCTGTAGGAAACGTTGGCTTGTGTCATTCATTCCCACTTTAGCAAGAGAGGTTAGACCTTCAAGCTGGCTAAGGGCTCCTGAAAGGGCAATAGGAGGGACCTTTGTAGTCCCTCTGGAATGATTTAAATGTCAGTGTCTCTCCCATCTTGCCTTACTCCCCAAGCCTTGTTCTGGGAGGAGGATGACACACTTGGTTTGGAAGACTCCTACCCATTGCTTATGTATGTAGTTCTGGGCAGAGCTTTCCCTGAACCTTAGCTTCCACCTCTGCAAAATGGAGGTGCATTCTGTCCACTCAGAAAGTATTGCTCTGATGTTTCTTTATTTGGAAAGGCCTGGCATGGGACCCAGACAGGTAGCCTGTTGGTTTATTTGAAGGACCACCTTCCCCATCAGACCTCGTCTTGGCTGTTGATAACAGGCCATCTCCTGGTACCTCTGCTTTTAACCAACTTTGGACAGGTGCCTAGACTCTTAAGAGCCTCTGTTGCCTTGCTGTTTGACCTCCTACTCCCCTCCCTCCCATGATACTGGAGAGAAATGAACTTTAAAGTCTAGGTAGAGCAAGTGTTGACTGAACAGCAGAAAGGACTGCCCTTGGTAGGTGGGAGTTGGTTGCTCACATGTGCTTTAAAGAACAAGTCCTTTGTCTATCAGTGGGTATCAGTGCATTCCCGAAGCCTGGCTTCACTGGATCTATAAAAGGAGTGGAATGGGGTCCCTTTTGTAAGGGCCTCCACCTTGGGGTAAAGGGATGTGACAGATGGAGGTCAAGGGCTGTTAAAATATGGAGTGGACGAGCCCTCATCCCATTTCTGGTCTCCCATGTGGGGCTTATCTTACCCCTGCTTCCTTCAATCACGCTGGTTGCAGTGTTAATTACAGAACCCCTCCCTTTTGCTCATATAAGCAGGTAACCTTCCCCCTCCTCATGGAGTACCAGCAAATCCCTCTTGGATAGCTCACTATCTCCTTCTGAGTTGTAAGTATCTGTTTGAGAAGAGACTATTGCTGATCTAACTGGTCTCCATTTCAGTGTCTTCCAATTGTTTCCTTTTGCTGTTACTGTTATGGGCATGGTCATTTTATGGCATAGTGATGAACCATGGCAATCTGTCTGGAGGGAAAGTCCTTAGATTTGAGAAGACAACATAAACATTTCTATAGGTGTGTTTTTGGCATCTGCTTAGCCTGTTACCATCTCTTGGCTTCTCCATATATTGGCTTCATGGCCTTGAACAATTGTTGCTCTCTCTTTTGTGAGGTGGGATAAGCTTCTGCTCTGTCCCCAGTAGAGACCAGAAGAGTGTGCATCAGCTTCAGAGAGGGTGTCCCCTAAAGTTTGTGCCAATTTGTCTCCCATCAGTATTGTGCCTGGTTCTTACACCTATGCCAGACTAGGCTCTTGTCAACCTGTTTAATTTTGGTCAATATCATATTTGAAAAATACTAACTCCTACTTAAAAATAAGGGGAGAATGTTTGTAAGAGGTTTCCTTCCATAGAGGGATGAACCATCTTAATTGTTTAAGATTGTTCCATTAACTGTGATGGGTTTAGTTACTAAAAAGTTTTGCTACATTGGGAGTGGCTTGTACTCTTACTTGCATTTAAAAGTAAAATAAGCTTTGAGGGGAGGAAGCTGGCGGACCCAGGTGAAAAGGTCAGAGCTGAGGAGGGGACTATGGTGAGTGAGTAGACTCAGTGCTAGTCCTGCTGCCTTTCTCCCTGGTGGAATGACCTATGTCTGTCCTGTTGATACCATGTTGACTGAAGCCAAAGGTAGAGAGGATGTCCAATGGCCCATTAACTGGTGATTTTTTAAAAATGTCTGATTCAGGACCACATCTGTCTCAATCATACTGTGCCTGCTCCCTTTATCCAGCATGATAGGGAAAAATTGGATGGACTTTTGTCAGCCCCATGGTGTTTGTGGTCCTGAGTGGCCATGGGACAGTTGCTGTGTCCTCGACTACAACTTCTGGGTTTGCAGGTGTGTTGGGCTGGCAGAGCAGGACTGCTTCCTTAGGTGAGTGACTGAGTTCAATTCCCCTGTCTCTCTATTGAGGGGAGAGGCCCAGACTCTTCCTTGGCTTGGGCTCCAGGAATAGATCTGGATACACTTGCTACTTTGGGTGGTGCTGAGCTGTGGTATATCACCTCCCTTATTTGTGAGGTGCATGTGGGGGGAAACTGGTGCCAGGTTGGGCACAGCACTCAGCATCCAGCACTTAGGAAGTGCTTTGTGGGCCTTGCTCCACCTTGTTTAGGCCTTGTGCTCTTCATCATGGTATCTGGAGCACCTCCCTGATCCCACTCTATCATTGCTGTCTTCCATTGCTGCTTCTGAAGGTTGCCCTATGTGTCATGTTCTACTAGTTTGTGATACCACCCTGCTTCTCCCTGTGCTCACACTCACCCTTCCTCCTGGAAGTCCCACTCACTTGACAAGCTTGGACATTTCCTGGGTGGTCTCCTAACTCGGAGCTTGAGCTGCTGTTTCCAGCACTTGGGACACTGGAGGAAGCAGTAGTGATAGAGGGATTAGCAGAGGACACAGTTCAAGGTGTGCAGCTTCTGTCCTACAGTTACTGGAGGGAAACCCAACCTCCCAGTGTTTGCTTCAGAGAGGGAAAAGCCCTGGTTTCATTTGAAATGAGTTGGAATCTCTCTTGTTCTTTGGACACTCCTCAGACTGCCCTTGAATCTGCTTCTTTTTAAAAAATATTTTATTTTTTTATTTAGTATATATGAGTGTATTGCCCACATGTATGTAATTGTTCCTGTGCTATGCAGTGCCTGCAGAGGTCAGAAGGCGGAGTTGGATCTGGAGTTACAGATGGTTGTTAGCTGCCATGTGGGTGCTAGGAACCAAACCCAGGTCCTCTGCAAGAGCTGCTAGTGCTCTTAATGGCTGAACCGTCTCTCCAGTCCCTGAATCTACTTCTTGAGCAGAGAGATAGTGGGTGCTGGCAGGTATTGGAGCTCTGAATGTATTTCAGAGGGCCAAGTGGGGTGGTGTAATTGCTGTCTTTGTGAAGATGCCTGTCTTGAGGGCCTTACAAATCCTTGAGGTACTTGAAAGTACCTGTCCTTAAGGTTCAACAATTGGAGAGGCAGTTATAGGCAACCAGACAGTGGCCATGTGGTCCCACTTTTGCCACTAACTTCTGAGTGACCTCCCTTCTTCTGGGTCTGCCTTTCTAACTATCAAATGTGAGGTAGGAGGTTATGAGGAATTCTGACAGGACTCTTCCACTTTTTAAAATGTCCAAAACTGCCGCATCAGATCCTGGTGCTGTGTTCTGAAGGGCCTGGGGACTAGGCACCCTTATCTGGCAGAGAATTTGCCCCAGTCATGTGAATGGCTGTTCTAGGCCAGCTCTGCTGCATATGGAGGTGTGGTCTTGGCCACCTTCCATGGGCACACAGCTGGCACAGCTATTATGGAGCTGGCCTCTCTTTAGGGATGCCAAGCATGCTTTGAGGCTTAGCAGGTGGGGCCAGAGAGAGGCTCAGACTCCTCAGTGTTGGGAGTCTGCCATCCTCAGGGGAGCCAACAAGGCATTGCCTGATCAGGAGAGGAGGCTAGCTGCATGTGGTGTCTAGTCCTGTGGGCTCCCGACTCTAATACCAGAGGGGGAGTTTGGACGCAACCTGGACTCTCAGGAGCTATGTGGCCCTAGATGAGCCACTCTTCTCTCTAGGCCTCAGTGGCTTAATAATGGTGCCTGTCACAACAGTCTGGCATGCTGGGATCACTTCAGTGGTCACTGTCCTTCCCTCAGGTCTGAGCAGCTACCCTCTGTAAGAGCCCTGGCCCAGGTTCATGTGGGATTCTTTCTGGGCCTCCTGCGTCACTTGGGGACCCTGGCCTTCCTTTGAGTGTGGAGAGCAGATTTGTTCTTGTCAGTTTGGGGTAGCACCCCATCAGTCAGTCTGCTTTTCCACAAATATGGACTGGATGACAGATTGTTCCACACATGGGGGTAAAGAAAGATTTGATTTCTTCTTGGCACTCCCTGCATCTTGGACTGATGGTGGCCTGTGAGAAAGATTCCCACAGGCTCAGATGGGCAACGTTTTGGCTCTAGGCCCTTGTGGTTCATTGTTCAAAGTGTGGCCTCAAGTCTACCCCTGAAACTGAAAAGAACAATGTGGCTGTCCAGCTTTCTCTTAGAACTAAGCATGCCATCTCATGCCAGGTTAGCTCTTCCATGGAAGGTACATAGAGGTGGGGGCCACCCTGCTTTGGTGGATGGTGGCCTTGAAAAGAACAGGAGTAGTGGGCTGCTCCACCTTTGCTCCTCTACGTTTTGGAAGTTACTGGATTTAAAAAGTGTCTATTTTAGGAACCTCAGAAGATGGAGCAGGAGCAGTGTCTGCTATAGAACATATGCAGTGAGGAACTGCTGGACATTTTTCCTTGCTGGTTCCTCTTTCCTGAGTGGTACACATACCATGATGCAGGGAAACCTTGCTGCATCTGTCACAACTTTTCAAAAAGCAGTGGAATTCTAGTTTTAAGCATAGAGAAAGTAAAGGGAGCACAATGAGCCAGACCATGCGGTGTTCGAACCTGCAGTTTGTAGCTGCAGCCAGTCTTGCTTCTGTACCTCAGTTCACCTTGCTTTGCTGCTTCTATTTGCTGAGAAAATGACTATTTTCTTACAAAACAATCAGTGTTAAGTTTTCCTACCTGAAACCTACCAAGATTTCCTTAATGTTGTCTGTTGTCCAGGCAGCACTTGGTTTTTCCCAACTTGGCTCAGTTGAGATTTTCAGAATATATTTGTTCCAAAGTGATTGATAGGTAGGGGGAGGATTTGAGAATAATGGGAATTTAGCATTTGCCTGTGTGTAATTCCATCCTTAAAAAACACTAATGGGCCTGGAGATGTAGCTCAGTTGGTAGAGTGCTTGTCTAGCATGCTCGAATCCATGGATTGGATTCCCAGCACCACATAAATGGTGCACTCCTGCAATCTCAACACTTGGGAAGTATGGAGGCAGGAGGATCCAAAGGACAGGGCCATCTTCAACTTCATAATGAGTTCAAGGCCAGACTGGGCTTCATGCAACCCTATCTCAAAACAGGTGGCCAGCCAGTAGTGAACACAGTGCCCTGAGCCAGCTGACTGACCTAAGCCATGTGTGAAAACATTTGAATCTATCTGATTGTACACTTCATGTATATTTCAGAAAATCCACCTCTCAATACCTTACAGCAGTTCCAGAGCTGCCAGCCAGAGACTCTGTCTACTAGCAAACCCCCTACCCCCAGCACCTTATTAAAAACAATGTCACCTATTAGAATTTGTTTTTAACCATTGAACCTGTGTCAAACTGTGTTATTTTTTATCATTAATTTTAAAAAGTAAATGACTCAAAGACTGTTCTAGATTTATAGAAAAATTGCAGATAGTACAAAGAGTTGCTGTGTGGTTGTCCCTCCCACTTCTAGTTGCCCTTCTTTTTAGCATCATACATTAGTGTGGTACATTGGTTGCACATTGTATTGCCATACAGCCTGCACTTTGTCTAGATTGTCTTTGCTTTACCTGGTGTGCTTCTGACCCAAGGTCTCAGCTAGGATATCGTGTTGCATTTAGTCATCATCATGTCTCCTCAGGCTGTCACAGTTTCACAGATTTTCCTCATTTGTGATGACCTTGGCAGTTTTAAGGAAGACTGGTTGGGGTTTTGTAGAAAGTCACTGATGGGGACATTTGTTATTTGAGAGTTTGTCATGATTAGGTTGGGATTTGGGTTCAAAGGAGGAAGAGCCTAGAAGCCTTGTCTCATTGCACATGTGGTGTGTGCCCTCATCATGCCCCACTGCTGTTGACCTTGATCACCTGTTACTAAAGTTACTCTTTTCCCTTTTTTCCATTCTGTATTCTTTGGAAGGAAGTCAATATGTGAAGAGAGTTTTTTTACATAGGAGTTATGTCCCTTTCTCCCGTACTTCCTTTATTATTTTATTAGTATAGGAACATTGGAATTTTACTTTCTACATTGCATCTACATTGTTATCCTGTACTACTTAATATGATTGCTCATACTGTTCCAACTTTGGCTTTTTGATCCTGAATACTCTATCCCTGTGATTTTTTTTTTTATTAAGCACTTTTGTGTGGAAGTGGGTGGGTGTACAGATGTGTACAGGTGTGTACAGGTGCACATAGGTATGTGAATGCTAGAAGTCAGTATCAGACGTCTTCCTCATTTGCTTCCCATCTTATTTTATTTATTTATGTATTTATTTATTTATTTTGGTCTTTTTGAGACAGGGTCTCCCTGTATTCTCAGCTGGCCTGGAACTCACAGAGAATCACCTATCTCTGTCTCCCAAGTGCTGGGATTAAAGGTATGCACCACCATGCTTGGCCTCATCTTATTTTTTTAGGCAGTCTCTCACTGAATCTAGAGCTCGCCCATTTGGTTAGACTGGCTGGCCGGCAAGGCTTCTTTCTCCCACTCCTGTCTCAGCCTTCCCAGTGCTGGACTTACAAATGCCCCTCAGCGTTTTACATAGGTGCTGGGGATATAAACTCAGTTGAACTGTAAGCAATTAACCCACTGAGCCATCTTCCCAGGCCTTTGTTAAGTACTTCCCCCTACCTCCAGTTTCTAATACTACAGGTTGTTCCAGACTTAAATTATGTATTTCCTGCCGTACTTCTTAAACCAACCATTTCTCCCTGGTTCCTTTGCAGAGAGAGGTCTTGAAAACAAGATCTAGTTGCTGAGGGTGCTCAATGTACTAGGATGTGTTTGATGCTAGGCTCTTTCAGCTACAGAGCAAGGAGTGTGCCTGCTAACTCATGTATATGGACATATCTATAAATATTTCTCGAGGCAGCCACGTGTACATTTAGCCAACTATGAATTAATAGTGATGCATCCAACTCCAGTCCATCACCACAGGGCTCCTTCTCACCACCTGCTTCTGTAGCATCCTACTCCAGCAGTGACATGTGGTGCCCACTGTCCACCACACAGTAACTCATTGTTAGTCCCAGTTTACACATACAGCAGTCCGGATGGTTTACCTGTACTCCAGTAGGCTGTTTCATCAGCCTTTTCCCTTTAGTTCTGTAGATTCCACTTCTCCCCACTGTAACTCAAGTTGCCATGATATTCTTTCACCCCCACCCCGTGGGTTCAGGCATTTGTAATTGAGTTAGATTGTCTGGCCACATTCTGCATTCCATAATGAGATTCCCCAATCTAATTTAAAAAAAAAAATTCACATACATTAAGAGTCACTCATTAGCGAGACACTGTCTCAAAACAACCCAACACATTAGACATCTGGTTTTGACAAGTACCTAGTATCATACATACATATTTGTTTGACCACCTGGAAAAAAATCCCCTGTACTTCACATGCTCGCTCCTCTCAGCGAGTCTCTGCCAACCACTGATCTATTACCATCTTTGTAATTGTTTTTATCAGAATGTCACACAATTGGAATCATGTAAGCTTTATCCATCTCTTTATCTGTTTCATGGCTTTACTCATGTAGGATATTTTGGTCACTTCATTTTTCAACAATTATGAATAAAGTTGCCATAGGATTTTGTGTAGACTTAAGTTTTCAAATCACTTGGGTAAGTACTGTAAGAATGAGGTTGCCAGGCTGTTTGGCAAGATTGTGTTTAGCTTTGTAAGAAGTGAAACTTCCAGAAGACTAACCCATTTGATGTTTCCACCAGCAGTGTCTTCGTGGTCCTGTTGCTCCCATTCTTACTAGCATTCACTATTGTTTTTGGATATTGGCTATGTTTAGGGGAGATATTATTGTTGTTTAATTTGCAGTTCTCTCAGGGTACATGAATATTGAGCATCTTTTCACGTTTTAGTACTACTACTAGTAGTATAGTATTGTTTTTCCTTGCTGAAGACTGAACCCAGGACATTTCTTTCATATGCTCCTTTACCATTGGTATACTTTGTTTGATATCTTTTCTGACCTTTTGGTTATTTTGAGTTGCTTGTTTTCTTATTCAGTGTAAGTGTTCTTAGTATATGTGCTGCCTAAGCAAGCATTTAACTGAATCTAAGTCATATTATAAATTATTTCTCCAGATCATGTTTGTCTTTCAATCTCTTTGACAGTTTTTATTTTAATGCCCCTTTGCTTCTGTGGGTCATACTTTCTAGTGCTGTGACCTTCATAACCAAACCCAAGGTCACATAGATGTTTCTCTTAATTGTGACTGATTTTATAGTTCTTTGTGTTTCATGTGAGTCTGTGGTCTGCTTTGAATCAACTTTAGTGAAGAATTATCAGGGCTGTGCTGATTATTTTTATACGTAAGTGTCCATTTGGTTGGGAAGACTACCTTTCAGTAAATTGCCTTTTCTCCTTTGTGAGAGATCAGTTGTTGGTATTTGTGCTGCCCTGTTTCTGGGCTCCTTGTTCCATTTCATTGAACTATGATTTTTTTTTCTTTTGCCAGTACAATACTATTTTAACAATATGTTACCTACTTTATTGGGTTTCTACCTTCCTTTATGTATTTTTAAGTGTGTGAGGAGAAAGAGGTGTACACATATATACATGTGTGTGTATGTGTATGTGTGTGTATACTGTAAGCACCCCTGTACTTCCCAGATGAGGGTGTTGGGTGTCTTGCTCTTTATTCCTTTAATAAAGAGTCTGTCATTGAACTTGGAACTAGACTGGTGGCTAGCAAGGCCGCAGTGATCCTCCTGTGTCATCCCCATGTCCTACCCCTACTCCCTGCACTGGGGTTACAGATATGTATTGCCATGCCTAGCTTTTTACATGGGTGCCTGGGGATTTGAACTCATATCCTCAAACTTACATGGCAAGCACTTTTACCTGCTGAGCCATGTCCCTATCACTTCTTTGTGCATTTTTTTGCTAGCTTATTTTTATTACATTTTGATTGTATTGTGTAAGTCTACTGGCTGAGCCATGTGTATTTTGGTTATGGCAGTGATTGGGGAGGAGTCAACCGTGGGGTTCCAGTTTTATTTGGACATTCATACAAATAGGAGCTGGTGCTGGATCCCTCCTGAAGAGTGTCAGACCAGTTGTCTATACTGTCATTTCAGTGTCAACCCATCATCGTAAAGAGCTCTTGGCTGATACTTGTTGCTACCACTTCTCTCTGGGATTCTTTGCCCCTTGTCTGGCTCCATGTCCCATCTCCACATAAGCTCTAGTGCCCAGTCACTCCATGACAAGTGCCTCCCCCTCTTTCCTGCACCTCTTCACTGACGTTGGGACGGTTGTATGAATTTGTGGTTGCTGGGGTGGCACTCTGAATTCTATTTCTCTGTGACATGGTGCACTAGTTCATGTCTGAGTCTTCCTGCTCAGTCACACAGCTGTTATTGGCCACACTTCCTTTCTCACTACTCTCTGACTGTGCCTCAGTTTCCATCATGGGTTTCCATTCTCCCTACCTGTGTGAGCTGGAGTCTTTAAGGCCACCCTGCCGTCAAGACTTCCTAAGGTGAGGCTGGGAACTGCCTGCCCCCCACCCCACTGTATTTTCCTTAGGCTTCTGCCTCCTCCCCAAGAAGTCACCTTTGTTCAGTGACTGGAGCTTGTCTGCCCACCTCCCCAGAGCATCCTCTCCTTAAGGACCCCACATACATATGCTCTACACTGTAAGCTCTTAGTGTGGGAGTTGTAAGGAGAATTATTCGTCTCCTACCAAGGAGCATAGTCACCAGCTGTGGTTTGCACAGGGGTGCTGCTGCCGAAACCAGGGTTCCTGCTCTGGTGGTTGGATTGTCATAGTTCTTTCTATGTTGCTGTAACAAAACATCAAAAGGAAAGGGTGTATTTGGGTTATTCTGCTGGCCTTCTGCTGAGGGCCTAGTATTAGTCACTTTTCTGTTACTGTGATAAAAACACCATAACTAAGGCAGCTTATAGAAGGAAGCATTTATTGGGCTTATGGTTCCAGATGAGTAAGAGTCCATTATGGTGGGGAGACATGGCAGGGGGCAGCTAGAGCAGAAAGCTGAGAAATCACATCATCAAGCACTTGCAGGAGACAGAGAGCAGAACTAGAAGCAGGACAAGGCTATGAACTCTTAAAGCCCACCCCCAATGACATACCTTGTCTGGAGGTTCCATGACCTTTCCTAAACAACACCACCAACTGATCATGTTCAAATACTTGGAGCCTGTGGAAGACATTTTCATTCAAACCACCACAGGTCTCATACTGTGCAGCTCATGGCAGAATGCAGAGGGCCAGGAGGTGTGTATGAAAGAGAAAGGGTTGCTGCACAAGAAGACACCAGTCATTCACGAGGGCTCCACTCCTGTGACCCTTGCATGTCCCACTATCTCATGGAGCACTACTGCATTGTGGGGACAAACTACTCAAGCCAGAGCAGACTGTGACATAGCCCAGGGCAGTCTCTGTAAGAGACATCATCCAGGATGAGCATGTGTAAGGGTCATGAGACAGCATGAAAAGGAACGAAAGACTCTCCTGGGTGACTTATCAAGGCCAAGGCATGAAGGGACACACACAGTTCAGAGACCAGATGGTTGGACTTGCTTTGTCTTTTAAGACATGGAGTCCCACATCCCTTAGTCAGAGCCTGAGGGTCTCACCTACCCATAGGGGACCTGGATTGGATGTGCGTCCAGGTGTCTGTCACCGCTGCACCCTAGGACAGTGCTACACTGCTGGCTACAGGTTCATCCACCTACTAGAACTTCCAGAATGTCTGGGAAACTGAAGGTTTCTATCGTCACAGCATGTGACTGTCCCTTGTTTCTCCTTGGTCTCTTCTTTGGTCCTGTGGTGGGAAAACCTCCAGGGCCTGGGAAGAAATGGCCTAAGCTTGAGATTCTCTTGCCACATGCTGACCTTGAGCCTCACTGATCTCCCTTCCTAAAAAAGACTAGGGAGGTGAGGAATGTGGTGAAGGCTAGAGATGCAGTGAGAAGAGCTGACTTCTCTCACTTTGACCTGTAGTCTCTAGCCCAGCCTGCTCCGCCCGCCCTCTGAGTTGTCCTCTGGCCCAGAGCAGATGTGAGCTGGATGCTGCCCAGTGGGGCCTCTAGGCCACTCCTCCTGCCCTAACCACAGGCTGCTAAATGGAAGTCTGTGTTAAAGCCAGCTGCTATGGATGATGATTGCTGGTCCCCAGGACCTAGTGCTAAACTATGCCCTTGTGTAAGGGAGCCAGGGTCCCTATGGACTTCAGCTAGCCCTAGGGCTCAGCTGGCCAGAAGTCTGCCTGCTGACACCACGGCAATTAGGGTGTAATCTTCTCTAAATGGTGCCCAATTCTGGCTAAATCCCTCCTGCCCAGGGACGAATCCCTAGTTTTCTAAAAGCAGCTTAGCATTTGGATGCTGCCCAGGACAGCTGGGGTTCTCAGTTGGCAGTGGGATGGCTCCTGTGGATTGACACAGGCCTCACTGGGTGGGAGTGGGGGTGGGGTGGCAACACAGACAAGGACCAGTGAGAACCACAGCACAGCCCTGTGCTATTACTTGGGTATCCCCCGGGCCCTGGTCCTAATGATCCTCACACTCAAAAGCATAGGGCTCCTTGGGAAAGGGATCCATGTAGTAGCTTCCTCAGCCTCTTGCTATAGACTGGATGATGGGTCTTTGTAGGGACTGGGTTGGGTGGGCCTGCTGAACACAGTCTGATAGACAGTGAAGTGGGTTTAACCAGAGGTAGGTGAGCACAGACCATCTGGCCCCTGACTCCCTGGAGGTCCCTTCTCTCTCTCACAGAGATTTTTGTTACCTTCCTAGACTTGCCTAGACCTGAGCTTGCTCTTGGTCAACCTGCTGAGTAAAGTGACCTGGCTTCCTTAGGACTCACCTCCATCTCCTGCCTCCTCGCCAGCAGCTGCCTGCCCCATCCCTGGACCCCTTCTTCTCAGAGTGCCACCCTGTTGCAAAGAAAAAGATGTTTTTTTGCAGTGAGAAACCGTGGTGATGCCCTGAGGTGAACTGCCTGACTGCTTAGCCCATTGCTTACCTGTGGGATAGGGGAAGTAACAGGTACTGCTGTGCAAGGCTGCTGAGGATCTGATGAGACCTCTCGCCCCTTCTGCATGCCCTGGAGCCCATGACGCCTATACTGCCTGCTCAGGAAGTGTCCTTTGCAAAAAGGGAGGAGGGAGTTGGTCCTGGAGGTCCTTTCTTAATCTTCTCACCCAGTAGGAGTGGGTAGTAACACCTGACTGGAGGTAGGGGTGGGTAGGGTCTCCCACGATGTGTCGTTGGGATCCTTTGAGGAAGTTGGCAGGTTTATGTACTCTGATTTGCCTTGATACTGCATCGTGTGGAACTTTAAATAATCCAAAGCACAGACCACAAACAGGGTAAATCCTCAGGAGTTTTGATGCTTCTGGAATAATCTAGGAATATGAATGGAAACCTACCTCATGTGGAAACTTTCCTACATTGTCTACTGTGATTTGGCCCGTGGCAGATCCCATCCACCCAGGATACCTCTATATCTGTCTCTGGAGTGATCCCAGAACATGCTGAGTGGAGCTGAGAAGACCTAGGAGATGGCCGGTCTGGCAGGTCCTCTGCCATTTGGGCACTAGGGTTGAATATTGGTGGACTGGATGTAGACCTTCCCAGTGATGGGGGTAGAAAAGAGGAGATGCCCCACAGGAACTTCCAAGGCCTACCTACCCAGGCCTAACCACATCCCTGTACCACCAGCACTCCAACACCTGTCCATCTCCTGGACCTATCATCTCCAACCACCAACTTTGAATGTGAAATCCATCATCCCCCGCTGTGTCCTCACATTGGCCACCCATTCTTTCCTCAGATACCTGAGTGTCTTCTACTTGTTGGGCATGGGCTCCCCCTCTCCATTCCTGCACCTATCCTTGGTGCCATTCTAGTGCTGCCAGAACTGGCCATCCCTGTTATGCAAGGATAGCTGCCCCACCCCCCTATGTATTGTTTGACTGGCTCTGCCATACTTCCTGCCCAAACCTCTCCTAGCATCTGTGAACTGAAGTGATGGGCCACTGGCTGAAGGTGGCATTGGTCTAGAAGGCATTCTGCTGTTCTGGGACTGCTACTAGACTTTTCCTCACTGCCTAGGCAGGTCCAGCCCTCCCTGTGAACTCCAGGACTGACCCTGTGCCCTAAACTGTGCTCAGAAGCTCCTCACAACACAGAGCTTCTGTGAAGAAGAGGACTGAACCTCTTCTAGGAGTTTATCGGGACTTTAGAAAGAGGCAATAGCATGATGTGCCCTGGATCCTAGTAGGCTTGGACTTCAGCAGCAGAGCTTATTAATTCAGATTAGGCATCTACCCTACCAATGGAAGCTTCCTGTTCCCCAGAGGGTTCTGAAACAAGCAGGAGTTAGCCAGACCCTGTCACTTCTGGCTCCTAAGTCTCAGACCTCTTGCTGTTTCTGTCAGACCTCCTTGGGGAAACGTCTTTGGAAATGTTTGTTCTCAGAGTTGGTTTCTTAGCTCTGAAATTTTGTTAGTGCCTCATGTGAGAAACTAATGAGCAAACTGTGGGGCAAACTGTGAAATGCAGCGACCCTGGAGATTATTGCTCTCCCTCCGCGGGGCCAGGCATCCTCCTGCTTTTCTCCTAATAGCTATTGCCATCTTCCTCTTTCTCTCCTGGGCCTTCCTCAGAGTTGGAGCAAGCCAGTGCTATGGTCTGAGTTGTCCCCATACATAGCAGCCCAAGGCTGGTGGAGGCAATGTAACTAGGGGTTGGGAGGGAACACCTCAACACAGCAAACCCACTGCAATTGCCTCAGAGTCAGCTCCTGGTGTGCTCAGAGAGTTCCGCACTGTTCTGCCTACTTGTGTTTGTGCTACTGTGGGCATCCTTACAGGACTCAGGCCTTCCTGTCATGGGATAAGGATAGGCGGGGGGTTCTGTCTCCCAACTCTGTGTCTCCCTTCCCAAGGCACAGTTTACCCTGAGACTGCTAGTGTTTTGTAGTTCTGTGTATCTGTTTGTAGGGTGAGTCGGTACATATGGTGCACTGTAAACATGCAGTCTGCTTTTTGGCATAGTTTTTTGATCAGTCTCTCTTCTTTTTTTGAGACAGGGTCTCTTATTAATCAGCCTTAAACTTGAAACAACCTTCTGTTCCTGCCTCCCAATTGCTAGTACTATAGGTGTGCCCCACCACACCTGGTTCTGTGCTCTTATAGCAGGTTTTTGCTAAAGTACATTTATGGAAATTTGATCTCTCATCTTGTCTATAGCACCAGCTGTTTCATTACTAATGGGTAATGAACTCCCTGGACTACATTCAGACATCAGGCAAGTTTGTTTTGGGGTTTTATTAACCTTTAAACTATAATTACCTATGGTAGAATGCACAGCCATTCAAATGCATGTGTATGTTGGTGCATCGCTGGTCACCTGCAGTTCCTCTCCCTTTCTTGTTACTCTTGACTGGGAGTGGCCTCAGCTCTAAGCTCTGTGCTCTAGTGTGAGGTCCAGCATTTCAGATACCCTCTCCTTATTGTTGGATTATTCTTATTCATTAATAAAATTGCTATATATTTATTTATGTGTATGTGTGTGCATGCATGCGAAATGTGTGTGAAGGTCAGGGGACAAGCTGTGGGAGTTTTCTTTCTCTTTCTTCCATCATGTAGACTTCTGGGATCAAACTCAGGTTGTCAGACTTGGCAACAAATATCCTTACCCACTGAGTCATCTCACAGACCTGGGTTATTTTTTTTATTGAAATGTAATTGATGTTCTATTTATTTTTAAGCCTTATTTGTAATAGTTTTGATAAATGATATTTTGTATTACTTCAGGGTTGCTTGTTTGTTTTTTTTTTTTTTTGAGACAAGGTCTGGTGAAACCCATACTGGTCCTGAAGTCTTTATGTAGGTGAGGATGACTTTGAATTTCTGGTCCTCTTTTTCTACCTTCCAAGTACTGGGATTATAGGCATTTCCCACCATATAGTAGTGCTGGGGATCAAACCCAGGGCAATCTACCTACTGAACTACATCCCTAGCCCCTGTACTAGTTTTGAAAATTAAAACGAGCTTTTATCAGTGTGTAAAATAAATACAGAAGCTATCCAGATTATAACTGTATAACTTGATCATTTATCACAATGAAGTATAGCCAGCAACAGTGAGAAGTTGCGTATGGTCTGCCTCCTGGGGCTGCTCTCTGAGTCTTTGTGAGCCGCTGGCAGCACTTTCAGCATGTCTCCCATGGAACCTGTTTTAGGGTGTGTTCATAACATTACTTTGTGAGGTTGACCGCCATTGCTGGATCTATAGGTTATTGGTATTCTTGTGTGGGGATTGTCCCATGGATAAAACACACCTTCCTCACCCAGTGTCACGTAGACCACATTTGAGTCATTTCTACCGCTGGGCTGTTGGAATACTTGGGTGGATGGTGGGTACATATTTCTTCTGAGGGGAATGGCTGGGCAGCCTCCATAGCACAGCAATGAATGGGTGGGAGCACCTGTCCTCACCCTACTCACTAGTGGGCTTGGGTATTGCTGTTGACTTAAATACAGCCATTCTGATTGGTATGTGGTGGTAGCCCTTTGCAGGTCTGTTTGCCTTTGCTATGGACAGTCCTCATGTTTCTGGCCTTTGTGGCTGGGGACCACATGTTGAAATACATGAGCCTATGGAGGGACATTTCCCATTTAAATCATAATATATACCCAAGAGAATTGAGAATATACTACCACACAGTGAAGGACTTCATCCAGTGTTCCTCTTGGGCATCTCATCCCTTTTCTATCAAGCAGTAGTTCTAATACAGTGCCACTGAGGAGGGAGACAGCCTGAGAGGAAGGGCAGTTGTGATCTAGCTGTGCTCTGCCCTGTCACAGTCTTGGCCTTCACAGCCTTCTTCCTCCCTGAAATGGGATGTGAGTTCTTAGAACTTTGAGAGAGGAATCAAGTGAAGCAGTGTACTTTAGGAGACTTATACAGTGGTAGCTATTATTGTTACTAGTAATCTGTTTATAAAATGACAAGAGACCTCATGCCCACTATGATGGTTGTTGTCAGAAGACAGTGTTGACATGTCTATGGACAAACTGGAATACTTCTCTGCTGGCAGGTATAAAGTGGGATAGCCACCGTGGAAACAGTTTGGTTCCTCGTAAACATAGCTGTAGAGCTAGAGTGTCTGACAGAACAATTTGTGAGGAGAGGTTATTTTGGTTCATGGTTTAGGGGCTACTGTCCATTGTGGCAGGAGGGCCTGGCAGCTGGTGGCTTCATCCGTCATGACAGGAGCTTGCAGCACTTCTTGTCACATCCCAGTAGACCCGGAAGCAGAGATCTCAGACTGGAAGCAGTGTTGGGTTTTAATCTCAGGTCCTGTCTCCAGTGATCCACTTCTTCCAA
This sequence comes from Eospalax fontanierii, assembly GCA_035773235.1. NCBI lineage: Eukaryota > Metazoa > Chordata > Mammalia > Rodentia > Spalacidae > Eospalax > Eospalax fontanierii. The sequence goes on along the minus strand of CM069526.1, from coordinate 62,370,422 downwards.
CTCTGCCCTACCTCCTAATAGTTCCACTGCCTACCACACTATCACCATCATTTGGGGACCATGTGTTTGAACACATTATCCTGTCGTGGGGGGATTTCACATTCAAATCATAACATATACCCAAGGAAATTGAAAATACAGTTCCCCACAAAAATTTGCAGGTGAGGGTCTGGCATGGTAGCATGACTGTGAACCTAGTACTCAGGAAGCAGAGGCAGCAGAATTGCAAGTTCAACCAGCCTGGACTACGTAGTGAGTTCAGGCCAACTTGGGCTACATAGAGAGACCCTAATCTCAAAAAAAAGTTTTAAAGGCAAAATCCCCAAAGAAATGAACAAACATCTCACAAAGACCTTTAAATGAATGACTATAGTACTGTTATTCATAATAGCCCCAAAGGAGAAATGTCCATTATACGATCAGTCTGGCTGTGACATAGAATAGTATGTAGTCATAAAAAGGAATACATAACAGAAAATAAAATAAAAAGGAATTTTTAGATAAATGTCCCTGTAGTCTTAACAAAAGCTTATAACATGCATGGACTTCAAAAACAGTATGCCAAGTGAAAAAAGCAAGTCACAAAAGACCAGTATTATTATCTAAATTATGAAATGTCAACAATAGACAAATTTATAAGGACAGAAAATAGACTGTTAGTTGTCAGAATCTGGGGGAATAGAGCATCTGCTAATGGGAACAGAGTTTCTTTTGAGGAGGTGTTAGTATAGTAGTTGTCATACAACTCTATACCAAAATTCACTGGATTCATCATCAGTTAATTTAAGAGGTGAACATTCATGAATGGGTTATGTCTTTAAATTCGGACCATAGAGGTGGAAATTAGTTTGTGGCTCAGTTGGGAGAGTGCTTACTTAGGGTACATGAATCCCCAGGTCACATACCCTGCATCACTCAAACAAGGCTTAGTGTGCAAACCTGTAATTATTGCAGTGGGAGGTGGAAAAAGAAGGTTCAACTGTTCAAATATTCACCTAGAGAGTGAGTTTGAGGCTATGAGACTCTATCTCAGTAAAACAAATAAAGATGTTTTGATGGAGGGGGTAAGGGTAAGGTTTTTTTTGTTGTGGTTTTTTTGTTTGCTCCATCTTCTGAGTAAATTTCCATGTGCTCTGAAGCAATCACCGCAGGATCAAGGTAGCCTCCTCCTGGCTCTACCTTTGGTGCCCACATGGAAGGAACTTTGTATGGCAGTGAGAAATAATCTTACTTTACTAATTGTCACGGTTTCATTTTATTGCTGTGATAAAACACTGACCAAACCAACTTGGGGAGAAAAGGGATTATTTCAGTTTCTAATTATAGGTATCAGTTTATTCATCACTGAGGGAAACCAGAGCAGGAACTCAAGCAGAGACTATGGAGGAACACTGCTTATTGGCTTGCTTCCCCTGTCTCAATCAGTTCCCTGTCTTACACAACCCAGGCCCACTTGCTGAGTGATGGCACCACCCATAGTGGGCTGGGTCCTCCTATCAGTTACCAATTAAGAAAATTCCTCACAGACATGGCCACAGGCCAGTCTGATATAGGAAATTTCTCAGCTGAGGCTCCCTCTTCCCAGGTATCTCTAGTTTGTGTCAAGTTGACAAAAACTAACCAGAAATCTAATGTTTAGCCTTTATTGTTACTATGTTTATAATTTTCAATGAATAAATGTCATTTTTCTACTGAAATTCATATTTGTGGGGTATGTAAGTGTAATTGCTTTTTTAAAATTACGTATTCCTAATTTGACATTCTACTTCAAGGAATCTTCTTTCTTTACTGATTGGCTTTATTTTCAATTTTGATTTATCTATTTATTTGGTCTTTTTGAGACAGGGTCTCCCAGTAGCCCCGGCTGGAACTTGCTTTGCAGACCAGGCTGGCCCTGATTTCACAGAGATCTGCTTGCCTCTGCCTCCCAAGTAGAGGCATGGGCTACCATGCTTGGCACAGGTGTTCCTTTCAAAATTCCTTTAAAAATATTGGTTTGTTTGGGGACTGGAGTGATGGCTCAGCAGTTAAGAGCACTAACTGCTCTTGCAGCAGATCCATGTTTGAATCCCAGCACTTACATGACAGCTAACAACTGATGGCAACTCCAGTTCCACGGAATCTGATGCCCTCTTCTGTCCTCCGTAGGCACTGCACAACATGGGTGTACTTATATATACATACATACAGGCATAACACTCATACACATAAAATGAAAATAAAATTACTTAAAATTTTTTTAAATGAGTTTGTGGCAGTCTTCTGACACTGTTATTTGCTTATGCCTGTTGACCTATCTTGGAATACAGCAAATGCTGAATACACATTTTAAATTATTTTATTTTATTATTTTTATTTCATGCATATGAGTGCATGAATGTATGTATATAAGTGCACCCATCGTGCAGTTCCCTCAAAGGTCAAAAAGGGTGTTGAATTCCCCTGGAGCTGGAGTTACAGATGGTTGTTAGTCACCATGTGGGTGCTGGGAATCAAACCCAGGTCCTCTGCAAGAGCAGAGAGTGCTCTTATCTGCTGAGCCATCTCTCCAGCCCCTGAATATACATTTTAATCCAATTATCTCATATTTGAGTTCTGGGTGTAGTCTTCTGAGGACTGTGAATAATTTATAAAGTAGAAATGTTGGTTCTGTTTCCTGGATTTTGCTGAGTTTTAACTTTTGTGTTCAGCATGGGATTGGTCCCTGAGCACCTGCTATTTGGAAGGGAAGATTTGTTGAAATCCTGTCAATGTCCCTGTTGGAGTAGATGAGGTAGTGACTGACCTGGTGTTCGGCTCTCCCATGGGAGGAGCCTGCCACTGCTCATCTTGCCCAGGGAAGTGAGAGAGAGTCATCGTGGTTAGCTCAGTTCCCAGGTGGTTGGGGGGACTGTGCAGTCAGTGTTCAGTTGCCTGGTGTAGGGAGATGTGCTGTGTGTGATATATGAGCCTCAACAATCTACTGGGTTTAGAAAGATACACTAACAGAATTACATTTCTTTTTTTCTGCTTTCTTGTGTCACTTCCTCTTTGTGAGACTTTTGTCTTGTTACTTTGTTCAAGTTGTTCAAGCCTTTCTTTCTATCATTAATGTTTATTTTTAGTGGAGTGTCCTTCCCTAGCAGCGTCCTGCTTGGCAGCCATCCCTAAGCGTTGATAAGATGTTTCTATTTTTTGTTGACTTGGTTTCCTGTTGTTTGGTTCTGTATGCCTTTCCTGATACAGATATGATTTAAGAGATTTCTTTTTTCAATTTTCATGTGCTCAAACATAGTTTCCTCTTGCATTTATGTTTAGAACAGTTTTAGATTTATAGCATACTGATAAAATGCTGTATTTTGTTCTCTATGGTGCACACACACAAATAAATGCAGTTTCTGCATTTTTTAGATCACTTTAAGTCGTTCACATGTTCTTCTGTGGCATCTCCTGTTATTCCTTCCTTGTAAACAGATCTTTCTGGGAAGAAGATAGGGTTCTGGGTCTTGGGTCATGTCATTGAGAAGGTCCCGGAGTTCTCCCTCTCCCACTTGACAGTGTCACATATGGTGTACCAGCTCTTCCAGTTACCGTGGGTTTAGCCAACTTTTGCTTTTGGATTTAATCTCTTAATACTGTAAATACTTCTATCTCCTCATAGTGTTGAGCTTGTAGTTACATCAGCTTTATAGGCCTGAGCCCCATCTTGAATTTAATAAGATTTGATGCTATTTGGTGTCCTGTGGAATCCTGGTAATCCAGACTCTGAGCAGTCACATGGAGCCTCCCAGAATGGAACAAGTCTCACAGACCACTGTGAATGTGAATGGTGGCTCCCACAGCCCTCTGCCCTTCCTACCAAGTACCTCTGTTCCAGACCTTAAAAGCCCCAGATATCTCTTGGACCCGATCAAGAATAGAACCCAGTGCTGTTAAATGCTTTTTGTAAAGGTTTATGGGACGTATGTGTCAGGCCTTGGCTGTTTTCAACAAACCTAGATCGAAAGATGGGTACTGTGGGGATGTTGCCAGGTTCCCTTTCTTTTTTCCCCTACTTTCCCAGCCCTCTGCAGGAACCCAGCAGCATCTCTACTTGTGGTAGGAAGGCTTTGCCCAGTAGGCATGCCATCAGAGGCAGCTGGTATAGTTTAGGGATTCCTGGGATTCCAGGCCCAGCCTGATCCAGGCATGGTGGGCCTTCAGGAACAAGTGTGAAACCCACAGTTTGTGGGTGGGCAGTACTAGATGAGCTCAGACAAAGGAGTGGAGGATCCTGGCTTTGTTGTGGAATCTGCTTCCTGGAACAAGCCTTGCCTCATTAGAGTGTAGAGGCTGGCTGGCTCCCCTGGCTGGCTTGGCAAGTATTGTTTGTCTCTGCTGCATCAGATGACCAAACTGGTTTTAGGAGTAAAGAATTCCTGGGGACAGCCCTGCCTAGAGGACCTCTTCCCTGCCCTTTTGGCATAAGCCTTTTCCAGGTGCCTGTGGACAGTATGTGTATATGGTTGGGGGGCTTGTGCTTAATTCTGATCACTTCTGTTCCCAAGTGCTCCGTGTATTTGTCTAGAGACTGAGGGCAACCTGTACCACTGTAAGCATTGTCAGGAATCCTCTGGTTGACTCAGAGCAGGGACATCTCTCAGGTGACTACAGACCATAAGGACATGCAAGAACCCTGGCATGTGGTCTTGTATGATCAGTAAAAGCTTAGTCAACTGTGTGACAAGGTAGAAAAGGGCAATGATTTGGGCTGATCTTCAAGTTTTCATACTTCTAATTAGTAAGCTGGTTGTGGGTACCCATGACTTGGAATTTCTTGAAATAAGGCAAGACTTCCATATACCCAGTCTTGGGAGCTTGGCCTTGTAGCCCAGTTTGCAGTTAGGCTCAACAAAGGATGCTCACCCTGAATCATGGTTGGCCAGTGGCACAGGCCAGGCAACCTGACTTTTAAGTGTACTCACTCTTCAGCTCTGTAGCTAGGAAGTGCTCAAGGAAGTGGTACTTCCTGCTCAGCTGGACAGTGGGCAAGGCTGGGAGGGGTCTGCATGGTTAAGGAGGAAGAGGTGGGGATTCTTGTCAGGAGCTTTGGGCCGGGGACAGGTCTCCTAGTCCCACATTGTCCTGCCTCTGTGCTTTGCTCTCACTTTCCCTGTACCTGGGATACTTTTCTACCCTCCCAAGCTCTGCCTCTGTTTCCCATTTTGCTCCAGACACAGGTTTAGGAATGCAGTGTGAACTTAGATTTCTACAACAAACCATAGGAGGAACACTTGAGAGTTATTCCAGGGCACCCATGTGACAGTAGGGAACTTCGCAGATGCCCTGGTCATGGGAAGATGCTAGACTGCTGCCTAGACTGAGGCTCAGCAGACCATTGCCCTGGCTACAGCCTAGTGTTACAGTAAAATTTTATTGGAACTAGACCATTGAATGGCTTCTCATGTACTGAAATCAAACTGCAGGAGGCATCTTGGTGTTGGAGTCTCAGAGATCTTGCTTTTAAACCATAGGAAGTGCCTGTCAGACCTCATCTCTTCTGATGCTGGCTCTCAGCCTCCATTCCTTGTATTGGGGGCATCTGCTATGGTCTAGGACTCATTCTGGAGTCTTCTTGAGTCCGCTGCCCTCCTTTGGGGATCATTAGGAATGGTGGGGGCAAGGAGCACTCAACATGTTGACACTGGGTCTAGGCGTAAGTTTCTTCCCCTGTATTGAATCACTCATATGCTGGCTCTGGAAGAGTGGCTTCTTTTGGGTCACCAGGAAAGGCAAAAGAGAACTTATGTTTGGAGCCTACTGGGGTGGGGGATGAGAAGAAATTGTTGGTAAGGGAATTGTTAACTAAATCTTCACCACAGTGAATTCAAGTTGGAGGCATTATTAACTCAGGTATAAATTCAGGCTGACAGTATTTGTAATGCAGATCATAGATGAGGAAACTGAGGCACACTATGGTTGGTGCCACCACCGTCCCCTGTCTGTACTATTGAAGCATGTATCAGAGGTGGACCAGTTAGCAGCATGTGATGTTGGCTGTCCTGGGGTGATGGGCACAGGTGGGCTTGTGTGCTTCCACGTGCACCCAGGACCTGCTACCTTACCATGCTGTCTGGCTTTCAGGAGTGGAGGGATGGAGACAGAAGGCTCATCTCTTGGATGTGACCCCAAGACTCTGTCCTGTCAGGACCTATCCTAGTGCTATCCCATCCCACAGTGCAAGATCATGTACCCTTGGCAAGGCACTGAGCTTAGTTGTGCCTCAGTTTTTGCATATCAAACGAATGTATGTGCAGCCTCCCCATGACACAGAACAGTGTAATGCACAGGGCGTGCCTGGTTGCAGCTCCATTTATCTGATGGCTTCCTCAGACAACAGGCATTGGCTCTTTTCATAGATCCCAGCCTCCTTCTTGCTGCCCCACCTGCCCAGACAGCCCCCCAAGGGTCTAGTTTCAGCTATGGTTTCTACCCAGGTTCTCTCAGCTTCACACTCTCACTGTCCCCATGTCATTGCTCATGCTGTTCCCTTACCTGAGGCCATTCTTACAACAGTGCTTGGGTTTGAGTTCCTGCTCCTTAGAGCCACAGTGGTTCTTTCTCTTGACTGGAGCTTCTTCCTATCCCAGCCACATTTGACGGGCCTAGCTTGAGTACCATGTCCACATTACTAAGAATGATCCTGTAGCTGTAGTCATGTCTGGCCTGGCTGCTTATAGGCATAGATGATTGCACCATGGCCACATGGGTGTGTCAGACCTTGCAGCCAGCGTCGCAGAGGCTGTATGTTGGCCAGAAACAAACATGGGCTGTGTTCCCTCTTGATGGCGCCAGGCTGGCCATGACCTCATGCTTCGACTCTCCCGTCCCTGTTGGGTCTTGCTGAGTCTGGGCAACTTCAGAGCAGAAGCAGGGTGTAGGCCAGGGGCCCGTGTCATGAATAGCATCTGCCTGTGCAGCCCCTTGGAAACACCACCAGACCATTGCCTGCTTCTCCTAGCACTGTTGAGCATCATTCATCAGCCTGTAATTCAGGACTGGAGGAGCTTGAGTCTTCTGCCTCTCTGTCCTCTTCCCTGAAGCAGCTGGGAAAATTTGTGGACAGGGGCAGGTCAGGGGCTGCATCTAGTAGACACCAGGGTTGTGCACAAAGGCTCCTGCCTTCCAGAGTACCACTTGGGAAGTAGTCCACATGGTGAGGCAGAGAACTCTTCGTATAGCCACAGCTGAGGACACTCCCCACCTGAGGTCAGGAATTTCCTACCCTGGAACACTTCCTCAGGAGAGGACAAAAGGGAGCCAACTCCCATCAATGGCATGGTAGAATGGAGTGACACCAGGCATCCTGAGCAAGACAGGCTTTGAGATGGACTTGAAAGGTTGCATAGAACTGGATACAGAAGGGTTTGAGGGTGTTTTAATTAGAAGAAATGTGACCAGGCTGCCATCCCTACCTCTCCAACCTCAAGCCTTCTGACTGTAAACCTGGAGAAGGTGGCCACAAAGATAAGCTGCCTTGTAGGTTCATACTCTCCCAGGCAAGGGTACAGCATTTCAGAATGCTGTTTCCTTAGGCCACTTTAGTGAATTGTCCTTGACATGCCATGAACTACATTCATTACAGTGTTCAGTGTAAGTTTTCATGTAGTCATATGCTCATTAGATTATTAACAAAACCAAGGTAGTGGACATGTCCCTTGCTTCCCATCTTTGCTCATCCCCTCTGTAATCTCTCCCCAAGAAGATCACAGCATAGTTTGCATTTATATAAAGGATAGTGAACAGTTTACTTTGTTCATTCAACTCCACTAAGGTACTTTGGAGGTGTATCTATTTTAATGTATCAATAATTCCTTTTTATTGTGATTAGTTCTTTATTATATGAATGTACCATACTTAAAAAAATTAATATTTTGTATATATGTGTTTGCACATATATACATGTCATGGCATGTGTGTGGAAGTCAGAGAACAACTTTGTGTGGTTGGGTCTCTCCTGTCTTTATTTACGTGGATTCTAGAGATTAAACTCAGGTCAACAGGCTGAGCAGCAAGCACATTTACCTGCTGAGCATCTTGCCCACTCCATACTTTTTTTTTCCCCCCAAGCCTTTTTCCTGTTGATGGAGAGCTGGGATTACAGATGCATGAAATACTTCATCTAGTTCTTATATGAGCTCTAGAAATTTGAACTCAGGTCCTCACACTTTCATGGCAACTGCTTTACCTACTGAGCCATCTCTTCACCTTCTTTGTAGATTTGTCTCCCGCATGATCCTGCCCTCAAAATTGGGTCTTGCTGTGTTGCTTGGGCTATTCTCAAAGACCTAGACTCAGGTGATCTTCCTGCTTCAGCTGCCTAAATAGTTAGGATTACATGTACTCACCACTGTGTTCAGCTCTGAAGCCTTTTTTTTTTTTTTTTTTTTGTATGTGGATGTTCATTAATTTTTGTGCTGTTTTTAAAGGGTTATCTCTTTCCCACAAAGCTACTTTTGTCAGGATCATACTCATGGGTCTGTTCAATTACTCTGTTTTGCTCTTAATGCTAATATTGTTCCTTTGAACAGTTTGCAATTTAAAAAAAAAATTATTTTATGTGTATGATTGTTTTGCCTGCCTGTTTGTCTGTGTACCACATACATGCAATGCCCACAGAGGCTAGAAAAGAACATCAGATCCCCTGAAACTGGAATTAAAGATGGTTGTTAGCTGCCGTGTTGGTGCAGGTCCTCTACAAGAGCAACCAGTGCTCCTAATCACTGAGCTACCGCTCCAGCTTCAGTAGTGTGCCTTTGGACTAGAGAAGCAGGTGAGGTTAGTCTATTTTTCAAAGTCATTTATAAACTTTTATTCTAGAACCTTTGAATTTCTAAGTGAATTTTAGAATGAGTTTCTTAGTTTCCACCAAAAAACTGCTGGGAATTTTAATTGACATTTTGATGAACTGATAGGGTAATATAGAGAGAACTAATAGCTTAACAATATGAGTAATTAGGTCCATGAACAAGGGGGTGGCTCTCTGTTTATTTACTTTCAACAATATTTTGTGTTTTTGTTTAACAGCATATAGATCTGGGACATCTGGTTGAATTTAAGCATAAGTATTAAATATTTTCCTCATAATTTTATATATTGTGCTTATATGTGTATGTGTGCATATACATGCTTTTCATGGTGCATGTGTGGAGGTCAGAGAAAAATTTACTGGGAGTGGTTCTGTCTTCCCAAGGATTGAACTCAAGTTATCAGACCTCACATCAAATAAATGCCTTTACTTACTATTGTTAAATGCCATTTTTGAATCTGTTGTCTTGTCTTAATCATTGTACTCTTCTAGGTTGGAAATTCTAATAGTGTGGAGTAGAAGTAGTGAGATTCAATTTTTACCAAAGTAATGCAAGTTGCAGGGTAGGGGGAGGGGGTGAGATTGATTGATTTCTAGCTGTGTTGGAACCCAGGACTTCCTACAGTCACTTTACTGCTGCTGAGCTGTACTCTACCACTAGTTACATTTTGGGGAGATGCCTAAAAACAATTTGAAGAAATTCTTTTATAGTTGGTAGGAGTATTCATCAGAGGAAGATGCTTAGATTCTGTCAGATACGCTTCCTGCATCTTTTGATACATGTGTATAGGTAAAGATATGTAGATATCTTATATATTTTTACATATATATTAGAATGTATAAAATACTGAATTGCATTGATCCCTCCACCAATGTTAATTAACCCTGAATTCTTGGAAAAAGTCCCACTTTATCACGAGACCTTATCCTTTTCCTCTTTCCTTCTGAAAAAATTTGTAGAATTATTTCTTCCTTCCTTAAATATTTGAGAATGTTTACCAGTGGTGGTATCTGGATCCAGAGTGTTATTTATCAGAAGGTTTTAAACTGCATGTTTAACTGCTTTGATAGACACAAAACTGCTCATTACCTACTCCTGTTTCAGTGACTTGTGTCTTTTAGAGAACGTTCTTCTTCTCTTAATATCTATAGAACCTACATTCCACCACCTTCTATTCCTGATAAATGATAGTTTGTGTCTTCACCTCTCCCATTCTGATAGTTTGGGCTAGACTTTTGTTAATTTGATAGATCTTTTCAAAGATTTTGCTTCTGAGATTAAATTTTCTTATCTGTAATTTTTTCTGTTACACTGATTTTTTTACTGTGAAAATCCCCCTCCCCCAACTTTATTTGCTTTTTCTAGTTTTTGTTTTTAACTGAAAAAAATAAAATAAAATTCTAGCCAGGTGTGGTGGTGCCCACCTTTAATTCCAGCACTTGGGAGGCAGAGGCAGGTGGATCTCTGTGAGATAGAGAGCAGCCTGGTCTACATAGTGAGTTCCAAGCCAGCTGGGGCTACAGGGAGATCCTGTCTCAAAAAGAAAAAATAAAAAAGCAGTGATAAGGATCAAGCCTAGAGGCCTGTCTTCCACTGAACTGCACTCCTGTCTTAGCTTTTTGTTGAGGAAAGGCAGACAGTATACATGAGAATTGTGAATTTTTAAGTTGGGTGTGGTGGCTCACACCTGTAACCACAGCACTCAAGAAGGCTGAGGCAGGAGGATTGAAAGTTTAAGGCTATGAGACGCTGCCTCAGAAAAGCAAACAAACGAAAACAAAACCAGATGGATTTTTGCTAGTTGAACATAGCCAGGTACAGAGCATCCATAGGAAAAAATCAAGATCTCACAGTCCCTAGACTTCCCTCCTAGAGTGCCACCAGGGTACCTACTCTCCCAGTACCCTCCCTGTACCTGGAGCCCCTACGACTCTGACTTCTGACAGCATAACTGAACTCTACTTTTACTTAAAACTTTAAATATACATAGAATCACACAATGTGCATTCTTGTTTCTGGTGTCTTTTGCACAATATTATGTGAGGTTCATCTCTGTTGTTTATATAATGATAATTTGGGAGTTGGAAAGATGGCTTAGCAGTTAAGAGCCCTTGCTGCTCTTGCAGAGGACCAGGTTTGGTTTTCAGCACTCATATTGGTCAGCTCGCAACTGCCTATAACTCCAGTTCCTCTTTTGGCCTCTGCAGACATCTACATGCACATGGTGTTTGTGCATACACTTAGGCACATACACACGTAAAATGAAAGAAATCTTTGTTTGTTTGTTTGACACAGGGTCTCCCTGTAGCCCCGCCTTGCCTGGAACTTGTAATGCAGACCAGGCTAGTCTCTATCTCATAGAGATTCATCAGTCTCTGCCTCCCAAGTACTGGGATTAAAGACATGTGCCACTATGCCTGGCTTTAAAAAATATATTTATGTGGGTCTGCACATGTGTGGCATAGCATGGGTGTGGAAGCTGGAAGACATCTTGGGGAGTCCGTTTTCACTCTTTTAAAAAAATATTATTTTCATTTTATGTGTATTGCTTACATGTATGTAAGTGCACCCATGTTGTGCAATGCCTGTGGAGGTCAGAAGAGGGCATCAGATCCCTGGAACTGGAGTTAGGACAGTTGTTAGCTGCCATGTGTGTGCTGGGAATCGAACCCAGGTCCTCTTCAAGAGAAACCAGTGCTCTTACTTGCCGAGCCATTTCTCCAGTCTCATCTTCGATATTCTAAAATATTTTATTTTTATTTTATTATATTATGTATGAGTGTATTGCCTGCGTGCAAGTACATCCTTATTGTGCAGTGCCCGTGGAGGTCAGAAGAGGGCATTGGATCCCCTGAAACTGGAAACCTTTGTTAGCTGCCCTGTGGGTGCTGGGAATCAAACCCAGGTCCTCTGCAAGAGTAACTAGTGCTCTTAACCATTGAGCCATCTCCAGCCTCCAGTTCTCTCTTTCTACCATGTGAGTCCTAAGGTTCAGACTTAGGTCCTCAGGCTTGTTGACAGGCTGAGGCATCTTGCTGGGTCTCAAACTTGGAAATTCAGCCTTTTTTCTTCAGATACTTTTTCTGCCCTCCCTCTCCCTGTCCTATAGGGACTCCTGTTACCCATAGATTAGGCTCCTTGAAATTGTTCTACACTTCATGGTTGTTCTGTCTGGTTTGTTAGACTTTCAGAACTGACTAATCTTTTCTGATATATATTGTGTCTACTGTCAATCCCTGCTAGAGGTTCCACTTGGATCTTTTGTGTCTTCTGTGTCTGCTTAGTGTCTTCTCTCTCCCCTGTGCTCCCACTTGGAGGACTTCAGCCCTGGTACTTGACTTCTCAGCCTCCTTGCCCTCTGTTGCTGCCCTGTTTTCCTCCTTGCGGCCTTCTCTGTGGTGCTCACCTGTTGGCAGGTGGATGTGTTTGTTTTCCCACTTGTGTTCTCAGCTTTGTTCTGGGATGTAGTGGCTTGGAAATGGCTTATTCCTTTCATGGTCTGTCTTTCTACTTTGCCCTGCTGTGCCAGAGCAGTGTGTAATACAGGCTGATTCTGTCAGGCCCTGGATATGCTTTCCCTGGCACCTGCGAATCAGGCTCCCTCTGGCTGGTGGGAGCAGATCTGTTTACAGACTGTGGGAGTGGGAGGGATTATTCCCTCTGTCCTGTATTATTCTTTCCTGTGACGTCCTCAGCCTTACAGTGACCATCTTTAGTGAAGACTTATCCCTGTCCTCAGCCCTTACTGCCCTGTTGGTAATCTTCCTCCTCCACTGGCCCTGCCACCTGCCTCAGCTCTCTCTTCTGTGCTGTGCTCTGAAGCTCCTTCTGAAGGTATGAAGGACTGCCCTAACCCTATCACTTTACCTGGTCCCACAGACTTGAAAACTGTTGCTTATTATTGTGTCATATTAAGAAATATTTTTGCATTCATTTATTGTGTGTATGTGTGTAAGTGTATAGGTGCCTGGACATGCATATGCAATGGTATGTATGTGGAGGTCTGAGGACAACTTTTGGGAGTCAGTTCTTTTCTTCTAGTGCGTCCTGGGATGGTTCTCAGGTTTTGCATGCTGAGCCATCTTGCCAGTCCTATTCCATCATATTATTCTTGTATTTTCCTGTTTTTATTTTTTCACACAGGAGGTAGAGTCTGTCCCCATGATTATATCTTGAGCTGGAAGTGGGTGTCTTCGTCACAGTGAGTGGAAGAGCTGCCTAGGGCTGCTCCTGTGCCCCAGGCTGGGAGTTGGGTGGAGGAGGAGAGTCAGGGCCCAGGTAGGCAAGTCTGGGCTTGAACATTGTGTCATAGCGCTTAGCTATCACTCTTCTTGGAAAGCTTCTGAGATGTCCATGTCCCAACTCCCAAGTTTAGGGGTGTGGCCTAAGCAGCTGCAGGTGTTCTCAGTCTGGTCCAAGAACCCTGGGTTGGACCTAGCTCAGAGTCTGACTTCCCTTCATATGTCTAATGGTGGGCAGCCAGCATGGGTCAGGGGCTATGCAGGTAAAGCAATTTGTTACTTGATCTTTCCAGGGTCCAGGATGAAGGCAAATAGACCAGCAATCATAGAGCTGATGTGCTTTGATTTGATGTAGAATGGATGCTTTGCCAGGGGTCTGAGGGCATATGTGCAAGACCTGGCCACCTCGGGAGGGAGCATGGGTGGCTTGGAGATCCACAGATCTACTAGAGGAATGTTGCACTGCCCCCCTTCAGCCCCTCCCCCGACCCCCGTCGCCAGCTCTCAATGCCAGCTCTGGTTCTGCTGGACTGTGTTTTCCTCTGGCCCATTGTGGGGCCTCCCACAGTACCGTGAGGTACAGTACATGCCTCAGAAGAGACCTTGATCCATTCTGCCTGTTCCCTATTAGAAGGGAAATGAATTTCTCTGTGTTTTCATGTGTTGATAGCAGAAACTGCTCAGCTTAGAGACATCCTTATTCAACATGACTGAATATTTTGCTCATTTTTTTCTTAGACTGAGTCTCTAGACTTGTATAGTAGTAAATGAGGGGAAATATTCCCATTCTTTCTTAAAACTAATAAAAGCTATCGTTTTCTTGTTGTTCAATAGGTCTTCTCTTAATCTCATTTCTTGCCATGAGTCCTGTAAAGAGCCAGGGAGAGAAGGAGCTGAGAAGGCCTGGCAGATGGCACAACCCTTCATAGGGGCACACGATGGAGCCAGGCCAGCCAGGGCCCTAGGACATGGGTGCAGCATAGCTGCTGACCTCAGTGTGTGGTAGACCTGACATCCTGAGCAGAGCCAGAACTTTGCTGGTTGCTCTTAAAGGATCTTCCTAAGTCCCAGGCCTGGCACACTTGCCTCCTTACCCAGTTTGGCACATACAGATATGTGCATCTCTAGGTCTGTACACTCTGAGATGACCTTATGGCTGATTATTACTGTGCCTATGCCCTGGGGCCAGGGCCTCTTGAATGCCCACAGCCCAGGTTTGCCCCAGAACAAATGAAGCATGGTTTGGCATCAAGCAGCTGAATGGGGGGACTCCTCATCACTGTGTGTGGTGGTTGGCATACCTCCTTGAGCCCCGATATTCTTATCTGGAAAGTATTTTGGGTGTACTATCAGCTTGTCCAGGCTCACAGTATAGGTTCCCTCATTTCCTGGTCCTTGGGAACTTTCCAGACAGTACAGAGGGTGTTCCTGCCTGACATGTGTTTGTGGTACTGTTTCCTCTGTTCCTACCTGCCTCTATACGCAGTGCATCTAAGACCTGGTTTGATTTTACTATAATGAAGCATGCTCCTGCACCTCAGTGTGTATGTAGCACATGCAGAACACAGAACAGCCTCCCTGAGTTTCTTTTTGTCTTGGGTCTCCATTGCTCCATGGCTCCAGGACATGACTATCTTGTTTCTCCATGCAGGCATTTGGCCAGGCGCACACAAACCACAAGAAGGTAGCTGCTGATGGTGAGAGCCGGGAGGAAAGCCTGATCCAGGAGTCAGCCTCCAAGGAGCAGTACTATGTGCGGAAGGTGCTGGAACTGCAGACGGAGCTGAAGCAACTGCGCAATGTCCTCACCAACACTCAGTCTGAGAATGAGCGCCTCACATCGGTAGCCCAGGAGTTGAAGGAGGTAAGTGGGTGGGGCTGGCATCTATCACTACAGTGGGCTCTGCTAGCCTCTGTGGCTTCATCAAGGCTGCTCCTTGGGTGTCTTAGAGTGAATGCACAGGCATTTCAATGTCTGAACTTTGCCTACCTCGCTGGTGTTGTGGGACCCTTGAACAGGCCCACACCATGGTGGTGATCAGCCCTTTGTAGGGTTCAGGTCTGGTACTCACAGGATGCTCCTATCATTGGTGGACTCTGCCGGAAGAATGTGTTTGTCACTTAGGGCTTGGCTGTGCCTGGCCTAGATAAGGCCATACCACGAGCAGGAAGAATGACAGGGGAGAGCCCTGCAGCTTCCATCACAGGCCTCAATGATCCATCGTCCAACCTGTGATTCGGTGACTATAGGAACAAAGATGGGCCAAGGGCCAGAGAGAGACCAGTGATTTCTGAGGAAAGCCAGGGAACCCATCACCATGGTGAGGATAAGTTGGACAGCAGGGACAACAAGCAGACCAGAAGCTTACATGTGAACTACAGCCCTGGCTGAGACTCAGCTGGCCATGGTCTTGAGTGTTTGCCTCAAGTTCCTCCTAGGGCTTAGGTTTAACCTTGGCTTTAGTCCTAATTTAGACTAGAGACCTGGACAAGGCCTTGTCTTTAGTCTCTTGTAGAGGGCACCCTGTGCTTCTTCACCACATAACCTCTAAGCACTCCAGCCTCCTTTTCCAGCTGTGGGAGCCCCACCCTCTCCAGTAGATGTTCTTACTGTAGGTCAGCAAAACACAGAACATGAGGGCATGCCATAATTGTAGGCCCTGCGTGCTAGGTCTGGGAACACTGTTGTGGGAGCCAGCAGTAACAGAGGGCAGTCACTTCCCCTGCTACGGTTGCCCTAGAGATCTGTGGAGGAGCTTAGTCTGAACAGGCAGGGGACAGGCTCCACTTCTGGAGCCACAGTACATGATCTCATTTCCTCCCTCAGGGATGGATCTGGTAAGCGTGGAGGAGTGGCTGACTGTCACTGAGGAGGACAGGGAGCTCTGGCTGCTATCTATCTAATGGCCCTTCTTTCCTGAAAGGCCATTGTATGGCTCTCCCACATTGAGTGCCTTTCCTGGGTAGCCAAGAGGGCTGAATGACCCCTCTGGGCCAGAAATTAGCTCAGTGAATTGAAGATAGGCACCTCTAGGGTGGAGGAGAGATTACTGGGATTCATGTTTATGTTTTAGGAGGAAATCATGAGTCTATACACAGCCCTCAGCCCTCTTTTCTTCTAAGTGTCCTTTCCTCTGTCCCCAGGCTGTGGAGATTCTCTGCTGCAGATATATAGAAGCCCTTCAGCCTTCCCCACCTGTACTTGCCTGGGGTAGAGGCTCTATTCTCACACCTGTCTCCAGCCATGCCTGTCTCCAGTCTCTTATTGCAGTTACCTCTTGGACTTAGCATGACTGTCTCCCTAACTACCCAAGGCTTGGCTCCCCAGGCTTAGAGATGATCTTGCTGGCATTTAATGATGTCTTATCTTTTTCTACTAGCTCTGCCTCTGATAGCCTCTCCTATGACTACTGGCTTAGAAATCTAGGTCCCTCCACACCACAATACACCATAAAGACTGTGAAACTTTACAGTACCAAAAATACTTTGCCCATGTCAGATAGTTTTGATGACTTAGACCTAGTCATTTTAGTGACCTTCTCGGGGTTCTGTCACACATGAAAAATCTGAGTCTGGTGGGGTGGAGTAGCTCTGGGATTCTGATCTGTGATCTCTGTGCTTTCTGTGGAGCCAGTGGTAGACAATTGAGCCAGCTTTGTCCTGCTGGCATCCTCCTGGTAGGTGGATGCACATCTGAGGAAAAGCTTGGTCAGTACTGACTACATTCTCAGATGGAGAACTTGAGGACCATTAGCTCTGGCAAAGGGTAGGAGAGCTTCCCTTAGGAGGCCAAAATACAGATCCTGGGTGGACAAGATTAGGAGCTCAGCACCATCAAAGAGGACTGCCAATCCCCCAGCACGGTGGACCCTTAGGCAGGTAGTTGTTACACCCTTCTTGCTGATAAGCAGGTCAAAAGGTCCTGAGGTGAGGTGACCTGGGATAGGACCCCAGGTTGTTGGCCCTGACCTCATATGCCCATCCCTCTACCCGGGCTGCTCATTTGCAAGGAGCAGAGCTTGTACCCTAAACTGTATCTGCTGACATCAGACAGGCTCATCTGGGAGGAGGTGTTTGCCTGAGGGAAAACTAAATCCCTGCAGGCCAGTCAGAGCCTGCTGGAACTCTCAGAAGTTGAGTGTGTGAGGGTGGAGGTGCCAGGCAGCAAGACAGCCTGGTGACTGGGGGTGTAAGCAGGCTCTATAGAATGAAAGTTCTATGTTTGGCTCCTGCACTTTGAGCAGAGATGGCACTGTTAACCCATCACATGGTATTTTCAGGCCAATATGTGACTTATTTGTGTATGCCTCTCTGTACTTATCTTACCACAAAGATACCAATCCACAGGCCCATTCAGGCCTGTACAAAGGGAATCTCTTGTAGTTCTTTGGATTCTGAGTCTAGCAGTGTATAAGAACAGAACTCCTAGAGTGCCTTGCTATAGCCAGATTGATACTCAACAGACCACGTGGGCACTGCTATGGAATCTCTGTATAACATACCTGGTGTGACTCTGTTGGCTTTGGTGACTTCAGGCTTATAGCCTGGACTTCTGCCTTCATCTTCAGTTTGGCTGGTTGCAGTCTCTGCCCCAGCCATAGGGAAACTGCTATCACGTCTCTTACCATCACCTTCTGGGTGTCTCGTTTCTGATCTACACACCTGAGAGAGCTGTGAGACTTAGACCATGCTCTCAGCTGCCCGTCTACCTGAGGAGCAGTGGCCACATGGAACCACTTTGAACATGTATTTACTGCACAGAAAGCACTTTTGAATTAGCAAAGGGGGCAGGAATTGGGGGAAATTTCGGACTGAGAGGTGTTTGAGGGCAGGAATTAGGGAGCATTTCTGTCAGAGAAGTGCCTGAACCCCAGGCAGAGTGTGGAGAGCCTACGCATACTTCAGCCTGCGTGGCATCCCAGGCTTTCAAGTGGAGACCTGTGGTCCTGCCCGATGGTGGCTCTGCTTGGGATTGTTTCCCTCCATCCCAGCATGTGTCTCCGCCACCCTCTCCTCCCTTGGGAAGCTCTGTCATCCTTTGGCTTTCTCTTCCCCTGTGATACCTATTTTCCCTTGTCAGTTCTCTCGTCTCCGTCAGTTACTCGGTGAGAGGGCTGTTGCCTGTCTGCATAGATTTTGAATGTCATCTTAGTTTTGAGTGCTAAGCATTTGTCAGTTGTGCTTGCTTTTGTGCCACTCTTAGTTCTGTTATGTTCCCTTCCCCTTCCCTCCCGTCCTTCCTCCCTTCTTTCTTTTTTTATGGTATTATTTCATTTTACTGACCCACCGTTACTGTTTTGTGCAGCATCTTGTGAGGCAGATGAATGTGCAAATGTGATGAGGGGCAGTCTCTGTAGATACTGAGAAGGAGAGGACATGCTAGTGAGGACAGAACTGTGGGCCTGGCTTCTTGCTAAGGACTCTGGAACAGGGGTGGTGTTGGTCTGGTAAGGCCATATGAGCATTGAGAATGGGGAACAAGAAGCGAGCACAGAGTAGGAAGGGGATGGGGGGATGTTAGTGGTATGTGGAGACATCTTCACTTATCACAGTGTGGGAGAGGACTGCATCTGGTGGGCAGAGGTCAGGAAAGTGCTGAACAGCCTATAACATATAGGACAGCAGCCACCACAAAGAATGATGTGGCTTTGCATGTGTAGGACTGAGGCTTCCAGATTCTGGACACAGTGTAGGCAGTCAGCTTTTCTAGTCTGGATTGTGTTGTGCTTATCTTGGACATGCAGTATCTCTTCCCAGTGACAGTCTTCCCAACTCCTCACATGTGACTTGGAGGCAAAAACCAATTTCCAACAGCTTTATTAAAGGGACACACTTTCCGTACAACTCATTTAGAAGTGCGCAGTTCAGGTACAGATATGTGTACCATCATACAGTGATTTTTCTTTTTGGTGCTGGGGGTCAAACCCAAGCCCTCTGTCAACAGAGACACCCTCCCATCCCTCACAGTTAATTTTAGAACATGTCACCACTCCAGAAAGAAGTCCTCTTTTGCAGTACTCCCATCCTCCTCTCTAACCTCCCAGAGCCTACTTCCTGTGTCTATGGATTTGCCTGCTCTGGACATTTCTTATAAATGGAGCCATTCAATGCATGGCCTCTGTGATTGGCTTCTTTCATTCAGCAGAATGTCTCCAAGCTTCATTCATGTTGTAGCACATGTCAAGACGTCATTCCTTATTGTGACTGAATAACACTGCATTGTATAGCTAGACCACATTTTGTTTAGCCATTTGCCTATTGATGGATACTTGCATTGCTTCCATCTTAAACGTTGCAAACATTGCTAATAGGAACACTGGTGTGCAGGGCTCTGTGTAGATGTGTTTGCTATTTCTGAGGTAGATACTCTCTTTAACTATTTGAGCATCTATGAACATGCCACAGAGTTGTCCAATTTAACAGCTCACCAGCTAGGTGACCCCATCTTGCAGGTGAAAAAAGGGTCAGCACAGGTTGAATCACTTGCCTAGAGTTCCAAACCTAAAAGATCTGTCTGAGACAAAGGGATCTGACTATGGACTGCCTGGTGCTCCCCACGAACCTCTGCTCTGGACTTCGTCTCTCCTTCAGGCAGCCTGAAAGGGCTCACAGTGTGCACAGCTCCCCTCGTGCCACTTGGAAGCAGGGACCAACTGTAAAAGTGACCTACACAACTTTTCTCACAGCTTTTTCTCTTTTTCTCACAGATCAATCAAAATGTGGAGATCCAGCGTGGCCGCCTGCGGGATGACATTAAGGAGTACAAATTCCGGGAGGCCCGCCTGCTGCAAGACTACTCAGAGCTGGAGGAGGAGAACATCAGCCTGCAGAAGCAAGTGTCTGTGCTCAGACAGAACCAGGCAAGTCTCCAGGGTCAGGGTTGGTACATAGGTCACCTCTGGGCTTCTTAGTCTTCTCCTTCACCTGTCTTGCTGTTCCCTCTGTGTTCCACATACCTGAGGCCAGGACCAGCACGATCACAGTGGAGGCAGGACACGTGGCCCAAGGTACCTACATATTTCCAGACCACAAAAACAAGGCTTGCAGTATTTGCTGCCCACTGATGATTTGCTAGGCCAAGTGTTGCATGACTCTTGCTTGGGTGTCTATTTAGCGCAAATAGGGCACTAATGACAGGACAAGAAAAAAAAATTCCATACAAGTTCACCTTGGTGAGCCAGTGAGTTTACTGAGCTAACTTATAGGACCATAGATGAGGGGTTACACACAGGAACACGGGTGACTCCAAAGCAGCTGCATCAGTGGTTGAGCGATAACTACTCCCACCTCAGCATGGGTGGTTATCTCTCAAAAGCTGAATAGGTAGAGCTTCCCCTTCAGTTGATCTTCTCCCTCCTATTTACTCTAGTAAGTAACTCCCAAGAGAGCTAAGACAGGATTATATACAACTGGGGATGGGGCAGGAGGGAGTGAGAGGCTGAAATTTTGGGTGAGAGTTTAATGACTACTTTGCACTCCCTCCTTCTGTGAGGGAACATTTATAGGCCTGATCTTGTGAGGGTCTCCTGAGCGTGGGTAATCATATCTGCTCTGATTTCGAGACAGCAAGGGCCATGTCATGCCCAGAGGACAGTGTTCCACATCACCAAGGTATGGCGGGGAGCCCAAGAGGTGATGGAGAGGTTCCATAACCCCCAAAGACTGGTCTCTCAGGTGCTCTGACCATGAGGCCTGAAATATTGCCATGCCTCTGCCTGTTGTAGGGATAGGGAATGTTCCCTCTTCCTGTGCCAGGGTTTAGGAGGGTCCTCTGGGATGGTTCAGGGTGATCATAGGCTCTGGGGACCACTCAGTGCCTGAACATGGCTACCCCTTCTAGTGCTACAGCCAACAACAGGGAACCTTTTCTCCAGAAACCCCAGGCCTTGTCCCAAATGCCATGGGTGCTGCCTTTGCTGACCTCAGAATCCTCTAGTACCCAGATCATCTCACAGCTTAGGTTTCACTGTCAGTGACCCCAGTATTTATATACTGCATGAGGAAGCTTGTGTTTATGTAGAAGCTTTTGTGTTTGCAAAAACAAGAAGGGAATGGATTCTGCTGCCTAGGAAACTGCAGGAACAGGTCTCACAGCCCCATTCCTGTAATTAGTAAGCTTGAGAAGCCAGTGGACATTGGCATTATTATCCACAGAACCTGGCCCACAGTTCTCTGAGAAGAGCAGCTGAGGCTCAGGAGACACTGCACTTGGTGGAGTCACATCCCTTATGGGATTCCTCACCTTCCAGTCTGGGGCACTGGATATGGGCACACTTAGTATACGATATGAGGTGTCCCTTTCTACCCAGACTCATAGAGATGCATTCATTACTTCATTAATGTTACAGAGTAACATGTTTTTAAATATGTCTACAAGCCCTGACTCTTTGCATTAAGCATCAGTTTCTTTATGCTCTTTTTGGTCAACCTCTAAATAGTGTCACGTTGACCAAAACAATTGTGCTTTCTCCTCCAGGCCTTCATTCTGAGGGATTAGTGCTGAGGCATTCTGCCTTAGGGAGAAGTCCAGTTCTTTTATTTTGAAATATGATTCAAAATAATGGTCATTTGATATAAATGAAAGAATGTATTTTATGCACTTTAAGATAATTTGGTTAGGGCTGACTATGTGACTGAACTGTGTAAGTCTGGCGACCTGAGTTCAAGCCCCAGAATCTATATAAAAGTAGAAGGAGAGGAACAACTCAACATAAAGTTGTCCTTTGACCTCCACATGTGCACAGTTGCATGTGTGACCACGTTATGCACATTTGCATGCACATATACACACAATAAAAAAGAAATATGGTTAGCTATTAGTTAGCTACTAATGTTAATTGAGTAATTTTGTAGAATTTTAAATCAACATACACTTGGTACTAATTTTCAGAAATATAGAACTTTGGCAGCTTTATTCTGTGCCCTTTGCCGTGGCATCTCAGGCGCCATATGCTACACACTTGTGTCCCCCCCCTCACAGGCACGCTGATCCTCCCACACTTGTGTTGTGCGCTGGTCCTCACACACTTGTGTCCTCCTTCACAGGCATGCTGGTCCTCACACACTTGTGTTGTGCACTGGTCCTCACACACTTGTGTTCCCCCCTCGCAGGCACACTGGTCCTGGCAGTCGGGTGAGCGTTTCTGTGCATTGACTCCTCTTAGCATCCCAATTCCTCCATGTAGGAAGTGGCTTTGGCTGCAGTCACTGCCTCTTTTTCAGGGTGACACCTCATCTTGTGTGTCCCTTGTTCTTGTAGCTGGGGAGGTGGCACACTGGTGCACTGTCCTAAGTTATTAAGCCCAAGTGGAGCCTCCATGTTGTCTTGACAGGGGAGTATTTGTCTCTATTTTCTAGGTGGAATTTGAGGGCCTCAAACATGAAATCAAGCGTCTGGAGGAAGAGACAGAATACCTCAACAGCCAGCTGGAGGATGCCATCCGGCTTAAGGAGATCTCCGAACGGCAGCTGGAGGAGGCACTGGAGACGCTGAAGACAGAGAGGGAGCAGAAGAACAACCTGCGCAAGGAGCTGTCGCACTACATGAGCATCAATGACTCCTTCTACACCAGCCACCTGCAGGTCTCCTTGGATGGCCTTAAGTTCAGTGATGATGCCGCCACTGCTGAGCCCAACAACGATGCGGAAGCCCTGGTTAACGGCTTTGAGCATAGTGGCCTGGTGAAAACACCACTGGACAATAAGACATCCACACCCAGGAAGGACGGCCTGGCACCGCCTTCCCCTAGCTTGGTTTCTGATCTGCTCAGTGAGCTTCACATATCTGAGATCCAGAAGCTGAAGCAGCAGCTGGTGCAGGTGAGTAGGCCTGACCTCATGTTCTACCCCTTCCCCTCCTCTGTGCCTTTTATAGTGCTGGCAGGTCTGCGTGCTTACACAGTGCTTTTGTGGCACCTGACTGCTGTTAATTTAGCCACACTGATTTTAAATCCTATCATTACCATAAATGGAATTCTAGTAGTACAAAGAGGGAGGCCAGAAGCAGGTCCCTGATTACCACCGTCGTGCCCATGCTGTGTCCCTCTACTACACACATAGATACAATTGTCCCTCATATGACCACCTCCAGACCATAGCTAGAGTGGTGGTTGACCCAGCTTCTGGAAGGTCACTGTTGATCTAACAAATGTGTGCTCTCTACAACATGAGAAAGGAAGATGGCAGAGAGCTAGGACACTGAGGGACCCTACCATTTTGCCCTGCTGACTCAGAGTTCCACATTTGAAACTGGGTTCCTCTCCATCAGAAGAAAAGAGTCCCTGTGAGTTACTACTTTTACTGGTGATGCACATGTTTTTTGAGGGATCTTAGTGTTTTGTTTTGAGATAGTCTCACTGTATAGACCAGGCTGGCCTCAAACTCGCAGAGCTCCTCC
Organism: Eospalax fontanierii; assembly: GCA_035773235.1. Lineage (NCBI taxonomy): Eukaryota > Metazoa > Chordata > Mammalia > Rodentia > Spalacidae > Eospalax > Eospalax fontanierii. The sequence goes on along the minus strand of CM069526.1, from coordinate 62,346,957 downwards.
TACTCTGCCTTCTGAGTGCCAGGATTAAAGGCATGTACCACCACACATAGCTTAGTGTGAGGTCTTTGTGATGGATTCTGTCCAGTCTGCTGTCACTAGTGGCATGGTCAGGAAATCTGCATAGCCTATGTCCCACCCTGGCACAGACTGGAATGTTGCTGGGCCATCCTGGGGTCCTCTAAGCCTTCTGACCTGCTTTCCTCCTATGTGTGCCTTTACAGATGGAACGGGAGAAGGTAAACCTGCAGGCAACACTGCAGGACACGCAGAAGCAGCTAGAGCAGGCGCGGGGGGCTCTCTCTGAGCAGCACGAGAAGGTGAGCCGCCTCACAGAGAACCTTGGTGCCCTGCGGCGCCTGCAGGCTGGCAAAGAGCGGCAGACAGCCCTGGACAATGAGAAGGAACGTGATAGCCACGAGGACGGTGACTACTATGAGGTGGATATCAACGGACCTGAGATTCTGGCCTGCAAGTACCATGTGGCTGTGGCTGAGGCTGGTGAACTCCGAGAGCAGCTCAAAGCACTGCGTAGCACACATGAAGCTTGTGAGGCCCAGCATGCTGAAGAGAAGGGCCGCTATGAAGCCGAGGGCCAGGCACTCACTGAGAAAGTCTCCCTGCTGGAGAAGGCCAGCCACCAGGACCGGGAGCTGCTAGCTCAGCTGGAGAAGGAGCTGAAGAAGGTGAGCGATGTTGCTGGTGAGACCCAGGGCAGCCTGAGTGTGGCTCAGGATGAGCTGGTGACCTTCAGCGAAGAGCTAGCCAACCTTTACCATCATGTATGCATGTGCAACAATGAGACGCCCAACCGTGTCATGCTGGACTACTACCGAGAGGGCCAGGGCAAGGCTGGCCGCACTAGCCCCGAGAGCCGTGGACGCCGTTCACCTGTCCTCCTGCCCAAAGGGCTCCTGGCCACAGAGTCAGGCCGAGCAGATGGTGGGACTGGGGACAACAGCCCCTCACCGAGCTCCTCACTGCCATCACCTTTGAGTGACCCCCGCCGGGAGCCTATGAACATCTACAACCTGATCGCCATCATCCGTGACCAGATCAAGCACCTGCAGGCGGCCGTGGACCGCACAACTGAGCTGTCTCGGCAGCGCATTGCCTCCCAGGAACTGGGCCCTGCTGTGGACAAGGACAAGGAGGCACTCATGGAGGAGATCCTCAAGTTGAAGTCACTACTGAGCACCAAGAGGGAGCAGATCACCACGCTGCGTACCGTGCTCAAGGCCAACAAACAGGTGAGCTGGCCGAGCCCACCAGAAGGGTGCTTCCTACCCTTACTCTCTGTCCTCCGCTTGTTATGGGGCCCTCAGGCCTGTGTTATGCCCTTGTGGTCTCCCCTTACCTTGGGCTCCCAGCTAAGAGGGTAGAGTTGGTGTGTAGGCTCAAGAGCTCTCTAACCAGAGCAGCTTAGCCAGTAAGAACTTGATGCTGACCATTTACACAGTCCCTGGTGCTGAAGTGACACCCACCGCGCTGTGGCCTGAGTGCCCAGGAGAGTGATACGGGGCTTTGTGTGTTCTCTCCAAGGCAGGTTTCCTGGTACATCATTTTCTGCTGGTCTGCATCAGAGGGTGGGACTCACCAAGGCAAGCTAACCTCTAAAGTATGGCTGTTACTTTGTCCCCAAAGCTGATTTAGAAGGAGGGTATTTTTCAGAGAGTTCTTCATGAGCACCTGTGCCACCTTGGACCCAGGGTCCCCACTGTATACCTGGAGCTTCCCTAGAACAGCTTCACTCCCTTTACCTACCTACGCTGCCTGTCTGTCCCCCAGACAGCTGAGGTGGCCCTCGCCAACCTGAAAAGCAAGTACGAGAATGAGAAGGCTATGGTGACTGAGACCATGATGAAGCTCCGCAATGAGCTCAAGGCCCTCAAGGAAGACGCAGCCACCTTCTCCTCCCTGCGTGCCATGTTTGCTACCAGGTAACTGCACCACTAGTGGCCCTTCTCTTTCTGCAGCCTCTCCCTTCCTGAGGCTGCCAGTGGCCCTCACCCATAGTCTTTAGCATGTTCACTGAGGTCTGTAGACCTGCTGCTGGTTCAGTACCTGTGTGCAGCATTATCAGGCTCCAGCACAGCTTAAGGTTTGGACATCACAGCTCCTAGCCCAACCCCAGCACAATCCAGGAACAAGGGAGTGTGAGGATATGCAAGGTCAGTGCAGCACCAGGGTCCCCAGCTGGCTGTACCTAAGAGTGCCCAAGAGTTGAACACGCCTGGTGGGTGTCACATAGGCTGACATTCAGCAGAGGTATCTAGTCATTGCTTGGTATAGCCCCCAGAAGCCTGGTTCTTATTTTGCTTTTAAGGAAAACCTGTCGGCCCAGTTTATCCTGCTTTGCATATAAACAGGCTTAGAAGCAAAGGTGCTAAGACCTTTAGGGATGGGTAGATAAAACATTTGTGAAGTTTAACTTTGGTCCAATGAGTGACAGACAAGACTTGAACTTGACCATGACACACCTGCATGGGTTTAGTCTGTAGACTGAGAAGCAAGATCCCCCTCCTTGCTGGTGGATTCCTGTAAGGGGTGCCAACTTGCCACCTATCCTCAGCCTGTCTTCAGGGAAAGGGGAAAGGGGAACTAACTTTCCTCTCCCATGGGGGCTCTTAGTCCTGGAGTGGGCTGGGGTCTCCTTGTGTGTTTATAACCTTTATAGGATGGGGAAGAACAGTCTTAAGATTGAAAAACAAAGGCCTCATAGCTCTATCGCCTTCCAAAGACAGGTGCTGCCACCTGCTGGTGCAGATTGGGATCACACTGGGGATGGCTAAGCTCAGCATAGGACTCAGTAGACCAGCCATTTTCTGTGGAAGATGAAGAAGCTGAGGCTCACAGGGGTGAAGGGCCTGCTACCCTCACTTCAGGCCAGCTTCTCCCAGTATTTCAACATCCCTGTGGGTAGGCCCTGACAAGGCAGGCAGAGACAGGGAGAGTTCTAAGATTTCTTTAGAAATTTCCACAGTGAGGTTTAGGAAAGTTCCTATAGCTCTTCAGCATCTAGTGTATGAACTATAGCCTTTTAAACTTGTTCTGTTTAAAGATCTAACTTTTCTGCTGGATCCAGCACCTTAAACCTTTGAGGAAAATAGTGTGTATTCCATGAGAAGTGCTGTCAAGGGCCAGCTATGTGTGGGCAAGGCAGAACCATAGATAGCAGAGAGGCAGTGCTCAGAGCCATGTGCACTTTACCACCCCTGGAGTCCTGAGGTCTGACCTTCCTAGTGTTTCAGAGTTCCTGCCAGTCTCTAATTAGACAGATGAGATGGAGGTACTCAGGAACAGAATGGTGCCATCCTTTTTGCTCTCCCCAGCTCTACACCAGGCAGGGCTTATGTGTCACAATAGTTTGGAGGCTCAGGTGCCATTCCTTTCCCTGACTTTGATTGTCATTCAGCTGAAGCTTATTAATAGTCAATCATGATTTGCAGAGGGAACAAAGCTCAGTCCTATCTCAGTTTACACCCAAATCCTAGAAGCTGGTGATGTCTCGGTGTCTGGGCCACCTCTTGGTGTTAAAAGACCTTACTCTAAGAAAGCCAAGTGGGTGAGGATCGTGGCTTTGTTATAAGGACCACTTCCAGCTCATGAATGGAATTTCTTCCTCTACCCATATTTCACACTCCTTCGAAACAAACCCCAATAACACACATTTGAAGGCAGCCTTACAATGCTATGCTGCCTGGATACTGAGTCCCCTCTGACCCTTGTCATGACCTTTTTCTTAAGAAGCCTTTGGTAAAAGAAATCAGAACAAGTTTCTCCCAGTCCCAGCCCTAAATCAGGCCACACACGAGGAACAGCCTGGAGTGGAGCTGCCTTTTCTTGCCTTCAGCTGTGCTCTGTCCCCGTAGGTGTGACGAGTACATCACACAGCTGGATGAGATGCAGCGGCAACTAGCAGCCGCCGAGGATGAGAAGAAGACACTTAACTCCCTGCTGCGCATGGCCATCCAGCAGAAGCTGGCGCTGACCCAGCGGCTGGAGCTGCTCGAGCTGGACCATGAGCAGACCCGCCGGGGCCGCAGCAAGGCTGTCCCCAAGGCCAAACCAGCGACTCCGAGCGTAAGTCACACCTGTGCCTGTGCCAGCGAGAGGGCCGAGGGCACCGGCCTGGCCAACCAGGTGTTCTGCAGCGAGAAGCACAGCATTTACTGTGATTAGATCTGTGGGGCGCCGCACGCTGTGTTAACATCTGCTTCACCTCAACTAACCCAGCCGCAGTGGGCCAGCTGTGCTAGGCCGGTCTTAATGTAACTAACTCATAAAGGGCAGCATTCTAGGTGAGCAGCAGTGTGGGCACATCTGTCACCAGGACACTCTGAGCTTTGTGTCGCTTCTCACTCCGCAGCTCCCTCAAGAGCATCCTGTGTTAGTTGCTGTCTTGGAGAGAGGGGAGTTTCAGAGGTGGGGATGGAGCTGCATACCTTTGTGGAGGACAATGGAGTGAGAGTGTCTACCAGGGCCTCAGGCATTGTCAGGAGAACCTGGGAGAGAGAGAGAGAGTCCTGGTTCTGCTCCCTGGGCACACACAGGAGCAGACCCAGAGTTGAAACTTGCATGTTCATCGCATGTATCTAATATCAGCACCTGAAAGCAGTTTAATGAGGCTTTGGCCTTTGTTATAGGTGCAGCCTAAATTAGCTCTGTGGGTGGCATAGTTTCATGGAAAGAGTTTCATTGTAGTCTGTGCAGCATCCTACTGCAAACCACATTCAGGACAAAAATGCAGAACTCCTTGAACCCAACCGTAGAGAAGATTGGCCTTGAGCCCCTGCGTTCTGCAGATGAGACTCCCCTCCCTCAGACACAGTTGACCATAGCCTAGGAGGGCAGAGCTTGGTGGCTGTAGGGTCTCATTTCTGAGATCTACATGCTGACAAATTGGCAGGGCCATAGGCCTAGGGTTTCCTTTTTTAAGGAGAAAAGTGTTCCAAGTGCCTGGGCAGACCTTGGTCCTTGGTACAGAGCCCGTTCTTTTTGTACTTGGGTAACCCCACTGCCCATGCTCAGGCGAAGTTCCAGATCCGAAGAAGCAGTGTTTGGAGAGCTGCCAGCAAGCTCAGCTGAACTGCACAGATATGGTAGAGCCCAGCTCTGTGCTGGGAGACTTTGTGTGCCCCACCAGAGGCCGAGGACCAATAGGTAAGAGATGCATGGTTCTCAGCACAGCTTGGAGGTACGTCAGAAGGAAGAGGGACCACTGAGGGCTCTCCTTTGTCCGGAGGCTCTGCCAGTGCAGAGCTGTGGCATCAGGCATCTGTGCTAGTTCGTTGTCAAGCGGAACTCTTCTCAGTATTTCCCTCCCAATCCCCATGGGATGTCCAGACCAGAGTCCCGTCTCCCCTGACAGCTGTTTGCCTGTCTCTCCCTGTGGAAAGGAATGTTCTACAGTGTGAACCCAGCATTGGTACCTGGTGTGTGAGGCCCTGCGGTCTCTCACAGCTGTCTGCTCCTTGGTGCCAAGGGTATTGCAGTCTCCTCCAAATTCTAGGCACCACACAGTCGCGTACTTGGGTCAGAACAGGTCACATGTGACCCTTGCATGTCTGTTCTTGGGGCTGTCTGCCCGCATGCCCACTCACTTTCTGCCTTTCCTCTGCGATGGGCAGACTGCAGCTTCTCTTTTACTTGTATGGGGCTTTGCGAGCACTTGGAGCCCTATCCCCTAACCCCACATGCAGGTCTCTGCCAACTAACGTGCTCGCTCACTTCCAGCATGACAAGAGCTTTAGATGTCAAGTGAATAGGGAGTGACAGGCAACTGATTTCTAATGCTGTCTTTTCTCCTGTTTTCAGCTGTAGAGTAGCTGCCGGGAGGACGTGGCCATCTGGCCCTGTCATACCACAGCCCCCTCCCCCCTCCCCTCCCGTGGCCCATGCAGAGGAAGGAAGGGCAACCTAAAGTCCACTTAGAAACGTTTGGATGTGCCACTGCAATTCTTTTCAATATAGCATTCCCCAGGTTTTTAATGGGAGGAAAAAGAGCTTTAATATTGAGAATGCTGCGAGCTGCTGCTTGGAAAGGCCTCTGTACGGCCGAAGAACCTGCTTCCACAGCCACCGCCAGGCTCTCTAGGGGCCTGCTGGAATGCCCACACTGGGGTCTCCTTATGACACATACTCCTTTTTTATCCGATCAACCTGTGCACTTTTGATATTTTGATATTATATTTGCTTCTTTAATTCCTCAAGTAGAAATGGTCTCCAATGCTGTGGTCTGTGCTCATGGTCCTGTAGCTGTCCGTCCTTGCTCGGGCGTGTTGATCTGGCATCGGCACGAGGCAGAGCTGTGCTCCACAGTGTGTAGCTAGACTGTTGGTGAGACTTCAACCCGGCGAGGAGCTCAACTAGTATATCCACACTGTGGTTCAGCAGCCTTTTGAGGACACGGCATTGTGGTTCATGTTTGAAATTACAGATTTTAAATGCCATGTTCATTAAGAAATCCAGGGTATTCCAATTCTGGGGTTTTTCATATTGTATTATTATTATTCTTAGGAATAGTTCAATGTAACAAGAAGAAAACTTGACCTTTGCTCTGGTTAAAACAGTAATAGGCACTTGAAAGCATAAATTATTGAATGAGTAGTATTACCTACAAATGCCAGAGTTTTCTGGGTTTTAGGACATTGTGAAGCATGACTGATTAACAGAATTTTATACAACTGCACCAGTGAAATTCCAAATTGGAATTGTTTTGTTATTCTGGTTGTTGTGCCAAATTGTGGTACACTTAGAAAATTCTACAGTCGATTTTTAGGGTGTTCTATTTCAACACCTTTTTGTTAGTAACCATTGCCGGTAGTGCCTTCATCAATTAAGGGAGGTGTCCCAGCCAAGTTAATTCTCTAAAATGGGCAGCAGAGAACTAGTTGGGAATGCTGAAGGCTAGTGTGGACCAACAGGTGGGAGCAGATGCCTGCCTCTCACATTGCACCTGGGCATCTTCATTGAGGGAGAGAGAACTGATTGTGCAAAATTCTGTTAATCAGTGATTCTTTACATGCAAATTCAGGGGCTTAGAAAACAAAAACAAACACAAAACCTTGAGTGTGCTTTGGGAACCAAATAGACTTTATGGGACAAGCTAAGCAAGCTGTAGGAACACCACGTTTGTGAAGACCTGAGGGCATCAGGAGAGCTGCGCACACACGCAGTGGGCGTGAGTAGGGGAAGAGGGTTAGCCATAGTATTCTTTGCAAATGTGAAACCCAAAACATTATATCTTCTCTTGCTTGGTGTAACTAATCACTGTTAATTTCAGGAAACAGAACTCAACTAAAACTCCTTAGCAGACTATTTGCTAAGTGAGGTTCATGAGTGTGGTCAAATTGGTACTAGAGGAGGAAGAAAAACTGTCCTCTATCCTCCAAAAAAAGGGACAAATTATAATAATATAAATTGTAAGAATTGAAGAGTTCTGTTTCCTGGAAGGAGCATTTCTTATTCCTAGTTGTTGGGACTCTGTTTTACCTTCTGTTACAGTGTTGATTCATAAGAAATATTGTTACATTTGAGATAACATCATCTGTATGGGGTATTTATTTGCAATGATGTCTAAGTACTGTATTTTTTCTGTGCATTACCTTAGTGTCAGAATGTTGGTCTTTATTTTAAAGTCATATGCATGTTCTCCTGCCAAGGAATCTTTACACAGACCCAAACAAACAAACAATAACAAGCAGATGCCGTGAGGCAGAATGAGGGAAGGGCAAAAAGGGAGAAATTAACCGACTCGATCCTGTGGCGCAGATGTCGAAAAAGCCAGCGTGCATAGGAACAGTGGGCCTGGGTAAAGAGTCACATTGGTAGGACAGTAAAAATAATAAAAAGATGAAGCACACACTCGCCCTCTGTGATTGCTTTTGCCCTTGTGCCAGGCGGTAGGTTCCAGCAGTGTACAGTAAGTCTTCAAACAGCCATCCTACTGGGCACCCTGAAGGTGGGGCCTGAAAACAACCTGGGGTCCATCCTTGGGGCTCACAGGGCACCCACAGGGTTGCCCACATTACCAGGTATGAATACCAGTGGGAAGGTGGTCAGAACACATTGTAGTGTTTACACAGACTCATACCACAAGTAGCCACATTTCCTGACTAGAAAACAGCAACTCAGAGGTAGTGGAAGGGAGCCTGTACTGGCCAAAGTCTTCTGTCAGACCTGGGAATGCAGAGATCTGGGTGACAAGGGTGACTTGTCAATATGAAGCTGTCTTTGACTATAGGAATATGTACAAAGTTACACTGGGCACATGAGAATAACTACTTAAGTGTGTGAGAAAGTGGAACAGTGTCCTCACCAAATGGACAGTAGGTGCCAGGGTACTCTCTGGTCACCTCCTCTTCTGGTAACCTTGCCCATCCTGTGCTTTCCCAAGGCCATCTTGAGCCAGGATCTCCCCACCAAAAGCCTTCCCTCTGCTGAGGGTCTCTCTTTGCCTCTCTGGAGCCTCCTTCCTGACAGTCCTTTAGGTAATCAAGTCAGAGAGGTAGAACTCAAATTGCTCAAATAAGAAATGAAAAGTCAGATATACTACTCATCTCACAGGAATACTAAGATAGTAGGAATAGTGGACCATAGACTACACAAATACTGTATCACTTGAAGCCCAGACAAGCAGAGGAGAAAAAACTGGTGAAGATGAGGATGAGACGGTGCTGGAGCGATGACTCAGCAGGTAAGAGTACATACTGTGCTTGTAGAGGACCTGTGTTCACAGTCTCCTGAGACTCCGGAGGATCTGACAGCCTCCTGCTTCCAGTGGCAGCTATACTCCTATGTACATAAAAACAGACAGACATACATGTACATGGTTTTTAAAAATCTTTTAAAGAAAGATTGAGTAACTGAGAGTCAAAAGAAAAAAAATCAGGCCATCATGATTGCTTAGGGGGTAAGGAGCTTGCCAACAAGCACACGACACCGAGTCCGTCCTCAGAACCCACGGCGGAAGGAGAGAACCTCAGCCAGTTCTCCTCCTCTACACGTATTGTCATTGCTCCATCCTGTCAACAAAAAGAACGGTGAGCTACTAGGGAAAGAGCAGTTCTAAGATCCGTGAGAGAAGTGACTTAACAGGACAAACCACTACACCAAAAGTTAGGCACCAGAGGAAATGAGAAATATAGTTTTAGAAGGTAGAGGAGGGTGGAGAGGAGGCTCAGTGGTGAAGAGCACTTTCTGCTCTTGTAGAGGACCTGGATTCAGTGCCCAGCACCCATGTTGGGTGGCTCACAACTGCTTGAAGTTCCGGAGGATCTAACACCTTCTTTTGGACTCCATGGGTACCTGCACATACATAATAATAAATATTTTTTTAAATGAAAAATCAACTGGTGTAGGGCACAATGCAGGATGGGCCTTAGCCAGATCACCTGCTATGAGGAATAGAAGAATGGCTCCCGTGGGTGTGGTGCTCTGCTCTGGCTAGCCGTGAGACCAGCTTCTGCCCAGCATCTGGAAAGAACCTGCCTACCTGGGGACAGACTGCTATTGGCTGCATTCAGGACCCCACCCCATAAGGCCATTGGCTAATCAGACCTTTAAGTCCCCTTGCACTTCTTTGAATAAAGGGTGCTTGCAGCAGCTTGCCACTGCCTGCTTCTCAGCCCCCAGAGTCTTGTGTTGATTCCGCGCCTACTCACCGCCCCCCACGGTGGAGACCCTTCGTCCCCTCGGACTGGCCCCAAGCACAGGGACTCCCAACAAACTATAGAGGAAGGACTATCTTTTTAGGAACTGGCAAAAGACGTGGCTGAGTTGTATTCTTGTGGTGTTTATGGAAGATAGGACCCTGGCGCAATTAAGTTGGGTATTTGGCTGATGCTATTTCTAAGCAGTGTTGACAGGGCAGGTTCCTGGGAACTGCTTATGCCAAAATGCACTACTACAGGAGAGAGAGGATTTAGGCAGAATGGATTAGAAGAGAACTAGAATTTTAAAATCTGGGAAGCTCTCAACCTACATGGAACAAAGGAGAACACCTGTCTTGGAGAGAACACAGGTGTGGCCATCACCCTTTGATGAGGTGATCAGTGTGTATTAGCTAATTCAGTGGACGAGGTGTCGTCTATCAAGGGAAAGAAATTAGCCAGCTGTCTGTAAATAAAAGAGAAACCTCTTTTCTAAGGCAATCGAGAAAGTCCCACAAAGCTGTTCTGGTGCAACTGCTTTTATCTAGAATTTAAAGGATGTGGCAGAGAGCTATGAAGCCCAGGCAGAGGACATCTTGCAAGGGCAGGACCACTGTGCCCTACCAGACCAACAACAGTGGAGCCACGGGGGTTTAGCTACCCCTAGAGTTGAGCCTAGGAAAGATGCTGTTAATTGATTCCAGGGAAACCCTGGACTTCTGACTGACACAGAGCACCTATGGAGTTAGGGCCACTGTAGAGGACCATAGCAGGGGTAGACCAGGCCCAAAACTGTCTTGGAGGTAGGGTACCAACCTCCAGTGCTTCCTAAATATGTTACTGTTAACCTTAGTGACCTGCAGGGCAGAGTATTCAGCCCAAGATGGTGTATTTGGGTCCATTACTGTTCATCCCCTTGGGACTTAGGCTTATCTGAGACTGTCGCTCCTGCCTTTTCCCCATTTATTCCATTTGGAATGAGAGTATTGTCCTGACCTCACAAAAGTAATTTGCAGACAAGAACCTGTTTGATTCACAACCATAGAGCAGTTTGCTGTAAGAATTAATCATAGTGTTGATCTTGCCTACAACTAATTTACAAAACACTGGACTTTAGATTTCTGAGTTCATGGAATGTCTTAATTTGTGAGGCTGGTGAGGTGAAAGGAACGTAGTTTGCATGTGGGACATGAACATGAGTCTGGCTGCGAAATGCTAGAGTATGAATGTTCATGACCTCCCCAAATTCCTGTATTGAAACTGACTTCCAAGGTGATGATGGTAGGAGATGTGGTCTTTGAGAAGTGACCGGGTCCTGAGGGTGGCGGACTCATCTTAGAAATAAAATCTGAGGTCCAAGGACCCCGCCAGGACATACTACACACAGACTAGCAGTTTTTACTTTTGCAAAAGGGTATGTTGTATTATTTGAGTAGCAAGCAAGTACACCACACTAAACAGGAAATTTGATAGGTTTCTATCCCAACAAAAGAGTAAATACAAAGTACAGATACTAGATCACATGGACATCCAGAAAATGATGAAAGAATACCATGGTAACTCTGCCCACAACTTCAGTAACAGGTGAAAAGGACCCAGGCCTGGAAAGACAATCCAACAAGACTCAAAAGAGTAAATGGGTAATGCAAGCAAACCTCTATTTGTTAAAGAAATGACAGTAATTGGTTTTCTTTAGTATCTTTATAAAGGACTTAATATTTATGTGTGTGTCTGTACACATGTGTAAGAGTATCTGTTGAGGCCAGAAGAGGGCACTGGGATCCTTGGAGCTGACTGACATGATGGAGCTAAATTCCCAGTCCTCTGAAAGAGCTGCAAGTGCTCTTAATTGTTGAGCCGTGGTCTCTCTAGCCTCACTGATTTGTTTCTTAATGTGAATTTTAATTTGGGTTTTTCTTCTTGGGGGTACAGGTACTTTCCAGATGTTTGCCTGCTGTGTAGAAGACCTCGTATTGAATCTGCAGTATCACAAAAATAAAAGTTATTCAAAGAGAAGAAAAATAGTATAGATCTGAACCTTGGATCTCTATAAAGAAAGGGAAGCGTTTTAAGAGGACTAGGTGAAGGTTTGTTATTTTATTTTTTACATTTGTGGGTATTTGTGTGGGTGCACATGTGGAAGTCAAAGGACAATTGTGAGAGTTGATTTTCTCCTTCCGCTTTATGGGTTTTGAGGATCCAACTGTAGTCTTCAGACTTGGCAGCAAATGCCTTTACCTGCTGAGTCATTTTTTTGGCCCATAAATGAAGGTTTTTTAAAAAATCCTTTCTTAATGGACCTAACAGTGCTCACAATAATAACAATGGCCTATTTGGTAATTGCAGTCATGAACTGGGCAGGAATGTTACAAGAAATAGGAGTGAAATAGGAGCTTATTTACTGTTTGGGGTTTTTGAGGCAGGACCTCACAATGTAACCTAGGCTGACCTAGAATTCACTGTCTCCCTGCCCTAGCCTTTCAAGTGTGATTTAATAGAATGATATCTAAAAATAGTCTTGGATTAGTTGTCAATGTATATTGACATTTAGATTGTTTTTAGATATGTTACCAAAATAATGATCTATAAAGGAACTGTCAAGCTAGTGTCATTAAGATTTAAAATGTGGTGAGAAAGAAGCTATTGAGAGTTCGAGAGGTGGCCCACCAGTTAAGAGCTCCTGATGCTTTTTCTGACGACCTGAGTTCTCTTCCCAGTACCCACATGGAGTGGCTCACAACTACCTATAACTCCAGTTCCAGGAGATCTGATACCCTCTTTTGGATTCCATGAGCAGTGTATACACACACACACACACACAAATAAATGTTTAAAGAAGAAGCTAATGAGAAGACATCACTTTCTGGGAAAAAACAATCCATTTGTATGTCTGGTAAATGCACTCATGTAGCCCAGGGTGTCCTGGAACCTGAACTTCTGATCCTCCTGAGTCTTGGGATTACAGGCATGTGCTCCCAGGCCTAATTTATGCAGTGCTAGGGATCGAACACAGAGCTTCGTGCATGCTAGCAAATCATTCTACCAATTGAACTACATACCCAGCCCCAAAGCACTCCTTTAAAAAAAATTTATTTTTATTTATTTGTGTGTATGTGGAAATAAATATGCACGTGTCACAGTGTGCATGTGGAGGTCAGAGGAGAACTTGTGGAAGTTGGTTCTCTCTTCTGCTATGTGGGATCTGGGGATTGAATTTAGGCCGTCAGACTTAGTGGCAAGTGCCTTAATCCACTGAGCCCTCTTGCTGGCTCTCAAAGCACTTAAAAAAACAGAACAAAACAAAACAGGTTTCCTTTTACCTCCACCCCCAACCTCCCACCCTAGCTCCCACCCTATCCCCCCACCCCGGCCTGGAACTCCTTGTGTAGACTAGGCTGGCCTCAAACACTCAGAGATCTGGCCCCCCCCCCCCCCCCCCCCCCGTGCTGAGATTAAAGACGTGCACCTCCATGCTTGCCTCCAGAGCACTCTTTATAGCTCAACAATTAGCTCAACAATGAGATGACAAATGTTGAAATAAGCAAGGCTGCAGAAGTGTGAAGAACAAAGGCTGTTTGCTCGGAACCCGCCCTCAGTGCAGCTGGCCTTTACACTTAAGCTCAAAGGCAGACTGAGAGGAGGAAGCTCCCTCAAAGGGGGCGATGGTTCCTGTGGCGGCTGCAGAGGAGGCTGGGCAGCCTGTTGGTGGAGGGCTGACTCTAGGATATCTGAGGGGAACATATTTGGCTCTCCAGTGGTCCTAAGTTGGAAGCAGGAAAAAAGTTAGGGAAGCTGTCGGTTAGTAATCAGGTCTGGAGTTTGGGACCAATTGTTCTAGAAGTTAATGTTTAGCTTTCCATATGGCTGTAAGATAGCACCCTGTTTCCTGCCAGGCCAGCCCAGACAGGCTGTCCTCCCTGGCTGGTTACCACAGATAAGAGGGTTGTTCTCCTGTGCAGGTCACCTCAGATTGGTCAAAGTTCTGCTTTTATTAATTGTCTGGATGTAGTCTATTTGATTATTCAGGTTCTCTCAACACCCCAGTTTAAAGTTGGGCAAAATACTTAGATACTTCAGCTAAGAAAATTCCAAAAACCACGAATGACTTAGAAGAGTCTAAAGACATGCACAATGTCAACATCATTAGTCATTAGTAAAGATGGACTGAGTTGCAGTTCAATACTGGACATGCACGGCACATATCACACACATACAGCACATTTCACACACCACACACGTACATATCACACACAGTATACACAACAGCTGCACACATGACACATACCACCACCACCACCACATAATTACTAAAAGTAAGGACTGAACACCCAAACTCCAGCAACTGGAATCCTTATGTATCACTGGTCAGAGAGTCCTTAATAGGATAGTTTGCCAGTTCCTTGAACTCCTGATTCTCCTTGCATGGACATGGTGTACTTATTGTCATACAGATAAAACACTCATACACATGAAAAAATTTTTTAAAAGCTGTGACCTGGAGCTGGAGCTATGATTTAGTTGGTAGAAAACTTACCTAGTGTGCATGGAGTTCTGGATTGAATCCCCAGCACCACATAAACTTGACATACCGGTATAGACCTGGGATTAGAGTCCCAGCACTCAGGTGGTGGCAAGAGAGATGTTATTTTCAACTTACATAGTGAGTTTGAGTCTAGCCTGGGCTACATGAAACCTTGTCTCAGAAAAAAAAGAAGTAGGGCCTAGTAGGAGGAAGTTTCCTTAGGCCCAAAGCTGCAAGGCCTAGTGAGCATAGCTGAAATCTATGGAACTGTCAGCCAAAATAACTTTATCAATAGTTATAATAACAATAATCTTTAAAACATGATTATCTCAGGTGTTTTGTAACAGTAATGAAGAGCTGATAAACACAGGGGGTGAGGATTATGTTTCTAGAGAGAGAGGCATAGTGTTGCCTGACTCAGGGCCAGAGGCGCTGAACACTACTGGGATTTTTCAGAAGCTTTAAGAAGAAAAGGGCAGAAAGCTTGTCTCACAGGGATAAAGTGGCTGGCTTCACAGCCTCCCTGAAGAGCCAGTGGGAGGGTCCATTAGGGGTGAGCAAAGTTGTCTAAGCACTGAGAAGTGGAGGCAGGAGGATTTTTTTGAGGCAGGAGGAGTTTGTGTGTGTGTGTGTGTGCATGTGCGTGTGTGTGTGTGTACATGCATGTAGGGGCCAGAGGTCAATGTTAGGTGTCTTCCTCAGTTGTTCTCTGCTTTTTAAAAAAATTGTTAAATTATTTGTATATGTGTGTCTGTATGAGAACCACCTACATGCAGGTGATCACAGAGGCCAGAAGAGGGAATCAGATCCCTGTGAATCCTGAGTTACAGGTGGTTGTGAGTGGCCCAGTGTGAGTTCTGGGAACCAAACCTGGGTCCTCTAAAAGAGCAGCAAGTGCCCTTAGCTGCTGAGTCAGCTCGTTAACCCTTTCACCTTACTTATTTTTTGATTCATTTATTTTTCTTTTATGTGTATGTTTTACATGCATGTATATCACCGCACCTCTGTCATGCCGTGCCTGTAGAAGCCAGAAGAGGGCGTGGGTTCCATGACACTTGAGGTATAGATAGTTCTTAGAAGTGGTGTAGGTGCCCAGGTCCTCTGCAAGAGCAACTAGTGCTCTTAACCACTGGCCATCTCTCCAGCCCCTCCAACTTATTTTTTGAGACAGGGTTTCTCGCGGAACCTGGAGCTCACCAATTCAGCTAGACTGACTGGCCGGGCAACCCCCGGGGATCTTCCTTTCTCCATCTCCCAGTGTGCACTACTGCACCTGTGGTTTCTTTTTACGTGGGTGCTGGGAATCGAACTCAAGCCCTTGTGCTTATGTAATGAGCACTTTACCAACTGAGCCATCTCCCAAGCCCCTGAATTCAAGTTCTTATTGTGACACATATTATTGAGATGTATAATGTATATATGTATGTGTACATAAAATTTTCTGCCAGACTACAAGTTGACTTTTTTCCCCTTCTTTCCTTCCTTCCCTCCTTCCTTTTACCACGGAGATATAGCCCCCGACTTCTCATTTCTGTTATTATTTTCTGTGTTTTGAGACAGGCTCTTGCTGGACAGCCCAGACTAGCTTCATATTTACCACCCTTTCCCCGTGTTGGTGGGATTGTGGACGCGCACTACGTGCCCGACACCGCCTGTTCACTTCATAAGGGTATGTTGGAGCAGAAACTTTGGACTTTGATGTAGTCTAGTCTGTCAAGTTTTCTTCTGTGAGTAGTGTCTTTTGTTGTCTAAGAGATGGCTTCCTTCTCTAAGGTTATGAAAATATTCTTCTATGTATTCTTCTAGAAGCTTGGTAGCTTTAGCTTTCACATTTCAGACCGTGATTAATAACAGTTTGAATATGCCCTCAAATTTCATGTGTTAGCAACTGAACCCCCAAATTCATATGTTGATGGCATTGGAGATGGGGCTTTGGAGAAATAATTAGGAGTCAGAGAGGTCATGGGTGGGTGGGCCACATGATGGATGGGCTGCTGCTTTTGTTTTGTGTGTGTTATTTATTTTAGTTTCTGTTTCTTAGCCTTCTTTTCTGTCATTTGTCTTGTGACTTTTATCAAAACTTCTTTGACAAGTGCTGAAGAGATGGCTCAGTGATTAAGAGTGTGCACTGCTCTTGCAGAGGACTGAGGTTTATTCCCATCACTGGCTCATAATCCCCTGCAACTCTAGCTCCAGAAGATCCAACACCTCTGGACTCCAAAGGCACCTGTATTCACATGCACATACCTACACACAGATACACATGCATACACGTAATTAAAAATAAATAAAAAATCCTTTGAGCAGAGCTAGGGATGTCAATCAGCTGGTAGAGTGTTTTTCTAGGGTACATGATGCCCCGGGTTCAGTCCCCAGCATCACATAAAGTGGGAATGTTGTTCTATACCTGAGACCTGTAAGTTCAAGATCATACTTGGCTGCATGTTGAGTTTAAGGTCACCCTGGGTTATATCAGACTCTGTCTCAAAAACAAAACAAAACCCCACCAACCACCAACAAAGCCCAAACAATCATTTGACCATGTATTCCTAAACCATGTTATTGTGATTACTGAGGTTTTACAGCGAGTTGAAATTGGGTGGTATTTGTCTCCAGTTTTTTCCTTAGAAAAACTGTGTCACTGTGATCGTGTCACCTGCAATCTCTCTTTTGTGTCAGTAAGTTTTAAAATCGACTTGCTGATTCCTGCAGTGTCTTGCTGGGAAGGTAAGTTAAATTTGTTAAACTCAACATGCAGCCAAAGATGACCTTGAACTTACAGGTTACAGGTGTAGAACAACATGCCCACTTTACGTGGTGCTGGGGACTGAACCCGGGGCATCATGTATCCTAGAAAAGCACTCTACCAGCTCAGCTACATCCCTAGCTCATACAAGCATAGGAAAGAAACACTTCCCAGATAATGCGATTTACCAAGAACATTCTAGAAATGATCCAGGTGTGATGGTGTGTACTGCTGGGGAGGCTGAGGCAGGAGAATCATTGAGCCCAGAGATCAAGGCCAACCTAGGGGGCCCAGTGAGACCTGGTCTAGAGACAAGAAAAGAGGAAGTGAGGAAGAGGAAGTGGAAAGGGCCCCAGAGGAGGGGGGGAGGAAGGGAGGGAGGGGAGGGAGGGAGGGCTCCCCACTGCTCAGCAGGTTGTCCTGTGACTCATCTTTCTCACCACCCTTGTGGTTTCCAGGAGCCTTGGGATAGCTGCAGAGTGCTCTCCTCTCCCCACACCTGCACTACAGGTGGCCAGGGAGGTAGTTTCCAGTTCGCCAGGGACGTGTCCTGGCATGTGTCTGTAGGTGCGGTGGGTTTAACTCTGGCACCGCAGCTGTTATGTAAGATATGAGCTAACTGCTGTGCTGTGACCCACATGGTCAGTGGCCTGATGCTTCTTTATACCCTGAAGAGGAAGGAAATCAAATCCTTCCTTGTTCAACCTAGGAGACTTACTTAAGTTGTCCTTAGTGGTGACCACTAATACCTGCCACTTGTTGGAGCTGGTGACAGTTCCTTCTTAGTCGTGTGCCTAGCTGACACCAAATCTACCTCTCTGGGAACTGTGTGACTATGGCTTCTACCCTTAGGGAGCCTCCCCCTCAAAATGCCCACTGAATCCTATCGTTGCCTTCTTAGAATTCTACCACGTGCCACTGGGCTGAAGAAAGTGCTCACTTTAACTCATGGCCTGCCTGTGGTCTGTGTGTCCCTGCCTCAGGGCCTTTGCACTTGCTCCTCACACTCCCAGAGGTCTTTCTCTTGGTCTCTTCTCGTCCATATCTGTCATTCTGGTCCCCACTCCCATCATTGCTCCCTGTCCTCCACATTCCAAGGCAGTATGCTCCGGCTGTTTGCCGAGGGCCACAGAGAGTTGAATTTTCCTTCTTGGGAAGGTGTATGCAATTTTAGTTGTCACAACTGGTGTGGGGGTGGGTGCTGGCAGCTAATGAGTGAATACCAGGGGCACTGCTCACCATCCATATCTCCATCTGGTCTCCATATAAGGGAAGAAAGAGGTTTAGTGTCAGGAATTGGCTTGTGTAACTCTGGAGGCTGACAGGTCTCAGAGACAGTAGGGAAGCAACAGCAAGCAGACAAGCTGATGGCGTTTCCAAAGGTGATGCTCCAGCAAGAGCCCTTGCTTCAGTCTAAGTCCAAAGGCATAAAAGGCCGAGGCAGGCAGTGTTAATGTCTTTCTCAGCCTTTTTGTTCCATTTGGGCATTCAAACAAAGCTGGGCCCCTTCATGTGGGCTGATTCAGTGCCATGGTCTGAATGTTTGTACCTCTTAGGTTTGTGTGTTGATATCCTGCCCCGCAAGGTGGTGCTGTTTGGAGATGGGAGCTCTAGGGAGACAGTCAGGTCATGGGATGGAGAATCATGAATGGAGTCAGTGCCCTTATGAAAAATTTGAGGGGGCTGACTCATCCTTTTGGCCATGTGGGGCACAGAAGGCACCGTCTGTGAGGAGCCCTGTCCATCAGCTCCTTGATCTCAGACTTGGGCCTCCAGAAGTATTAGAAATAAAATTTAGTTGTTTATAAGCCTCCCATCCTGTGATATTTGGGTACAGTGCAGCCTGGATGGTTAATACAAGCAGCTGCCAGTTCAGACGTCACCTCGTCTAGAAGATATGCCTCACAGGTGGCAATGCCTGGGCACCCATGGCCCAGTCTTGGTGGCACAGATGAACCCTCACACCAACCTTCAGCCGTCAGAATTTTCCAGTCCAAGCATCAGGAGTGCCGAGAGCAATAAGCTCTGGCCTAGAGGAAAGAGTAGAATTCTCATGATCCGAAGGTATGTCCAGGACTAAGTTCCTATGAAAAGGTATTTGCATGTTTATTTTACTATTTTGTGGTTCTGAGGCTCAAAGCCAGAGCCTAGAGCCTGGTAGACAGAAGTTCTGCCGCTGAGCTACACCAGCCCCTGTGGAGGTTATACTTGAATAGATACTTCCACTTTGTCTCCTAGGAAGATTGTACCCGATGAGCCAGCATTTCAGTGTCTAAGGGAGCTGGGCATGGTGGCCCATGCTTGTATTCCCAACACTTGAGAGGCAGAGGCAGGAGGACTGTGGAAAGTTCCAGGCCTGCCAGGGTTACCTAGTACAACCCTGTCTCAAACACAACACAACACAACAAAATAAAACAACAACACAACAAAATATGAGAGAGTATATGTTATGTCTCCCTATGTGTTGGTTTATATTGATGGTCAACTTGACAGATCTCGAATCTCCGTGGAGACAAATTTCTGGACATGTCTGTGAGGGGTTATCTAGATTGGGTGAGGAGGGAGGACACACCCACTGTGGGCAGCACCACCCCTGGGCTGGGTCCCTGATTGAACACCATGGAGGAAGTGAGCTGAGCACCAGCATTCACTGCTCCCTGCTTCTTGATTGTGGGTGCAGTGTAACCAGCTCCAGCTTCTGCTGCCATTCCTTCCCAGCCACGGTGGACTCCAGTCCCTCAGACTGTAAGCCAAATGATGCTTCTTCCTCAAGTTGCCTTTTGTTATGTATTCAGTCATAGCAAAGAGAGAAGTAACTCTACCCATTGTGAGGTATTTGTTATTACAGCAATATAACCAAGTCTTCCATCAACAAATCTACGAACCATGTAGCCTGATAGGGTGAGCTGTTATCTATTTTTTGTTGTTGCTTTTTTGAGGCAGGCTGTCATGTAATTCAGGCTGGCCTGGAATTTGCTATTAGCTTAGGCTGTCCTGGTCCTCCTGTCTCAGAACCCAAGCGCTGAGATTACAGGCATGTATCAACATGTCAGTATAGGTTAGCTGTTTTCTAATTGTTCGTGGCTGGCTGCTGACATGGGGCCACTGAATTATCAGGGTTTGTGGTAGGTGACTTTGCTGCATCCACACATTGCTAACCAAGGTTCACTTGGTGGACATTATCTACCTTGGGTTGTCCACTGAGGCAGTGGTAAGGGAACATGTTTTCCTTGGAGCAGGAGCTCATAGGAAGGAAGGGGAACTAGGTCCCAGGCCCTCAAGAGGTCCCCTGGATAGGAATGTTTCCTAAGAGCAGCCTGAAACCTGACCCACTCTGCACATCCCCACCTCTAGCTTCCATCCTAGGGAATTTAGTTTCTCCTGCTGGGTCTTACATACCGAGCATCTTCCTAGAGCCAGTGGGAGGTGGCAAGGGTTGGCTCAGTTCCAGCTGGGTAGCCTTGTCTTCTTGTCCCCTCAGTTCTAGTCTGGAAGCTTCCCAGGGCCCAGTGGTCTTTGGTAAACTGGCTCCTGCCTGTTCCTCCACCTTTGGATACCTGCTAGCTGTTTTCCCAGTGTCTGGAAACCACCCCTGGGTATCCTGGAGGTCATGGGCAAGGAGCATTCACTCTACACATGCAGACTTGTGATGTGCAACACATGACTGCAGTTTCTCTCCGGCAGAGAGGAGTGTGTGGCTCTTACTGGTTACGCATGCCCTGTACCATTCTCTAGCTCTTTGTCACTCTGCCCACAGCACTTGCATAACCTGGTGACTCAGGGAACTTCTGGTCTCCTGGGACTTTAAGTAGCTGTTCCTATGGACTGTCCCTAAGGCAGGGCCCCTCCCCTATCCAGCCTCATAGCCGGGTTGCACCTGCCTGCCTCTCACGAGTCTCTAGCCAGGTGTCTTGTGCTTCCTGCTCTCCTTTTGTCTAGTCCTCTGGGGCTTTGTCCACATCAGCTCTTCCTGAATGAAGCCCTGCCCCAGGCTTCCGACCTCCATCCCACCAAGCCTTGCTCTGTGAGTTGCCTCTAAAGTTGGTCCCAGCCTAGTGCTATCAGTGGCTCCCAATGGCCAGTTCCAAGCCTATTGAAACCCAGGCCTGCTGTGATGCTTCCCGGTCTTTTTCTGAGGCACTGTCCAGTGAACGTGAGGTTGAGGGGTATTTGTGTCCCTTTATCCAAGCCAAGGGAGTATGCCTGGTGTTGGGAGGGCCCACTCCAAGGCCTCCAGGGCTTGACCCCACCTGGCCTGGGGGGCTGCTTTGCCACTTAAGAATGGTGTCTGTTCACTTGCTGCTTTTCAGAGGACCAGAGTTCGATTCCCAGCACCCATGTCAGGTCGCAACTGCCTGTAACTCCAACTCCAGAGGATCTGATACCCTGGTCTGGTATCCACAGGCACCAGCATGAATGTGTGCATACTTATGCACTTACACATAACTAAAATAAAATATTTTTTTAAAAAGAATGGTCTCTGGGGCTGGAGAGGTGGCTCAGTGGTTAAGAGCACTGCTTTTGCGAAGGACCCAGATTTGATTCCCAGCACCCACATGGCAGCTGACAACTGTCCATAACTCTAGTTCCAGGGAATCTGATGCTCTCTTCTGACCTCTGTGGGCATTGCACAACACACAGTAATTGTACACTTACATATATGCAGACAGTACACTCATGCACATAAAATAAAAATAATTAAAAATATGGGCTGGAGAGATGGCTCAGTGGTTAAGAGCATGGCTGCTCTTGCAGAGGACCTGGGTTCAATTCCCAGCACCCGCATGGTGTCTAATATCTGTCCTAACTCCAGTTACAGGGGATTCAACAACCTATTCTTCACAACACAGGTGCACTTACATACATGCAGGCAACACACTCATACATGCAAAATTTTAAAAATTATAAACATAAACAAAAAAGAGAACAGTCTCTGTACTTTCAGAGTCCTGCCCTTAGCAGATGCCTTTCTCTGGTCTGGCCTGTAGTGCTCCTGTCTCCTGGGTCCCCTTGTCACTGGATCACTTTCTGTTTGTTGAGGCACAAGTGTTCCTTCAAAGGTTCCATTAGCAGCTCTGTCCAGGGCTGGAAGACAATGTGGACACGTTCTCCATGCTCTGGGTATCAAGAGAGCCTGGGTGCAGACATGCATGGCCCAAAGCAAGAAGTTTAGTTCCATCCATCCAGCTTTTCATCCTTCCATCCATCCATCCATCCGTCCATCCATGTGTCCATCCATCCCCTCATTCATTTTGTGGTTTTTGTTGTTTTGTGGGGCTGGGAGTGAAATCCGTGGCTTTGTGCAAACACTGAGTTACACCTCCAGACCTTCTCATTCTTTTTATTTTTTAATACTTGAGAAGTAAAGCATTACAGACTCCGGTGAATTCATTGTATACCCCTCCCCCTCCTGAATTCAGGGTTTATCGATGGTTCCATATATAGTTCTTCCTGACTGCATGTCTACAGATGTCATGCGGTGATCATTTACAGGGCTGTGCTCTGTATGAATGAGATCACACCACAGTGCTGGAAAACTCTGGAGCTCTTTTTCTTTTTCTGCTCCCAGCCCTGTGTTCCTGTGACTCATCACGTTTATAGGTAAATACCAACTACACTTACTTATTTTAACTGTTGCGTGTATGATTTTTGGTGACTTCATTTGGAATACTGCTGATGGATGTATATTTCTTTTAACCTTTTGTGTGTATATGTGTATGCATGTTCATATGTGTAAGTGTCAGTTTACATACGCCACACAGCACATGTAGGGAGGTCAGAGGACAGCCTCTGGTGTCAGGCTTTGCCTTCCACTTTGTTTGAGACAAAGTCTCTTGTTCGCTGCCGTGTGCTCCAGCCAAGCTGGCCCTTGAGCTCCTGGGTTCTCCTCTCTCCACTTCCCATCTTGCCGCAGCAGCACAGGGATCAATCTGTGCTCCCTTGTACTGGCTTTATGTGGCTTCTTGGGATTAGACTCCAATCCTCATGCTTGCACAGCAAGCTCTTTACCCATTGAGCCATGCCCAGCTCCCTAATGGGCATTTAAATTCTCCCTCACTTCTCAGTCCCTTTACTGAGAGAGTTGCTGTTCTTGTTCCCTTCCACACTCATTAGGGCTCATATCAGGAAGAAGATGCCCTAGATTGGGCAGCCTGGGGTTAGCTACTGCCCACTCTCCGTGTCCTTGTACCTGTTCCACCTCACTGGAGAGATCCCGAGCCGTTTCCTGACCTGGCCATAGGCAGACTTTACCATTTTGCTGACCTCACAGGCTGAGAATGGCATTTCTGTCACATGCGCAAGTGTTTCAGTTTTCAAGTTTTGATTTATATTTGGTTGATTTCCAGGGAAGCCCAGCATCATTTTGTATTTTTATTGGGTTTTTAGGTTCCCCTCTGAATTTTATGATCACTTTTCTCTGGATCTGCAAGTCTGTTTGAATGAAAGAGTCCTTTATATAATCTTTCCACTTATACTATTTTTTTATTCATTTATTTAAAGAGCACTATTAGGGGCTGGGGAAATGGCTCTGTGGTTAAAGTGCTTGCTTCACGAGTATAAGGACCTGAGTTTGAATCTCCAGTACCCAGATAAAGGTTGGGCATGGAGTCACAGATCTGTAACCCCAGTGCCATGTGGGAGGGCAGAGACTGGCAGACCCCTGGGACTTGCTCATCAGTCCATCTAATCAAATGGTGAATTCCAGGTTCACTGAACAACCAAGTCTCAAAAAGTAAAAGATGGAGAGTGATAGAGGGAGACACCTGATGTCTACCTCCGGCCTCCACACGTCCATGGGCAGACCTGTGAGCGTGCACATGCACACACACAGGCACACATGCACACACACACGCACACACACACGCGCACCCCACACAGAGTAGGTTCATGTTTGTAGTGAATATGTACAGAAAGTTCTTGTTCTAGTTCCTTTTCAGTTGCTGTGACAAAATATCCTTCCCAAAAGCAATTTAGGGGAGAAAAGATTTCTTTTAGTTCGCAGTTCCCGGTTACAGTCCACACTGAGGGAAGTCTAGGCAGTGGGAACTTGAAGCAGCTGCTCACACTACATCCACAGTCAAGAGTGACGAGTGTACGTGCACACATGCTGGTGCTCAGCTCACTTCCTCCAGTCTTCACAGCGCAGGAAATGGTGCTGCCCACGGTGGGCTGGGTCTTCCCACATCAATGAATGTAATCAAGACGTTCGCAACAGACATACTCACTGACCGACCTGATATCAAAACTATCACAGTTCTCATACTGGCTCTGTCAACAGTCAGTCACGCATGGCGGACAGGCTTATGGGGATCTGCCCTGCCTTCTCAGCAGTTGGCTATTGTGGATTCTTGGAAGAAATGGAGTCATTGTTTTCCGTTGTGTGTCCACTGGTGACCTCCCCAGGCTCTAGTAGATAGTTCCAAACCTATGGTCACACAAACTGCCCCAGTTAAGCTTGGTGGGTCACAAAACAAAAATAGATGTGGGAAAAGGATTTGTATAGGGAGGAGTTGGCAGGAGTCGGAGGGTGGAGACAAGAGTAATCAGAATGCATTGTACATGTATGAAATCGTCAAAGAACAAAATTAATTTAAAAAATTAAAAAGTTTTCCTAAGTTCCCTGTCCCCTAGGAACAAATTCTCCTACTGTGCATGCATTTGTTGAGATAGAATCTTGTGTAACTGAGGTTGATGTGTAGCAGAGGATACCCTTGGACTTCCTGATCCTCCTACCTCTACCACTTAAGTCCTTGGATGACAGGGACGGGTCACATGCCCAGGTCAAATTTCCCCAATCTGGAAATCCAGTGTATTTGTTGCAGTGGTCTAGCACACTGACACTTCATTACCACTGGAGTACACAGCCCCCAGAAGGGCTCATTCATATGTGGTACATTCTGTAGGTTTGAAAATGTATAGCTACATGTGTCTACCATTATAATATCATAAAATATTCTCACTGCCCTAAGTCCCCTATGTCTCCCTCCCTCCTCACCCCCAGTTCTGGCAATTGTCCCTCTCTACTGCCGCCATAATTTCACCTTTATCCTGTCTAGAGCTGGAATCATGTTTCACTGCCCTTTTGAGCTGGCTGTCACCAGCTCCTTCGCCTCTCTCATGACTTGAGCACTCAGTTCTTTTTGCACTGGGAAACAGTTCATCATATGGACGAGCCATCTGATAAGGCGCTCCCCTACTGAAGGACACCTTATCGGTTCACATTTAGGCAGTTATGAACAAAGCTGTTATCAACAACCCATGTGCAGGTTTTTGAGAGAACATAGTTTCAACTCACTTGTATAAATACCAAGGGGTGTAGTCAGTGATCACACAGTGAGATTACATTTGTTGGCTTTTGTAAGAAACAGCTCAGCATCTAAGGCTTGGCTAGATCATTTTGTCTTGTTTTGTTTTGGGGGGAGGGAGGGTTGTGTGTGTTTTCCCAGCAGCCATGGAGGGACCCTGTTCCTCCAGCCCGGCATTGCTTGTCTGGCGTGCCCCTCACCCCATTCTCAGAGGTGTACAGTGGTGTCTCCCTATCGCTTTAATTTGTAGTTCCCTGCTGGAAATGATGAACATCTTTTTATCTTATTCGACAACTGTTTATTTTCTTTGGTGAAATGATTCATCAGGTCCTTGGCCATTTTAACTTGGGTTGTTAGTACCCTTATTTCTGAGTTCTGAGAGTTCATTGTGTATTTCAGATAGCAGCCCTTTATCAGATATGTCTTTTGCAAATGTTTAACCCAACTCTGGTTTATCATCTTGTTCTTTTGACAATGTCTCTTGCAGAGCAAGATTTTAAGAAACTTCCTTTTCAATGATAGATTTTTCTTTTTATAGATTGAACCACTGATATCTTATGTAAAAGGTTATTGCTGGCCCAGGCCTGGTGGCCCAGCACTCGAGAAGCAGTGAGTGAGTTGGAGGCCAGTCTGGCCTACATGTCGAGTTTTGGGTCAGCCAGGGCTACATAGTGAGACCCTGTCTCAAAAAACCCAAAACAGGCTGGAGAGATGGCTTAGTAGTTAAGAGCACTGGCTGCTCTTGCATAGGACCCAGGTTGGATTCCCAGCACCCACATGGCAGATAACAACTGTTCAAAACTCCAGATCCAGGGAATCCAATTCTGTCTTCTGGCTTTCACAGGCATTGTGTGATACAAATGCACTTATATACATGCAGACAATACATTCATACACATAAAATAAAAATAAAAAAATAGTTTAAACAACAAAACACATATAAAATCTACCACGCTAAACCCTCTCTGCTACTCCCTGCCTTGAGGGCCCTCTTTTGAAATTTTTACTAGGCAAAATTTCTACAAGAAAATGGGTGTACAGAAATAGGAACTTTCTGATTTGTTTTGTTACCATCGCATCCTACTAGGAGGTAAAACTGCACCAACCTATTGTGTGTCCTTCTAGAGACGTCCTAACATGTACAAGCATTTGACTGATTACATATTTGTGTTACGTTGTAATTTTTGATACAAATGGTTTTATAGTATATACAATTCCCTGTATGTCACCTTTTCTCTTTTTCTTTTTTTGAGATAGGTCTCATGTATCCTATACTGGCCTTGAACTTTCTCTGTAGCTAAGAATGACCTTGAATTCTTAATATTTCATCTTTTTGACTTAATATATCTTTGTATTGTCTGTAATGCTACAGAGCCCTCAATGCCTAATGATTTCTTATTATTTTTTTATTGTATGTGTATGAGTGTTTTGTCTGCATATATAGTACACCTGTGTTGTGCAATGCCCAGGAGGGCAGAAGAGGGTGTCATATCCCCTGGAACTGGACGTACAGATGGTTGTTAGCCACCATGTGGGTTCTGGGTCTTCTCCACGAGCAACCTCTGGCTGAACAACCTCTCCAGCGGCCACCTGCCTCCATGACTTCTTTAAGACTCACCTCTTAATCCTGTGATAGCAGCATCCATCCTAGTTACTTCTATTGCTGTTATAAAACAGCTACCAAAACCAACTTGGGAAGGAAAGGGTCCGTTTGGCTTATAGCTCACAGTCCATCACCATGGGAAGGTGAGGCAGGAGCTAAAGCAGAGACCATGGAGCAGTGCTGCTCATCGGCTTTCCCCTCTGGCCTGCACTCAGCTTGCTTTCTTATATAGGCCAAGACCATCTTCCCAGCTGTGGTATCAACCACAGTGGGCTGGGCCTTCTCACTACTCAACAGTCAAGAAAACGCCTCACAGACATGGCCACAGGCCAGCGTGATGGAGGAAGGATGGGGGAATTCCTCAGCTGAGATTCCTTCTTCCCAAATATGTTGACAATTGAAGCTATGTAGTATAGCAACTAAGGTTCCACCTGAGTTCTGGAGAAGGAACAAACATTTTAGCAATAGAAGTTCCACCTGTAACCCATGCACAACTGGCATTGGGTGGAGCTGAGCCTGCCCATGTGCACTGCGTGCCCCTGAGGTGCTGGGACACTGCCCCCCACCCCCCAACCTCTGAGTTTGGACAACCAGGCCAGCTGGCAGGCACAACCAGGAGGGGGTTGTGACCACACTACTATGCCACACCCTAGTGTGCCTCTCTTATTCTGGGGCTGGGCCTGTGCCTCTGAACGGCCACTGCGCAGTGTGCCTATGGTCATCTCTGCCAGCAGCAGCAGCAGCAGCATCCATTTGCTGTCAAAGACTGGCTGCAATTTGTCACAGCAATAGGAACCTGAGAACTCTATAGCTGACAGAAAATAAGCTAGAAAACACTGGTGTAAAGCTGTCATGTGAAGCTGTGAAATTTCCCAACTGCCACACAGAGAATCTTGGATTGGAGGCCCTTAAGTCAGCTGCTGCCTGCTGTGTGGATCTTGCTCCTGCTTTTACCCACAGTAAAGCCCTCTGGGGAATCAAACTATTGGAGAATGCCTTGGACCACAGTGGGATGAGTGAGCTGAGTGAGGCTAGGAAACAGCTGAAGTGTAACCTGCATACACTTGAGCTGAGAACAGTGGACTTTGATGGAGAATCCCAAGTGTCTCTGATTGCTGATGAAAAGAGAAATCCCTATGTGACAATTCTAATCAGTAACAGAAACAGAAGCCAAATATGAAAACTCCATTTCAAGAAACATGGGTGTATTCTAACTCAAGATCACATAAAAAGAAAAGGGAATAGGCCTTTACTTTGGTCCATCTGTGCGTAGGGATTGTAGACCACTGACGTTCTAATCAGATTCGACTTCTTTGGCACCCAGTGTACGTGTGTAGATGGAGGGGGTTCTCCTGTGCTAACAGAGGGCAAGAAGTTGAGAGGGGAATGGGATGAAGATGTGAGGTTGGAGATGGGGGAGGTGGTATAACATAAGCAAAGCACACTGTATGAGATTCTGGGTCTACCTGCAGACCTTCTCCCTTTATCTTCCCTCCCTCTCCTCCCTCCCCTCTCCTTGTCTCTTTGACTTCTTTCCTCCTTCCCTCCCTCCCTTTCTTCCTCTTGAGACAGTGTCTCATGTGCCCTGCCCAGCTTGGCCTTGGACTTCATAGTTGATAGTGACCTTGAACTCCTGGTCCCCACACCTCTACTTCCCAAGTGCTAGGGATGCAGATGTGGAATATCACAGCCAACCTGTGAGACTGTATTACACGGATGGCACAGGGCTGCTGGTGTAGCTCAGAGGTATAGCTTCTGCCTGACATATGTGAGACCCGGATTAGATTCTAAACACCACCAAAAAGGGGTAATTTCTAGCTGTGGAAATGATGGATTTGTTGGGATTAGCTTCATCTGTTTTTTTTTTGTTATTTATCTGAATATTTATTTATATTTTATGCATATGAGTGTTTTGCCGGAATCTATGTTGTACGATGTTCAGGGAAGTCAGAAGAGGGTGTCAGATGCATTGGGACTAGAGTTACAGATGGTTAGGAACTGCCATATGGGTTATGGGAATCAAACCTGGGTCCTCTGTAAGAGTAGTAAGTGCTCTTAACCATGGAGCCATTTCTCCAGCCTCCACTTACGTATGTATTTATTTAATGTTGGTGTGTCTGAGTGTATGCAAGTACACCATCTGTGTGCAATGCCTGCAGAGATAAGAAGAGGGGTTCTGATCCCTTTGAGCTTGAGTTACAGGTGTTTGTAGGCTGCCTGACATGGGTGCTGGGAACCAAACCTGGGTTCTCTGCAGGTGCAGCAGGTGCTCTCAGCCACTGTACCACCTCTCTAGCCCCTGCTTCATCACTTTTACTATGTTTAAATTGAACTCCAACAATGCTATTTTTCACTGTCGTCCATAGTGCCTTTTGCTATCTGTTTCTCTCCAGCACTCATGGCAAAAACACTGTATAAGATTGTTTATGTCTGTGATAGAGCATTTGCCTAGCATAACTGACTGAAACCCGGGGTTTAATCCACAGTAATATAACTCTGGTCTTCGTGATTGTGGAGCAAATGCTCTTAAATGCTGTGAGCCATCTCTCCAGCCCCTATTTCATGACTTGAGTTATTAATTATAAGTTAAACAATGCATAATTTTTTGGTAAATAAAATTTTTATTTTAGGATTATTTTAGATTCACAATATTGTAAAAATAGGGTTGGCAAGATGACTCAGTGGGTGCAGGTATTTGCTGCTAAGCCTGACAACCTGAGTTTGATTCCCTGGAATCTAGACGGTAGAAAGAGAAATGGACTCCCTGGTCCTCTGACTTCCACGCATGTGCTGTGGCATGCATATGCTCCCCTCAATAAATAAATAAGGATAAAAAAATTATTTTGAGGACAGGTTCTCTCTGCAGCCCCAGCTGACTGGCCTCCATCTCACAGAGATCCATCTGCCTCTGCCTTCTGGGTGTTGGGGTTAAAGGTGTGCTCCATCACGCCTAGCTCTAACAAAACTTGAAGGTAAAGGGTTACACACTTCCTAAATACTTCTCACCAGTTTCCCCCAATGTGAATACACAAACCTCTGGTACATTTGCCAAAAACAAAACAAACAAAACCCCCTCTCGTTGCTGTGTCACTGAGCTCTAGAGTTTATCTTTTCCCATCATTGTCTTCTTTCTTCCTCCTTTTAGATTCTGCAGTCTGGGATCCAGCCCAGGGCCTTGTTCTTGTAGGCATATGCTCTGCCACCCAGCTGTCCCCTGGTTGTGCATGGTTTTTCAGTGTGGTTGGAAGACCTCTTCATTTCCCTTTGTTACTTCTCTCCCTACCCTTTCTTTCTAACACAAAGAGGAGAGCACTGATACATAGTGTTGGGAATAAAAATAGGACGAGTTTAACAAATCTGATCAGATTGTGCCCGTCTTGATTAGCTTATGCCACCATGACAAAGCACCATGGGCTTGTCAGTCACACCAGGAGCTTCTCATAGTCCTGGTCCTGTAATCAGGGCCAGCCCAGCCAGGCTCTGAGGAAGGCTGCCTTCTTGATGTGTCCTACAAGTTAGGAGGTGTCAGAGTCCTCTTAAGGGCACCAATCTCAACCTAGAGACTCCATCCTCCTGACTTACCTCCAAATATCATTGCACTTGGAGCTGGAGCTGCAACGTTTAGGGAGGACTTTGGGGGAAACAGAACGGCCTGCTTCTACCACTCCTCTCTCATGATAGCCATTCACTTTTTACTTTGGTACTTCTAGACTCACTGTGTGAGATGATCCAGCCCATCCTAGTACGCTTTACTTTTGATTTGGACTCTGGACTCTGTAGTTTTGTAGGCTGTGAGTGAAAAGAACCCAACTATCTTGTTTCTGCCTTCTTTTAAGACAGTGTCTCACTGTGTAGCCTAGCTTGGAAATGAACTCCAAATCCTCCTGCCCCAACCTCCTACATACTGGGATTACAGGTGTGACCTTCTATGTGGTTCCCAACTTATACTACAATAAACAAAATGTGGAATTTCTTGACTTAGAAACTATTTTTTATTTTGGTTTTATGTTAAGTTTCACACCCAGCTGGTGTGGAACTCTCTATGTAGACCAGGCTGGGTTTGAACTCACAGAGATCTGCTGAGATTAAAAGCATGTGCCACCAAGCCTGGCTTATTTATTTATTTTAATTTATTTATTGAGACAGAGTCTTACTTATCTCAGGCCATCTTTGAACTTGCTATGAAGCTGAGATGGCCTGGGAATTTTGCCCCCAAATTTTAATTTTTACATGTATTTATGTGTATGAGTGTATGGATGTATGTACATGCATTTTGTGCATACCTGGTGCATGAGAAGGCCAGAAGAGGACGTTGGAGGACTGTCTGGAACTGGAGTTTCAGACAGTTGTGAGCCTTCACGTTGGTGCTGGGACCAGTAAACCCAGGTCCCCTGTAAGAGCAGCAAGTGCTCTTAACTACTGAGTCATCGCTCCATAACCTCCTGGCCTTGAATGCTTGATCCTTCTCCCTCCACGTCCCAAGGGCAGGGACTACAGGTGTGTACCACCATGCCTATCAACTAGGAAACTGTAAGGAATCTGGCAAATATGTACCTATTGTTGCAGTTCCACGGCTGTTTCCCTTTGCCCTTGTCATTTGTGGTGCCCGTGTTGCACCAGCTCTTCCCGTTGTCTCTTCACTCATTGCGAGAATGGGCTTTGAGGGATGGACCTGGACCACCCCACATACCTCTTGAACCAAGTACAGGTGGATATTATTCTCAAGGAATGTAAGTCTTGATTACTTTGGTCAAGAACACGAGCTCAGACTTGAGAGCAGGGCTGAGTCTATTTAAGTCAGGCTGCGTAGGCCCAACAGAAAAAAGGTGCTTTCCCTAAGGGAGCCGTGTTCATGTGGGGCCTGGCAGGAGAGAAGACTGAGGTCTTTGCCCTTCACTGATGCTTTGCTTGCCAGCCCTGCCCGCCCTTCTTCACCCCTTCAGATGGGACCCCTCTCCTCCAAGAGGCCTCTTATCTTGACCTGTTTCTTTCTATGAGTTTCTCCCCTCTCCAGTGATGTGGCCATGTAAGGAAAGTTTATGTGGTTCCCCAGATACTCTGTGGGGGACTTAAAAGCAATCACAAAACCAAAATGTAATCTGCTTTTTATCATAACCACACACTGGCAATTCCAAATAGTATCAGTCATAATACTTGTTGAAAAAAATACCAAGGTACTTAGTGTTCTCAGAACCATGAGGTTTCCTCAAGGAAGTGCCTTAATGCCACACACGGAAATACCACGTACCATGTCCTTGCACGGGAGAAACTCAATCTCAGTCGTTGTTTAGGGTCCTCAACCCTCTGGGCTCAGGACAGCCTGAACACTGTGAATTCTGTTTTGTTCCTGTGCTGTGATTGTCCTTTCTTTCTTGGATTACTTCTCACTTCTAAGAGTGATCCTTTCTCAACTGTCCTGAAAACCTTCCACCTCCTGGAGGGAGGGAGAGTTCCAGGGACCATGGAAAGAGATGCTCAAAGCCAGCTCCTTTTCCTGACTCACTGGCTTCAATTCACTACGGTTAACGACTTGAGCCCGGCCAACTACACAGTGGTGCTGCAGACCAGCCAGTCTCAAGGTCTTTCCTTTATGAACCATTGTTATGGAACATGGTCCCTCTGGTATAACATGGCTGTTAGCATCGTTTGTTTGGTTTGGGTCATTTTTTCTTTTACTTTAAAAAAACTTTTTATTGAATTTTTATGTATTTCGTACAGAACATATTAATCAACTTTATACCTCCTTCTCCAATGCTCCCTTCCCATAATTCCCCCTCCCCCAGATTTCATACATTCTGTCATTTGTGTTAAGACCTATCATAACATGTTAGTGTCCCCAGACATCCCTCAGTGCAAATTCATCCAGAGGTCTGGTTAGCCCATCTAGAGTCCCTCCCTTTAAGATCAGCTCTTCCTCACCCAAAAGTAATCAGCTGCCAATAATTCTTTGACTAAGATTGGGACCTGCTGCCCATTTCCATAGCTCTGTGCTGGGTTTTTGTCTGCTTGAGTTTGCATGGGTATTGTGCATGCTGCTACTATTGCTGTAGGTTCATATGAGCAGGGTCCCAGGAGCCTGTAGGACTCTGTTTCCATATGGTCATGCACCTCCTCCCTGGCTCCTACAATCTTTCCACCCACTCTTCCACACTGTGAGTGGGCGAATTTAGTACAGGAGTCCTGTCCAAGGACTCACACTTTGCAGATTCTTAGTCTCTATACTTTGGCCGTTGTTGTGCCCAGGTTATAGAATCCTCTCAAAAGACCACCATGGAGGTCAAATCTGATGCAAGAACAAAGGGTCTTTATTTACAAGCTCGAGCTAGGTCCACAGTCTGACACACTGCCGCAGCGGGTGATAAGACAGTGGCCCCGAGTGGAGGGTGAGGTGATGTTTTATAGGGTTAAAACAAAGAGAGGAGGGACAAGGGTTGGGATTGGTTAAGGAAGCCCACTGGCTCGAAAAAGCATCTTACTCATATTAAGGTAACAGGGCCTGTGGAATGTGCTTACCAGAGTATGCTTCAAGGTCTTGGGCTTATTTGGGTTTCTGATTCATGTCTTGGTCATCCTGACCAGACTCTATGCTTTCCCTTTAAGCCATGACAAACCACCTGATATTTGAAGGCCATGTCCTTGCAATTGTTTAACTAGCGGGTGGGAAAGAGTTTCTGAAGCCAGGAAGCCAAGCTTATGTGGCTGAGGCTTTTTCTAACAAGATGGAGTCAGATTTGCGGCAGCCTTCATTCTTCATTTCTGGGGGGGTCCTTACAGCCGTCTGTGTCCTTTTGTGTTCATTGACTTCTGTTGTGTGAAGAAGCTTCATTGATGAGAGTTGAGAAATGGATTAGTATTTTCCCTACCCTTTGTTCTATTACATTCTGTGAGCCTTAGGTGTAGAGGTTCCATTGTAGATGTGTCACCTAGGATTGGGCATTTCACAGATAATCTCTGTGTTCAAGCAGTAATAGTCACCATCTGCTGCAAGAGAAGCTTCCTTGATGAGTGACTGGGATACTTGTCTGTAAATGTAAGGATCCATATTTTGCATATAATAAGAAATTACATTTGTCTAGAGATGTGACAGCCTTGGGGTTTTCTCTAAGATCCATGGCCTCTCCAGCCATATATATTTGGCTAGGTTTACAGTACCACACGTTTCCTTCCATTGAGTGGGCTTTAAGTTCAGTTAGATAGCTATTGATTACCTCCAAGACAAAAGTGCTACTATTCTCTAGTCTACCAATGTCATTTGCTGTTCTGGTCCTTGATGTGGTTATTATGCCTTGATGGGGTTGGGCCATCAATTGATGTTCTCCTTTACCAGCTGGCATAGTGCTCTCCAAAGCTATGAGAGCTAGCCTTCAGGGGAGGTAGCTTCCAGGTCAGTACCAGCTCCATTGCTTCAAATCTACAGGCTATTGTCATAGCCCTTGATTGCTTCCCAGAACTTGAAGGTAAGATTCTATTGCTGAAGACAGGGCAGACTTTGGTCTTTTAGACAGGGTCTCCCTGTACCCCCAGCTGTCTTGGAACTTGCTATGCAGACCAGGTCGACCTTCATCTCACAGAAATCTGCCTGCCTCTACATCTTGAGTGCTGGGATTAAAGGCATGGTGCCAGTACTAGCACACTGTTAGCTTCTTAATCAGAGAATCTGGATTACTTGCTTGAGACCTTAACAAGATTGGGCCTGTTGACACTCCCTTATACAAGCAGGGACAGGACAGAACCAATAATGAGTTTGGGAGGAGCATTTGCATTGCCTCGGCTGTGGCAGGATACAACATGCGTCTCAAGCTATGCTGTGTGAGGGTGGAGCAGCTGTGGTTAGATCCCAGTATGACTGTCTTCTATGAGGTGTGGAATAGCATGTGTCCTTACTGTAGTAGCAGTTGCATAGTCTCTGCTATGAGTTATAAGACATGCAGCAGAGGCTGAGCTTTCTGCCTGGAGGGATAGTCAGGATGGAAAGTTCAAAGGGTTAATCCTAGTGTGCCACCTTCCTCTACATCTTATGGACTAGTGTGCCTCCTTGACACATGTGGTCCATCAGGGGTGTACTGGGATGTCTCTAAAATGGCTGGAGAGATGGCTCATAGGTTAAGAGCAGTGGCTGCTCTTACAGAGTGCTTGAGTTTAGTTCCCAGCACCCAGGTGTCACTAAATACCACCACTCAAGTTCTAGGGGAAGTGGATGCCTCTTCTTGCCATCATGGGCATTGCATGGTACACTTACATGCAGGCAAAACACTCATACCCCTGAAATAAAAATAAATGAATAATTTTTTAAAGTGGCTGGCAAACAGAGAGAATATGGCCATCTCTTCAAGTTGCCTGTATGGAATAAGACGGAAGGAAGCTGTGGCAAAAGTTGCATTGCCCTTGCTATGTGTGATAGGACATGTAGCCTAGACTCAGTTGTCTGTGCTAAATAGCCCTTTCTTGATCCAAGAAGTTGGAACCCATTGAGAAGAATCAAATAGAGAGGGAAGAGAATATTTGGTAGAAAGGATAGTGAGGGAACTGGAAATGATGGAGGTGGTCTATGATGCCTGGTTCACTGGGCTGGATAAGGCTGTTCACCAGAGTTAAGGAAGTGAATTTAGCAGGGACATCAGGACTGGTATGGGAATTTTGTGACTGTCAAACCCTATGATGGGTCATGATCTTTATAGGTAGGAGGGGCTCGGCAGAGCTGAGTGATTTATACTGGCATGTAAATCGGGTTCATAAAATAGAAAGCAGTTAAGAGGGGATGAGAAAAGAGCAGACAAAGATGCCCATTCCAGGTCACTCAAAAGCAAATGTGGGAAGTTTGTGTTGAGATGGAGTTCTAGGGCAAAAATGGACAGAAAGCCAAGTTCAGTGCTTAAATGAGACTCTGGAGGCTTTAAAGCCTGAGGAATAATTTATTGAAGGAGTAAACGACAGCAGTACAGGTGAAAATGATAAGCCTTGTCCCAGCGGTGGGCAATCAGCTGTGCATGTTTCTCTTAGGCAGGAGAGCACAGTGGGGGTGAAGACTTTGCCCAGCCAAGTTCTTTCAGCTACTAATGGAGAGGCAGCAGCCTGAGACTGCCTGGAACCTGGCAGACCTACAGAGCTGGTGGGGTGGCCAACAAGGGCACAGACCCACTTCTCCCTGGTCCCAGACCGTGTGCCGAGCAGTGTGAGTCAGCCCCACTGAGCTGCTGGGTTTGGGGAGATGCACAGTTATCTCTGCAGTGTCCCAGGATGAGAAAGAGGGATGAATCACAGAGAATGACTGTGGACTGCAGAGTGCTAACTAGGCAGTACCTCCATCCACACCACTGTACCCAGCATTGCTCTTTTGAAGAAACAATTGACACAAGTGACAGGGTATTTTTCTGTGTTGGTGTATTGCACCCTGCTAATTTTAATTTTTATTATTTTTATTTAGGTGTATGTGTCTCTGAATGCCTGTGACAGCTAGAGGCGCAGTAACTGTGGTTTTGAGCCAACTGATGTGGGTGTTAGGGTCTGAATTCAGGTCCTTTGCAAGAGCAGTACACACTCTTAACCACTGAGCCATCTCTCTAGTCCCTTGCTAATATTTTTTTGTTTTTGAGAAAGGCACTTAAGTATCCAAGACTGGCCTCTAAATAGCTATGTAAACATAGATGACTTGAACTTTTTGAACTTCTGTCTCTACCTTCTGAGTGCTGGAAGCACAGGGGTACACCATCACGCTCAGTTTAGATGATACTGCAGTTATAGGTAACCACTGTGCATGCTAGATGAGTACTCTCATCACCTGAGCTACAACTCCAGCACCTAACTTCTTTTAGCTGCTGTGTCTTAAGACCAGTTGGCACTTGCTTGGTGGGTTTTCAGAGATCTTCTTACCATCTGTAAAAAGGTTTCATTATATAATTCTAGTTTCTGAATATCTTGCAGAAGTAGAAAAGCTGTGAAGTTCTTGGGAATTTATGGTTGATGAGGTGCAGATGAAACCCAACAAGTGATTTAAGAAAATACTGAACAGCTTGTTCCTATAAATATTAAAACAGTTTTTGAATGAAAGTACCCTGCACAGATGGGAAAAGACACTCCCAGAATGTATAAGATTTGTGAATAAAATTCCCAACGTCAGGAGTAGACTACTTCCCTTTAGGTTGTTGGCCAAATGTCTCTGACACAACACTCCTTCCCAAAAGATAAAGAGGCTGTTGGTATTGCTATTGGTCGCACATCTGAACTAGTTAGTAAGACCCTACTTCTGAAGACACCACATACTGTGTGTAGGACATGGAGAAATCAAATGTCTGTGCTGGAAGCTCCATTTTGCTAGCTGATGTTCACAAGTGCTGGAAGGTGCTGTTTAGGTGGTTAGGTAAAAATTGTCACCAATGGTCCTACTCATCTAACACCAGTGTTATCAGTGCATTGTGTGACAGTATTTCTGGGGAGACATGAACAAACATCTACTATTTCAGATAGTACAGATCAAAGTAAAGATACCATCAATCCAATGTGGTGAACCAATAAGTTTCATTGGAATTACAAAAGAATGAGCCGGATTACAGGAATAGAAATGACTCAAAGACAGCTGCATCACCAAAAGCCCACCCCAGAATGCATGACAACTCACTGAAGAGGGAAATCTGGAGCATACCGCACAACTTGCAGGCAGCTCAACAGGTTGACGTGGCCTTTCCAGGCAGTTTGGTTGGTCTCTGCTTCTTCCAGGGACTTCAGCTGGTCTGGGTGTCTTTCAGTTCTTTGGGTTTATATATGCTTGAGGAGGTAGGGATCTAGAGAATCTGGTCAATTTCAGAGACTTCCTGAAGCTATTGAGTTGTTTACTTCTAGATCTTAAGGAGCTTCTCTTCAGGATGGAATGTTTCACCTCCCCTTAGAGCATTTGTTGTTTACTTCCTTTTAACACCCTGATTCTTAATGAACTTCCCTCAAAGATGGAATATCTCTACCTCAGAGAAAATTTCTATAGAACAGTGTGCCAGGCAACATGTATTCACTGGTACAATAATGGCACCAGATGTTATGGGTATAGCCAACTTGCTGATTGGATATAAGTCCTGCTCTTCAGCAAGAGACCCATATACTGTAAGATAAGAGTGTGTGACTGGGGAAGTCCTAGGCTCTAGAGTAGAAATTACTTCTGCAATTAAATGGATATGATGTGCCCGTCAATTTCTCTGCTAAACATTTGTTTATCTCATAGGTTATTGTTGCTATCAGCCTCAGTCGGCAGAGAATCCTAGTTTGTGCAGTGAGTGGAGGTTACGGAGAACAACAACCTCCAAGCTGCTGAGAATAAAGTACCTGTTGCTGTGCCATAGTGGTCCAATGACCAACCACAACAAAAGACAATAATCAGGCATCTGTAGCACCTCCTATAAGGCTCAGGGGGTGGCGATACAGAAGAGTGGAAAGAACTTAAGAGCCTAAGGGAGAAGTTGAGTGCTGTGTACCTGTCCTCAGGGCACAACATGGCCTTTGCCATCTTAATCGGAGCAGTCTGATTACCTGCAGGAGACCCAGTCCTTTACCAGATCTTTTGCCGTTGTTTCCTCATAGAAGGGGTGGGGGCAGGAATTGCAGCCACTAACTCTAGTCTGTGCTCCTCCCTAGCTGCATGAGCTCTATATAAGAGGCAGAAGGCTAATTAAAGGAAGGACTCCATCTATGCTGGGATGGGACTTTACTGGGTTGCAGCTGTTCAGAGGTTGCCTGTAAGTAACCCCTCACCCATGCTCCTGTAAGAAAGGATGTTGCTGGCACATGCCTTTAATCCCAGCACACGAGAGGCAGAGCAAGTGAATCTCTGTGAGTTCCCTGTCAGCTGGGGCTATGGGGAGACCCTGTCTGAAAAAGACCAAAATGAATAAATAAATACATAAATAAATAGAAAGCATGCCCTGTAAATTCATTGGTTCACCAAGCTGGAATCGGGTACAATCATTTCTTTGGTCTGTTGTTGGTACCCTATCTGGAGTG
The DNA here is from genome assembly GCA_035773235.1 of Eospalax fontanierii. Taxonomy (NCBI): domain Eukaryota; kingdom Metazoa; phylum Chordata; class Mammalia; order Rodentia; family Spalacidae; genus Eospalax; species Eospalax fontanierii. The sequence goes on along the minus strand of CM069526.1, from coordinate 62,308,145 downwards.
AATAGATACTTGCCTATGGCTCCCCTGGAAGAGTTAATGCAGTAATTACACATCTACATTTTCTGTTTTTTCTTTGTATACACAGGTCAAACATATATATATATATATATGTATATATGTATGTATGTATGTATGTATATATATATGCAAATGTGAAGGATTCACTTTTAAACAGTTACAAAGTCATCAGTTTTCTTTGTGGAGGGAATGTAGCTATTAAAATACGCTTTTGAAAGAAAAAATACTTTTAAAACATTTTAACTCCTGTAACATTAAAAGTTCTGAATACTGGGCCCTGAATCCTTTCTAAATTTTGAAACAGAGCCTCACTACTAGAAGACATACTAGGCAGGCGTCGAATTGAGATCCACTTGCCTCTGCCTCCTGAGTGCTGGTATTACAGGCATGCATCACCACTCCCGGCCCTGAATCAAATTTAAGAAGCATAACGCAGCCCTCATGTGATGTGATTTTTCAAGGCAGCTCTATCAGGCTGTGCCATTCTCTTCTCAGCAGTCTTGTACTCCACCTGCAGCTCTAGATGTCTCCAGGCAAAAGTGTCTCGGTGAAGTTCCTTCGCCTTGCTGGGCCACGTTTCCCTGCGAGAAGTGTGGACAGCAATGTTTTTACTTGACACCACTTAACGGCTGTGCTTGCAGTAGCCCAGTGAGGGTGCAGTGGACTCCATTCTATAGATATGACAGCAGAGGCTCAGTCTCTCAGCGCCTTCCTACAGTCCCCGTGGTAGAGCAGCCCGGATTCTAGAAGCGCCAGGGCCGAATGGACAGCAGAACAGGATGGATCCTGACCGCTGAGCCGCCTCCAGCACTTCGCGCCAGCCTCACATCCGGGACTAGGTCCGGAAACCTCCCTTCCGTTTCCCAAGACCGGGCTCCGGAAGTGAGTCACTCTGCCAGTACTTAAGATGGCCTCTGGCTCATTTGCCGCCCTGTTGGATGGAGGTAAGGGTAAGGTGGGCGGGGACCCGGAAGTTGCCCGTTTGGGCCATGGCGGTGGCCGGAGGCGTGGCTTCCGGCAGCTCTAGGCAGCGAGTCGCCGCAGCGTAGGGCGCAGGCGGCCGCTGACAAGCGCTTTTCTCCAGAAGATTGCGGCGGGAGCCGGGTCAGGCGGGCGGCCTCCAGCTCGCATCCCCGCGTCCCGGCCCGCGAGGTTCCTGGGCGCCGGGGCATGGAAGAGGGGAAGATGGACGAGAATGAATGGGGTTACCACGGCGAAGGCAACAAGAGTCTGGTGGTGGCCCACGCGCAGGTGAGCGGCTGACGGGCGGCGAGGCTGCGGGCCTCACCCGACAGCTCCGGTAGCTCTGTTGTGTCGTTCCCCATCCCCACTGTTCCAGTCTGGGCCGGGGTCTGTACCCAGTTTTCCCACAGGTGGTTCCCTTCGTACCCCTCACAATAGGCTCATCAGCTTCATACTCATCACACATACCCCTATCTCCATTGGTCCCCTTTTCCAGTCCTAGTGCTCTTCTTGCTTCCCAGTCCCTTCAGTACTCCTTCCCAAGACCTGTCGGTGCCGCGTGGCCTCATGCTGTGCAGCCTCTGCCAGGATGCTCATCTTACTGCCAGGCCATCGTGGGCCAGAGGCCGAGCCTGGACCAGGGCCTGGGCAGCACCGGGGGCAAGTGCCTAGAGTGCTGTCACTCTCACTCTGGAGTTCAGCCTTGTGAGGTGACGGAGCTGCTGCTCTTCCCACTGCTGCTGTTAATAACCCGATGCTGCCCACAGCTTCGCCTCCAGAATCGCGTAGAATTTAAACGATTCCTTCCTTATTCAACGAGAATGGGAATTTGAGAAACTGCAGTGACTATCGAGATGAATCCAGAATATGGATTCATGTGCAGCCCCAGATTTCTCTGATATCTTACCGTCTGATACAACCTAGCAGGAATGTGGTGGGCTGGGGGAGTAGAAGGCTGGGAGGTGTTATGTGGGAAGGGGTAGGCACTGGGAGCTGGGACGATTCCCAGTTCTACCACTGCCTGGTGGAGGATCAGTGGCTGCATTTAGAAGGTGAAGCTAGGAATAGCACGCACATTATAGAAGTGCCTGAAAGATCTGTTGAGCAGGAGCTGGACAAGTTATGCCTGGTAAGTGATAATATGGACCGTGAAACAAGCATAGAAGCCTGTGCTCTGCCCCTTCCAGAGTTGTAGGGATTGTGCAGGTTATGAAGTCCATTCTCTAATCAGGTATATTGTGGTGGATAGGCTCTGTCTTTGTACTAATTACCAGAAGCATAACTGGGGAATCAAAGGAGTGAGACCACAGGTTCTACTCATCATCTGAAGGTGCGTTAACAATGGGCAGTAGCCTGAAGCTGCCCTCAACTACTGAGGGCTGATAATACTAAGTTTAAAAAGTAGTGGCAGATGAAGGAGCAAGTTCCAGATTGGAGCAAAAGGACACCGAAGCTTGCCAAAGCAGAGCCTTTCTTGACATTACCTCTGGCTTGGCTGTCCCTTTCATGGTCCCTAACAGATGCATGCTCACTTGTGAAACAGGTGCCTGGAAGGCAGCCTGGTTCCTTGCTTGTGGTACAGTTTTGATGTTATGGTTATGGTTCTTTTTACTTTTACCTTTAAAATTTTTCCTTCAACTATCAGGCTGTCTGAAATCCATGCAAACTAAATAGAATATTTTCTTTTTTTGTAATGCTGGGGGTCAAATGCAGGGCCTCAACTATACTTCTTAGTCCTCGTTCTTTATTTTAAATCTAAATTTGCTTTCTTTGCTCATTCTTGCTTGGTGGTAGTTTTAGTTCATCATTTGAAATTAAAGATTATCACAACAAATAAATTTCATAAGCAAATGTTTCCCCTGAAGTTAGGATTGCATGGAGTTTTACTTAGTGTTGAGCAGCCTGGGAATCCTTTTGCTTGGCCTGGGCCTTGAGTGTGGCTACCATCTCTCTGTCCTACTGGCATATTTGTTCAGATTGGATTGAGGAGGAAAGAGCTACTTTTGGAAGGCAGATTTCAGGGTCTTTTCTACCCAAGGAGGGAGACTGCTTACAAGTGGGATAGAGAGAAGGTGGAGGTGCGGGGACTGGAAGACTCCCTCCTGCTTTGGTGCTAGGCATGTCTGTAGCCCTCTTTCCCCTCTGTGAGCACCTGGTGCACCTTGCTTCTCAGGCCTGCCTCATCCAGTCCAAGAGAAAGGGATGCCTTTACCACGTCTGTCCAGGCAGGGTCACTTTTACTGAGATGGTACCAACTGCTCTTGAGTTGAAAAGACCTTATAAAGTCCCCTGTCATCTCTTTTATAACATGTATACATACAGCATCCTTAAGCTCTGTCCTGTAGGAGCTGAGGATACAGGTGGGGACAGCTGCACTGTTAGTGGCCAGCAATCCAGGGAAGAAACATGATGCTTCTCATTCTGCTTTGTACAAACAGGGAATGAGAGAAAAAAAGAGCCTTCTGTAGTGTATAGGTTTTGGAATCTGGGGGTGGAGGAGCTGAGAAGATGCTGTAGGAGGAGCATGTAGGGCATGCTCAGGGTCGTCAGGAAGGTGAATAGCAGGCCAGGGCAGAGAGAGGAGTTCTGTTTCCCACTCCCCTACTCCTAGGGGCAGCCCTGGAAGGTTTCATTGTTACTTGTTAGTCTGAGTTCTCATGATTCATGAATGCTCTGTGTCCATTTCCAAGGGCAGCACCTTATGTGTTCTTGCACACCTGATGCAGACCTTGTATATACTTGCCAGGTGGTCAGCAGTCTGGTCACTATCCTGTATGAAGCCACAGGCATGGACCCTGAGGGGACTCTTGGGGCCAGGGGCATGCTGCATCAGGCTTTTCTCTGTGTAGCTTGAGGGAATGACACTTGGCCTAGCCATCACTATAGGCATCAAAAAGCCTATGACCTCCCTCCAGGCCACTACAGCTGAACTTTTCTCCTAAGGAAGTCTGCACTGGCTTTCTTCACCTTCCTTCCACTTGCTGGTTTTGGCCTAGAGTCTAGTCTTATGAAGGTCACTTTACATTTGGTTTGTCTCTTAGGTGTCCAGGGCACTGGGCCTCTTGGATTGTTTTGACCATTGGGTGCAGGACAAGACAATGCCCACTCCTATGACTATGCAGTTGTATTTTCCTTCTTATTAATGGAGGTAACATGAAGGACCTTGCCATATGACTGATTTGCCCACAAAGGACATTTATCAAAACCTAAAGAGAACTCATTGCCCATTGTTTTGGTTTTATAATCTTTCTGAAATTCTCTGGAGAGCTTTAGGTCATGTCTAAATTATGTCAGTGCCTGTGTGTGTCATGAACCTTTGTGGTATGAACATCAAACATTTGGTGCCATCTCACTGTTTCTCTGCTCATCTGAGCATTTTGGGATTTCTTGATTCTAAGTTTTTATTTTGTAATATAACATTATTTTACATATCACAATTTAAACAGTTTGATGCTTATTTTGTAGGTGATAGAGTAGATAAATTAGGATGTATCCTGTTTAATATGGAAAAATATGTTTATACTTAAGTGGAAGGACATTATAAACATGTAATGTGATTGTAATGAGATGTGATTGAAAGAGTATGATTTGATTGAGAATGGGTTTCACTTTGTTGTACTCGCTGACTCAAACTCCTGGACTCAAGAGATCCTCATTCTACTGAGTAACCTGGGTCTATTTTTTTGTTTTAAAAAATGTTTTCTGCAGAGGTAGGTGTATCTTTGAATTCAAGGCCAGCTTGGTCTACATAGTGAGTTGCAGGCCTGCCAGGGCTACGTAGTGAGATCCTGTCTCTAAATCTGAATTTTTTATGTCAGTATAATTGGGGGAAAATGAACTGTGGATATAGTTCAGTGGTAGGGTTAGAGAGTGTACTTTTAGCATGCTTGAGGCTCTGCATTCAATCCCCAGCACCAAAAAAAAAAAAAAAAAAAAAAATTTAGATTTTTAATGTAGTTTCTGTTTCTGTATACCTGGTAAGGAGAAAATTAGAAATGAAAATAAAGATCTTGTACACAAAGATGTTCATTACAGGATTATTTATTGTAGTTTAGGTATATGTGCCATAAGAACCATACTTCTTTATAAAGATGCCGGAAGGCCAGAGTTGATGTTCTGATTTTTTTTCTAACCATATGGTGTATTCCCAAACTCTGGGCCCATTCTTCAGTGTACACATGGAACTGGTTGAAAGAGTTTGACATTTCTCTTGTTACTGGCCTCCTTTCAAAGAAGTAATTTACACTTGAGATGTTCAGTGGTGGGCTTGTGGAATAGTGCTATTGACAACACTTCTTTGTGGAGTTTGTTCTAGTCACATCCCAGCTCATCATATGTGACACTCTATTCCTTTTCTCATGTCTGCTGTCCAGCATTCTTTTGTTGCAACTTTATGGAGTTGCTCTGTTAGCATGAGGATGTATTTGTCTTTCTGCCTATACGCTTTCAGATGTGTCCTTTTCTTCGCTAAGTCCTTTCTTGTCAGAATTCAGTCAGAGATCAGTTCCCAGAATCTTCCTTTGTCTTGTGAGAGCTGTAATGCAGGAGGCATTTCTACATCTAGAGAGCAAGGCTGTGCTGGCCTCACCCTCATCATCACACAGGTTGGGTGGGTGGTTGGAGGGGCTCCCAGATTTGCTTGTACTTCTTTGATGCAAAGGTGGCTTCCACAAACCTTGCTTCCCTTTCACAGGTTGTTAGGGTTATCCCTTTGGGTCATTGAACTGCCCTGGCCTGTTTCCATAGAACTGCTTAGGCTCTGATAGTCACATCAGTGTGTGGTACCTTCTTTCACTTTATGATCTCCTCCCATGAGTCACACCTTTGTCCCCTTCAGATTTACTGAGATGGCTTAGAGCTTAGTTAGAATTAAGGAAGGAGGGTGAGGGTTTTGTTTAGGTTGGACAAGGTTCTCGTGCCTACTGCCTGACCTCCTGACATAGTATGAGCACACTGGGCTCTCACTCTCTGCAGTACCTTCTGATGTTCCAGAGTTATCTTCTGTTGTTCTATCTTGCTCTGAGACTCTTAGTTGTCACTGAGGCTGAACTATGCTGTTAGGAGTACCTCTAGCCTTGGTAGTCTGCCTCTTGGGCCTCTTAAGTCTTGTGGGTTATGAGGGTCCTAAGAATGTGGTTTTGGTTGTGTTAAAAGGCATTGACTTGGTATCTCTTACCTCTGGTGACTGGTGAACCATGCTTGGTTCCTTTGTCTGTTGGGAGTCTGTGTGGAGATTGGCCTCCTATGTGCATTTGAGATATTCCATGATGGAAGTTTTGGGAAGTTTTCTTCAAAGTTTGGAAGGAGCTGGGCAGAGTGCTGTTCTGGAACCTAAGGCTCTTCCCTCCCTTGAGGTGATGCTTTCTTTCTAGGACTGATGCTCTTCCGTCCCCTGGGGGTCATGATACACTTCCCTCCCTTGGGGTGATGCCTTCTTTATGGGATCTTTCAGGAGTTCTTTCCTTGGTCATCTCCTTACCAACTTCCCAATAGATAGTGGCCCTTGGAACAACTGACTAAGTAGGTAATTGCTTCTACCCTGAGTGCCTTGTGAGTGGTAGTGCAGCTACCTGTCTCTATTGAAGGACCTTAATTATACCCAGAAGTTCTCTCCTTGTTAGGGTCTTAAGTGACCCTCAAAGGCCATGTGTTGAAGTATTGGTCCTCAGCTAATATATTGGAGGCAGTAGAATCTTTAGAGGTGAGGCCTAGTAGAAGGCTGATGAACATATTGGACCCTCAGTCTTTTCAGACTCTTGCTTTCTCTTCTGGCTGTGAGGTGGACAGACTTCCTTTGCTATGCACTTGCATTGTACCTTACCCAAAGACCCAAAACCAGTGGATCAAGCAACTGAAGACTAAAACCCAAAGCCATGAATCAGAATAAATTTATCCTCCTTGTAAGCTTATTTTCTGAGATACTTTGTCTGAAAGTACTTTTGATAGAAAGTTAACATTCCTTTGGGCTTCACATTGGTAAGTAAGCCCTTTTAGTATATTGATTTTTTGTGTGTGTGTCCTTTTATAATTAAGTATTCAATTGTTGCTGCTTCCTTTGCCTGCCCAGAAAAATAAAGACTTTCAGAAGACAGTGAAAATCACCCACTTAGAAAATGACCTCTGTGAACACTTGTTTCCAGTCCTTTCCTCATCATATGTCTTTGCTGGGTTTTGGCCTCTTCTGGTCAAGTGCTCCTCTTCTGATCACTTTTGCTAATGGGAGTTGGTATGATGATCTGGTATGGGGCTTGTTTTTAACTTGTTATGCCCTCTGCTTGTATGAATGTTGCTGGGTACTTCCTGATGGCTTCTACCCTTTACTTTCCATACTACCCACTTCAGCCATGGTAAGTCCTTTATGAGGGTTGGTTGGCACCGTCTGGTTGGCACTAGTGAGCTATCTGAGTGCTGATATCAAGTTAACATTTAGAAGCTGACAGCAGTTCTAGGGAGGGGAGGTTGGATTGTGACAGTTGGTGGATGATGAGTGTGTGGATAGGGAATGCATTTTTTCCTGAAATGTATCTATTGTTGAATTGAAATTTTCTCAGTTGGTCATGGTTTGAGCTCTGATGGGAGGGGAAAGTAGACATCCTCTGAGTGATAGAGAAGCTGAGCTTACATGGATGTGAGGGCCGAGGACACACTGAGGAGGGCTGGTTCAGGAAGGGGGAATCAGTGGGCCAAGCCGCTATGATCTTTATGATCTTTGTTGCTCTTCAAGACTTGTGTCCATACTCTTTGCTGGGAACCAGCTCTCTAGCCAGCACTCCCAACCCCTCACTTGATATAACTCAGCAGCCATATGGAGCCTGACGGTTAGAAAGATGCCCATAGGATTCAGCCCCACCTCTAGGCTCTGTTCCATTACATGGGACCTTAGCCTCTAGGGTCAAGGCTTTAATGTCTGGGCTTCCCCTTCAGTTCTGGCTTTCCACATTTGTTCCTTTGGACTCAAGTTGCCCAACTCAGAGGGCAAGGCAGTGGGCAGAGTATTTGAGAGTGTGTATTGGTTTGCAGTAGTAATAATGAACGTTGATGTTAGTGAGTACTGGTGGGAACAGTGATGTTATTTATGTTGGCAAGGAGGAGCTGATTTTTTTTCTTTTCTGGAAACTGTGGAGTTTTGTTTTTGTTTTATATAATGTCTTGTAATTTTTTTTCTTAGGTCTGACTTTGTAGCTTAGACTGGAGTAGAACGTAGTATCTACTGGATCAGGCTAGGTTCAGCATTGCTATCTTGTCTCAACCTCCTGAATACTGAGATTATATGTGTGCCACCCTGCCCAGCTGTATTTAAAAATAAAAATAAAAAATTCTGGGTAGACCAGAGAATTGCTTTCTGAATTAACTTATATTGATGTTAATAGTTTCACGGGTGTATGTGTGTGTTAATAATACAAAGGAAATGTATAGTTTCTGTTAATAAATAAAGGACCAGCTGTTTTGTGTTCATAAACAGAGAGACAGAAGCTTTGGAAATCCGAATCTGTATTGGTAGGAAGATGTTGCCAGGTGTGGGTTCTCTCTGTTCCTATTGTTGGCATTTCTGTTCACAGGCTCCCTGAACTCTTCTGAGGCTACATGGGGAGTTCCTGTGATAGAAAGGCTCACATGACTTGGCCAGCACCACCCTTCCTGGGCCTGCTTGGCTACAAAAGTCTGTTGTGTAGTTTATTAGTCCCCTGGGAAGTAGAGAGCTACTGCTTTCCTCTGGATGCAGTAGAACTCTACAGGAGAGCAAGCTTAACTCCCGTGGGTGATAAGACTAGCCCTCTGTGGGACAGAAGGAGCTCTGCCCAGCATGCAGGGCAGGTTAGGGAGGCAGGGCTCCATCCACACTCATCAGCACTTCAGTGTTTTATTGTGTTGATTTTCAAGCATAGCCAGGATTACTCTGGGAAACATACTCGTTTCTGTCATTGTCACAAGTTGTCTGTATCTGTGAATCTTCTATCAGTAGCAGCATGCTGTAACTGTACTTGGTAGCTAATTGTTGGAAGGACTGGTCAGACAGACTCTTGAGCAGAGTAGTGCCATTGTGTCCAGGTTAGGAGCAAATCACTTCTAGGAGAGAGTTCCTGAAAATTGTCTGCAGATCTGCTTCTGTTTTTCTCTTGATTTTAGATGAAATTATAGTCTGATTAAAGTGATCTTTAGCCAGATGATTTCTAAGATCAGTTGTTAATGCCTACTTTGGACTTGGGAGTGGGCAGCTGTAGTCTGTATGTCATGGATCTCCACTTCCTTGGCCAGGGTTGTTCAGCTATCCAGTTGATGAGCAATTGTATGACACTGACTGAGAATGAGAACTCGGTTAAGAGGAGTTGTCAGGGAGACTGCTTGATGGCATATGCCTCTAGGGTGCTACTTGGGAGACTGAGGTAAGGAGGATCACTTGAGCCTAGGAGTTTCTAGGGACTGGGAGGTCCCAACAAGAACTTAAAAAAATTTTTTTTTTGTTTTATGTTTAAGAGTGTTGTGCCTGTACGTTTGTAAGTGCACTCATGTCATACAGTGCTTGCAGAGACCAGAATAGGGCACATGATACTCTGGAACTGGAGTTAAAGATGATTGTTAGCTGCTGTGTGGATGCTGGGAACTGAACCCAGGTCTCTGGAAGAGCAGCCAGTGTTCTTAAACACTGAGCCATTTTTCCAGCCTCCATGAATAACTGGATTTTAAGAGTAGTGTGCATTGTCTGAGTGGGCAGACTCCTCCAGTACTGACAGGTGGTTTCATCTCCGCAGGGCGTTTATTGCTCCTTACCATCCATCTCCCCCTCCCCCCACTTACTTTCTAACCTAGGCTGACCTATATTCATGGAAATCCTCTGGCTTCAGCCTCCGTAGTGTGCTCCACCATATCTAGCTTGGCAAATTTGTATGCGTGTTTGAAAAAGATTCTTGCTGTACAGTCCAGGTTGTCAGTCCTGGACTCATTCCTCAGCCTTGGGACGCTGAAGCAGGAGAAATAGCATGACTTGGAAGCTAGCCTGTGTTACATATTAAGTTCCTGAATGAGACTGTGTCAAAAAAATGCTGTGATTGCTGTGACCTGGAGATGTTGTTGCGCTTGTCATGAGCATCCTTTCAGAGCTCTTCATTCAAAGAGATGGTACACTTACTTCATTTTGCAGTTTGTGCTTAAAGAATTTACTGTTATTTATTTATTTATTTTTATTTGAGACGGGGTCTTGCTGAAACTAGTAATTTAACAAGTATAGTATTGAGCTGGCTTGCTGGTACACATCTGTGGTTCCTGTACTTGCGAGGTGGGGATAGGAAGATGATGAATTTGAGGCTGGCTTGGGCTATATAGTGAGAAACCTCAAAAAACAAAGTAACAATTGCTTCTCAGAATTTTGACTAAGTAAGGTTCAAATGTAAAAACCCAAACAAAACATGATAAAATTGAAGTGTAGCATATTTACAGAGAAGTGCTTAGGTCATAGTTTAGCTTGATTGTCACAAAGCAAGTAGGCCCTTTATCTCATGACAAGATCCTTGGAGAATCTTCACAAGGAGTCATCTTACCTACATCAGGAATCAGTCTTAGTTGTCATTTGAACTTTGTATAAACAGACAACCACATATATTCATATCTTTTTCATATTTTATCATAGTGGGCTCATTCTGTTTGACTCATTCTGCTAACTTTTGATATAGTGGTACGTGATGACTGCCTGACTTTCTGTACTTGTCCACCAGTCTTCCTTATGGTCTTGAAAATGCATGGTTGTCATGGCTTGCTAAGTGTTCCTCTGCATTTAACCATCTCACCATGAGTGGACATTTAGGTTGTTTGATTTTATTTTGAATTTTAAGAGTACTTTCATATGCTGTAGCTAATGGCTTTTGAGTGCCGTTATTTCCTTAAGAGAAGTACGTGGGAATGAGTGGCTGGGTCAGAGGCCATAGATTTTGCTGGCTGTCCTGTAGCATGTGGCTTTCTGGAAGCAATCCTGCTTCCACGCCCCTGTCTGCCCTAGCCCCTTCTCCATAGCTACTAACCCTCACACCTGGGCACTGGGCCAGTACTAATCAGACCTTGTTTTGTTTTCCAACAGCGCTGCGTGGTACTGCGTTTTCTGAAGTTTCCTCCCAATAGGAAGAAGGTAAGACTGGTGGGCTGACTGCCCAGGCTTTATAGCCTATTTTATTTTTACTTTGTGTATATGAGTGTTTTGCCTGTTTGTATGTAAGTGTGTGTCTGATGTCCAAGGAGGCTAGACAAGGGTGTTGGATCCCTTGGAACTAGATCTGCCATGTATGTCCTCTGCAAGAGCAGCCAGTGTTTTCACCCGCCTAGCCATCTCTCCAGCCTGATTGCAGCCCTTTTAAAAGAAGATTTAGATTTTTTCACAGGGCATTTTTTATGTGTGGGTACACATGTGAGAGTGTGCTTATGGTAGTCTAGATGTTGTCTACCTAGTTTTTTGGTCTGTTTTTGTTTGTTTGGAGAATGGGTCTCATGTAGCTAAGGATGACCTTGAACTTTTGATCCTCCTGCCTCCACTGCCAAAGAGCTGGAATTACAGGTATACCACCGTACCTTTAAAAAATAATTGTATGTGCATAATGTGTGTGTGGGCAGAGTGTGCATGATATGGTGCACATGTGGAGGTCAGGGACAACATTTTGGAGGTTTTCTCCTTCCACCTTTACGTGGGTCTTGAGAGTTGAACTTGTTTCTTTTAGGCTTATGTAGCAAGCGCCTTTACCCACTGAGCTGTGGTTTTGCTGATACTATGTTGTTTTTTGAGACAAGATCTCTTACTAGCCTAGGACTCTGGTTAGTCTAGTTTGGTGGACCAGTTAGCCTGAGATCCTCCTGTCTCTGCCTCCCCAGCTCTTGGGTTATAAATGTCACTATGCCTGGATTTTTAAAATGTGGAATATGGGGATTGAATTTAGGTCCTTATGCTTGCATGACAAACATTTTAATCACTGCTCTGTGTGTGTGTGTGTGTGTGTGTGTGTGTGTGTGTGTGTGTGTAGGGGAGAAGGTGGTGTATATGCATGTACATTTTGCAGTGCTAGGAATTTCCCAGGACTGGGAAGTGTTCCTCTACTAATCTATATCCCTATATTCTCAGCCTTCCAGTACAGAAGTATCATTGCTAATTGTAGAAATTTAAATATGATACAAGCATTCAGGGTGGAGAGTGATGGGCCCTCATTCCTGATGTGAGACTTAGGCTCTCTGTATCACTGCTGATCACCTCCTGTCACCATGATGGGTCTGCATGAGCAAGAGCTGACTAGCCTGTGGGTTCTACTTAGTGGGCCCTCGTATGAGGAAGGCTGTGAGACACTTGCCTGGCTTGTTTTACACATGCTAGCTGCCTGTGAGCCAGGTGGGGCTAATCTGGCCTGTGAGGTCAAAACCCCCCACAGTGGGAGGCAAATGGAGCTCATTTGAGGTAGTTGAGTCTGTTGCATACGCTAGATGATTCATGGTCTCATTAGGGCTTCTGGGAGACAGTGAGTCAGGTGTCTGAAGGTGGAAGTCATAAGCTAGAGGATATTAGAGGGTAGAGATGATAAGGGCTCCTGGGGCTGGTTTCATAGGAGAGGAGAAAGCCTGGAGTGTTGTCGTCAACTGGGACTAGAGTCAGAGTTGAAGATCAGGGTGAGGAGGAGGAAGGTAGGACCCAAACCAGTGCTCAGCCACACCATCTCAGTGGGCACTGTCAGGACTTCCTGTGTGGACTGACGGGGCACTGTCTTCCTGGTGGCATTTGCCCTATGGAGCCTGTGCATAGCACAATGTGATCTTGCTGCCTTATCATAGGTATTCATGTGATCATTCTCCTGTTGCCCAGATGGGCTTAAAAGTTATTTTAAACTTTATGTTCTGTGTATGAGTGTTTTACCTACATCTATGCAAGTTAAAGGTATGTCAGTGCATCATGTGCATACAGTGCCCGTGGAGGCCAGAAGAGGGAGTTGGAATACCTTAACTGGAGTCAAGGACAGTGTTAGTTGCCATGTGGGTCCTGGGGACTGAACCTAGGTCTTCTGCAAGAGTAGCCAGTGGTCTTAACCCTAGCCATCTCTCAGCCCCCAGATGAGTTTTTTTTTTTTTTTTTTTAAATTAGAAACTGTGACACACCTATACAGGACCATTGGATTATGTCTTTGACTTTTCTGACAGCCTGATTGAGTTCTGATATGATGCAGTTGTAGGAGTCATGGGACATCTGCATATTCTTTGGCTGTGCAGAGCCCTGCTGGGTATGAGTGAGTGGTGGGTTCTACAGGGATTGGTGGGGTACAGGTAACCACCTTGTCCTGGGACTTCTAGTACTGGATATTGGGTGCCTTTATTTCTGTTTTAGGCAGGACCCAGTGAACACAGACAGACTTGCAGGGGCACTGAGCTGCCAGGTCAGCCCTTGTTCTCTGGGAATTTTCTCATCTTTAGAATGGATTGAGGTCCCAGCAATCATTGTGTTCTATATGCTTATTGACTCTTGAAACCTCGGAGGAAAAAACACATTATTCTACATTTAGACTAAAATCTAAACTCCTGATATTCTTTGGTCAGAGGTTTCCCACGTCAGCTACTCAGAGGTACAGGAGGAGGGAAATGAAAGAACAGGTGGAACTGAGGTTGTGGGGTGCTTTGTGGGACCCTAGGGACCTTCTTTCAGGCCCAGGGTCTCAGCCTGGTTGTGCTGCTTGTCCTAAACTTGGCTCTTGGGGGTTTAGGAGCTACTACTCATTTTTGCAGAACTGCCTGGAGGTCCATCCTGAGGCTCTCCTATGCTTGTCTCTTCCAGACCTCAGAAGAGATACTTCAGCATCTACAGAACATAGTGGACTTCGGCAAAAATGTCATGAAAGAATTTTTGGGGGAGAACTATGTTCATTGTGGGGTAAGTGGTTTTTAGTCATATTTCAATTCATGGCCAGTTCTGTATGACAGCACTGAAGTCTCAATGGTAGCCCTTGTGTATTAAGAATCTCCAGGCTTTTTCACCCACTGTGCCATGAGGCAGCCACCAGCCCTGCCAGAGGCTCCTGCGTAGTGAAGGCTCTTCATTGCATGTCCAGCCGTCCTTGGACCTGAAGGGATAGCTTTGTCTTGTGTTTCTATGGGTTAGGGAGAGGTCTACTATTCCTGGAGGTTCCTTGTGGATGTTTCTTGCTCTGGACTATATCCAGGGAGGCCCTAGTTACCCAGTTCAGTTTTAAAAGCTTGGATTTAGAAGAAAAGCTTTCAAAACTCTTGGTATTTCTGTCTGTGATGGGCCTGCTCTCTTTGCAGCTTGCCTGTGGTCTGTTGGTACTAGATGAGGGATATTGTGCTGCCTACCTGTCTGACCTGATTGGTTCTGTACCTAGGGGCCTTGGAAGCCTCCTCAGTGCTGCCTTTTATTGGCTGCCACCTTTTGTAGTCAGTTTTTCCCACACTGTCTAGTGTTGGGGACTGCTTGGAGGTTATAAGTGTCCCCTTTGGAGGATTCCTGCATTTCTTCAGCAGAGTATGTCCACTGAACAGTGTTCATACCAACCCATGTCCTTCTTGAGAAAAGACTGTTTTCAGAGTTATCATCTGCTGGAAATCTGACCCTCGCTTGCAGGGCTAAGTGAGAGAATCTTCTAGTCTTGTGGATTTAAGGTCTCTTGTTTGGAAGGCAGGTCTTGGAGCAGCAGTGTTTGTTGGTGGGTGTTGTGGGGGTGGGTGGGAGTGTCCCAGGGTGGTGGTTTTGGAAATACTTGAGGGAAGATACAGAATTAGTAGCATCACTGGCCTTCAGTGTGCAGGGTCACAGTAAAAGAATTTTCAGTGACGGACTGAGCACATAAGGTTGTCTGCTTGTAGATCTCCTTTCATTAAGACGTTGACAAAGAGACTGGAGAGATCACTCAGCAGTTAAGAACACTGGCTGTTCTTGCAGAGGACTCAAGTTCAGTTCCCAGTACCACATGACAGCTAACAAGCATCTATAACTTCAGTTCCAGGGGATCCAATGAATGTCCTCTTCTGACTTCTGTGGGTATTGCGCGACACAGATATTTACATACATACATACAGACAGTGTACTTATATACATTAAAAAAAATAAAATATTTTTAAAAAGACATTGACAGAGTGAAATATAAATAACTTTCCCTCAGGTGAACTTGTCATCTTGCTTGTTTTGAAGTAAGACAGCCAGTCCTTGTGACAAGGTCTAAAACAGAAGTGGTGTCTCAGTGCACCCTGGCCCATGCTGAGGGAGTATAGTGAGAGTCTGGGACCTAGAGAGTTTAGGGATCTTTTTCTCTTCTCCTTGGCAGAGTAGCCCTGATAGTGGTGGTTGCTATCCTATCTTGGGCAAATACCCTGAAGACCAATTAAGGCCAAGCAGGAGGATGACAGGTAGCCCCTAGAATGTGATGAGGCCAGGCTGATGCCCAGAGGTAGCTGTGGTAGGCCAGGGCAGGGTATCCCTGCCACCTGTGGTAGAAGGCACCAGAGTGTGATCTGGCCACTGTTACAGGGCTGTGGACCCCAGCCACAGAAAATGAAACAGTCACAGGACACAAGATGAAACATAGGCACTTGACTCTCAAGTAAGCACATGGATAACTGGGTACAGATTCATGGCCAGAGGGACACTTAGCCATGCTTGGGCTAGACAGACACAATGGTGGTATCTTACAGACTCCAGGAAGATGACACTCGGACATGTGATGGTTATCATGGACAAACCGGACCACAGAGCTCGAGGAACCAGAAAGTGGTCTTTTGGCACTACTACACTGGAATGATGAGAATGGGCATCTCTGGAGTAGCTATGGCTCCCTGGTACACCTTCTGGGCTTAGTCTGTCTTCCATACTTATTGAGTAGCTCCTCCAACTCATCATAGATGATAAACATGGTAGGGCATGCATGAATCAGTGCTCTTGTAGCCTTGAACCATTTATTCTTCAGGATCTGAATGCTGTGGTCCATTGTGTTCTGGCATTTGTGTGCCTCCAGACCCTGCATCCAGGACTTAAAAAGATTATTTAACTTTTATGTATATGAGTGTTTTGCCTGCATAGTAAGTGCAGCTATTTTTGTGCATTGGCTGTGGAGGCCAGAAGAGGGTGTTGGATGATGTTTGTTAGCTGCCATGTGGGTACTGGGAACTGAACCCAGGTCCTCTGCAAGAGTAGCAGGTGCTTTTAACCACAGAGTCAACTCCCCAGCCCATAAAAAATTTAAAAATATTTTAAATATTTATTTTGTGTGTATATGCATGTGCACATGGTATGGCAGATTTGTGAAGTTCAGAGGACAGCTTGCTGGAGTCATTTCTCTTCTTCTGCTGTGTGAGTCCTGGGAATTGAACTTGAGTTGTTAGGTTTAACTGCAAGTACTGACTAACCTGGATGGTCCATTTATCCAGTTCTTGGTCACATCTAGAAGAATGTTCTCAAACACACTGGCTGTACCTGCAGTAGCTCCAAGGATCCCAGGTATTCAGTGGGTTCATAGGCTTGTTGGGCTTATCCCTCTAATACCAGTTATATAGGAAGATCATAATGAAGAAAAAGATGGCTTGGTTTGAACCTTACTTTAGCACAGCGCCTTTGAGGCCTTGCTTTGTGCCCTTCAGTGCTTGTTTTCTCACAGTCTTCTTAGTTGCATGGACAAACTCCAGGTCGTTGGGATTGGAGAAAATCTGATCAAGGATAAACTTCACCTTGATAGTCTCCATGGGGCACATGACCACCATGGCCTCTGCCCAGTGCCCAGGCCATGCAGCAGCCCTCACATACTGTGAAACTGACCCCAGTGTACAGCATGTGGTTGCTGAGGAAACTGAACATCTCACATCTGTAGGAAACTAAGGCTGTGGTGTAGTCCCTGGACACCACGATCTGCCACATGCAGTCTCTGATGCCTTGTGTTGTGGTGGTCAGCTGTAGCTGCGTCTTCCGTACCTGATCAGGAATTGGGAGTAGGTTTTAATGTCTCCCTCCAAGCTGTGGGGCTCAAACACCCAGGTCTGGAGATGTCCCGGCCAGGTGGATGTAACCCATCCCGTCTAGATTTTGCCTGTGTGGCTGCAGCTGTGGGTTGGTGCCTACCCCCGACTCCTTGGTCCCCAGTCAGTGTGCAGGGATGACATATGGGGTGAGCCTTTACATGGTGTGGGGACTGGGACCATGCCCTCAACTGGGGTGTTGTTGTGGGGGACCTGAAACTATAGAAGTTCTACCTTACTGCTGTGACTGGATCCATTTGAGGTTGGATGTTGTGTGGTTGGTCTTGCCTTCCTCTCCTGTTTCAACTTCATGCACTGGCAAGTTGACCAGGCTGGGCACACCAAACTAGCAGCTCTGTCCTTCTTATGAACATCCCACTATCCCTTCAAGGGTGATGCCACTTTTGGAGGTGCCCTTATTATAGCTTTAGGTTGAGCACTTTGTGGGTCTGAACTCTGGCTTTTCCCTGGTGAGTGCCTTGTTCAGGGATTGGTTGTCACTGAGTTCGAGGTCAGCCTTCCAACCTTAAGGGGATGCCTATGTAGACATCTTGTCTAGAAATTTAGAACAAACCCAGGTTTGTTCTTCATTGGGTGGTGGGGGCCAAAGCATTTCTGGGGTGGGCATGCCCATGTAGTTTTTGTCACCTTTTTTGATTTATTTTAATTTTATGTGTATGAGTGTTATGCCTGCTTGTATGTAAGTGCACCATGTTGTGCAGTGCCCATGGGAAGACAGAAGAGGGTGTTGGATTCGCTGAAACTGGAGTTAGGGACAGTTTTTAGCCACCATGTGTGTGCTGGGATCCAAATCTGAATTTTCTGCAAGAATTCTTAACTGCTGAGCCATCTCTCTAGCCTCTTGTCACCATTCTTAATGCTTGGCATTAGGATGTACATTTTTACCTCAGTACTTTTGGTTTCCTTGAAATGAAGCAAGAACTTACAATTTTTTTGTTAAGGTAATCCGGATTTTGAATTTTCAGACTTTCATATTTCCTACTTTTTCTTTGTCTCGTCATACCTGTTCAATGTGGAGCATCTTACCTTCCTTCAGCTTAGACCATGTTTCAGTAAGTAGTCTGAAGGCATAAAGTGAAACTGGCACAGCAAACTGGGAGCAGATGATGGACCAGTTTGGCCAGGGCTGGGTGGAGAAGCCTGACTGTTTTCCCTGAGGGCAAGATCCCAGTGGCCTTGTTCTAGGCAGGTCTCCTTTATCTCTTTGGAACTTTTTCAGAAATCTTAATTCTCTTATCCTGAGAACACAAAAGGACAAGGATGATGGCTTAAATCTATTTAAATTCCCTTTACATATGTAATTGCAAAGGAACAGCTGAGTAGAGAGATGTGCTGGACACCAGCGACAAGAGTCGACACACGAATACTTGCTACTCACTGAGATTGGTTTCGTCAGGGCCTGAGCAGGTGTGGTGGGAGACTCCCACGAGGTCAGCAAGGGTCTTCCACATGACCCAAGAACTGCTTAAGGTCCCAATTTTGTTCCCATAGATGCTGTGGGACCAGGAGGGGGTCTGGCAGGAGATACTGGTGGTGTGGCTGGGCATAGTCATGAATCCTGGCTAGTTCTGAGGAAAACCAGTCACCTTTAGCCACCTTTAGGGCATTGAAACATCCATGCTTCATTTTAACCTATGCATGTTCTAAAAGGAATCAAGTTAAAATTTTTAAAAATTATTTTTATTTTATGTGTATAAGTATATTGCCTGCATGTATGTAATCGTACCTGTGTTGCACAGTGCCCACAGAGGTCAGAAGGTGTCAGATCCCCTGGAACTGGAGTTACAGATGGTTGTTAGCTGCCTGTGGCTGCTGGGAATTGAACTTGGATCTGCTGCAAGAGCAGTCAGTGCTCTTAACCACCAAGCCACCTCTTCAGCCCAAAAAGAATCCATTTTTATAACCCAAACACACACATTGACTTTTTTAAGCTACAGTTTTTTGTGTGTGGTAAAAATATACATATTGTGAAATTCACCATTTAACTGTGTTAACCATGCATAGTTCTTTAGTATTAACAATCTTCAGGTCATTGTGCAACCTGTGTATTTCCTATGTTTTTTTACAGGAAGTTGTTCAGCTGCCTTTAGAGTTTGTGAAACAACTGTGTTTAAAGATACAGTGTGAAAGACCAGGTAAGGGTGTCTTCAGAATGTTGCTTGTACTTTACTTTTTTAATTTTTGTATTTTTTGAGACAGGTTCTACCTCTACCCTCCATTTGGCCCAGAACTTGCTATGGAGATCAAGCTGGCCTCAGTCTCACAGAGATCTACCTGCCTCTGTCTCCCAAGTCCTGGGATTAAAGGCATATGCCACCATACCCAGCTTATGTTTGCACTTATAAAGGAGTTTAAAATGCTTACCCTTATTAGGTACAGACTCTTCACAGCAGTTCTGTTGCCAGAAGATTCCTTGTCCCTATTCCCATGCTCACCTTTTCTGACTTGAGTTTTCCCCATGGTCATAAAGTCCCTGTGTTGATTGTGGACATGTGTGTTCATGGACACCACCAGAGATTGGTATATCTGTTTGGCTTCCATCAGAGCCATGCTGAGGTGATACAGGAGCACCAAATATTAGGGAAGGCCCAGGTTTAAAGGGAAGGAAGGGCTTGACTTTTTCTCTCCAAGTTCCTGGACTTAAGAGAGTTGCTGATTTAGGGACTGTTTCCAAAGCTCCTTGCACTTCTGGCTTCTGTTGCATATTTTAAAAGCCTCTGAGGTATTGTTCAAGGTTCAAAATTGGCTAGAAGAGTATTTTCTCAGTTATTTGGTGTTTTAGTTTGCCTTCAATTGTTGTGACAAAACACTTAATATCAACTTGGGAAGGAATAGGTTTATTTAGTTTACAACTCCAGGTCAGTTTATCACTTAGGGAGCCCAAGGTAGGAACTCAGGGCAGGAACTTGGAGGCAAGAGCTAAAGCACAGAGCATATAGGAATGCTGTTTACTGGTTTATGTTCAGCTTGCTTTCTTATAAAATACACAACAATCTGCCCAGGGGTGGCACCATCCATGAACTGGGCCCTCCTGTATCACTCAACAATCAAGAAAACATCCCACAGGCCAATCCAATGGAGGAAATTCCCCAATTGGTACTCTCTCTACCCAGTGTGTCAAGTTGACAACTAAAGCTATCCAGCGCAGTTGACCCCTTGTCAACTTGATACACAAACACATTTCTATTAAACCGTAACCTTTTCATTTCTTGTCCCCAAGGTATGATGTTAACATTAATATCACAACGCAAGACAACCTTAAAAGCCCCACAGTCCTTAAAAAATCCAAACACTTAAAATTTCACAGTTTCTTTTAAAAGTTTCTTAACTGTGGGCTCCTGTAAAATCCAAAACAAGTACTGTTATTTCAAAGGGAAAAATTGGGCACATATAAGCAGACTTAAGTACAGCAAAGTAGCTTGAGGCTAGACATCTGGGATTCACTCAGAAGTCTTCTGGGCTCCAGAGGGTTTTGGCAGCTCCACTTTTCTGGTTTTGCCATCCACAGCACACACAGCTCGTCTTGCAGGCTTGTCTCTCACACCTGCTGCTGCCCTTGACATTCCATGATCCTGGCATCCCCCAAAAGCTGGGGTCTCTATTGAAACTGAGGCTGCTCCCTCAGCAATGGACTCTTGCCCTCTCAGGATCCAAAGCCTCAGATTCTCTCCATGACCCCTTCAATCCTGGGGGTCTTCACTGCAGCTGAGGATTCACTTTCACCGATGGCCTTTCCTGGACTCTCAGGGTGCCAAGCCTCAGCTGCTCTCTCTGACTCTTCACTCGATTTCAACACCAGAACCATGCAGGATACTCTTATGCATTACCAAGTCCTGCTTTCAGCTTGAGATGGAGGCTTGGGCCCCCTCTGGACCACGACTTCTGTGTGCTGACCCTGAGGAACTACTTCCCAGATTTTGCTATGGTGATGCTGGTTTCTTGCTACTTACAATTGATTTTTCAGCCCTGTTAACCACCATCACCATGGCTAAAATCCTACCTTGAGCCCACTCAGTGATGAACTGTGACCTGGGAGATGTAAGCCAAATAAACCCTTTCTTCCCTGAGTTGGTTTGGGTCAGAGTGTTTTGTCACAGCAATTAAAGGCAAACTAGAATATATGGTTATGGTTTATTACAGTGGAATGGTAAGGCTAAAACCTGTCAATTGAAGATGTATAATTGCGGGGTCCTAGAGAGTACTGGATATCTCCACACACAGGTGCAACGCTTATTTTCCCAGTGACTCTGTGACAGCATACACTGAGTGTTGCCACTAGAAAGCTCAGTGAACTGTAGTATCTAGGCCTTTGAGCTTGATAGAACCAACCTCCCCCACCTGGCTGACTCAGCCTTTCATACTACAAAGATGTCATCATGTGGCCCGAGGTCCAATGTTGTATGTACTAGCCCTTATTAGGGCTCAATGACTTTCCAGTACCCAATGATTTCTGGTGCTGACCTGAGGCTGTGCTGTCTTGGAACCTTCCCCGTGACCTTCCTTAAAATCCCTGACAGGATTCTGGTATTGCAGGGCTCAGTCTCGTATTGACCCTCAGGTGTGACTCTTACTCTGTCTTCTAGAGTCTCGTTGTGACAAGGACCTGGACACACTCAGTGGTTATGCTATGTGCCTTCCCAACTTAACCAGACTTCAGACATACCACTTTGCAGAGCACCGGCCGATTCTGTGCGTAGAGATTAAGGTGAATTTTCATGGCGGAACAACTATGGGTAAAGGGAAATGGTCTATCTTGGGCTGTGAGTGTACCCAGTCCTGCCTTCAATGTATGTTCAGCCCTTCTCAGGAGCCCAGTTTGCCTCTTTTTCTTCCAGACCTGTCTTCTACATCCTATATGCTCTGGTCCATTTCACAACTCCCAGACCCTGGGACTGCTTTCTGGACGTTAACAATGGAGAAACCCACCTCATACACACAGGCTGGGAAAAGTTAGTTAAGGGCCACCAGGAGGAAGCATGTTGGATTCCCCCGCTCTGCACAGGGTATATCTTATGCTATAGCCTTTAGTCTTAGTCATGAGCCCACTGCTTCCTGCATTGAAGACCCAGTCTTGGGGTACCTTTTTGACTAGATACTGCTTCCTGTGCAGGAGTGCTTCCCCAGAGGCACAGATGATTGTCTGCCTCGCTGAGGCCCTCTGTGTCCTACCTAGGAGTCTTGGATCTCATATTTGGTGTAGGAAGTAGGCCAGGACTTCCTTACCTCAGCTGCCCATGTTGAGTGAGAGTAGTTGTTCCAAGTTCCCCAGGAGTCCTCCCTACGGTCCTTCCTATGGTCATTACCTGTTCTCTTCTTTCCTTTGTGAGGTGGTGACCTCTGAGGCATGCTTTGGCTCAAGCACTTGTGCCTTGTGATCCTTAAGGGCTAGACATTGTGTCTCCCCTGTCACATTGTCTAGAATGTTGAGAGGATGCAGGTTTTAGAAGACAGCTGGGATCCCTGACATTGTAGGAGCCTAGCAACTATCAGATGGGCACCTTTCAGTCCATACACTAGCGTCAGTGGGAACAATGGTTCTGCTTCTTGTTACTGAGAGTCCTGAGCCCATCTCTACTCTCTGCCAATGTGTTCTGTAATAAAAGTACAATGTTGTTCCGTGTTGAAGTCCTGTCACGCCAGGCAGAGCTTCACTGGTCCTCCCAGTAAGGAAAGGCTGGCTGTGTGTCCTCTGGAGGCCGGAGGTGTCTGCTGTGAGGAGGGAAGCGTCAGTCCCTGGGAGCTGAAAGAAACCTGTTTTGGGGAACATTTCTACCTGAAACTGGCCCTTCTTCATTTCATATTGTTTTTAAAAGTGTATGATTTCTCCCTCAACATTTTTTTCTTGTTTATTTTACAGCCAAAATGTGGGTTTATTCCTTTCTCGAATGATGTTACCCATGAGATGAAGCATAAGGTGTGTCGATACTGTATGCATCAGCATCTCAAGGTGAGAGCAGCGACCAGATCGCAGGAGGGCAGAGCAGAGGTGTCCAAGCCTGAGGCAGAGCCACTCAGAGTTTTCACATTAAAAGAAAATGTGAATATAAAAGTTTTCTTGCTCCTTTTCCCCCCAATTTATTATTGTGTGGTATGTATGTGAACTTGTGGAGGTTAGAGGACGACTTTTGGGAATTGGTTTTCTCCTTCCACCTTGTGGGATCCAGGGATCAAATTCTGGTCAAAAGGCTTGCATAACAAGTACCTTTACCTGCTGAGCCATTACCCTAGCCCTTACTTCTTTTTAAAGATGAACAAAAAAGGATTTCTTTTTATTGTAGTTTAGTAGGTTTCAATCTCTTCGTAAAGCAGTGTAATCAATTCTAATTTCAGAACATTTTCATCCCCTCAAAAAGAAACTCTGTTTCAGTGTAGTGGCTTTCCACCCCCTCCAAGCACCTGTCAGCCAGCACTACTTCTACAGCCTTTGACTGTGTTCTGGACAGTTTGCATAACTGGAATCTTAATATGTGCCTTCTGTGACTGGAATTCCTCACTTTGTGTAATGTTTTGGGTTCATGTAGAGACAAGTGTTCCTTATTCATGTAATTCATTTATGAATGTATTATAGTTTATCCATCAGTCTACATTCCAACACAGAAGTCATTTTCCCCCTCTTGGCCATTATGACTGCTACTGTGAATATTTTTCTGTATGTACTAGTTTAAACCCCTGTTTTCAGTTCTCCTGGTCATATTCCTAGGAATGGAATTATTGACTTAAAGTTTTTTTAAAGTTGATATTTAATTGGAATTTTGTAGAATTTACACAATATATTTTGATCATTTTTAGATCCCCTCCTGTGTCTAGAACCCCCTTTTTATCTCCCCACCAAATTTCTATAATCTCTCTCTTCTCTCTCTCTAAATTTGCTGACTCTTACGATGGTCCTATGTTAATTTTTTGAGAAGCTACCAAACAATTTTCTACAGTTGCTAGACCACTTTACATTCCTGTCAGTGTAGTGTATGGAATACTTCTTGCTAACACTTGTTATGTCTGGTATGGTACTTGTTATATGTGTGGGTCAGGGTGCATTTCCCTGTTATTAGTTGTGCTGTCCATCTTTTCATGTGCTTAAGCCTGTTTATGTCTTTGGAGAAATGACTGTTCAAACCTTTTGCCTGTTAATATTTAATTTTAATTAGCTGACAAAATAAAAGGTTTCCTTATGCATTTTCATAAATACTTGATTTTGGTTCCTCCCTTCCTGGCCCCCATCTCCCTGCCTTTATTCTCTGCTTATCACACCCCACCCCGCCCTCATTCCTCCATTCCCATGTATTAGTTAGCTTTCTGTTGCTATGATAAAACACTAAGAGCAACTTGGGGGAGTAAAAGGTTTATTTTATTATACTTCTGAAGCACAGTCTGTAATTGAGGGAAGTCAAGGCAGGAGCCTGAAAGCAGGGAACTGCAGCAGAGACTGCAAAGGAACGCTGCTGACTGGCTTGCTCCTCTGACCATACTCAGCCTGCTTTCTTATATAACCCAGGACTGCCTGCCCAGGGATGGTACCACCTGCAGCATCCTAAGCCCTCCCAAATCACTCAGCAATCAAGAAATTGTCTCCCAGATATGTTCATAGGCTAATCTGATAGAGGAAATTCTTCACTTGAGATTCTTTTCCCAGGTGTGTCAGGTTGACAACTGAAGCCCACTGTGACACCCCATCTCCACTTTTATATCATATATAGTGGTTTTGTTTGTTTTTGAGATAGGGTTTCATATATATCAGGCTGATTTGGAGTTTACTATGTAGCCCAGCATGTCCTTCAGCTTCTGATCTGTCTGCTTCTATCTCTCTAGCACTGCCTTTACAGGTGTACCATGCGTGGTTCATGAAGTGCTGGGGACTGAGCCCAAGGCTTTGGGCATGTTAGGCAAGCATTCTGCCAAGTGAGCTACAGCCCCAGTCCTGACATTTATTGTCAACCCCGCCTCTGTCTCTTAAAGACTTCTTTTCTTTCATGGATTCCATTCTAGTTTCCTGGCCTTTACATACACTTATTCCCTCATAGATACACATATATTAAAATGAGCATCTAGGTTCTGTATGTGAGAAAGAACATAGTGTTTGTCTTTCTGAGCTTTGTTACTTCATGTAATATTGTCCACTTCAACTTTCCTGCAAGTTTCATTTTCCTTTATGCCTTTACCTGTTTAATGTTTGTTGTTATGGCTGAGTTGTAAGTACTCTGTGTGGATTCTGGTGGTTAAGCCTTATGAGATAAGTGATTTGCAGATCCCTTTTTTTCTTCACAGATATTATCCTTTGATGCATAAATGTTTTTAATTTTGATCAAATCCACTTCATCTACTTTTTCTTCTTTTGCCTGTGCTTTCGACATAGCCAAGCACCTGGGTTCCCTGTAAGAGTTTCTGATCTTAATTTTAGATCTCTTTGGCATTTTGGGTTCAAGTCTCTTAGCCATTTGGCTAGGTGTGCAATTTCATCTTTTGTATAAGCATGGGTATCTGGTTTCCTCAGCACCTGTTAGAAAGACTGTCCTTTCTTCAAATGTTGGCCCCACTACCCTTGTTGAAGCCCTGTGACGTATAAGTGAGGGTTTACTTCTAGGCACTCTATTCTTTTTCTGCTTGCTTTATACCAGACATGATTTTGATTACTATAGTTTGAAATCAGGAAGTGTGGCATTCCAGGTTTTCTTCTTTGCTGAGATTGTTTGGCTAGTTAGAGCTCCTTCCATATGGCTTTGAAGGCCTACAGTGTTGTCTGATAGCTCATGAACATGGGATGTCTTTCTTCATTTCTTTCAGTGACATTGGTTTTTTTTTTTTTAAAAGACAAGAGTTTGTGTAGCCCTGGCTAGCCTGGGACTCACTGTGTAGACCTGACCACATAGTTGTTTTCTGTTTTTTAAATTGGAATATAGAGATTGTATATAATGTTAATGTACTTTTTAAATTGGAGTGTAGATATTGTATGTGATGTTAATGTAGTTTATAGAAACACCACTGATAGTGTGTGTGATGGCTTTATACCTTGCAGACTCAATTTTAGAGTCTGCTTCAGTAGCTTTCTTAGAGACTCTTGTATAGAAGATCACTTGTGAATAGACTTTTACTTCTTCCTTTTCAATTGAGATTCCTTTAGCTTGTTAATTTCTATAAAGAAACCATGTTGGATTTGTGTGTGTGTGTGTGTGTGTGTGTGAGAGAGAGAGAGAGAGAGAGAGAGAGAGAGAGAGAAAGAGAGGTCGAGTGGCATGGGAATCTCATGTAGCCCTGCTGGCTTTGAAGTTTATTTAGTTGAGGGATGATTCTGAATTCTTGATACCCTGCCTTTACACCAGACATGTACCTATGGGCCCAACATTTAGTTTAGATTTTGATAGGGATTCCACTGAATTTCTAGATCAATTCTGGAAGTATTACAATCTTAGTAATATTAATATTTCAGTTAACATAGTATATCCTTCTTTGTAGGTCTATTAGTGTTTATAGTTTTCCATGTACAATTCTATACACTTTCCCCTTTTTAAATTAATTTTTAAAATTAGTATACATAATGGGTTCCATTATAGCTGTTACATTTGTTTAATTTATACTTAAGGTTTTTGTTGTTGTTGTTCATTTGGATGCTAATTATTTTATTTCAGATTTCTCATTAATAATGCCCCCAAATTGATTTTTAAATATATACTTAAAAATGGTGAAATATATAACACAGAATTTGACCTTTTAGCCATTAGTATACAGTTCAGTGGCCTTAAGCACATTCATTAATGTGCAAATATCACCAACATTCCTTTTCAGAAATTTTTCCTCCTGTAAAACTAAAACTGTTCTACATTAAACTCCCTCTCTCCCTAGTCCTTGACACACACCACTCTTACTTTCTCTCATTACTGACTACTAGTACTTTATTGTACTGGATAGCTTTAGTGTCAACTTGACACACCTAGGTTGAGGGAGCCTCAATTGGGGCATTTCCTCCATTGGCCTGGCCTGTGACCATTTCTTGATTGTTGAGTGTTGTGGGAGGGCCCAACTGACTGTGGTTGGTGCCATCCGTGGGCAGGATTGTTGTGTATTGTATAAGAAAACAGGCTGAGTATGGGCCAGGAGAAAAGCCAGTATGCAGAGTTCTTCTGTGGCCTGTGCTTCAGCTCCTGCCTCCAGGTTCCTGCTCTGAGTTCCTACCTTGGGCTCCTTCAGTGATGAACTGTGACCTGGGAGATGTAAGCTAAATAAACCCTTTCTTCCCCAGATTGGTATTGGTCATAGTGTTTTGTCACAGCAACTGGAAACAAATTAGGACACTCATGTAAGTGGGACCAATCAGTAGCTTTGTAATTAGCACATATCCTTTAGTATAATCTTGGCTTTTTTTTTTTTTTTAAGGATTTTGAGACATGGTCTCCTTGTCCCACCTGGCCTGTAACTTGATTTCTAAACTAGGCTGGCCTTGCTCTCATGAGATTAGCCAGCCTCTGCCTACCGAGTGTTGGGATCAAAGGTGTGCATGACAGCTGGCACAGTTTGCAATTTTTCTGAAGTTTGCTTTTTAAAATTTTTTGAGACTGTCTCATATAGCCCAGGCTAGCCTCAGATTCCCTATGTAACTGAGAATGATGCTGAGCATTTACTTCTGCTTTAACCCTCCCAGTGCTAGAATGGCAGGCATGTGTCTTCAAGGTCTCATACATGCTAGGCAAGCACCCCAACAACTGAGCTTGGTTTCTCAGGCTTGGATTCTTATTTAAATATTTGTTAAAATTTACTTGTGAAGCCATCTGGTAAACTGAGTTTTTATGTTGAAGGATTTTTCTTAGTACTGATTCAGCATTGTCTCTCTGTTGAGGTGGCCCTTTTTTCACCTTTCTTCCACCCTCTCTGTCTCTCTCTCCCTCTTTACCCTTCTTGCTTTACGACAGTCTCATGTAGCTCAGGTTGACCTTGAGCTCAGTATGTAGCTGTGGATGACCTGTACTTGGGACTCTAAGCATGCACAGCACCCACTTCCTGTCCTTGTCTTTTGACAGTTTATGATATGAGTGTGGATATCTTGAACTTTATCTCAGAAATCACTGCTTATCTCTTCTGTTTACTCAAATGAACCACAGAACCCTTCTCGTCATCCCTTGTTAGTTATACTTTTCAACTTCAGAATTTGTTTCATTTCCTTGTGTAATTTCTGCCTCTTTATTGATAGTCTCTGTTAGTTCACCGTTTTCCTGGTCTCCTTTAGTTCTCTGTCTCTGGTTTCCTTTAGCTCTAAACTTATTTAAAATGGTTGCTTTGCTTTTCTCTAGTAAGTCCAATGTCTGGGCTTCTTAGTCTACCAATTGCTTTTTTTCTGTGTGTAAGGACTTTTTCTGTTACATGTTTTGTGGAACATGGTTGTTTCAGATAATACAGTGACCGCTCTGGAAATCAGACTCTTCATCCTCTTTTATTTTCTCCCCATCCCTAAGCCCCCTATAATTGTTACTGTTTTATTTATTTAATTTTTGTTTTTATGAGACAGGGTCTCCCTGTAGCTCCAGCTGGCCTGGAACTTATTATGTAGACCAGACTGGCCTTGTCCACATGGATCTGCTTGCTTCTGCCTCCCAAGTGCTGAAATTAAAGGCATGTGCCACCACACCCAGCTTATTTCTTGTTTGTGTATGTGGGTAGTGCACAGATGTGGGAGTTAGGACAACTTCGGGAGTCAGTTCTCTCCACTTTGTTGAAACAGGTTCTCAAATTTCCGCTGTGATGTGAACTCCAGGCTAGCTGGCTTACAAGGTTCCGGGAGATTTTCCTGTCTCTGCCTGCCATCTGCCATAAGAATGCTGAATTACAGATATGTGCTACCACATACATCTTTTTTATATATGTTCTGAGATTGAATTTGGGCCATCAGGTTTGCACTGCAAGCCCTTTTACCCACTGAGCCATCTTGCCAGCCCCATTTTGTTTTTTAGGGACAGGATCTCATGTAGCCCAGTTCTCGTGGCTGGCTTCAGACTCCTTGCTCTTCTCCAGTCTCTGTCTCTTAAGTGCTGAGATTACAGGTGTGTACCACCATGCCTGGTTGTTGTTTTAAGTGACTTTGTTAATTCTGTAGTCTGTATTTTAAATTTTTATTTATTTGTGTTTGTGTGTGTGTGTAATGTGTGAATGTGGACATCAACATGCTACAGTGTGTATCTGGAGGTCAGGACAATGTTTAGGACTCAGTCCCCTCCTCACACTGTGGGTTCCAGGGATTGAACTCAGGCTGTCAAGCTTGCTCATCAAATACTTTTACTCTCTCAGTTATCTTGCCAGCTCCATAAAATCTATATTCTTTGTCATGTATAGTCCCTGAATTCTTGATTGGGACCGATACTTTTTTTTTTTTCTTTTTGAGACATGGTTTCTCTGTAGCCCCAGTTGGCCTGGAACTCACTATGTAGTAGACCAGGCTGGCCTTGAATTCACAGAAATCTGCCTACCTCTACCTCCCAAGTGCTGGGATTAAAGGCATGTACCACCACATCTGGCAGGGCTGATATTTTCTTAAATACTTAGAAACCAGTAAGTCACTCAGTCACTCAGTCTTTGCTGAGGATCTGTGTCTCTGTCTCTGTCTCTGTCTCTGTCTCTCTCTCTCTCTCTGTGTTTATATGCGTGTATGTGTGTGTGTGTGTTAGCCTACTTAATATTCAGCAGGGCAGTTGACAGTTATGCCTTAGCCTTTACTTCCATGGAGCCTTAGATGCTCAGGTGAGACCTTTGGGTCTTCTTAGGTCTTTCCCAAGGCTGTTCATGTTTTCAAGATGATCAGCGATATTATAGACTTTTCAGAGTCTCTGTGTACTTCCTCATTACTTGGCTTTTCTTTTTGAGTTTTAGGTTACAGTCTTGCTTCCCCCAACTGTTATCCATTGTCTCAGGAAGCCATGAAGTTAAACAGTAGCCTCTAGATATTTTTCACAGACGCCCCAGAAAAGACCTGTACTAAGTGAGCTCTGAATCAGGTCAGTGAAGATAACCGTGCCACTCCAGCCTTTTTGGGCCTGAGAAGCAGGGCAGGTAATGACAGTTCCCTGGGACTGAGGCTGTAGAGATGCTCCTGCCCTGGTCTGTGCTTTGGTGGTAGAAGCTGCTAAGCTTCTGGTTTTCACTGTGCTTATAGGCAGTTTTCATGTTTCCCTTGGATCAAGAGTGAGGGGGGAAGGGACAGTGGGAAATAGGGTGTTTAAAGTGTCAAGAGGGCTGGGCATGGTTCTACATGCTTTTAATCCCAGCATTAGGGAGCCAGAAGCCTGCCTGATCTACATATGGAGTTCTAGGCAAGCCAGTGCTGTATAGTGAGATCCTGTTTCAGAAATAAAAACCAAAACAAAAAGGGTGTCAAAAAACTCCCTATTTTAGCTTCTTTGGATTGTTAAAGACCTTTAGACAATTTCTGAAGTTCCATAACCTGATTCTGGCGGGTTTTGTTAGTTTTTTCATGTTAAAACTCTGCCCAGCTTATATGATAGACTACTGAAGTATATATTTTTAAAATATGAAATAATACCTGCTTATAAGAAATAAAATAGGACATTGGATTAGATGGGCTACCTCCATTCCCTAGTAACTTATGTTGTTCAGTTATTTTTCTTTTTTTTGAGACAGGGTCTCCCTGTAGCACCAGCTGGCCTGGAACTCTTTGTAGACCAGACTTGCTTTGAACTCATAGAGATCTGCCTGCCTCTGCCTCCCAAGTGTTGGGATTAAAGGTGTGTGCCACCACGCCTGGCCCATTTTTCTTTTTTAAAAGTATTTTGTGTATGTGTGTGTGTGTTTTGCCTGCAGGTATGTAAGTGTACCCTGTGTGTGCAGTGCCTGTGGAGACCAGAAAAGGGCAATGGATCTCCTGGTACTGGAGTTGCAGACATTTGTTAGCTGCTCTGTGGGTTCTGGGAACTGAACATGGGTTCTTTGGAAGAGCAGCCAGTGTTCTTGGCTTCTGAGCCATCTCCAGACCCTGGTTATGGTCTTAGATGTCTTCCTGTTGTAATAAAATATACTTATATTCAAGAGGTAAAGTTTCTTTCTACATGTTCTAATGTTGGAGTAAGGCAAAGTAGAATCATGTTATGTACTTGTTCTGCCCATTGCTCCTTTTTTCCCCACTAAAGTCATCTTTGAGGGTTGTGTTTAATGTGTTCCTTAAGGTTTTTCAAAGTGTCTTCAGATTTATTCATGTACAAATAAGTATATTTGTAAAGCAAAAATGACAAAATACTATGCGTAGTTCTTTCAGATGAAGAAATAGGGTTGTTAGCCCGGCCTCCTTTGGGAATGGCCTTGCACCATTCACTCACTCCTTCATTGGAAGCCGGCCCTGCTGTCAGTGATTCAGTCCTTTCCCCACTGATGACTTTCTTGATTCCACTGTTATTAATGGTCTGGAGTGAATAACTTGTCCTTGTGTCTACCTTTTTGCTCTGTGTAGTTTTTCTAAATGTCTTTTAGATGCTGAGTCCTAGTACATGCACATTTTAAATTTTGGGGGGTCACCACAAAAGGTTGTATGACTTTATCATTATTGGCAACATTAAATGACCTGCGCACGGTCCTTTCCGTCACTGGATGCTAGCTACCAGGTTAAAGATTTGTCAGTCTCATTACCAAATCTTCAAGCTCCTGTTTCTTTCTTCTTACATGAAGCTGACAGTGCTGATGTTCAGGAATAGCTGAAGTATCCTCTGATGGATGAGAGTGTCAAGTGGCTCCCTCTTCTATGTGGCGATGTATACCTGGGACCTTTTCCAGGTCAAGACTACAGCCCATCTTATGTGGTTTATGTTGGTCTGTGAGTGAAATGTTGCTGCTTTGCCATCACAAACAGTGATCATTTGATACCATTATATTGGTGTTTTAACAGGTAGCAACTGGGAAATGGAAGAAGATAAGTAAATACTGTCCCCTCGATCTCTACTCAGGGTAAGAGTCACTTGTCATTGGTTGTTTTGAGGTGTAGAGTGGTCCTTGTTAAGGGACAGTCTGTGAGGTATGGACTTCAGGGTTATTTTGTGAAGTGTTAGTGTGTGTGAGCATGTATGTGACCTGGAGGAAGGTTCTGTAAAGTGAGGGTAGTTTAACATATTTTGTGAGGTTGGTACATTCTGGGAGGGAGGACATGGGAGCTGCTGTGTGAGATGAGGAGTGGGGTGTTGTACATGGTAGGGAAGGCAGGGTATACTCTGTGAGTTGGTGGTAGGTACTAACTGTAGTATTGATGGTGGGATTTATTTTGTGATGTCGTTTCTCGTGTGAGAACTGAATCAAGTGTCATTGTATTTACAGGGGAATCATGTATGAGTTACCAGTGTACCAAGGCTATGTTTTGAAGCAGATAGTAATAAAAGTCATTGTTGAGAATTTGCAACTTGTCAAACATAAATCAGGATCTGTTCTTAGAATGTCCATGTAGCAACCTTTTCGGAGCTGTTGTGGCTGTACTGCTGTCTCCAGTGGTGACCGCAGGACAGGGCTCAGAATCAGGACCTGGGGTGGGCTTGCCTCCAAGGGTGTCCTGTGGATTTCACGTGGGAATGGGAGTGTGGGGACATGCTTAATGACACTGATGGGGCCCCTGGGGAAGGAGGGTGAGTGACAGTGAAGGGAGAGACAACATGTGTCAGTTGGGCAGAATGCAGAGGTGTGGCAGGCCCAAAGCTCCCCAAGGTGGAGGGTGAGGGCTCCCAGGGTTCCTGCCTCTTTTAGGCTCCCTGCACGGGGATGACCCATCACCAGGTTTATATTGCCCAAGTACCTGCTCCAGCTTTTGGAAACAGTCTAGAAAGGATGAGCTTTGAAGGTTGGTGGGAATTGGCCTTCCCGGTCTTCCTGCTTCAGAGGGATTCCTTATTACTGTCTTTGACCCTGGATCAAGTATCCTCGTATGCTTTGGGCAATAGTGAGATAATGCATCACTAGACTCAAGCAATTCTGGATTCCCAGCTCATTCTGGAGTCATGTGTCCGGGCACATGCACCCGTGTGTATAACAGGACCATTCTCACTGCCTTTAAAGTCCATCAATGCTTTGTCTTTCTAGAAACAAACAGCGCATGCACTTTGCCTTGAAGAGTATGCTGCAGGAGGCACAAAACAACCTGAGGATATTTAAGGTAAGGACTGCTTCCATTCTGAAGAGATTCCCAGGTAAACATGTCACATTCTGATCCTTGCCACAGGCCCAGTGGCCAAACACATTGGGCTGTCTGAGGCCCAGCCCTGTGGGCCTGACGTTGCAGAATGAGGGAATGGGGCTTAGGGAGGGAGCAGACAGGTGAGAGGTAGGGCTGGCCTAGGCAACTGGTAGTGGTTGTGTCCGTGAATTGAACCCTACAGTCTTGCTTGCCATTGCCTCAGGCTTGGGCTTCCTGTGGCTCTAGCAATAGATGGAGCAGCATAAGGGGACAGGCCTTGCTTGATCTAGGAAAAGTGACTGGTGAGCTGGAAGCCCTGACCTCTCTCTTGCTCCTGTGTGGCTGGTACCTTTATGAAGAGAATGGAACATGACCTAGTTTTAACCACATCTAACTTAGAAATTTTCTTGCCCTGGAGGCTGGTCGGTGTGATCAACCTCATTCCCTTCTGTCTCTACCTTCAAACCCAGAAAAAGAAGAGATATTTCAAAGGAAGTTTTGATTTATTTTACTCTTTTTAAAAATATATATATTTTATTTTTTATTGTGTATATGTGATGGTGTGGGTGTGTATATGTCACACATTTAGGGCTCAGAGGACTACTGTTGGGAGTTGATTCTTTCCCACAGTAGGATCTGGTATCAAACTCAGGTTGCTGTTCTTACCCACTGAGCCATTGCTAGCCCCCCCGCCGCCCCTTCAAGTTCTTTTAAAGGACTTAGGAACCTGATATTTAAGTTGTGGAGATAAATGCCTTTTACTTGGATATTGAAAACCATTTCTGAGTCTATCAGTCTATATTTGAGGAATCTAGGCTTATCTAGCATCTTGCTGTCTGCTGCTTCTGTAAAAATAATCATGGAAGAACCCAGAGGATTAGCCAATTGTTTCCAAAGAGTTAGATTAGAAAAATGATTTGGAGTGGCTTATAAGTTAAAAACAAAAACAAAACAACATCGGTCTGTCTGTGTGTGTTATGTGTGTATATGGGCACATGCATGCCATAGCCTGTGTGTGTGGAGGTCAGAGGATAACTTTCAGGGATCAGTTCTCTCCTTCTACCATGTGGGTCCTGGAGCTGAAACTCAGGTTGTTAAGCTTGGTGGCAAACACCCAAACCCATTGAGCTGTCTTGTGGACTCTAGAATGGCCTTTTAAACAATAGGATGGTGGCACAATGAGTTATGTTTGACAAACACTGGCCACTCTTGTGCTGCTCTGGTTCTGATGCTATGCCTTTGCAGTCTGTTTTCTGCAGTCAAACCCAACAAAGCAGAAAACTTCCAAAGCTCTGATGGTCTAGGTATGGAGAAGCTACCCTATTCATGGTTAGTGATCACACATTTTATGCTTGTGGTGAGGACTATTGTTGGGAGCTCAAGGAGAGTGAATGTTGTTCCAAGACCATTACTTCACCAAGTTTGAGGGCTCTGCTGAATGCCCCTTGAGATCCTTGAATGGCCTATTTGTATGTATAAATGCTGTCTCTAGATTCCACACTCACACGGTCCTTTAAGTCTGGATCCCTAGTGCTGGAGTGAGACCCCACTGTGAGGATGACTTATTCAGCCACCTTTAGGCCTACTGGGGTGTTTTTGGGGGGTGGAGGAGCAGAGCCCCTTTAGGCATAAATGTCCCTGCCTGGACCTCAGCTGATCACATGGGTCCTACTGTTGGCACCTTCCTTTTTCTCCTGCCCAGCATGGTCTACAATTTCTCATATGCCTATGAGGTTGGACAGTACCCAGACAGGGTTCTCTAGAGAGGCTCACACTTCTCAAGGGCAGGGACTGTCCTATCTTGGCTACTGCTCCTCCCTGATCTTAGCTTCACACATGGCTCTCATTGCCTCAGTGTCTTAGAGGCCATGAATTCAGGGGCAGCTTAGTTGGTTCTGGCTCAAGGTTTTTATCTGAAGACTTGGTCAGGTGGTGTCCTCAGTTTCCACCTTGTGTCACAGCTCCTGAGCTATTCTGTGGCACCTCTGGGAAGACTCTTATAGGTACCATGATGATGTCCTTGTCTATACTCAGTTGTTCATACTGACAAAACCTCATGTGGAGAGGACTCAGGGTGGGAATTTTGGGGGTGATTCTAGAGTAGTTACCACGTCCTCTTAACAGAAGAGGATGTAAGATTCAAAGGGCCTTCTGATACTCCTGGGGTTATCAATGGTCCAGTGCCTTTCCCAGATCCCATCAGGCCCAGTGTTGAATGGGCATCACATGCCCCTGCTTGAGTTCTGGGACTGTCCACATCTGAATGCTGAGCCATAAGGAGATTCTTTGCTGGATTCTACAAAGAAAGCAGGATGGGTATGAACATGAAGGTGTCCTTGTCAGTGACCTTTTGCACCAGCGTGGGTCTTAGGCTTCCATTAGCACTGGGGGTTGCCTTGGGGCCTGGTCCTAGCCTATAGTCACTGCTTGGACTCTCAAGTAATTGGTGATTTGGGGGACATTTGTGCTTTTATGCTGAGCATTCTTATGTTGTGTGATCATTATCTGAAGGTGTCTGTCAGAGTGCTCGTCTGGGATTTTTTGAGTCTTTTTTCCTTTGATTCATAGTGACACAGAACTTGAGAGCAGGTTTTTCAGAAAGGCCTGAGTGTGCAGAACCCTGACTAGGCTCCTCTAAAATGCTGGAGTCCTCTGTGCCCAGTTCATTTTCCTATCTGCGCATGTGATCCCTTTCCCTCTCTTCTTTTTCCTACCTGAAGAACGGTGAGCTGATTTACGGTTGTAGTGACGCCCGGAGCCCTGTGGCTGACTGGAAAGAGCTTGCACACCACCTGAAGC
This sequence comes from Eospalax fontanierii, assembly GCA_035773235.1. NCBI lineage: Eukaryota > Metazoa > Chordata > Mammalia > Rodentia > Spalacidae > Eospalax > Eospalax fontanierii. The sequence continues at coordinate 62,272,234 of CM069526.1, read as the reverse complement.
CCTTCTTCTTCCCTTCCAATGGCCTGGCCAGTGGGTCCCACTGCACGAAGACTGTAATCCGGGAACTGGTGCGAGTTATCACCAGGGTGCTGCTGAGCAGCCCGGACAAAGGCCGAGTGGGTGCCCTGAGGCTTGGGCTCCAGGGTCCGCGTGTTTGTGAAGCCAGCCCTTTCAGCAGGAGCCTACATCACCAAGGTAGGGCCTGGCCTTCCCAAGTAGGTGGTGGGGCCTGCAGGTTCTTTGGGAATGTCAATCTCCATAAGCAGTCAGGGTGCCATCTATCTACTTGATTTTGTGGAGCCTTTTGGTGATGCTGCCTGATTGTGTCAGGGTTCTACAGAATGGGGCTTTGCTGACTCACAGACTTGCTTTTCCCTCTTTTAGAGTGTGTTTGTAAATTGCTTGATGCACTTGGGCTTTTTGGGTTCCAGAAATACTGCCCGTATGTTTTTGCATCCTCTGCAGTTAGTGGAATGCTTTCAGTTTTGTTCTCTTGATCCTAATCTTGACCCTGGATGCAGATTCTCCTTGGCCTGCTTCTAAGATGAGTGCTTAGACCAGGAGACCTCTATAGCTGAGCTGAGCACTGTGGAGAGAGAACAGGTTTGCAGGGCCTCTGAGTCCAGGTTACCTTCCTTGTAGACAGGAGAGAGTGGACCAGCCCTGTCACTGCAGTGTGTTGTGATGTCTCATAAGTCAGGGTCAAGTGTGACTCTAGGGGACCATAGGAACCCCTGAGGAATTTGACAATGGGTTATAGCCTTCAGACCCTCCCCCTGGCCTAGCCATCCTTGTTTCCTCCCTACGCCAAAGTTGTTTTTTTTTAATTCAAAACATAAGTGAATTTTATGGGGTTCCTATTATGAAAGAAATAATTTCTTTCAAAAAATTTTACTAAAACTAAACCCATAGTCTAGGCGCATTGCTATAGAATGTGTCAGGAAGGACACAGATGGTTGCTGGCTCTTAGGTGATCTGGGGACTCAAGAGGAGACTGCCATACCTTCTTGACACTGATGTACAAGAAGGCATAAGCCTTGGATAAACAGTATTTAAAATAATATATTCATGTTATTTTGTAACCTGGTGTTTTTTCTTAAATAGCATAAATCTATCAGCAAATGCATTTTTCATCTGTTATCTATCATGTGGTAGGTATTCACTGCATGGGTGTCCTGTTATTTTTACACATGGTTGTCTGTTGTGTGGCTGAGTGCATCTTTCTGGGGTGCCTGAGTGCACAGTGTTCCATCCTGTTTTTGCTTGAAGTTGATTCTTTCTGGGAAATGGTCTGAGCTCTGGTATCTCTCAGGTTGAGGTGGGGCTGTGCACATCATTGTCAGAGTGCATGAAGGTAGGATGGAGTGATTTGCTTCTTCATCTGTCCCTGTGAGAATAGGACCTTGTCAGTAGTCTTAATCAACATCCATGACTTTGCATGTTTAGCTTCTTCTATGGCAGCCAGGCCTTGCCCCTCTTATTGTGGGTTCATGGCTCTTGATTATGGAGACAGGCTCCCAGTTGGTCTTGAAGATTTGTGAAGCAGTATGATCTTTTGCAGTTATGGGCATTGTCTCATGTAGAATTAGGATTATCTCTAAGTTTAAGTATAAAGTGACTTCTAGAGCATGTGATGATGTTACAGAACATTCTGAGTAGAGGTGTTTGGAGAGCACGGGCCTAAAGCAACAGGTTTGGGTGCTGCCTTTTTTTGTATGCATGGCCTATTATACTCAGGGTGGTCTGCACTCAGTCAGCCTCCAAGCTCTGTGAGGAGGTTGCAACATCTGCTCTCAGTGATAGGCTGGGGTCCAGGTCTTGTCTGTGTTGTCCAGTGGTTAAGCCCAAGGTGAGCTCTGCTGTCTGAGCCCCCTGGGTCTCCCTCCATGGTCTTCAGTCTTTGATAATAAACCTGCTCTCGTTCTCCCGATATTCTTGGTAGGAAAAAACACCCCAGAGCACTCGGGGTTACCGAAGGGCTGTCTTCTGTACAAAACCCTCCAGGTGCAGATGTTGGACCTGCTGGACATTGAAGGCCTCTACCCTCTATACAACCGGGTTGAACGATACCTGGAGGAGTTTCCTGAGGAGAGGTGAGGCTGGTACCAGGGGAGGCTGTGGTTCTAGGCTGTGGTCAACTCTAGGACAGAACAAGCCTCTTAGTACCTGGCTCCAGTAGGACTATACAGCCAGGACCATACTGGAGGACTAGGTTCTATATGAGATTAGTGGTCATTGAGCCATTTCTAGAAAATTGAGCACATATGAACATGACCATTCCAAAAGTCCCATGCCAGGGCCTAGCCTGTAGAGGGCAGTGTTGTCCCACAGGCTGCTCTGGGGATACTAGCCTGTCAGTTCCTGAATTTTTTTGTCTGGTAAGCCCAGGGTCCTGGGCCTGCATCATGGGTCATCCTCTTTGTACTTCACTGGCTTTTCCTCAAGACTATGGTGAATAGCTGAGGGCCTGGCCTCAGGGCTCCCTGAGCCCTGCTGTAAAATCAGGTTTGATGAGAGGAAGCAGTAGGTCCATTAGGTGCCTTTAAAATAAAACGTGTGGTTGTTAAATTGTTACAGAACACATTACACATTAGCAGTTTAGGAAAAGGTTTCCAGGCAGCTTTGTCATCTTTTTGTTTTGTTTTATTTTTGGTGTTGATTCTTCTCCCTTTAGGAAAACATTACAAGTAGACGGGCCTTATGATGAAGTGTTTTACCAGAAGCTGCTTGATCTGTCCACTGAGGATGATGGGACAGTGGCCTTCGCATTAACCAAGGTGAGTTGGCCTGGGGTGTGTGCTCCTTCAGTTCTTAGTGCTCGGTGTTTTCCTACTCCGACCATCATCCCTGGCAGTGAGAGCCGAGAATATGGAGACCTAGCAGACTAGCCTCAGCTTCCCTCAGAGGACATGGGGACGGTGATGGTAATGTGGGGCCTAAGTGGTTTTCCCTTGACTCTGTTCTGCCCTGGCTACATAGGCCAGAGGCAGGCCCAGGTAGTTGGTAACCCTGGGCCTGGTCTGTCCCATCCTGGTGACTGTCTTTCCTGTAAAGAGATGTTGTAATCTTGAGCAGAATGTTTGAGGAGGTTGCACAGAACCAAAGGTAAACTTGGGAAGGATAGAACCTCAGGGTTTAAGGTGTAGGTAGGGCAGAGCTTCCTTAGGGTGGCATCCCAAAGGGAAACCTCTGGGTCAGAGTTCAGCAGTGAAGGCTGCCATGTGGTGGCATGCACACAACAAAGAAGAAAACAGCACAGCCTTTTTTATTCCTCCTTCAACAAAGGAAACAGGACGTTATTTGTTTTATACTTTGATGTATTTTTCATTCTCCTACTAATGAATGTAGATTATTTTTAAACTTAAATGTGATATAAATTCAGCCAGGAATGGTGGCACAGGTCTTTAATCCCAGAACTCAAGAGCCAGAAGAACAGCCAGGGAGTGCTCTTAACCACTGAGCCATTTCTCCAGCCCCAGCAGTCAGGTTCTTATATCAGAAGTGCAGCCATACAATCTAACACTTGCTTTCCTGGGAGGTTATCCCAGAGAACTGAGGTTTATGCTCATCCCAGAACTTTACAAAGATATTTACAGCTGCTGTTGTAAGAGCTAAGAACTGTAGCAGCCCCTGTGATTTTTCAGCACCAGGTTAGCCAGACTGGTGTGACCACACCTGCCACTCCACAGATGGATGGATGACCAAGAAGCTCTGCTGAGTTTCAGAATAATTCCCAAAGATTCCACAGTGAGTGATTCTATATCTGTAGTATTCTTATTGGTCACTGCCAAGGATTGGAGTGGTGTGCTTATAAAAACTTAGTGATTTATCAGTTTAAAATAGAATACACAGGGCTGGGACATAGCTCAGTTGTTAAGAACACTGGCTGCTCTTGCAGAGAACCTAGATTCAGTTCCCAACACCTACACAGTGACTGACAACCCTCTTTCAGTTCTAGGGTATTTGACACTCTTTTTTGGACTCTGTGGGCATTTTCATATACATGGTGCACTTATATACAATACATGCAGGCAGAACACTCATAGACATTAAAAAAAAAAAAAGTGAACTGGAGCTGGGGATGTGAGTGCTTGCCTGGTGTATATGGAGCTCTGGGTTCAATCCCCAGCACCACAGAAATTGGACATGTATCTGTAGTATTCTTGAAATGATTCTTGAATAGTATTCAAGAATCTCGATAGACCTGGGATTACATCCCTTAGGTGGCAAGTCCTCCATTCTCCTGCAGCCTCTTCAGTGTGGTCATGCATGCCATTGTTTTAGTGGTGGTTTTAGTTTGTTGCTGTTAAAAATGGTGTTTTATTTTAACCCTTGTACACATAAGCATCTCTATGAGATAGATTGTTTAAAGTTGCAGAGTTTTTGATAACTTCCTTAGCAATGGCGTTCCAAAGGGATTTTATCAAGTAGGTTCCTTTTTATAACAATAAAGGATGCTTTCTTTATGCCCTCGCAAACATAAGGTATAGCTAGTGTTTAAACTGATTTTAACTTTTTGAGCTTTTACTTCATTAGCTTATTGGATTATGAAAAAGCATATACAGAAAAATGTACAGCCCAGTGAGGAGGAACACTGACAGCTGACAGAGTTGGAATGGCTTCCCAGCCTTTTGGCTAAGATCAGTACGCAGTCCCTTGCTGGAGTCCAGGCTTGGTTTGCTGTACTGACTTTTATCCATGTGATGTGCTTTGACCTGCGTGGACTAAATGCTGTTTATGTTCTCTTGTGCCTTTTGGTGTTTTTTTCTAGCAACGTTTCTGAGTTGTACCTTTGCTGCTGCTGTGCTTTTTGATTTTCAGTAATCCATGAATGGACGGACTGAAGATATCTTACTTCACTGCCTGAGGCTATGTAGTTAGGTGCCTCAGTTTGAACTGAACTTCTCATTTTCAGTTGTCATTTCTCATTTTGGGTAGCTTTTTCTTTGGTGATGCTTTCTACCTCATATTTCTTTTGTTCTGTTATAATTAACTTCTCTAGAGTCTCATGCTTAATATTTGTACCATGTCCTTTTCTATCTTTTCATATTTTCCCTTTTTTTGTCTTTGAAGGAATATATATATAGCTGGTTTAAAAAAGTATTTTGGGGGCCTAGAGAGATGTCTTAGGGGTTAAGAGCCCTTGAGTTTGGTTGCCAGTATCCATGTCAGGTGGCTGACAACTCCACTGTAACTCCAGCTCCAGGGGATCTGATGTCTTCTGACCTGCATGGGCACCCCCACACAGACATATACAGTCACATAGACACATACATATAAAGAATAAAATCTATTTTGACATTTTTTTGTTACTTAAGACTTTTTTTTTTTTTAACTAGTTTTAGATTTCTTCTCTCTTACCATCTTTTAGTTGATTCTTTTCTATCTTCTGTCATCCCCTGTCCTTTTGTTAGCTTGGGAAATCAAACAGCCTTTTACTTTTTTCCAATTTTCTTAACTGTTGCAGCAATGTTAGAGTTTAATATTCTTTAGTAGTTTTCTGCTTCTTGGATACTACATGGTTCTTAGAAAAATTTTTATCTTATTTGTTATACTGATTTACTGTGCTATATTGTTCCTTTGTATTCTATTTTTTAAATTTAATTATTATTTTATGTGTATGAGTGTATTGCCTGAATATAGGTAGGTGCACCCATGTCTTGCGGTGCTCCCAGAGGTCAGAAGGAAGAGTCAGGTCCCCTGGAACTCGAGTTAACAGCTGGTTGTTGGCCACCATGTGAGTGCTAGGAATTGAACCTAGGTCCTCTGCAAGAGCAGCCAGTGTTCTTAACTACTGAACCATCTCTCCAGCCCTGTGTATTCTATTTTAAACAGAAGAAGGCATTATCACTACTGTTTTGTATCCATTCTTATATAACCCCTGTGTCCATGTCCTGTGTTGCCCTTCATTCTGTCCTGTACCATTTAATTTAAAGGTATCTTTGGACTTTATGAAGAATACATTGCCACTTTTTATTATTTTGTTTAAATCTAGGGACCTTTTTTCTTTTTTTTTTAATAAAAGATTTCCAACGGGTTCTCATGTAGCCGAGGCTGGTTTTCAACCCATGGTTCTCCTCCTTCAGCCTCCCGAGTGCTAGTATTATAAATGTGAGCCACCATACCCAAGAACACCTTTTACTGTATCCTTTAGTGCAGGTCTGTTTGGTAGTGCTGCTTAGTTTTTGCTTAGTGGAAAGTGGTTTTAGTTTTTGGAGACATTCTTGAATCTTTAGGGCTTGATGTCTTTAATTTTTTCTAGCTTTGGCTGGTTTTATGTTTATTTATACCTTTTCTAGATTCTAGTCACCTACATGCTAGACGTGTTCTCTTCATGTCTGTCTTTGCTAGAGTCCAGTCACATGCACGTCCCCTGTATCTTCAGTCTTGTTTCCCTGTACTCTATTTTGCATGTTTTCTTTTCCATGCTACATTTTGGATGTTTTCTTTTGCTTCCTCAATTTAACTTTTTCTCTTCCCTCCCATTTCTTTCCTTCTTTGATCCCACCCTCCAAATCGTCACTTTTCTTTGTCCAGCTCATATCTGTGTGGGTAACTAATGTTATACTTAGTAACAAATGTGGGAATTACAGTGGCCTTGGAACAAAGTTTATACCACAGTGATCAGCTGCCTTCTAGCTTATATCAAAGGCTGGCTTGGTCAGTCAGTTTTGTTGCTTTTGTTATAATTATTCCCATCTATCCAATGTCACATTTCTTCAGTTTTTTTCTAATCTGTTATTAAAAACGTCTGCTGACTGCTTAATGTTGGGTTTTTTATTTAAGTTCTAAAATTTCTAAATGGCTCATTTTTATAGTTTCCAGTTTTCTTCTGGGGTTGTTTGGTCTGATTCTTTGAGTGGACCAGCATGTATGTCTGGTTCCTCCAGCAGCTGGAGTCCCTGTGTACCTCTCTGTCTACTATTGTGGGTGGTTTGTCTTTTAGAAAACAAAACAAAATGGGCTTTGTGTTTTTAGAGCAGTTTTCACTTCTCAGCAAGATTGAATGGGAAGTAAAGATTCTTACATGCCTCCTGCCTCTACTCTACTTGTTTGTTGGCAGCCTGTCTTCTTATGCCTGCATATTTTTTGCTTGTGTGCTAGAAATTGTATTTCCACAATTATTTTAGAAATCATTTGATTCCTAGGATCACCTTTTTCCAGAGAGAATTTTAGGTTTGACTGCGAAGCCTTGCAAGACTGGCAGGCTGGCATCATTCTGATCCAGCTTTGGGATTGGTCTCTTTGAAGTCAAGCTTCAGTTTCCAGTAGGGCCTGCTGACTTTGTCCCAGGATCAGTCTAAGAAGAGCAGCAATTTATGTACTAACTGAAAGAGAGGATGCGTTGTCACTGTCCTGTCAGCCCTGGAGGTTTGTTCAGGTGTCTCAGCGATACTAGAACTGTCATACCTGCCCACGGAAAAGCAGGTCCACATGCCTTTGTTCTCCCTGCCTTGTTAATACTACTACTTTTGAGCAGAGATTTCTGATACTTTGTTCACCTTTTCTAGTTGGGCTTAGTTGCTGAGTTTGCCTCAGTAACTCTAATAACAGCATTACTCAAAGTGAAAATCTCACCCCCTTCTTTTGTCTGCCTGAGATACACATAGCTTCACTCATTGAAGAGCAGAAAGGGCTTCTTTGTTAAAATTTACATTTCCTTGATTATCTTTTCATATATCTATTTTATATGTAGCCGAGGCTGGCCTTGAATTCACTGTTAGAACAGGGGATGGTATTGAACCCTTGATTCTTCTTTGTCCACTTTCTAAGTGCTAGGATTGTAGGCGTGTATCACCATACCTGGCCAGGACTTACACATTTTTCATGTTGCTGTCAGTTTTGACTTGGTTTTCTGCCTCTCATGAGTTGCTGGGACTAAAACATGTATCACCATACCAGGCCTGGCTATCACTTTTAGGATGAGTATATATTTTTCTAGTCTCTTGTCTTTAGCCTTTGGATTAAGAGTATATCATGTAAAACTCTTTTAGTTTTTACAATCTCTGTTGTATGACTTCTTGGCTTTTGTACTTAGATAGAAAACCTGGTAGTGCCTTTAGGACATTTTATATTAAGCTCTTTAATTCTTTTTGTCTGGGATTTGGGGCATGTGTCATAAATACTGAATTTATTTGCTAATTGTGGAGTATAAGAATGGGAGCTGGGTGTTACCTGCTGCCAGGTTTCTCAGGCCCAGAAAAGTCAGCTGGCCTGCTGTGCATTGTGCTTAGAGCTTTTCTCAGGGTAGTTCCTTCTGGCTGTGTGAAGTCACAGGAAGATCAGAGAGTTTGATCTGTTAGCAGATCACTGAGGCCAATGATAGTGTAAGGCCTAACTCCTTTTATTTAACTAGTAAATTTTTATAAAAGTGGGAGCTCTCTAATCTAAAATACTCAAGTAATATATCATAATCCAGGGATAATCAACTGCCCCACGTTGTAAGTTGCAAAGGTGACTGCTTTGGACATTTTAATGACTGACTTTTAATGTCTCTCGGTGTACCTGTCACACCTGGGTAGTCGCACTGGTGTTCCTGCTGTAGGTACATGATGTACAACTGTGTTTGCTCATCTCACACTGAGGAAGAGCTTGGTTCAGAGCCATGGCACCTGTGAGTGGGTCCAGCCCTGTTACCACCCTTCAGTTCCAGTCCTTGGGTTGCTGAGGATGCAGTTAGGATATATGCAGTCCTTAGAATGGTGACTGTGTGGCATTCTAGTGTGCTATTAGTATAATCAGTGTACCCCCCACAAATGTCCTGTGTATCTTCTAGAAGTTGTGGAATAATACTGCGGAATACTCCATATTGCCAACATACTGGGTGTGCTATAAAGAAACTTCTTGCTTCCCTCTCCCCAAGATAGTTGCTAATGGCAGCTCATGTTTCAGGGGTACATTTAGGGTCTAAGTGCTTGCAGTGAAAGGCCAGAGGATGGGGTGGGGTCTGGTTTGTGTATTCTCAGAGGGATGACCACCTATTCCCTGTTCAGTACCAGCCACTCTGCTAATCGTACCCTCAGGTTCTGTCACGGGAACCAGTTGCTGTACATGGTTGATGGGAGATTGTGTGACCTGGAGCTGACTGACCTTTCTCCCTCACCCCCCATAGGTGCAGCAGTACCGTGTTGCCATGACTGCCAAGGACTGCTCCATCATGATTGCACTCTCTCCTTGTTTGCAGGATTCAAGGTGAGGCATGATACCTGCCTGGGTCTAACACAGTTTTATGGGGGACTAGTGCTGGGTAGACTGCCATATTTAGAGATCCTACCTGATGGGGCCACCCCATCTTTGATATACTTAATATCATAGAGCTTCTTATTTCTTAAGACTTTTGGGGAAAGGTTGAGGTTTATTTAGAAACTTGTAATTAAAGGCATTTCTGTAGAATAAATACTTTTCTATTAAAAAAATCTTTATGTATTAAACTTGAACTTTGATTATTGTTTTATAAGAAAATACCCTAATAGCTTAGAAACTGGATAATGTAGCCAATTCCTTTCAGAGAAAGCCCAAGTCCCATCCAGGTCAGAGCATGTACTGACTTTCACAACCATCACTGTCATTTTTAAACCTTCCAGAAGTTGTTATGGCTCGGCTTCTGAATAACCAGTGTATTTGCCACCTCTCCTTTGGTCTTTTCAGAAATTCAGGAAGCACTTGATCATCTTGTAACTTGCATCTTCAGCATTATCTATAGAGGTGCCTACAGTGTCCTTCTGGAATAGTCCATATTCTGATCTGTTTCTGGGTTAGGATGACCTTGGTCACCTCGGATGGCTGCCAGCTACCATCTTTCTGATACTTTTGAGCTTAGTGATTCTCAGTCTAGTTTTCTGGCAAGCATAGAGTCACCTACTTTCTGGTGTGGCATGTTGAGGAATGTTTCTAGGGTATAACTGGAGTACTGATAGTTGGTTCCGTTTATGGCAAACTCCTGTCATCTCCTAAGAAAGTAGTCCTAGACCTTATCTGTGAGGAGTCCTTGCCTGGATTAAGCTACTGTGCTAATTGAGATCCATCTATCAGGATAGTATTACCCTTTTCCCTGCCTGGTCAGTGATACAGTTGGGGAAAAGAAGGCGTTCGACTGCAAGGTGCTCAGATGAAGTTGCAAAAAAGGCTGGTTCAAAGACTTGACAGGTGGTAAGTCCAAGACCCATGAAAGAGAGACTTGTGACTCACTCCCTTCAGCATGCACATGTCTGTAAGTGAACTGCATAGTTCTCACGTGGGGATAGCTGAAGGCTGGGGTCCTTTCCACACCCTAAACCAGCTGTCCAGCAGAACACTTGCTGGAAGCGGGAGAGGGCATATCCAGATAGGTTAGAGGTACAGGATTGATATGCACCAAGCATTGCATCTGCTCTTTTTCAAGAGACAGAGGGAGATTGTTTCACTTTTATGCCTTAAAAAAAAAAAAATACTGTGAAACCATCAATGGTTTGGAAATGACAGGCTCTCAGAAGTGTATAGTTGGCTGTAGTGGACAGGCTCAATCTGACCAGTGTTTCTCTTTTGCCTTTGTTAAGCTGGCAAGGAGGTAAGGGACAAAAGGAATTTAGTGTGAACTCTACCACCTCAAGTGTGTAAGTGGGTAGAACCTTTGTTTCTGGTTCTACTTCTGTAGTTCTCTGTTGAATGTCAGGGGCTCCAGTGCTATGTGGAAATGTGCTTTGTAGCATGATTTTGATTCAAAATTTTGAAAACCATGTGCAAAAATAGTGAAATGGTTGAGTTATGGTATAGCTGTTTGCTCATGAAATTTATAATTTTGTATTAGTATTTTGTCTTGTAACATTTCAACCTGACCTCTTTGTCAGGCTCAGTTTATTTCATGTTAATAAATACACTGATGAATATGAATTATATGTGTGGTGGCATATGCCCTTAATCCCAGCACTCTGGTAGCAAAAAAAGTAGGAGTTAAAAAATACCTAAGGAAATAGGTATAAAATAAATGGAAAAATAGAAAAAACTGCTTCTATCTTAAGTATTTTATATACACTGATTAAGGTTTAATTTAAAAAATGTTTACAACTTTGAGTTTAGAAAAACCTTTGCCAGTTAACATGACTCTTCCTCAAATCTGTTTTGGGGTAAGGTGAACTTAAAAAGTTTCCAATTTGGTGACCGACTTGTTTTTGCAGAGGATTCTGAAGAGCAAGAGTGGGTCCTACCCTGGGAAAGTTACCTTATCTGTTAGGGTCAGTTCTCAAGGCCAGATGGTAGGGACTATGTGTCAGGAGCCTTAGAGAGCAAAGGAGGGAGTGGGGAGCAACAGGAAGGAGGTAGAACAGACCCTCTAAGGTGCCCCCTGCTGTTGCACTTGCATACACGTAAAGAGACTGCAGAGGGATAGTTGGTGGCCAGGAGAAGGGCATCTGCCTGTCCCACCTCCCCTTCTCCTTGGAGAATATGCACAGGTATCAGGTGCTTTGCCTTCTTTGAGGAAGGTTTTTGTGCTCACACAAGTTGTATTTGGCTCAGGGTATAACATTCAGGAAACCCAGAGATACACTAGGCCTGGGTTCACCCTAGAATGCATAGTAAACCTGAGATTATAGCCCGTAAGCTTCTCTGGCTGCCATCTGTTCTTGTCATAGTTGAAAGGGTCTTAAGACCTTTTGATTGCTGTAGGCTTTTGAGGAGTCTGGAACTGCCAGGAGAGCTCCCCATAGCTGCTTGTCTCCAATGCTTGCAGTGCCTCTTCACTGCTTATTCCAAACACTCAGTGTGGGCAGCTTTGGCTTCCCTGTTCATCCCCCAGATCCTCACAGCTGGGTAGTGCCTGGGAGAAGAGCTGTCCAGGCAAGGCAGCAGCTCTCCTGTCTCCAGATCATTTTAGTACCAGTATCTAAGGCTGCCAGAAGATGCCCTTCGTATCATGGCAGTAGGGATGGCTGTACTCCTGGAGCCTCCTGCTCAGGAGCCTGCTTAGCCCTTGAGCTTGAGGCCTTTCTTTGTAAGGGGCTGGTGTGCACCTTCCTGTGACTAAGCACCCCCCCCCCCCCTTAAAAATAGGATTCTGGAGCAAGAATTGAGCCTTTGATTGGCCTACTTAGAATAGCCCATGTTTGTCAGTATTTGCTCTTCCAACTTAGACATCTTTGAAATTGGTGTTTTGTCCATATTTTTACTGTATGAGTGTATTGTCTGCATGTATGTAAGTGCACTCATGTCATACAGTGCCTGTGGAGGTCAGAAGAAGGCATTGGATCTCCTGGAACTGGAGTTAGGGATGGTTGTTAGCTGCGGTGTGGGTGCTGGGAATTGAACCTGGGTCCTCTGCAAGAGCAGCTAGTCTTCTTAGCCACTGAGCCATCTCTCCAGCCCCTCCATCTTATTTTTAATGATTTATAAATCTAGAAGAGTAACCAGAACTCCACTATAGTTCTTTTGGGCTAACCTAGGATTGACTGTATGTCATTTAGTCAGTAGTGTGGATGCTGTGTGCTGAGCTCGCAGAACAAAGTACAGTATCAGATTCAAACTTATTCTGAAATGTTTTGAGTTCATGCTGCTATAAGCTGTTCATACTGCTACATAACTTTTATGATACTTTATGGATTTTTATAAATAAGCCCTGAGAAACAAAATACAAGGCACTAAAGATGTGACTTGACAGTAAAACATGAAACCAGCCCCCTCTCCAAATGGGAAAGGCATAAAGGAGATACATTCTTACAGCCATGGGAAAAGCACATAAAGAGAGTCTGTTCTCAACATTCATCCATCTGGCTGCTGCACAGCTGATCTACTTTTTACATCTTAGATTTTGTAATACTTGGCTCATGATAAAGTGACTTTTTCAGCATGGGGAAGTATCACTCACGCATTCCACATAATGGCTTTTCCATCTTCACATCTTTTAATCCTCTCCCCTGACAATGTATCACAGTAGACACTTACCTGGCAGAAACTTCATGTACTCGTGTGTGCAGCTGGCATGGACAATAGATGGGTGTTCTGAGCTGGGCCTGTGGAAGGTCTGAGGAATTGTGTAACCTGAAATTGCTTTTGTTACTTGCAGCTCTGACCAGAGGCCTGTTGTCCCCTCATCAAGGTCCCGGCTAGCTTTCTCTGTGTCTGTGCTGGACCTCGACCTCAAGCCCTATGAAAGCATTCCTCACCAGTATAAACTGGACAGCAAGATAGTAAACTATTACTCAAAGACTGTGCCTGCCAAAGATGACACTGTGAGGTCGACTCGGTTCAAGGAGCACGAAGATTGCACATTAGTTCTCCACAAGGTCTAATGTTTTTCCCCCTGCAGTATCTTTGAAACTTGAATGTGAAAGTTGAATGACAGAGTTATTTTTGGTTGTGTTGGGTGACTTGGCTGTGAATGTTTTTGCTTTTAACCCCTGATGAGGTAAGATTGCCTCTTGGAGAAAAGGAATTGAAGAGCACCAGAAATATATTCCAGGACAAGGAATGTAGGGTGTGAGCGCTGTGGCCCAGGAAGCCACCCACTTCCTTAGAGTGGGAGTGTCCGTTAAGCCCCTGGGAAAGGATCCTGGATAGTTCTTTCAACCAGGGGTCATGTCTAATTCTCTAATGAGAAAAGGCTTATTATTAGGACCCATGGTTTGGATTTCCTACCACCAAACTCTTGACATAGAAAACTTGAATTGTCATGAGTATCTTATAGTTTGGACTTTCATGAAAACATGGAATACTACTGGAATGTTCCTAGTTGTTACTGGTCACTTTTTCAGTGCAAGCCACATAACACAGGCTTTGGGTGGTTCCCTGCTGCAGAGTGTGGTCAGGGGTTAGTGTGAACGTTGGTTCTGAGTGGTCTAGACTCAGGGTCCCTGTGGAGGTGCTGAAGCCCCTGACTCTGTAAAGGGGCAGCAGGGAACACAAGACTCAGGTCAGGATGGACACCACTCACATGAGCATTGACTTTTTGATTCTGCTTTATGATTTTATCTTTAACTCAAGGGAGAGATAAGTCATTCTTTCCTACCTGAAATTGCTGCTGTTGAAGCTGGAAGCAGAGTTGTAACTCACCGAGTTGCTGTGGCCAGCTGGGGTGGGTATGCCCGACAGCCCAGAGTTTTCCTGGCACTCTTGTGTCTTGAGTGGTTGAGGAACAAGGTTTCCTTTCCTCCCAAGCCACATTCCTCCCTTGGGTTAGCCTGAGGCATGTCGGGTGCAGGGCCCAGGGCCTTGCTGTTCCCATCAGGGCTGCACAAGGCTCCTAGCTGGCGCCAAGAGGATTCTTACTGGGGTCACAAAAAGTGTGCCTGGCTGCTATGAAATCATTGGGAGTTTTGGCTTCAATTTTTTTATCCTATGGTAGGCTGTACAGACTGATTATTTATATCATCCTTTTGAGGGACTAATGAAGGCTTACTGTAACATGTAATAGCAAAACCACAGAAATATATGAAAATGCTAAATGAAAAATGAGGAAAATATTTTGCTGATTGTAAAATTTTTGTGGGAAATTTTGTGATAATTTGAAAATTATACTTATTTGAATCAAGCCAACTCCTGTAGAATTTGTTTACTTCTAACTATTGAACACTCAGGTAAAAAGACACTTGTGCATCTGATTTTCTTCTGACTGGTGTATGCTGGGATAGGAACTTACAGCCTTCACCTGAGTCAGGTGCTTAAAAGTCCTGCTTTCACGGCTCTGGGATGCATAGGGGGAAGTGGCCTTTAGTTTTACCTTGACTCAAGATAGACTGGTTTGGAAGTAGACTAGCCTTGGGATGGTTGTGACTTTTATGAGGTGTGGTTGGGTCTCAGGCTCCAGAGCAGAGCAGTCTTAGGGAAGGATGTATTTCTGGAAGGTGGTCTGCAACTCTGGACTCTGAGAATTATTGCTTAGGAAGAGATTTTGCCTTGGTTAGATAGGCAGAATGGACACAAGCAGCCTCTCCTGAGGTAAAGAACACAGAATCAGCACCCCTCTGCATAAGCCCTACCTTGTTCCTGCTGCTCAGAATCCAGGATGCCCATACCAACCCCTTATTCTGGCAGCATTATAATAAGGCAGTCACCAAATCTCTTCTGAGATGACATAGCGTTGAACTGTGGGGTGGGTTTTATGTGGTTTGGGGGATTGAATCTAGGGCCATATGCATATTAGGCTATTATACCATGGAGGCTGACCCTAGCCCTTGTCTGTGTCTCACAATGTATCCCAGGCTAGCTTTAATTTGAGATCGTCCTGCTTCAATCTCTTCAGTCCTGAGATTATAGTTATGCACTACATTCAGACTGCTGACTGGCTCTTCACTAAAGGTCTCATGTAAAGGGAAAAGTGTAGCCATTGCCTTAAGGCTAACAGTCCTACTTTTTGATGGAAGACCAAGAACAACATCAAAATTTGTTGGGAGATGCTCCTGTGCAGACCAGGAGGCAGCAGGTTTGGGATAGACATTCCCTGTGCTGTCTCAGGCTGGCTTGGTATGAGGTGGAGGTTGTACCTGTACATGTACCCATGCATATCCAAAGGTACAGGATGGGAAATAGGAGAGTGACAATGGTGCTGGGAGAGTGCCACCAAGGAGACAGCTGGTCAGTGTAGCTGTGTACCTGCTTCTCCATCTTGCAGCTTCATGGGGCTCTGCTAACCTGCCTTCTACTGCTGTCTCTGGAAATACCAGCAGATCCACACACACATCTCTACGTTCTGGCAAGTGAAGGACCATGAAGGGAACTGCCTCTTGCCCCAGGCCAGCATTCCACCAGATGGACAACCATTCTTGGTACATTTTCTTAAGTGTTAAACTTACTTGCAAAGAATGCTATACATGTTGCTTTTGACATTTTGTACCTTAAAAGCTGTATTTGTTCACGTCTTCTACTGTGCTACCAGTACACACAAGCATGTTTGAAGGGTGTGTTTTCTAAAAGCAAATGTTCGTAACAGAAATCGCACACTTCTCAGCCCAGTGTCTTACTCCTGCATGTTGTCCTGCCGGAAACTAGCTGTTCCCCCACAAAGCAATTTTATCAGGCTGTCTAGAGCAGCTTCAATTCCAAGTACTCCTAGCAAGGTCCGGAAGCTCAAAGGAGCAGTTTCTATGACTCTGTTTTTGTCCAACTCCAGGGCTGTGAAGAAAACATAAACCTTGTAAGAAACTTCAAGTGCCTGCCTTACAAGACCTCCTCCCCCAGCTGCCGCACAGCAGGAAGCACTAGTCAGGGAGAGGTGAAGGGAGCCTCCCCTACAGCTTGAGGCAGGGAGAATGACTTCCTGCACACAGCCTACAAGGGCCTCAGGGGAACAGTCATGATTTGGGGTGGTTATTGATTGAAGTATATTAAAAACTGATATACAAAGTACATTAATAAGATTTTTAAACTTTTGATTCTTGCCACGTAAAGCTGGATGAGATACTCAAGTGGCTTTGTTAGGCACATTGAGAAGTCCCCTAAAAATTATGTCCGTACCTTGCTGTGAGACTTTGGTGAGAAGATCCAGCTTTGGGGAAACTTTCCCTTCTCCATCTATTTGTATCCTCCAAACAACCAGAAGTTCAAACCTGAAAAATAGATGAAATGTTAAGTCCTTCCAGAATGTGGTAAAAAGATTAGCCTGTTGGCACCCAGTTTCTGTCTGGCAGGCTCACCTGCTTCTAAAGATGTCTACCCACAGGGAAAGAAAATGTGTGATTAGTTCCACAGGACAATGGAAACCAGGGCCACAGCAAAATGCTTTACTTTACTCTTTGTGGTAAACATCAGTGTGATAGTAATAGGATAAACAACAGGATGTGGGAAAATGGGGGCTAATATACTTTGAAAACTATCTGAGATTAACAGGATGTTGAGTAAACACCTACTTCATTGCTGGAAATTTCATTTCTTACACTGAGTCCAAAGCAGCCCATGTACCATGTGTCAGGAGAAACAAACAGGAATGAAGAACATAGACCCTCAGGACCTGAGGAATACAGCAGACATTGGAGTATTCACCAGGACGCCTCCTCATTGGAGGGTGAGGAGTGAGAATAAATAAACCACAGCCACATGACAAAGTGTGTCCCCAGCAGCCTAAGAAGGAAGATCTGCTGGAGGGCTGGAGAACCGGTGTGGTTAGGCAGTCATTCCTAGGTCCTGAAGCTTACACAGGTAGAAGTACATGTACCCATGCATATCCAAAGGTACAGGATGGGAAATAGGAGAGTGACAATGGTGCTGGGAGAGTGCCACCAAGGAGACAGCTGGTCAGTGTAGCTGTGTACCTGCTTCTCCATCTTGCAGCTTCATGGGGCTCTGCTAACCTGCCTTCTACTGCTGTCTCTGGAAATACCAGCAGATCCACACACACATCTCTACGTTCTGGCAAGTGAAGGACCATGAAGGGAACTGCCTCTTGCCCCAGGCCAGCATTCTGCTCTTCCGTTGTTTCGATAGACCTCTCTAAATGTTTTACAACAGTAGAATCTGCCTCCTTCCCCTGTCAGTGGGTATATGCTGTCATGCCACCCATTTCTCCAATGGATCAATGGATGTTCTTCAGTCTTCCTTGGGTAGTTTTTGTTTAGCCTGTACTGTGCACAATCCTGTTTCTAGGGCTATAGGGTTGTGATGCTGTATAGACTCACCCTGGCCGGCTAGGGCTGCAGATCTCCATGCAGTCAGAGCAGGCCCCCTCTGGGAGGTGCACGGTGTCGGGATACTTTTCCTGAATGGGAAAAGAAATGGTTATAGACAGATCCAGCCAGGGGGAGCATGAACTGGGTACAGGGCTACTGGTCCAGGGGCTGCCTGAAAACCAGGTGAAACACTACAGGGCCTGAGATGAAGGTGTTGTACTTGTCATGCTGTCCTCACTCTTGCCCCCACTCATTGCCACCCCATTCAAGCCCTTTCCATGGCTTTGCCACTGCCAGGTCACCTTCCTCAGGTCTCACATCACCCTACAACTCCATTCCAGTCTCACCAGTTTTCTGTCTGCCTTCCACCTGATACACCTATCAGCTTTTCCTCAGCCTGGATGAGCACAGCAACTCCCAAGTAGGTGTCTGCAGGGTGCTACACAAGAGAGACTTTTTCACAGAGAACTTTGACATCTAACAACAAAGCCTTCTTAACCGAAGCTTTCTGGGAGTAGTGGTTTTCACTCTGCTACAGCAGATGCTCTAAGCCTGTTGTTCCTCCCAATTTCCCCAAACTCCTGGACCCCAAATCCTTCCTCACAATACCGGATTCCCCATCTACCCAAACTGCAGTGGAGGTACCAGGCTCCCATTGCAGTAGGGGAAAGCATGTGCTTTGGTAATACTCATGTTGAGATGTGTGCCATTTCCTAGTTTCACTGTTCTCTCTAGCATACAGGAATGGGGCAGAACTTTACAGTAGGTATGGTTCCCTCACACCATATCACAGCTCTGGACATGTATACTTATTTGTTATGCACAGCAGGACATGGGAGGCTCTGGCATGCCAGAACTGTCATAATAGTATGTATCACCATGAAAACAGAGCTTGCTTTCTAGGTATCTGAGTGAAAGACAAATATTCACAATTGATGTGTGTAGCAGTGGCTCTACACTGCCCTTTTTGTCAGCTCTTGTGAAAACAGACTACAGAGTTAGAGGTCAAACAGACTTGAAGTTGGAAACACCATGAGATTGCAGGGTCCTAGGGCTCACCTTTGAGAGGTTCTTCCATGTGTCCTTTCAATGCCTAATGAGATGGTACCTAGGGGTGATGTCTAAGTCAGTGCAAGCCCCCACAAAGCCCAAACTACCAAGGAAGGACTTCAAGTGTAACTAACTTTGGGACAGCCAGCAAGCTGCCAGTCACCAGGGGATAGATTGGGACCTGGGGAGAGTCTCCTAGAGCTGCGAAACTTGCTAGACTACATCAGCTTGGGTCCATCAAATAAGGTTGTATGGGGACAAAGATGCGTCACAATCCTTAAGAAAACCAGCCCCATGCATGCAGCCACCAACAGAGAGCACGTCCAGACGCCAAAGCTGGGGTGGGCTGGTGTAGCTTACAGATAATTTCTAATTTCAGCAAAACAAGGTTTTCGGAGAAAAATGTATACCTAAGTGATTTAAGTGGAAAGTGTTAGTTGATGTTTAAACCTCAGGCTCTTCTAAATTAATAACAACTGTCTGAGGAACGTAAAGGAGAGTGTGTGAACGTGGCAGTTCAGTTTCCAGCCTGTGCTTGGCAGCAGCACATGAGGCTCTAGGGAGGACTGGGGCTTGGGCCTGTTCCAAGGTGGGGCCTGAGGCTTGGCCTCCTAGCTGAAAAGAGCTGTTCTCCACCTCCCCAGGCTTCTCTGCTCCGTGAGTAAAAGGAAGGCTGGAATTAGATGTTTTCACTAAAAAAATATACTCTTACTTTTTAACAAAGACTAGAACTGTTGACACCATGGGGAGGGCCATTATTCAGCATGTGTTTCTGGAGAGCTAGGATTATAAAAGCTCCAGTGTACATAAGTTAACATTGCTGCATTTAACCAGCTTTATTCTTCCGGTAACCACAACTCCAGAGCACAGCAGCGAGCAGGAAGGAGGCTGTTAATAGCTGAGAGCCAGAGTAGGCAACAATAACAGCAGCCTTGTAATAGGCACACAAGTCCCAGGTCTCTATGAAAGGGCACAGGAAGCTTTGAGGTGGAAGACAGAAGAGCTGTGAAAAGTGATAAAACTAAATACCAAGAGTGCTTGAGGCTGGAGATCAGCTAGTCTCAAGACTCATAGGAAATTTTAGGTATCATTGTACTTGAGGTTTGGTTAAAAACAAGGAGCTGGAGAGCTGGCTCAGTGTTTAAGAGCACTGTCTGCTCTGGCAGAAGACCTGGGTTTGATTCCCAGCACCCACATGACAGTTAACAACCATCTATAACTCTAGTTCCAGGGAATCTGATGCCCTCTTCTGGCCTGCATAGGCACTGTATAACATGGGTATACACACATGCAGGCAAAATATTCATACACACAAAACAACAACAACAAAAAAGGACCATGCTGGCAGGAAAGAGTTGTGGTCCCTGAAAATGCAGAGATGCACACATTATATCTTAGAGTATATTCCATTAAAAAAAATTAACAACAAAAAAGTTCACCTGAAACTATGCATCTGACCTGGAAAGCACCTTAGATAGAATGTGAATTCTGCCATCAGTAAAGCCGGTCTACAGAAGGAAAGCACCTAGCCAGGCTCTGGAGGACAGTCTTGGACATAAGGCCTGTGTGTCCACAGATGTCATCAGGAAGGCTGTGTTTATGGAAGTGGCTGTCAGAAGGGCCTCATGCAGAGCTTGTTGGCTGGCTCTCATGCTTCAGCTCCAGGCGAGTGTTGGTCCTGAGCACTACTGAGGAATTTTGAGGCTGTGTCAGATGGGTGTTTACTCAGCTGTGCACCATATATGGACGTTTACATTCAAGAGACCTCCTTGTGTTTATGTTAGAGAAATGAGGGCTGTAGCAGCAGCTGCCTGATGCAGTCCCGAGGGGCAACATTTTAAACACAGCTTTACAGAGGGCTGCCTTGTGAAATGCTTCCACCATACTGGTGCAGTGCCAAAGAGGCATGACCATGTCATCTCCCCTCCAACAAATGGGAACACAGGAATCCCATGGACACTAAATGAGTGTATTGTCTGCATAGGTCAAAAGAGGGAGTCATATCCCCTGGAACTGGAGTTTATAGTTATTAGCCACCATGCTGGGAACCTAACCCAGGTCCTCTACAAGAGCAGCCAGTGCTCTTTACTGCTGAGCCATCTCTCTAGCATACCCACAGGCATTTTTTATGTCCACAGAAAGGTCATTCATCTTGACTTAACTGCTTTCTTAAAGATTATGCCTAACTGAATGATTTTCCAAACACTGACTACTCATAACAATTCATTAAAGTGCATAAGTATATGAATGCAACTCAATTACACAATTTTAGTATATTCTCAAGAGGGTCCAACCTTGCTACTTTCTAATTTCAGAATGTTTGAATTACTCTGTAAAGAAATTCTGTATCCTTTAGCTGTTGTCCCCAGCAGAGCATATCACTAGCATACTATTTTTATAGATTTCCTGTTCGACATTTTATGTAAATATAATCCTTTATGTACTTCTGTGATGTGCTTTTTTACTTAGCATCTTTTCAAGGCTCATTCATATTTTAACATTTTCTTGAATGGCCACTTTAATGTTCCATTGTATAGATTATTTACTACAGTTTACCTGCTCATTAACTAATAGACACATGTGTTGCTTTTACCTGCTGGGAATGAAACTGTACACACTTTTGTATAAGTTTTTTTTGTTAACATTATTTTTTAAAAAACTGTGTGTATGTGCACATGTATACACAGGTGCCTGCAGAAGTTAGGGAGTCAGATTCCCTGGAGCTGGATAGTTACATGCAGTTGTGAGCCATCCAACCTGGGTGCTGGGAATCCAACTCAGGTCCTCTATAAGAGCAGTATGTGCTCTTAAATACTAAGCCATCTCTCCTCTTCAGTCCCTTGCACAGGTTTCTTTGTGCATAAATGTATGATTTCATTTATCTTGGTTATAATACTTACGATTGGAATTTCCAAGTCATGGGACAGCACTATTAGCTATTGGAAGAATCACCAAATTTTCCTAGTTGCTGTATTTCTTTTCTGATTCCTTTAGCTGCATAGGAGGATTCTGGTTTCTCTGTAACTTTGCAAACCATTATCCATTTCACATTCTTTGAAAAAAAAAAAAGATAGCCATCCTAGTAGGTGTGAAGGGATATTACAGATTCAAGTAACATATCATATATACAGTGTTCAAAACTTATCCCCCTTCTGTAGTCCCTCGTTCCTTTCTTCCCTACTGTTTTTTCAAGACATTCTTGAGTGTTGGAAATACAGGTGTCACCACCATACTCCATCTTACTGTCTTAGCAGTATAAGCTGAAGTATAATGATTTAAATTTTGAGGCTGGCAATCTTTATCCAAGATGGCTCAGTGGATAAAGGCACCTGTCTGCAAAGCTTGAAAACCTGAGTTCAATTCCTGGGACTCACATGGTGGAAGGAGAGAACACTCTTGAAAGTTATCCTTCTGACCTCCACATGAGCACTGTGCATGTACTCATACACATGCATACACATAAGATAAAGTCCAATCTCTTTGCATTCCTACCTTCCGCTTTCTGCGTGTGACTGTGTGCACGCGTATGTGTACATGTGGTGACCAGAAATCAACCTTGGGTGTGGTTTCTCAGGAGCTGTCCACCTTGTTTATTGAGAAAGGGTCTCTCTGAAACTTGGGACTCACCATTTAGCGAGTTAGGCTACCTGGCCAGGAAGCTCCAAGGATCCTCCTGTCTCTCTTCCACAAGCTGATTTCAAGTGTGCACCACTTGTTAATGGCTTTTTATGTGGGTTCTTGGGGTCAAATTTGGGCCCTCATACTTGTATAGTTAGAGCTATATTTAATCCTAAGAAGTCTTATTTTGTTTTATTTTGGGCTCCTAAAAATTAAGTCTTTGACCAATTTTTTTGTATAGTATGTGAGGCAGGAGACCAACTTCATCCTGTGGCCTTTATAAATTATCCCAGCACTAGCTGTTGAAGAGACTTTGGTTTTCCCTCATTGTCTGTGTTCACAGTTAAGTAACTTGCTTTATCTAAAGAGAAAGAGGTGAGTTCAGTGAGCTTCTACTATGGGAAAAATTTCCTGGCTTTCTTAGGGACTGGTGCAAGGAAATTTAGGTATCTTCATGTAAAAATGAACCTTAGTGCCTGCCTCACACCACAAACAAAACTTTCCTTAGTGGGCCAGTGACATACGTAAATGTAAAGACCCGAAATTGCAAGCCTAAAAGAAGCTACAGTAGAAAATCCATGTAATTTTGGACTAACCAAAGATTTGTCAGCTACAAAGAGAAAAGAAGTGACCAGAGAACAGATGTAAATTAACTCCTCCATAACTGTACTTCATCATAATTAGGAACTCTTAAAGTCATTGTAAAGAAACAGGCCAGCCTTAGACTTAGTGAAATACTATCAAAATATGTCAAGGACATTCACAACTAATATTAAGATAAACAGCTGATGAGATAAATACCTACAGTTCCAGCCCTTCTACCACCAGGTGGTTGAGGCAAGAAAATTATGAATTCAGTGTTAACCTGGGCTGGCCCTGTCTCAAAATAATAAAAGAAGAAATATAACCCACTTTTAAATACCCGACAAGGGATTTAAAGACAAATAAGAATATGGACAAGGAAAGGTGCAGTGCTAGTCGTTAGGTAAATACAAATTAAAAGCACAATTATCAAGTGGCCAGTATCAAGATGGATAATCTTGGAGATGTGGAGCACCTGGACCTAACACACATAACTACTTAGAAACACTCACCATGTGATCTAGTAATCTCACTATATTATTTACCCAAGACAGAGGAAATCCATCCACATTGATAAAATGGCTATAAATGATATTCATTAGTGGGAATTCTTTCAAAAGTGGCCACACTGCCTCTGAGAGTGGGGGTCGCCAAAATATTGAGTGTCGTGGGGAGAAAGTTTGGGTTGATAAGAGGCTGGTCCCAGAACCAGAGTGTGGTCTGCTGTGCATCAAAAAGATGTGGAGGGTGGATGGGGTGATAAAGCTAAGGAAACAAGAGACTGTACTGATCTCAGTGTGCAATGGGTGAAGGGATGGGGAATCCTGAATTAGACCTTGGGTGGGCAGGAGGACAGATGAGGTACCATGGGCACCTTGGTGAGTCTACAGGACTGGGCATGGCCTTTCATGCTGTTTGGTGTATCAGCAGAGACAGTCCTCTTGGGCTTTGTGGTATGGCTAGTTGCCTGCCTTGGACTCTTATCAAGAAGAATATGAGGTACAAGCAGCAGGTACAGGTAGTTAACACTGGACAGTACTGGGCCTCCAGGAGCTGGTGCCTATCTGGGTGGATGGGATGACCCAGAAGGGAAGAAAATGGTCCTTTTAGTCAGTGTGGCACATGAATCAGGCCCATACACCTGTGACAAGGTTTCAGACTGTCACTATAGCAAGCTAGATCAGCTCTGGAAAAGAAATCCATTCTATCACCACAACCATGTGAATTGACAGAACCAGCCAGGTCCTCCAGTGTCAGAAGCTTATTTTGGAAGTTTGTTAGATCAGCACAGTCACCAGAAGGGAAAGCACACCACACAACATCCAACCAAAATGTTGTCCCCTCAGGCCGTCAGGATGAATCAGCCAATGTGCCAGGCCTTGAAGTCCTTTGATTACACAGTAAATGGAAGACTATCCAAGGACTTTTAGCCATTTTTCTCTAGAACTGTATTTTTCAAGTAAACACTCCACGAAGCAATGCAAATATAGCTGTGAATGAAGTAGCTATATTGTCAAATTACATCTTCTAAACCATATTATCCTAACTCCTGAACATGGTACTGTGGATCCAAGACACAAAAACACTGGCCCAGCCACAAAGACTGTAGCAAGAGTCGTTTAGGTGGTAAGAACAACAGGAAAGAGCTGTTAACGTGCTCAGGAAATGCCAGCACCTCCCTCATATGACTCTCATAGAGGTCAGATGCCATCGGTGGAGATGGTAGGGCACTGACAAAGGGCTCTCTGGGACCAGCACTACTGGAACCATCCATGAAAATAAAAGAAGAGCCAAGGGGGCCCATGACAAATATTGCCCATCCAGAGGGACTTCATGAATGTATGATAAATGTTGCTTAGAGATGCAAACAGACAATCTACTCCAAACTCACGTTGGGCCATAAACCTGGGATTAGGAAAGTTACATTGTCAATGCAGCACAAATGGCCAAAAGAGCAAAAACACAAACCTCCAGGAGGGCCCTGCTCAGCCTAGATGTGACATGATGCCAAACATTCTCCACAAGTAGAGGCCAGGGAGATGGGGCTGTGGCCCTACTTCACGCTCCTGGCCTCCTCTGCTCCTCCTTTACACACCTCCTGGGTCCCTCAGACTGGAGAAGATGCATAGGTTTGGAAGAGACCTATTAGAAATATATTCCAACATTTTAAAAGTGAAAACTTGGGGAATTTTAATTAACAAGAAAGGAAGCGTAAGCAAGCAGCTGGTGGCATCAGGGGGAAGGAAACAGAATAGAGGCCAATCCTTTGTAAGTAATGAGAGGACAGGCTCAGGCAGCATCACATGCCCTCCTGTTTTTGTATGGCCTCCAACTAAAGATGGCTGAAAAATTCAAAGGACAGAAATATATGAAAAGTCAGCCATCAGTATCTACAATGACACTTGACTGGCATGGCCACACACATTCACTGAGGTTCACATAGTCTGTGCTATGGTGGAGTTCAGAGGGTGGGTATGAGGCAGGATAAAAACATAGGGAAAATTAGGGGGTCATGAGAGGGGAAAGAAGCCCTTCATTTGGGGATCTAGTTTGTGCTTCCTGCTGATTCACAACCAAGATTCTTTAACACAGCTGATAAAGTCAAGATAGAGATATAGGTGAGAGATAAGAGATGAGAGGGGCAGGGAAAGCTTGTTTTCCTAAAGATATCTCAAACAGATGCTGAAAACTATGCTTATTTAGGGCCAGGATATTTGTGGTCTTGAGTTTAATGATATTAGTATTTATGCTTAAGCTTTAAATTCTATTGTAAACTATATCTGTTCATCAGCAGAACTTTAAAAAGCCAAAATCATTTATACAGACATTAAAATGACACCTTGGTGTGACTTTCTCAAGAAACCTGTTGCCATGCTTTGGGGGTGTGCACTGCCTTTTTCTTAAGCTGCTCTGTCTGTGCTTGAGCCTTAAGCTTGCACTGTCCCCCGTCTCACTAACTCTGCTTCCCTCTGGCTTGTCTTTAATTTCTTTTCAGTGAAATCAAGGATCCGGCTTTCCCCTGAAGGGGGGCCCCTAAAGGAGGAACTGCTCTCGGACTTTTGATAGTGATACTGGGCTGTCACTCCCTGCTGTCACTGACAGGTACACAGAGACCCCTTGGCCACAAAGCCTAAGAGTCACTGTCCTGCCCTTTGTGGGAGGCAGGAACTTAACAGAAATGATTCGTGTGTTGTGTGTGTGTGTATTCTTGAGAGAACCTATGGATTCCAGGCAGTTTGGATGCTTGAGACACAGATCTGCCAACCAAAGACTAAAAATGGACCCAGCCTGAGGGATGATACCATATACTGTGCACAAAGTCTGGTGGAAACTATGTCCTTTTTCACATGTTTTCTTTTGAGAAGTGGCCTTGGGAAACTCAGCAAAACACAACCCCTCACCATAGTTACTGGACTGAATGACATGAGGACAAGCAAGGCAGGGCTGTCTTTGGAGAGAGAGCCCTGTCTGGCCTGTGGACCTCAGCCCCCAAGCCTAAGATAGACTTTGTTTTCTTTCCAACACCCTGCCTCTGGGTCTCCTCTAAGGGTCCAGTCCAGGTGCCATTTTTGTGCCTTTTGATTGTTGCAAAGTGGTTTTCACACCCCTAGGATGTGATACCAATGGACATTGCTTTATTTCCATAACCATTTGTTTCTACTTCTTTATAGTTTTCATTTGCAATATTTCATTTTAATTCAATCATAACTACCAGAATTCTTCAGGGCATCGTTTGCCTATCTAAATTTCCTCTGCTTTGTTTGTAGTCTTTAGTTCTCAACAGTGATTTCTGTCTCAGGAGACAGGGCAGTGTGCAAAGCTAGCCTGTACATGTCTAGTAGGTGCTCTACTCTCTGATCTTCTTCTGCCTGAACTTGTTCACAGGATGAGACCCAATGGTACTTTTTCCATGTCACAACAAATGATACACCCTCAAAGAAAACAAGTTGTACCTCCGTTCTCTCTCTTTCC
Organism: Eospalax fontanierii; assembly: GCA_035773235.1. Taxonomy (NCBI): domain Eukaryota; kingdom Metazoa; phylum Chordata; class Mammalia; order Rodentia; family Spalacidae; genus Eospalax; species Eospalax fontanierii. The sequence goes on along the minus strand of CM069526.1, from coordinate 62,245,442 downwards.
TCCCCCAACTTTTGCATTGACACCCAACACCCAGACACTCTATAGCGGGTTTTTGAACCAAAAAAAATCACACTTTGTTAGGGTCTGGGGATAAAGCTGATCCACCCTGTGTGCCCCTTCCAGTCGACTCTCCCTCTCTCAGGGAGACCTGTAGGAGATGAGAGCTAGTATTGTACTCAGCCTTCCCAGAAAAACAGGACCTCTGTAACTCTCCAAACCCATATATTGAAACAGCTGCATCTTAAATCAGTTTGAAAACAACCTTTAGTACTTTCCTAGGAAATCCAGGAGTCACTGCTGACACCACAGATTGCAACGTGATTCTATGGCCATAAAGACGCTGTCTAGAAATCAGAATAGGAGAAACAAGAAAGGAAAATGTGAATCCTAAAAAACGAATAAGACCTACAATATAATTTTTCTACATCTTCCCATCTTTTGGAATGGAAAGAGGCCATCTTCTCAGTGTATGACTTTGAAAGTACTGTTGAAAATTAGGTGGCTATCTGTATGAATTAACTTCTGAACTCTTTCACTTAGTTTTCATATTTGTTTTTGTGTTAGTACCATAAAGCTTTCATTATTATGGCTCTGTAGTATAGTTTGAGATAAGGTGCTATGATGCCTCCAGTACTGCTTTCTGTTTAGGGTTGCTCTGGCTATTTGGGGTCTTTGTGTTTCCATATAAATTTTAGGATTTTTTTTCTCATTCTGTGAAGAACATCATTGGGATTTTACTGGGGAAATACAATGGTCTGTAGGTTACTTTCATTAACAGCTATTTTTATAATATTGATTCTTGCAATGTACAAGCATAGGAGGTCTTTCCATCTTCTTGTGCTTTCTTTATGTCTTCAAGTTTTCAATGTAGAGGATTTTTTCCTCATTGGTTGAATTTATTTGTAGGTTTTCATTTTCCTTGTAATTATTATGACTGTTATTTTTTCCCTAATTTCATTCTTGGTCAAATTTGTTATTGGTATATAGAAAGCCTACTGATATCTTTATGTTGATTTTGTATCCTGTTACTTTGCTATATTTATCAGACCTAAGAGGCTGTGTGTGTCCCTGTGATCTTTAGGGTCTTTAAAGTATAGGTCCATGTTGTCAGCAAATAGGGATACTTTAATTTCTTCCTTTCCTATCTGTACCCCTTTCCTTCTGTTAGACCACAGGCCATCTAGTTGCCTCTCTCAACCAGAAATCAGGCTATCCCCCTGCAGTCTATCCCCTAGGAAGAAATTATAGTGCCTGCTATGATGTTTATAGCACATAGATCTCAGCCCCTCCCCATTGTAACTGTAAGATAAATTTATGGTCCTACCTAGTACCCATCTCCTTGGCACATAGACTAGGCCAGACTAAATCACATGCTGTGGAACTTCCCACTGCCCCCTGAAAACCTATACAGTTTGCAAAATTCCCTTTGTTCAGGGGTTTTCTGAAGGGAACTGAAGGACCTCTCTCTCCTTTCAGGATCCCCACCATATTATACATGACAGTTACCTCTCTCAGTGCTGTCCCACTTCACAAGGCTATCTCTCTTAGTGCAGCTCCTCTCCAGGTTCTGAAGGGAAGGCTCTCTCTCCCTCCAAAGCCCCATGAACGTGTCTCTGGTATGTTATCTCTCTTAAGTATTCTCCTACTTAAGGTCTAATCATGGGCCCACCCTGGTCTCAAAGTTCTCTTAATAAAGCTCATTCTGAAGGCTGATGAGTCAGTTCCTTTCCTGAACTTGCCCCTCTGACCTGCACCTCATTTATAGTATCTTTTTCTATAAGCACTATACTGAATTGACAAGATTCTTACTGTGCAGCCAAATTAGCCTCAAACTTGAAATCCTCCTGCCTTAGTTCCTAAGTGCTAAGATTATAGGTGTGTCACCATAGCCAGCTCACCAAAGATTTAAATTAATTATTCATAAATCTCAAAGTAATGCTATTCAAAAATACCGAGAACAGTTATATTTTAAAGTTGTTATTGACCATTTACATTTTTTTTGGGATCAGTAAAAATTTAAGGTTTTTGTGTTCTTTTCCAAAAGATAACTCACTCTTATCCCTTGGCTTCAGCAGGTCCCATGTATTTTACAAACAAGGTCATCCATCCTCATATGAAATCTTGAGTACAATGTCCATTTTAATGAAACTATGGCTCAGAAGAGTTTAAGATACTTGCTCATTATCTCAGTGGTATCAGTTCTCAGCACCCATCAGGCAGCTAACAACGCCCTGTAACTCCAGCTCCAGGAGATCCAACAACCCTTTTGCCCTCGTAGGGCACCTGTATGCAAGTGATGCACTTAACAGACACTCAGTCACTCACACACACACATAAAATAAAAAGTAAATCTTGAGAAAAACCCCAAAGCCTAAGGAAGTCAGACTCCAAAATCCAACCTCATAAACATTCTACTTCATAACATTTCTAAAAATCAAATACAGCTGTAATCTATAGATTAAATTTTATTATAATCATTTTGTAACAAAATTCCATATTGTGTATATGACTAACTCTAAATATAGGGATAAAAATACCTGGGGGGAGGGGGGAGGAAACATGATTGCCTTTAAATCGCTTTGCTCATATATTTTTCATCTAGTGCTAACCATTAATATAACCAAGCACCAACCTTAAAGAGCACAGATGTAGTAAAGGTACTGCCTATGCTTTTTTAAATTTATTTGATTTTATTTTTGGAAATCCTATTATCTTTGTAGAGGTGTAAGCTTATAAAAAAGCTACTGTTGGTTCAGAATCTAGAAACTTCTTGGTCTTATTTCCTACAGTTCCCACACAGATGGAATATCATGGTGGGGAGACTTTCAAGTACTTCCTCTCCTCCTCACCCTATTTCTACCTCTCATTCCTAAGCACACTGGGATTCCCAGACCTTCTACCTATGCACTTATGTATTTTAAAAACCTCTTCGGCTGCAGAGCTGGCTCAGTGTTTAAGAGTACTGTCTGTTCTTGCAGAGCACCTAGTTTGGCTCCCAGCACTCACATGGTGGCTAACAGTTACCATGTTCCATGGGATCAGAGCCTTCTTCTGGCCTCTGTGGGCACTGCACACATGGTGCACATATATACATGTAGGCCAAACACTCACAAATATAAAATAAAAATAAATAAAAAATTAAAACCTCTTTACTGTCATTTTAGAAGGATTATACCAGGGTGTCCAATAAATGCTACATATTTTGTCTTTCTTAAAAAGATTTTAATGTTTATCAGCATTTTAGATTTCACCTGAACTAGTCTGAACATAGAATTTAGGATTTAAAGAATATATTTTATAAATAAAACCAATAATGTATCTCTACACCTATACATTAGAATCCTATGGTTAAATACTTTCAGGATTTAGAAATGGAAAACAGTAAGTAAACACAAGGTTAACCTAAGTCCTTAAAAAAGAACAAGCCCCCACCTGTAAGATAAATACAGCATAAATAACAAATTGATAGGACTTTAAATGGTCAAACAGTATACTTCAAGAGCTAATTGTTAAGGAAAAAAAACACAGGAGTCCTTCAGAAAGAACTAGAGCTGGAGGTGAGGAAAGCATTGGTCCGATAGTACAAGGGACAAGGCAGAAAGAACTTAATCTTTGCATAGCAGTTCTAGTGCTGAAAAGCCTTTTATATAACAAATCATAGAACACCTTTATAAGGCAGAAATGCAACATTATTTTAAAAATAAGAAGAGAATAAGGCTCACACACATCCACTAATGTTCCCATGTCCCAGTGCCGGGATGGACACAGCAGGTTGAGCCAGGCCCCTGCTCCTTCCTTCCTTGTGATCCAGTTGCCAAATAGAGTTCAGGAGATGAAAGGAGAGGTCCTTTAGAAACTAAGAAATCAGAAGCTCCAGGGACCTCAGTGCCTCAGATCCGAGGCCTTTATTGTGTTCTTACATGTATTTTATTTTCTCAGAAGTTTTAGGTTGACAGGAAAATTATAAAGACAGTCTGCAGTTTGTGTCTAAAACCCTACCGGTAGCATCTTACATTATACCGCATGTCTGTTATTAATGAATGAACCAGTACTGAAGCATCATTCTAATAGGTCCCTTTTTCTATCTCCCTTTGTATTTCTAGGGCCCTGGGGAGAACCACAATTGAGATTAGTGAGAAAGGTGGCTCAGTTTACCTCCACTCTGGCTTCTCTACATTTTCCCTGTGGATTATCACCAGTTTAAGTAGCATACATTGTTATTTTACTAAGTGGCCCCCAGTTTTTGTTTAAAGAATTGTAAGAACAGTTTTTATTTGGGTCCTGGAATAGCTCCTGCCTCACAGTCTGACCACAGACCACAGAAACAGCTCCACAAACACTAATCACTGCTTGCCTTCATTGTTGCCTGGCAGGAAGAAGGAGCCAGCTTATTATGGGGTTTAAACTCAAAGGAGATAGAGTAGCCACTGCTGTGTTTCCATTTATCCATTTCTCTACAAAGCAGACTTTATAACCATTCATATTTCAATATGAAACATCTTGAATTAGAGGAAATAAAGGGAAAATCAGTTTGAAAACAACCTTTAGCACTTTCCTAGGAAATCCAAGAGTCATTGCTGACATCACAGATTGCAACGTGATCTGTGGCCATAAAGACACAGTCTAGAATTCAGAATAGGAGAAACGAGAAAGGAAAATGTGAATCCTAAAAAACAAATAACACCTACAATATAATTTTTCTTCATCTTCCCATTTTTGGAATGGAAAAAGGCCATCTTCTCAATTTATATCTTTGAAAGTACTATTGAAAATGCTCTTCTAAAATGGTTTTGTTTTCCTCAAGTACCCTCAGTAAAAATACTTTAGATCATCCTGTCTATAGCCTGCTCAGCATGAGAATCTTGGATGGATGCATCCATTAGCAGAGCGCCTCAGGTGTGTGAAACTATGGCAGATGGTCACATACCATTTTGTTCAGTAAGCTTTCTCATCTCTCCTCTTGACAACAAATCCTGTCCATTTGTTCTCGGTGCCCAACTTACCTCATCACAGAACTAATAGGGCCTTACATGCAGCCCTAGCCTCTCCTGCCTCTGAAACTGAGCAGTAGGCACAGGGATGACATAGGGCTGCTAGGCGGCTGGTAGTGTGGGTGCTCTATCCTCACTGGTCAAGATTATCTGAACAACTTCAGCCCTGTCCTGATATACAGGAGCTGCTTAAGTTCCTTTTCTGCTAAAGCTAATGTAAACAGATTTTCCCATTGTCTCTGTTGCCCTGAAAGGACCTTAATAAATAGACAGATGAACAAAACACTGCATCAGGGGATGAAAATTAGGTCACAAAGATACTCCATACTCAAGTACTCAGGTACTCTAAGCTCAAAACAATTAATACAACCAGTGCTGGAACAGGCATGAGCACCTGGCATCGTCATCCACTGCCTGAGAGAAAACTGGAAAGTTACTTTGGAAAACTATGACAACATGTACTAAAGCCAGCATAAGTATACCCTGTGGTTCATCGATTCTGCCCAACCTAAATCTGTACCTGTCCTCACATACTGACAGCAGCTCTGCTTATCACAGCTAGAACTGGGGAGTACTCAGTAATAGTATGGTACTTTGTGGAATACATATACAGTGATGAGATGAATGATCTGTAGTTATATACATAGCACAGGCTATACCGTTTTATCCATGGAAGCACAGTGCTTGCCCATGGAGGCAGTGACTGAAAAGGAGCTTTTGGGGACTGCTCCCATTCTGTTTCTGCTCTGAGTGGCGGTTAAACAAATTCCCTTTGTGAAAAATCATTAAATTAGGAAATTTACAATTTATGCCCTTTTCTCTATTTTAGCAGAGGTAAAAAATAAAAAGCAGTGTTCTCTACCCAATGAGGCATATAACTTGATGGCAAAAGCAGACAGTGAGTATAGAGACTTATAACTACAAAATTATGATGTGTGCCAAGGGTTTCCCACTCTTGGCAGCTGCCCTTCTTTCTCATCTGGAAGCATTATTACTATTTTGGTGACTTTAACGCCTGTCTGTGGGTCCTATTTAGCTCTGCCATATTTATCCTAAAGAATCACAACTGCATAACATTCTCCAGGATCTAGTTTGAAGAACGGAACATCTACTTTGTTCCCCATGACCTACTAAATTGAGACTAGCAATCCATAAGTCTGTCAATGTGCTGCGAATCTAAGATCCTGTGCTGAGCCAGAAGTCATTATGTCTTATCTTCGTCAGGACTAACAGAGAAGGGCTTATCTTTCAGAAAGATTTTACAACTTATATAAATGAATTTTGATTGTTCTCTGAATAGTTTTCAGTGCCTTCCTGTTCTCTTGATATTTCAACACATAGAAAGAAAAGTTACCTGAAAATATGAATATTTTAATGCCCCCCGGCTCATTTCTACAAAACATCAAGTAATTGATTATTATTTTTATCCTAAACTACAGTTTACATGCTTTGGTTCAACTGGAATTAGTTGCACTGTATTTGAAATCACTGGGCAAGAGCTGTAGTTTAGACATCTTTGGTGCATGAAGATTTTACTTATAGACATTTATTTGAAAAGGTTTTGAGTTTCTATTTGTCTTTTAAAACCCTCCTCTATTAATAATTCAGCTTGGATCAATTAAAAGTAAAAACTGTATTTAAAAAAAAATTCAGCTAGCATGTAAGGTTAAATAAACTTTGAAACAACAGTAATTTCCAGAAGCTGAGGCTGACCAAAGAAATGGAAAAGGATTGTACACTTCTTAGCTGTATTTGGAAACACAGAGATGCTGTCTGTGTTTAAGGGCTGAGAGGGACAAGGGCCCCTGAGGCCTGGAGGCTTGCATAACAACCATCGACAGTTTATGCAGCCCTGGCTAGCAGCAGGAATGGAAACAGAGACTACAGGCCAAGACTTTCAAGCTGCTTTTTTTTCTTTCTTAAAGACAGAACAGCCAAGAGACAGATTTTATTTTCTTAAAAGTTAAACTTTAGTCTCAAACAGAAAGGAAATCTATAATGCTAACAATCAAGCATCTTTAAGCATGGTACTTGTTTACATATTTGTAATAGGAAGAGGACTCCTTATTTACAAGTACCACAAGTACTGAATACTAAGTAGACACACTGTACTGTCTCTTACCAAATAAGAAAATGCATTAAGGAGAAACCAAGGTCAGAGTTTGAGAAACAAAACAAAACAAACTTTAGAACAAGTAGTTAACAATTTGTTATGTTACCAGACTCAGAGCTGGGAGCCTGTGCTGACATGGTCCTCACCTGATACCTCATCAGGACTGCTCAACCATGGCTGCAGGTACTCCCAGGGGCACTAGCAAACATACTTGGGTCTGTTCTGTCCCACAGAATGAGATAATGGTGTTCTCATAATACTGCTCCTCAAGACAAGCTTATGTTAACATAGTATGGACATGTGAAATAATTTACCTACCTACAGCCCACAGCAAGAGAGGGCTCAAGTGCACTATGGTCTCCTGAAGAGCCACCTACCTGCACATTCTTTGAAAGGAAAAGAATCTGCACACTTACTGGGGACGTTGAGGGGGAGCAGAGATGATAGTGTGTGGTTTGTGCTTATCAGATAAATATGCTTGCCGCGAGAAGTATCATTTCAGAATGTGTAATATACATTAAAAATAGAAGACAACTTCCAAATTTTTTTCCATAGTAGCTGTACAGATAGAATAAAAGGCTCTACTTTCTCCATGCTCCTGTCACACTTATTTTATTGTCTGCCTCTTCTATCAACTATCCTAACAGAGGTGAAATGATTCTTTATATTTTAAGTAAGATTTCAGACTAAGCATTCCATAAATCTATTTTTATTTCCCGCTTGTTATGCCAGGTCAGACTGAATGCTTATCTAAGCTGCTTTACCTTATAAAATCTTACTATAATACATATTGAAAGGAACCACATATAGCTGGGCATGTTGGTACATTTCCTTAATCCCAGTAAAGGCAGGTGGATCTCGGTGAGTTCAAGGCTAGCCAGGGCTACATAGTCACACCCTGTCTTAAAAAAAAAAAAAAGTAAAACAGAGAACCATATATTCACATTTTCTAAAGATTTTTAAGTTTCTATCTTTTTGTTATTGTTGGTTTTTTGAGACAGAATCTCACTATACAGTTCTGGCTGGCCTGAAATTCACTAGGTAGACCAGTCTGGCTTTGAACTTGCAATGCTCCTCCTACCTCTGCCTTCCAAGTCTGGTCCCTTCTGTAGGAAGGAGTGCACCACCATTCTTGGCTATCCTATCTTTTAATCTATCTCTGGTGGGTTGAGTCTCATCTTCCTGTATCAAATTAACTCTGGGCTCCAACTCTGGACTTACTACTCCAGAGAGGCATGGCTGACAACTCCCTTTTAACAGGAGTTAACCTCTAGGGTTACCTAATCCTTTTCTCTCCTTCCCTTCTAAACAACCTCCCTCCTGAGACTGCAAGCATTTGAATTCTTCTGGACTGGGAGGAACAACTAAGGGTAATATTTTTCTGTCCTCCAGCTTCTTCTGAGCTGTGTCTGGAGGTATGGTATATAGGAAAGGACTTTTTAAGAACTGCAGCTGCTGAGGCTGGAGAGAGGGTTCAGTGGTTAGGAGTACTGTGGTTAGGACCACTCTTGCATAGGACCCAGGTATGATTCCCAGCACCTACACAGTGGCTAACAACAATCTGTAACTCCAGTTCCAGGGGATCTAATGCCCTCTTCTGACCTCTACAGGCATCGTACAACATGGGTGGCACTTACACACATGCAGGCAATACACTTATACACATTAAATAAAAATAAATAAAATATTAAAAGAACTACAGTTGTTTGTGCTCTTTTAATTTTCATAAAATTCACAGAACACAGTTAACCATTTACAGTGATCAGTTTGTCAATACTAAGGAATTCTGAGTGCTGTGTAGCCACTACCTCTGCCTACTTGCCATCTTAATCACTCATGCATTCATTGATCAATTCCAATCCACTCCACCCCACAAGCCCCTGGTAGTCATTAACACACCAATCTCATTTCTTTTTCTATGGATTATCTGTCCTATATAATTCATAGAAGAAGCATCATTTAATATGTGATCTTTAGTGCCTGGCTTCTTTCAGGAAAGCTTTCTAGATTCTTAATACTTTGTATATAAATACTGTAATTTCTTCGGTTCCCTTAAAAATAATATATATATATATATATATTTGTTGATATTCTCATTTTTTCCCTACTCCGTTTTTCCTTTAGTTTATCACCTGCAATTTTATTTCAGCATATCAAAAATAATTAATTAAACACTTATCTAATAAAGTCAATGTCTGAACTTCCTCAGGGTTGATTCTTCCCCGAGTCCCCTATAAAATTCCATTTCCTTTTTTCTCTCTATGTTCTTTATTTCTACTATTGTTAAAAATCAGGCTATATTTCATTTTAATTTTTGATATTTTAAAAGAGGAATGGTCTATTCTGGCTCATGATTTCAGAGGTTACAGCCTATCATGGTGGAGAAAAGATGGCAGCTGGAATGGCTGCATCCATAGCAGTGAGAGTGTGAGAGGTTGCTTGTCTTGGTGTGAACAGGCAAGGAAGCAGAGTTCTTTTGAATACTGGAATATGGTAACTCTAGGAATCACATCTTCCATTGCCCTAAAGGTCTGTGAGGGCTGCATGTGTCTGTTTAGTGGTTTTCCCAATCCATTTTGCAATGACTATAGTCCTGCTTGTGTGTGGTCACTGGTTCTATTCCATTATATCCAGAGCAGTCATCTGGCAGAAAGTTCCTTAAATACCTGGAGCCCCAAAGAAAAGAAAGATATGATTCTCTTGCCTTTGGAGCTTGGCATTGAGATGAGCATATCTTTGGTGTGAAGATAGCCCATGGCTCTGCCCCAGACTTCACTTGGCTGGTCTTGCCAAAGGGCAGGCCTGGTTTCTGTCTGGTCTCTTCTGAGCAGGCATCAGTCCTGGCTGCGCATGCTGCACTGTTTTCCCTTGTGTATGTGGAGACTCTTCAAGCCATTATTCTCCCCCCCTCTTTCTGGGGTTGGAAGAGGGGGACTGTTGTCTGTGTGTTCTGTCAGCTGTCCCTTGTCTCTGCAGGCCTGGGTGATGTTTAAGGCTGCACATCTCAGAAATCTGCTGTAGCCAAGGGGAGGTGGTAAGACAGGTAAGTTGCTGTACTGCTCCCTTGGTGAACCATCATAGCAGGTGAGAATGCACAGCACAGCATTGGAAAGAGGCTCATATTTGTCCATAACTCCAGGAAGCAACATCATGAACATGTGGTACTATCCTCATGGCCATGGACACCATGTAGAAGAATGCTAGAAGATAGGCAGAGGAGAATGCTTGAATGTTTTTCTCTGAAATCCAGTGGCCTTTTCTTTATTTAGCATTCCTCAGTTGCTGCAAGTATTTGACTTGATCCTAGGGTTTATTACAGCTAATTCTGTCAAACTGAGCACTTTATGGTGATTTTAGGGTGTTATGGCCTGAGTTCTTCCATTTTGTATAAAGCTGCTACCTTGATGAGATGTCCGACTCTTATAGGCACTTTTAGTAAAAGTTTAGCCACAGGGCTGTTCCAGGAAGAATTAAACAATTTGAAAAGATAGGAGAAAGCCTCATCAGAAGAAATCACATGGAAAACAGAGCATCTAAACTGGAAGATAAAGTTGGAGAATTGGACTGCAAATCAAGCAAAGAATACAAAACAATTTTAAAAGCACAGGTGAAGGGACTATGAAATAGTGTTCCTGTGGCTTTAAAATTAGCTTGTTGAATTAAACTGAATCCTGAACATGTTTGGAAGCCCGTGTGTCTCACGAGAAAGTTTATGTCGAGATACTTACTGGGGAGATATTTCTAGAATGCTATACTCCCCTAGTTTCTCAGGAGACACTTTGATCTCCCAAGAAGGCATACTATGGTGATTCTGTTATTCTGCTCATCATATTTTACTGAATTGCTCTACTCTAGCCTCTTTATTATGGATCACCGTTCTGCAAACATTCAGCTGTAGCTGTAGCTGTAATAAGTATGATTATAAAAGTAGAATTGCCTGTGCTTTTGGCACTCATGCCTGAGTAAAAAAAAGTAAAAAAACCACATGAGTCCCTTGATCTTTTCTCAATTCCATGATAATCCATTCAGGTCCTGTGGCTGCTCCCTTAGTGGTCACACACAGGAACGGAATATGCAGGAAATGTGGGACACCATGAAAAGATCAAATTTATGTATTATAAGAATAGAGGAAGGTGAACAATCTCAGGTCGATGACACTGACCACATCTTCAACAGCGTAACAGAAGAAAATTTCCCTAAAGTTAGGAAAGATGAACCTATATACAGGAAGTATATAGAACACCACCCACTAGACAGCACAAGCACAGAAATTCTTCGTGGCACATCATAGTAAAAACACTAAATGTACATAACAAAGAGAGGGCATTGAAAGCTTCAAGAGAAAAAATGACAAGCAACACATAAAGGTCAACTCATCAGAATTACAACTGACTTCTCAATGCAAACTGAAAAAGCCACAAAAGCCTGGAGCAAAGCATTTGAAGTTCTAAATGATCAGAGATGCCATCCAGAATGCTTTACCCAGCAAAACTGTTTATCATAGTCAAAGGAGAGAGAAAAATCTTCCATGACACAAATAGGCTAAAAGAATTCATGTCCACAAACGAGCCCTACAGAGAAAACTCAAAGAAATACAAAGAACTGAAAAGAATGACCACATGAAAGAGGCTACAGAAAGAAAACAAATGAAAGCATAATTATGGAAACACAAACTAGGCTAAGAACACAAACAAAATGACAGTAACCAATACACATCTTTCAATAATAACTTAAAATATCAGTGGCCTCAACTCCCCAGTCAGAAGATATACAAGCTAGTTGAATGGATTAAGTAAAAGAAATTCATCTTTTTGTTGTCTACAAGAAACTCACCTTACCTTTAGGTACTACTTAGGGGAAAAGGATAGAAAAAAATATTCTAAGCAAATGACACTAAGAAAGAAGCAGGTATTGCAATTCTAAAAATGGACAAATAGACTTTAAATTAAAACTAATCAGAAGAGATAAAAGAGATCACTTCATTCTGATCATGGGAACTAACTGACTAAGAAGACATTACAATCATGAACATGAGTACACTCACTATACTCAGTTTCATAAAAACAGTTCTACTGGATTTCAAGACACAGATTAAACCCAACTCAGTAATAGTAGGTTACTTCAGCACCCCACTCTTTCCAAAACACAGATTTTGGAAAAAAATAAACCAAGAAATATCTAAATGAAAAGATGTCATATATAAAATGGACCTAACACTAACACTAAAGAATATACATTCCACTAAGCAGAGAAATCATGGAATTTTCTCTAAAATACTGAGCACAAAACAAATACAAAAAATTGAAATACTTTCATATATTCTATTGGACCAGAACACGATAAAGCTTAAAATCAACAGTAAAAGAAGCTCTAGTAACTACATGAACTCATGGAGACTAAGCAACACATGCCTGAATGATGAATGGGTCAAAGGGGAAAAAAAAAAAAATCAAGAAAGAAAAGTATTCCTGAAACTAAATGAAAATGATAATACAACACAGCAAAACTTCTGGGACACTTTAAAAACAGTCTTAAGAGGGAAGTTTATAGCTCTAAACACCTACATTAAAAAAAAAAAATCAGAAAGAGCCAGGGGTGATGGCATATGTCTTTAATCTCAGCACTTGTGAAGCAGAGGTAGGGGGACTTCTGTGAGACTGAGGTCAGCCTGGTTTCCACAGTGAGTTCCAGACAAGCTGAGTCTACAAGGAGACTCTGTCTGAAAAAGACAAAAAAACCCCCCACAAAACACAACAAAAAATCCTAAAGAGCACAAATAAATGACTTAATGGTACAATTCAGGAATTTGGGACAGCAAGAACAAAGAAAACCCAAACCTAGCAGATAAGAAGAAATAATAAAAATCAAAGCAGAAATCAATGACATAAAAACACAGTAAACAATAGAAAGAATCAGTCAATGTAAGAGCTGGTTCTTTGAAAAGATAAATATGATCTAGGAAAAAAAGGAAAAAAAAGGAACAAATCAACAAAATTAGGGACAAAAGGGGAAAACTTCAAAAGAGACACCAAAAAAGATCCTGATCATTATAAGGGAATACTTTAAAAACCTATATTCTATTGAATTACAAAATCTAAAAGAAATGGACAAATTTCTAAATTCAATGGAACCATCAAAGTTAAACCAAGAAGAGATCAACAACTTAAACACCTATAACAAATAAGGAAGTAGAAATAATAATGCTAAAACTCCAGACTGAAAAAAAGCCCAGGTCCAGATGGAGTCATGGCACAATTTTACCAGACCGTCAGAGATCTACAACCAGTATCACTCTAATACCCAAACCAGATAAAAGACAAAACAGCAACAAAAAAGAAAACTATCGGCCCATAACCCTAATGAAAACAGATGCAAAAATTCTCAATGAAATACTTGCAAACTACAGACACATATCAAAAAGATCATCTACTGTGATCCAGTTGCCTTTATTCTAGAGATGAAGGAATGGTTCAATATAAAGAAGTCAATAATGTAATAAAATCAGATAAAGAGACTTAAAGACAAAAATCACATGGTCATCTCAATTAGATGCAGGAAAAAGCATTGGACAAAATCTAACATGCATTCATGTTAAAAGTCCTAGAGGGAATTAGACTGGAGGGAACATACCTCAACATAATTAAGACTATATATCATACAGCCAACATCATTTTAAATGGAGAAAAACTTGAAGCAGGGGCTAGAGAGATGGCTCAGCAGTTAAGAGCACTGACTGTTTTTACAGAAGATTCAGATTCAAATCCCAGCACCCACATGATGGCTAATAACTGTCTGTAACTCCAGTTCCAGGGGATCCCACACCCTCTTCTGTTCTCTTTGGGCACTGCATGACAAAGGTGTACTTACACACATGGAGGCATAATACTCATACATATAAGTAAACAAACATACAAACAAACTTGAAGCATTCCTATTAAAGTCAGAAACCAGATAAGGCTGTCCACTATCCCCACTCTCTTTCAATATAGTGCTTGAAATTCTAGCTAGAGCATTAAGACAAGAGAAGGAAATTAAAGAGGCACTAACTGGAAAACAAGAGGTCAAATTATCCCAACTTCCAGATGATATTATACATAAGAGATTCTAAAACCCCACCAGAAAACTTCTAGAAATGATCAACATTTTCCACATAGTGTCAGGTTACAAAATCAATTTACAAAAATCAGTAGCCTTTTTGTATACCAAGAACAATCAGTCAGAGATCATAGAAGCATTCCTATTCATAATAGCCTAAAAAAATCTAGGAATAAACCTAACAAAGACATTAAAGATCTCTACAATGAAAACTTCAAATCTTTGAAAAAAGACATTGAGGAAGACACAAAGAGATGGAAAGACCTCCTGTGCTCATGGATTGGTAGAATCAATATTGTGAAAATGACCACCCTACCAAAAGGAACCATTCAATGCAATTCCAAAAAAAATTCTCATGACATTCTTCACATAAAAAGAAAAAGCATCCTGAAATTCATATAGAATCACAAAAAAACCCAGAAAGCCAGAGCAATCCTGAGCACATAGAGCATTGGTGGGGGGATTACCATACCAGATCTCAAAATATACTAAAGAGTTATAGTCACAAAACCAGCACTGATTGTATTGGCACAAAAAACAGACATGTAAATCAATGGAAAAAAAATAGAAGACCTAAAAATTAGCGCATGCACCTGATATTTGACAAAGGTGCCAAGAACACACAACAAATGGTCTGGAAAAACTGGATCTCCAGGTGTAGAAGAATGAAATTTGACTCATATCACCCTGCACAAAAGTCAACACCAAAAAGATCAAATATAGCAATGTGAAACCTGCTACACTATGACTGTTAGAAGAAAACTTGGTCAGTAGCTTATAAGATATAGGTCCAGGAAAGCACTTTCTAAATCAGACATCAGATACTCAGGAATTAAGGTCAATTAACCAAAAAACTTCTGTACAAGAAAAGGAACAAACAGTGGAGTCAAGAAGAAGCACAAAGAGTGGGAGAAAATATTTACCAGGTATATATCTGACAGAAGATTAATATACAAAATATCCAAAGAACTCAAAAAACAATCAAGGAAAGAAATGACTCAAGTGAGCTATGGCTGAGTGTGGTGGCACATACCTTTAATCTCAGCATTTGGGAGGCAGAGGTAGGCTCTGTGAGATAGAGGCCAGCCTGGTCTACATAGTGCATTCCAGGCCAGCTGTGGGTACAGAGAAACCCTGCCTCAAAGATACCCTCCCCACCCCAGAAAGGGCTATGTTCTCAAATGAAGAAATAAAAACTGCTAATACCTTAAAAAGTGTTCAACATCATTAGCAATTAAGGAAATGCAAATTTAACTCAGAAGGGACTAGGGAAGGCTACCAGAGAGAAAGATTTCATCTAACCATAGTCAGAATGGGTAACATTAAGAGAGCAAATGATACCAAATGCTGGAGAGGATGTAGGGAAAGGGGAATGTTCTTTCACTGCTGTTGGGATTCCAAACTGGTGAAACCACTGTGGAAATCAATGTGGAGAACTCTTAGAAAACTAAAAGCAAATCTACCATATAATCTGGATATACCACTCCTTGGCATATACCCAATGGATTCAATATTCTACTACCTAGATGCTTGCTCAGCCAAGTTTGTTGCAGCAGTTTTCACAATAGCAAGTAAATGGAAAAACCTAAATATTTCTCAACTAATGAATGGATAATGAAAATACGGTACATTTACACAATGGAGTTCCACTCAGTAGCAAAAACACAATCATGAAATTTGCAAGTAAATTGATGGAACTAGAAACTGTTATACTAAGTAAAGTTAACGCTAACTCAGAAAAACAAGCAACTTATGTTCTCTCATTTGTGGATCCTAGTTCCAAAACCTGAGACATGAGTATACCCTCATGTTACCATAGGAACCAGGAAAATGGAAAGGAACCATGGGGGTAAAAGGGGAGAAGAAGTTCGAGAGAGGAGAATATTAGACAGGTGTTATTAAGGGGGAAGTGGGAAAAATGGGGGATACTTTACCGGGAGAGAGACTAGGGAGGGCTACCAGAGGGAAATGTATTAGTTCAAAAGCCCCCTAAAAAATACACATTACACACAGATATGTGTGTATGCATGTATCTAGTTGAAAGTTATATAACAAAAAACACAATACCAGGCAGAGGAAATTCCCTTTTGAGGTTGTTGGTTAGGGTAGTACTAGAGGCTCCCCAAATAAGAGGCTATTGCCATACCCCTTGATTGTCTTCCAGAACTTGAAGGTAAGACCCTATTACTGAAGAAAGGACATATTTCAGACATAGGACTTGGAGCAATTGATCTGCAACTGATCTGGCAGCCTCCTCCCTGAAGACTAGCTCCCACAGTACTTGAAGATAATATGAAAACTGCCAAGGGAGAAAACCAATCAATGATCCCATCCTGCTGGAAAGTCTATGAACCACAACAATGACCAGCCCAGCAAATAATCTCTACTGGTGGCACTTCTATCTTGGGGATAATCAATAGCTATCCAATTGGACTTAAGGTTCACTCAATGTGAGTAACCCGTATGTTGTATTTTAAACATAGTCAAATACACATGGTTGGAAAGGTCATAGAGATCCTAGACAAATGCCTAATTTTGTCAAATCTTTAGACCAGTATAATTTCTTACTGTATTCTAAATATGTATCTTCATATTTACAGAGAAGTACATCTATTACTACTCATCAAAGAAGCCTCTTTTTGCAACAGAGAGAGACTATTACAAAGTTCTGCCACTGGTCAAACGCAGAGAGTAAGTGTCTGTGAGATGCCAGCTCTAAGTAACACATCTACAATGCTACCTCTATACCTAAGGCTCAGGGAACATAGTGTAACAGTGGGCCGAAAGAGTATGAATGAATCTTTCAACTCTGACCAGTGAAGCTTACTCATGCAACAGATGGTGATTAACCCTAAAGCTATGACTGGTCAAAGTGCATAGAGCAAGAGACTGCATTGTGCTTATTCCTGAATAGGATACCTATATTAAACCTCTGCCACTGAAAGCTCAGGGCCCATTCCAGAAGAGGGGTCAGAAAGATTGTAAGAGCCAGAGGTGGTTGATGACCATAAGGAAACGAGTTTTCCAGACAGCCGGGAAGTTACTCATATGAACTTATAGCAATGGTAACAGCATGCACAAGACCCATCTAAGCTTAAGCCAGGAAAAAGCCCACCCAACCAGTGGGTAAGGAGCTCCAATTTTAGCTGAGGATCTATTGGCAACTGATACCTACTAGGAGAGGAAGAGTTGGTTTTTCTTTAAGAGTGTTAGCACTAGATAGGTTTCAGGTACCAGTGGATGGATGCACACTGAAAGACATTTGTAGACACAAACTTGATTTGTTAGGCCTTAATATTTATGTCAAAAGTAAATAGAAATCCAGCAAAGGGGGCTATAAGAAGGGTGCAGAAAAGGGAGGAGATTTAAATATGATCAAAATATATTGTCTGAAACTCAGAAAACTTCAATAAAAATGTAAAGATGAAAAAATATAAACAATGAACTAGAGACAGCACTAGGAACCTACTCTGTTCTGCCAGTGTATGAGGTGTACTCAGGAGGCCTTTTTCTGACTTGCAGAGGCAAAGGTCAAGTGGAGCAAAGCTGACACAGGCTGGGCATCAAGGCCAGGAACTTGTTTTTAAAAAGTGGCTTCAACATAGATAGTAGACATCTGAATGGTACCTCATGAAATAGGCTGGACTGACAGATACTAGGATGGTCGTGGGGAGGCAAGGACAAGTTCCTGAAACAGTGATGCAAACACAGTGGTATGACTAGTCTTTGATTCATATTTGACCCACCATGAAGCCTTCATAGGACTTATGAGGGGTCAAGCTAACCAGGAAGGCTTCAAGTCCTAGACAAAGAACTTGGTCACAGCTGAGTGCTCAGCCATTGCTAATATTCTTTTCCTGGCATGAAGAAGCTATTTTCAACACGTAAGCATTTAAAATTTATTTCTGTTCTGAATTATAGACACCAAATGGCATACCATCATAAACAGATGATGGCACAGCTCCTGCAGCTTGGATGTTGCTGATTTCATAGTGAAAATATTGTTTGTTTCACTAAAGCCTGCTTGAAATTAGCCAATTCAAAAGCACAATCAACTCTTACCCACTAAGGACAAAGTATGCTACAACTAATGCTTTTAAGCTAACCTCCAAAGAAAGGAAGAAAGAAAAAAAACCATGATCTTAGGAAAAAAATGGTAAGAAATAAAAATTGCAAGACTCTTATAATCACTTATAGAACCTGTTATAAATGTATCATATGAAGAGAAAACAATCAAGACATAATACTTACTGACAGATTAACTCCCACTCTATAAAGATACCTCTTCAGAATTAAAGATAAATAAATGTCGACTGAAGAAAGTTCTATTCAACAATAAACTTTTCCCTTTGTTACAAAGGCTTTAACAGGAGATAGTCTACATGGACATTCATTTGCTGAAATTTATTAAACTTCATAGGACCCTCTATTTCTACCACTCATTCTCACCTGCATAATGTGTACTTGAACTTGACCCTACATATCACAGTAGACAGGACAAGGGATGACTCTCTGACTCAAGCAAAATTTCTTGGAGAAATCAAAAGACCACCCATGTGGGACAATGTTTTGACTGAGGATATACATATGGGTCCTTTGGTCACATGTTTGGAAACAGTGACAGCTGTTCTGTTTGTGAAAAAAAGAAAACGAAGCAGAATTAAAGAAAGCATTGGGATAAAGCAACACAAGACTCTAGAAAAATAAAGTGAAATAGATAACCTGCTGCAGGCAGTGCAGACGTGAAAGGGTCCCTGTTCTTGTTCCTGTTCCTAAGCCCTGGGGAGTTTCTGTACTATTCCTACCCTTTAAGACAAGCAAATTCTTTAGTGTTCCTCAAATATGCCTTCCTGTATTCTTGGATTTATGTGAATAGCTCCTGCTACTTTTCAACAAATAGTCATTTTAGTTCTATTAGTGGCAAGAGTGTGGGATGGGAGTAGACTTATTTTCTCTAGAAAGACTATCTAGGATGTAGTGGCCAAATGTAGATAATAAAAGAGAAGGCAGCGTCAGTCTCTAAATTATTTGACTGGTCAATTTCTAGAGCCCTTAAACAGATTTTTTATTTTGAGACAGGGTCTTACTATATAGCCAGGTTGGCATGGAATTTGCTGTACATCCCAGGGCATGTTTATGTTCATCAAATTTGGAATGTCAAATAGTTTGCCTCTTTCTCTGCTCTCCTTCTATGACTCCTCTGCTGCATATGGTCTCCTTGACAGTATCCCATAAGCCCCTTACCACTCTGTTAAATTTTCTTCATTGTTTGTCCTTTCTGTTCTTTAGACTTGATACTTTCTACTGTCTTATCTTTAAATTTAATTATTTCTTTTATGTTCTAAAATATGCTTTGACTCTCTTTAATGAATTTTTCAGTTCAGTTATTATACTTTTAGCTTCAGGATTTCTATGTTTCCTATCTTTTTACTCATTTTCTGTTTTGTTCATATAAACTTGACCTCTTCCACATCTTACTTTAGTTATTTGAGCATCCTTTGTAACTGTCTAAAGTCTTTTGTTAGTAAGCTGACATGAGGTCTTTGCCATGGGTTGGTATGTGTTTTTTTTTTCCCCCATTAGAATAAACTGCATGTCTCAGTTTTTAATATGCCTTATTTTACTGTTGAAACCTAGATATACAACTGTAGTAATGTGCTAATGCTGGAAATCAGATTCTCCCCCTTACCCTAGGGTTTAGTGTATTTTAAAAAATTATTTTATTTTCTGAGTGTTATAGGCTGTCTCTGTGCCAAGTATCAGTTTGATATCTTAAAGTCTTCTCTGGTCTATTGTGGACTAGTACCTTTTCTGGAACATGCATGGTCAAATTCTATTTTTCCTTGTATGCCGAGTTACATAAAAATTATGAGCATATAATGATTATATCAAATGTAAGAGATTTCACTATGGTATTTCCATATGTGCACAAATGTGCTTTGGATATTTACTTCTATTACTGTTTTTCAGCCTACGCTTGGCTAGTTACCATTTCTTAAAATTTTACTTGTGTTTATGTGTATGTGGTATATATTATATGTGTCTACATGTGTGTGTAGGCAAGCTTGCAACTGTGAAGGTCAGAGGTCAACTTCAGGTGTCTGTCTCTATAGTACTCCATTTTTTAAATTAGTTTTAGTTTTGTTTTTTTCTGAGGGGATCTTACTATGTAGTCCTTGTTGGCATGAAACTTATTTGATCAGGTTGGTCTTGAACTTGCAGAGCTCTGCCGCCTCTGCTAGCTCAACCTTATTTTTTTGAGACAGGGTCTTTCACTGAAGCTGGGGTTTTTGATTTTGGCAAGGCTAGATGGCTAGCAAGCTCCAGAGATTCACTTCCCAGTGCTGGGGTTACAGATGTGTACTGCTATGCCTTGCTTTTACATGTGCACTGGGGATTTAAACTTGGATCCTCGTGATTGCAAAGCAAGCACTTTACCCACTGAATCATCTCCCTAGCTGCCGGGAGCCATTTTGTGAACCACAGCCATTTCATATGAGAATTGCATCCCTGTAAGCCTGGCTGATATGAGCACGTGTATTTTACAGATGCAATACTGTGGCATTCTTGCATCAGCTTCCTGCCGTTTCCCTGCCCCCTCCTGCCGAGATTCCTGCTGTTTCCCCAGCCCTTCCTGCTGAGTCCGCCGTTTCTATATATATCCCTGGTGTGCTGAATAAAGACAGGGTTTGATCAGCCATGTTGTCTTGCCCTCATTTCTCTGTGTCTCCCGCCCTCCATTCCATTGTTCCCCTCCAGGACTGCCCACGTAAATAGTGTTCCCGCGGGCTGGGGCACCTAGCCTCTGCAGTTACTTTTTAATGTCCTAGTTAGTTTTTAGCACTTAGCTTCTAAAGGGAGAACAACAACAAAAAGCAGTATTCATGTGAGTGTGGTTTCAGCAGAGGGAAGGGCTCGCAAGAGTGTGCGAAGGGGTAAGCACAATGGCTCCTGACTCAGTACTTCTCATCAGAAGCAGTAGTCAGAGAACAAATCCCTGATACATGAAGAACTCTGGCCCCTACAAACTGTATTTGGGTTACTCCACTGGATGCTACAGATGTCTGACACCAGGCTTGGTTGAGGGCTGGTTTGCTGCTACTGTACTAAAAGCTGAAATTGACCAAATTAACCACAATTTACTATGCAAGCCTTCCTCCAGGATGTTGCAAGCCCTCAGTACTCTCCAGAATTCCAAAACAGTTATATCAGACAGACTCAGTGCAGTTGTTGTCTAGGTGGGAGACAGATTCTTGGTGCTTCCTATTCTGCTAGCTCCCAGATTCTCTAATATGTGATACAGTTCAACCTAATTTCTGTCAACAATCATTTGGGTTACTTGTAATTTTTCACTATTTTATACATTATAACCAATATTGATATGAGATTTTTTATATTTTTAAAAAATCCTCGAAACAGGATGACTAAACATTTAGTTGAGTTTGATAAAATGACCTAAAAATAAAGTCTATAATTTTACATTGTATGAAAGTACTTAGTCTAGAGAATTTAGAAATTCCTAGTTCCTCTAAATCTTACAAATTTTGACTCACAGCTTCATTATATATAATGATCCATGATCTCATTCAGTTTTATGGTTTCAGTACTGGCCACCTCATTCTGATGGATCTTATTTCTAGCCCAGATTTCTCTTTTGATCTGAAGAACTGATTGTGCTAGCCTGCGGTCACCTCAGGAAATAACTATCTTGCAATGCAGTTATGCCTAGATGCTAAGCTTCATGTATTTGATTCCTCCTTTTCTCCTTTCCTTTATCTAACTAAATCGCAAGTCTTATTAATTTTACCTCCTAGAGGTAAATTCCCTTCACCTTGGTAAAGAAATCTTCCTTTCTTGGATAACTGCAATAGTCTTAAAATGGGACCCTGAACCCTCTAGACATGATCCTTCATTTGCTCCATGAATCACAGTACAATTACTGTGACCTTCCCAGTTACCTTTCTCCCTGATAATGTTTTGAAAGCTCCTAACTTTCAATGTCATTTCCAAAGCCCGTTGAGGAAGAATAGGTGGGGGAGGAAGCAAAGAGCTAGCAAAGGAGGTTGGCACACAACAGAATAAGGAAGTAAAACATTAGAAGAATGGAAAATTTGAAGGAAGATTATCTGGATTGAATATTGGTAAACACTTCTCTGCTGTATGACAACTGCAGATTTATACCTTCTTGCAGGTTTCCAAAACAGAGAAATGATCACATTGGTTGGTTCTGTTATGCCTTGAGGTACTGGCGTTGCACCTAGGGACTTGGGCATTCTAACAATGCACTTTCCTATTGGGTTAAACTCTAGCCTAATCACATTACTTAAAAGTAGAGGCTGTCATTTCTCTAATACCTTATTGGAGAATACTGACTAATCAACTGTGGGGACTGCACTGTTATAGATTTTAGCAATGGGCTCAAGACACAATATAAATTTGTTGAATGAATCAATGATAGATAGATAGATGTGTAAGTCTTTAAGAAAATTATATATTATCTGGGAACAACAAAAAGAAATTGGTATTCAGAATGTAAGGCAGGGTTTGTGTTGGTGAAGCAGAGCGCCTGGTATGTTAAGGGAGTACTGGGGAAGTGGGAATTGCGTTTTTGAACAGATGACATTTAATGTAGGAATAGAAGAAAAATGCAGACTATCGGAAAAGAGAGGCTTGTGGTTTTAAAGTAATACTAATTTCCTTTATTTTAAATAGTTTTTTGTTCCACTGATGAATACTGAATTTAGTGCCTTGTTTAGATAAGGATTCTACTGCTGAGCTATGTCCCCAGTCTTACTTATTTGTTTTAAGGTTAATTTTTCCCTAGTGTGACAAGGTAAATGTTACATTTTTTTCTATGTAAAGTAGCAATGCTCAAACCTTCACTCTGTCAAAGGAATACAAGTACAGGTGATTACTGTTTTGTAAAACACTACAATTTTTATACTGTCTTAGTAGTGCTATGATTGTGGTTTTAGTTCTCTGATATTTTTCAATAATTTCTAATAATTCAAATAAATTTCTCATAATTCAATAATTTTGTTTTCTGTGACCTGTGGAAAAAAATTTAGCTTATTTTTTTTCTGCCCTTTCTTCTACAATGTTCTCTGAGGATTTTTAAAAACTTTTTTATTTTTATTTTATTTTCTGTGTATGAGTGTATTGCCTGCATGAATATAAGTGTACCTGTGTTGTGCAATGTCCTTGGAGGTTTTGGAGGGGGGTGATTTAGATGTCTATTTAGGTCTGAGCATGCAACAGTCACTTACTTTCAGCTCAATGATCAGTGATCAAGCTCCACCTTAATTGCCACTTACTGCAAACAGAAGCTTCTCTGATCAAAGCTGAGAGCAGTGCTAATCTATAAGTATAAATATGAATATTTAGAAGACAGTTTGATACTACATCCATTTTATTAAAAACAACAGTAGTACGTTCCTAAGACTTCTCTAGCCACAGGCTTTTTACCAGGTTTACAGTGCCAGATATGAATTCTTTCTGTGGAGAAGGCCTCAAATCCAAGCAGAAAGTGGTTGGTTACTTCCATAATAGTCATGTCACAATTGCATTAGAGGGCACATCTTGCTTAGCTGGTTAGTATTATAGTTCATAGGATTCACAGTTGGGTATGACCATTAAAGATGGCTCTCTTCAAGGAGCCTGCATAGCATCTTCTGGCACTATCAAAGCTAGTCATCAGGGAGGACGTTTCCAAGTCACTTCCAGCTTTACTTCTCTGTCTTGGAATCAAAGAATTGGTGGGCAACTGTGGTTTGAATGAGAAAGTCCTCCATAGGTTCTAAATATTTGGACATTTTTTCCCCAGTTGGTGGCACTATTTTGGGAGGACTTAGGTGTGGCCTTGCTGGAGGAAGCACGTCACTGGGGGTGAACTTAGAGAGTTCTTAAGTTTTGTAAGATTTCCAGTCACTCTCTGCTGCCTGTGCCTCTTTGAAGATGTGAGTGCTCAGCTTTTTGCCCCTGCTCCTGCCACCTCACCATGCCTCCCTGCCATGATGGACTCTAATCCCTCTGGAACCTGGAACTGGAACCTGGAACCAGAAGCTCAAATAAACTCTTCCTTTTAAAGTTCCCTTGGTCACAGTGTTTTATTACAGCAACAGAAAAGATAATATAGCAACCAAGAGCTATGGCAATAGCTTGTATTGTTTTGAGTGTCTCTGAAGCTTCCATGACCAATATCTAGCAAGGAAGTATCCCACACCTGGCACTAGAATTTTTGTTTACTAACTCATAGCTTTTGGGAGCAGCATTACCCAGCCATGCAAGGAAGCTAATATTTATTCTTTTTAAGATCAGCATTCCATGGCTGGGGATATGCTCAAGGGTAGAGGACTTTGAGCTCTAATACTGAAAAGAGATCAGAATTTTATTAATGGAAAATGAAATTAATAAAAAACCTCCTGGGGCTAGAGGTATAGCTCAGTGATACAGCCTGTGGTTAGCATGCACAAGACCCTGGACTTGTTCCCTAACACCAAGGAGAAAGGAAATAAAACCCGTGTGGAGGTGGCAAAATTAAAATTAAAGATCTCCTTAAAATAAGAATACATGATAATAAATGCAGTTAACATTAGTCTTTCCTTCTCTTGGACACAAAAAAATTCTAAGGGAAATGAAAAATGATGACATCATCCACCAGTAATGGGAAAAAATGAAGCTGTGGACAAACACACTATGTTTTGATTTATTAAACCTCAAGTGAATGTTTCTTTATCCTTCCCATGAGTGATGGCATTACATTACTTGCCAAAGTCTTCTTTTCCATTAAATACCTTTGTAAATATTGTGGTTACTCTGGTTTATAGCCATCTCCTTCAGACAGTGTATCAGTGGAAAAGAATCTCCATTCCCAACAATGATAAAACTACCATATGTGTAATTTTCTCACCAACCCCTCACTAAACATAGGTTTTCAAGGGCTGTAGGAGGAAAATTGGGAGGAAGATTACAATTCTGGATGCTTTGGCTTCCTGATTTCCAGGACAAAAAAACTGTATCTTAGAATGCCTGGGAGAAAAAACCCCTAAGAAATCGCTGATAGTCTTCAATTAAAGATCAGAATTCTGAGTGCCAGAAAGGGCATATGACTCATCTAGTCTTAGCAAGTTACCTGACTGAGGTCCTGATCACAGCCATCTGTCACTAAGTCTATGAGTAGGCAGTGAGAAATCTGGTTTTCATTCAGATACAAGGAGCTTTGGGATGTGGGGGCTTGGTAGTGATGAGAGTGGGCATCTGTTCACATGCCCCTCAGTGGCTGCTCAGAAGTACTGACCAGTGACTTTGCTTTGAGTTGCAAGAAAGAACAATCAGACTTTCCCCCCCATTTAGGTAGTTCAACCCTATGACTTCATTTTCCTTCTGTGCGACTTTAGTTTTGCTTCATTATAAACAGGATAATGAGAAATAGGAGAAACTGGGTTGAATAATTTTTGAAACTACTTGTGCTCATTGCCTAGCAAAGTACAGGTATCTAGAGCCCAGGAGGTTCTCATGAACATTGGCTCCCTGTGTATCTCTCCCATCTGGGTTCCCATCTATCATGTATATCAAGTGAAGATCAGGCGAGTACCTGATTCTGCACATGAGCAGACAGAAAGTATCTATTCTCAGTCTGCTTTAAAACTACAAAATTTTAAGAGCAGGGCATAGTGGTGTATACCTAAAATCCCAGGACGTGGGGAGTGGAGGCAGGAGGACCAGGAGTTCAGCAACAAGTGAGGCCAGCCTGGCTATATATGGCCCTGTCTCAGAAACAAAATAAAATAGGGCTGAAGAGTTGGTTCAGTGGTTAAGAGCACTTGCTGCTCTTGCAGAGGACCCAAGTTTAGTTCCAAGCACCCACATGGTAGCTAAAAACTAAATAACTCCCTCCCCACAGGCACTACATGATGAAGTGTGAAGACACACATGCAAAAAACATTCTTAAACAAAAATGAAAAAAAAAAAAAAAGAAAATCTTTAAAAATACTCAAAATAAACTTGGGAGGCAGAGGCAGGTGATTCTCTGTGAGTTCGAGGCTAGCCTGGTCTACATAGTAAGTTCCAGGCTGGCAGGGGGTACAGCAGACCCTGTCTTAAAATAAGAAAAACAAAACAAAAATATTCAAAATAAATCTACAAAACGTTAAATGCTGAACAATAGAAATTATATTTTTAGTTTCAAATGTACTCTTCTGGCAAAAAGGCCAATATGGTTATTAAGAAAGGAAATTAAATATAAACACCAAATGTAGTTTTCTCTTGTTCTTTTGTGTATGTGTGTGGTGCATGAATGTGAGTGTGCATATGGAGGGAAGAGGTTGATGTATATATTCCTTTATTTCTCTTCATCTTACTCTTTGAGACCAGTTACTTACTGAAATCAGACCTAGGCTTGTTGGCCAGTAAGAACTCTGGATACACCTGGCTCTTCCTCCCCAGGAATGGGGTTATAGATGCACACCACCATGTCACGCTGTTTATATAAATGCTGGGGATCTGAGCTCAGATCCTTATGCTTGTGTGGCAAATACTTAACTGACTAAAACATGTCCCCAAATGTAGTTTTCTTTCTACAAAGTTTGTCCTATAACTTAATGTCCCTTGAACTTTGTCAGAATATTAAAACAGGCTAACCTGTATAAGTAAAACAATTATCTACTACAGGGATATAATATAAACTCACTATATCTATCTAAACCAATTTAAATAGGCAGTTGTAATGACAGAAGCTAAAACTTAAAATCCTACCAACCAATAAAATAAGTGGTTAGGTGAATCTTGCATTTCTGAAATTCAACAAATTATTTATAATAAAGGATTTATGAGGAACAACAAACTCTGGGAGATCATAGAGAAGAAAGTATTACGGTACATAAACCAGGGGAAAGTAAAGTGAATGAACCAAAGGAGAGTTGACAAGTATGGCATGAAGTTTAGAAAATAACTTAAAAGTTTAAAATAGATAAAAAACCCATTAGCACAAGTGAGAGCAATGGGATTAATGCAATTCATTAGTGCATATTAAAGTAATGTGGTTAAAGACGTGCCCCTTTATGGATTTTTTTCTTTTTCTCTGTTTATGTTGTTGGGAAGACAACCTCAGGTGTCCTTCTTCAGGTGCCTTCCATGTTTGGATTCAGACAGGATCTCTCATTGCCTGGAATTTCACCCGTGCTGGCTGGGGCAACAGACCCACACCATTCCACCCAGCTTTTTATGTGGGTTCTAGGAATCGGGTCTTGAGTGGGAGACTGTTTACTGACTGAGCCATTTCCCTAGAGTCCTGTTTTATGTTTAATAAATGTGAGGGAAAACAAGAGAAGAGGTCAAGAGTGGATCTGAAGAACATCAACATTTAAGTATGGATGGTTACTGGGGGAATCAGTAAAAAAGATATGGAGAAAAAAAGTCAGAAAGTCAAGAAAGGCCATATTGACTTCCAAGACTTTCTCATTCAAATCAATAAGAAAATAGTAAGAGAAAAGAAAGTTGATTTGATGTTGGAGCCACTGGAACTTCTGAGAGGGGAGCTTGCCTACAGCCATAAATACAACAGCAAGAAGTGCAGCACTCTCCTCACACTTGGTCCCCCTGCTAGCCTTTGGCCCAGGCCAGCTCTAGCTCTTCCACCTCAGATCTCTGGACTAGCTTCCTAACCCAAACTAGCTCAATTTGCCAGCTTAGTTTATTAGACTATCCACAAGCTGTGCCCACCTCCACCGTGCCTTTGGCCTCTTGATTTGTGTGCCATAGTCAGATCCTGCCCACTGTGTCTTGATCCCCCTACACCCTGAGCAGCTCCATTCTTTCCCTACATTCAGTCCCCCTTCTAGCTTTGGGCCCAGGTCCACTCTTCCTCTTTCTAGCCTAGATCTCTAGATTACCTTCTTAGTCCAGACTGGCCCATTATGCACAGATCCCTTGCACCCAGACTAGCTCAATTCTCCAGAATCGTTTGTTAGACCCTTCACAGGATATCCTGGCCTCTTGTTCTTGGCTCTTTCTGACCTGCCTGCTACTCAGAACAGCCTGCTACCCTGAGGGAACCTAAAGCACATACCAACCAACTTTTCATACCTGAGGAAAAATCAACCAACCTACACCAGCAATATAAACAGAGCCAAACTTCAATTAAACAAAGGCAGAATAGAATTTCCTATTGGACACACAAACAACAAAAGATATGCCAGAACGCAAAGAGGATGGATGTAAGTTTGTAATGGAAGCCCAAGAAAATACAAATACGTGGATGAATGAAATATCAAAAACAATTTGAGACTTGAAAACAAGACAGACCATTAGACCATTAGAAAGAAAGAGCAAATCCAAATTAACAAAATTAAAGGTGAAATGGGAAGCATCATAAAAGACACCAAAAATATCCAGAACATTATAAAGGGATACTTTAAAGACCTATACTCTAGCAAATTTGAAAATCTAACAGAAATGGATGAATTTTTAAATTCATGGACACCATCAAAGTAAAAACAAGAAGAGAGGAACAGCTTTAAACAGACTCATAACAAATAAGGAGATTGAAACAGCAATACAAAACCACCCTATTAAAAAAAGCTCAGATTCAGATGTATTCACAGCAGAATTCTATCAGACATTCAAAGAAGATCAACAAACAATAATTCTTAAATTATTCAAAAAGAGAAACAGAAGAACTCCCAAACTCCTTCTATGAAGCCAGTACCACTCTAATACCAAGACCAGGTAAAGATACAACACAAAAATAAAACTGTGGGCCCATTTTCTTAAGGAACACAGATGCAAAGATTCTCAATAAAATACTTGCAGATCAAACAGAGATAACCTTGATCATCCACCATGATCAAGTCAGCTTTATTCTAGAGATGCAGGGATGCTTCAATATACATATGTCAGTAAATGTAATACATAATATAAATGGACATGGACTTGAAGGCCAAAATCACATGGTCATTTCAATAGATGTAGAAAAGGCCTTTGACAAAATCCAACATGCATTCATGTTAAAAAGTCACAGAGGGAGCATACCTGAACATAATTAAAGCTACATGCAAGAAATCCACAGCCAATATCATTCTAAATGGAAAAAAAAATGTTTAATGGAAGCATTCCCATTAAAACCAAGAACCAGACATGGCTGTTTACCATCTCCACTCCTTTTCAATATAGTGCTTGAAACTCTTGCTAGAGCAATAAAACAAGAGTAGGAAATTAAAGGAGTTCTAATTGGGAAAGAAGAGATCAAATTATCACTATCTGCAGATGACATAAGAGATGCCCAAAATTCCAGAAATCTTCTAGAAATGATCAGTACTTCCACCTAAGTGGCAGGTTACAAAATCAAGTTACAAAAATCAGTAACCTTTTTATATACCAATAGCAAGCAATTGGAGAAAGCATTCATGGAAACCCTCCCATTCACAATAGCATCAAAAAGTAAAAAAACCCAGGAATAAACCTAACCAAAGGCATTAAAGATCTCTATAATGAAAAATTTAAATCTTAAAGAGATAGAGGAAGACAACAGGAGATGAAAGTCCCTACCATGCTCATGTATTGGTAAAATTAATACTGTAAAAATGACAATCCTACCAAAAGCAATCTATAGATTAAATGTAATGCCAATGAAAAATTTCCATGACATTCTTCAGAGCTGGGAAAAAAAATCCTGAAATTCATATGCAACCACAAAAGATTCCAGATAGTCAAAGTAATCTTGAGCAAAAAGAGTAATGTTGGGGAAATCAAACTATATTACAAAACTATAGTCATAAAAACAGCATGGTACTGGTACAAAAACAGACATGTAGATCAATGGAGTATAATAGAAGACTCAAATATGAATGCATACAGTTTCAGCCACCTGATATTGGATAACGGTGCCAAGAACACACAATGGAAGAAAGACAGCATCTTCAACAAATGATGCTGTAAAAACTGAATCTCTACCTATAGAACAATGTAATTGAACCCTTATCTTTCTGCTTGCACAAAAGTCAACTCCAAATGGATCAAAGGCTTTAATATGAAACCTGAAACTCTGAAACTTCTAGAAAAAATATAGGCAGTACCCTGTAAGATAGACATAGGGAAGGATTTTCTAGATCAAACATCAGTTGCTTAGGCATCAAGGTAAAAAATTAACAGGTAAGACCTCATTAAACTAAAAAGCAAAAGAAATAACTGAAGAAGTCCAAGAGGAAACCCACTGAGTGGGAGAAAATCTTCATCTGCTACACGTCTGACAGAGGATTAATATCCAGAATATACAGATAAGTCAAAAAATAAAGAAACAAGAAAATAAATGATCCAGTAAAAAGATGGGCTAAGGACCTGAACAGAATTCTCAAGTGAAGAAATAAAAATGGCTAAGAAAACACCTTAAAAAGTGCTCAATATCCTTAATAATTAGAGAAATACAAATGAAAACCTCTCTAACACTTCAACGTACTCCAGTCAGACTGGCTAAGATCAAGAGAACAAAAGACACCAAATGCTGATGAGGACACGGTAAAATGGGGGTACTCCCTCACTGCTGATGGGAATGTAAACTCATGCAACTAGTATGTTGAGAATTCTTAAAAAAGTAAAAATAAGGCCAGGTGTGGTGGTACATGCCTTTAATTCCAGCACTAGGGAGGCAGAAACAGATGGATCTCTGTGAGTTCAAGGCCAGCCTGACCTACATTTTGAGTTCTAGGCCAGCTGAGGCTACAGGGAGACCCTGTCTCAAAAAAGACAAAAAACAAAACAAAAAACAACCCCCCACAAAAACCTAAAAATAATTCTACCATATGATCCAGTTATACCACTCCTTGGCATATACCCAAAGAAATCATCCTACTGTAGAGATAACATGTATATCCATGGTTGTTGTTGCTTTTTTCACAATAGCTAAAAAATGGAAACAACCTAAATGTCCCTCAACTGGCAAATGGATAATGAAGATGTGGTACATTTACATAATGGAGTTCTACTCAGCAGTAAGGAAAGACAAAAATCATGAAAACTGTAGGTAAATGGATGGAACTAGAGAGTGTTCTACTAAGTGAAGTAACACAGACTGTAAAAAAGCAAGTGACGTATGTCCTCCCTCATTTGTGGATTTTAGCACCAATCCCTTATACGTGAGTTATCTATCTTGTTATAACAGCAGAAGCCAGGAA
The DNA here is from genome assembly GCA_035773235.1 of Eospalax fontanierii. Classification (NCBI taxonomy): domain Eukaryota; kingdom Metazoa; phylum Chordata; class Mammalia; order Rodentia; family Spalacidae; genus Eospalax; species Eospalax fontanierii. The sequence goes on along the minus strand of CM069526.1, from coordinate 62,214,078 downwards.
AATGGAAAGGAAGCAGGGAGGTAAAGGGAAAGAAAGAGCCTGAGAGAGAGAGAGAGAGAGAGAGAGAGAGAGAGTAGGAAACCAAGGGGAAACCAAGACGTTACCAAGGGGAAAATAGGGAAAACGGGGGTATTCAACTGTGAAGGGAAGAGAGAAGCACATACAAGGAACCACGGCGGTACAGGGGAAGTATCAAGAGAGTGAGGAGAACAGGAGACAGGTATTATCAAGGGAAAATGGGGTACTTAAACTAGGAAGGGAGACACTGGGAGATAAATAAAGCTTAGGTGGTGTGAAAAGATGGGGAAATGTACTAACTCAAAAACCCTCAGAAAAATACACATACAATATCTGAATGCAAGTGTATGTTTTCACCTGAAGGCTATATAACAAGAAATACAGTGCCAGACAGGAGAAACTTCCCTTAGAGTTGTTAATCAGGGTAGTCCAATAGACTCCCAAAATAGGCCAAGCTATCATCACAGCCCTCGATCATTTTCCAGGACTTGATTCTATTGCTGAAAACAGCACATATTTCGGAAAGAGAAGGAAAGAAACTAGACTACTTGATTAGATTGTTGTCTTTAACCAAGGCTTCAGAGCCCCAAACTTACATTTTACCTTTGTTTAACTGTGTTTGTTTCTACATCTAGACTTAATGAGGGGAATATATTAGTATATATTTCATATCTGCTAGCATGCTGAATACAGAGATTCAGGCTCAATTCCAGTCACCTGGGACATCAAGTCCTAGTTGGGCTGCTCAAGACAGACACAGATTCAGCAGTGCCATTCTCAGTCTCAGCTGGCTGCTTTACTACTGCTGATCAAACACAGCTTAGGGATGAGGGAAGTATCCTGAGAAGGAATGACATCCTAAAATAGTATCACATAGGTCAATGTATGAGTATGGTTGGCCTTTCCCTCTCCCTTGTCTCACTTAGATCATTTCAAAGAATAAGGAGACACTGAAAGGAAAGCATCCATGAACCACTTCTGTCACTTACGTATTTGTCTATTTTAGACATTTCTTATGTGAAGAGACTCACTCAGTATGTGGTCCCTGGCTTCTTTCACTTAACATAACACTTTGGATTCATTCAAGTTGTAGCATGTGAAGCTGTTTCATTCTTTTCCATTGCTGAATGCTTTTTTTTTTTTTGATGCATATGACACATTTCATTTATCCATTCATCAGCTGGTGATCATTTAGGGAGTTTCCATAATTCAGTTGTCAAAATTAGTACATCTATGACTAATTGCATACAAGATTTAATACTGACATGGATATGTTTGGGTTCTTTTGGGTATACAGCTAGGAGTGCATTTTACTTTATTTTTTGGTAGATTTCTGATAGAAATGAAATTCTCTTCTGCTAATAGCCAATAAGGTAAGTGTTTGATTTATTTCTTCTTTCTAAAACTAAATGCTACTTTTTGATACTTGAAAAAGATTTTATTCCAGATTCTCAATTTTATCATTATAAAAGGTCCCAAGTCTCAGGAAAACATCCTTAATTTTAACATTAAATTCATGTACTTATTACAAAGTCAAAAAGTTAATAGTATAAAGGAGAGACAAAAGAGAATTTATAAATTTATACTTTATGAAACACTGTATAGAATCTTTTAAAATTTTTAAAAAATTATTTATTTATTTTTATGTATATGAGTGTTTGCATGTATGTAAGTACACCTGTGTGGTGTAGTGCCCATGGAGGTCAGAAGACAGTGTCAGATTTCCTGGAACTAGAGTTATGGACAGTTGTTAGCCATCATGAGGATGCTGGAAATTGAATTCAAGTCCTCTGCAAGAGCAGCCAGTGCTCTTAACTGCTGAGCCATCTCTCCAGTCTCTGTGTAAAATCTTTTACTAGTAAACAATATGCTAGGTATTTTTAAACACTAAATTTTAAAAAGATGCATCTGTAAATAATCCAATAAAAGTAATTGTATAAGGACTTTAACTTAAATTACTTACTCAATTAGCTTCCTATGAGCATTTGCCTAGTGTGTATCAGGCCCTGGGTTTGATTCCCTAGCTCTAAGAAAGTGAGACACAGAGAATACAAATATAACCTCTTATATGGAATTTAAAAGCATAAAGAGGAAGCAGGTATAATGATGGTTACCAGGAAGAATAAATTAAAGATTCTGAGACAGTGGATTTTTGTTCTGTACTGTGCATTCGAAAAAAATATAGTTGAGGTCTGGAGAGATGGCTCAGTGGTTAAGAGTATCTGATACTCTTCTAAAGCACCCAAGTTTGGTTTCCAGCACCCATGTCTGGTGGTTCCCAATCACCTTAAGTCTAGCTCCAGAGGACCTGACACCCTCTTCTAGCCTCTACAGGCACTAGTACACATGAACATAAATATATATACAGACAAAGACACGCAGACCTATAAATAAAACATAAAAATATAAAAAAATCTGTAAAACTATCCTTGATTTTTTATGGTCATTAATATTTCTAGCAATAAAAGGCTGCTTAGCTCCTAGAACAGGGCCCAGTGATATAATATGATCTCATTTTATTGATGATTTTAAGATGCTTTTGGATGTGACCTAGAATTTTTAGTTACATTAATGTGAAAGCTGACTGAATTAATCAATTTGCCAGTTCTGTTAGGTAAAATTGAGAATTTTAACTACAGAGCTGGAAAGATGGCTCAGCAGTTAAGAGCACTAGCTACTCTTGTAGAGGACCTGGGTTTGATTCCCGGCACCCACATTCTGGCTAACAACTATCCATATCTCCAGTTCCAGAGGAATCTGACACCCTCTTCTGATCTCTGCAGGCATTACATGACGCAAGTATACTTACATACAAGCAAGGAATACACTCATATGCATAAAATACAAATAATAAAATATTTAAAAATTAACTACATTCTTTAAAGTTGTATGGCAATATATATATATATAGATCGATCGATCTATCTATCTATCTATCTATCTATCTATCTATCTATCTATGGAAAGATGTTTTAAAACCTGGAGTTTTAGGGCAAAAGCCATGATTTCAACGACCACAACAGCCAGGCTGGGTCATCCATCCCAGTATGCCAAATAAAGTGACAAAGAATGCTGAACAGATTTATTCACTATGTAGTGAGAGGAGGAAAGATAAAGAAGTTCAGTTACCCCAAGTTCTTCTTTAGGATACTGATACTGAAATAGAGAAGAACTGGGGTAGGTGGCAGATGGTATGCATTCTGGAGATTAATGTCTATAAAGTCAGATAGTAAGCAACTATATATACCATTAAAAAAAAATCAACAACAACAACAACAACTCATTGGCACTCTAGACCAGGCGGAAAAGGTGATGTCCTACTTTGCTTTTCCGTTGTTGTGATTAACATCTTGATCAAAAGCAACTTGGGGAAGAAAGGATTTATTTCATCTTCTATTTCCAGGCCATGATCTACCATTGAAGGAAATCAGAGAAGGAATTCAAGGCAAGAGCTTGAAGGCAGAAACTGAAGCCTAGACCATGGAGCAATGCCACTTACTGGCTTGCTCCCTTTGGCTTAGGCTGAGCCAGCTTTCTTACACAACTCAGGACCACCTGCCCAGGAGTGGTACTGCACCATGATGTAGGGCTGAGTCTCCTACATCAATCAGCAATCAAGAAAACACCCCACAGACATACCCACAGGACAGTCTGATTGAAGCAATCCTCTAATTGAGACTCCCTCAGATAGCTGGGCTGTGTCAGGTTGACAGCTGAAGCTAATTAGGAGACTCTTACCCCTTGTCATTTTAACACATAAGCATATCACCTTAAGCCATAACTTTTCCTTTCCTGTTTGTCCCTAAGACCTCATGTTAGTATAATATAAAATAGAGTACAATTTTAAAGTCTCACAGTCTTTAAAAATTCCCATGCTTTAAAGATCAGTGTCTCTTTAAAAGATCCAAAGTAAGTGTTAGGTCCTGTAAAATCAAAAACAAGTTAAACACTTTCTTACTCCAAAAGGGAAGAACTAGAGTATAAAAACAATCACACTCAGGCAAGTGTGGTGGTGCATGTCTTTAATCCCATCACTTGGGAGGCAGATCAATCTCTATGAGAATTGGACGAGTGTGGTCTACATAGCAAGTTTCAGGATAGCTAGGGCTACAGAGAGACCAGGTCTCAAAAAAAAAAAAAAAAAAAAAAAAAAAAAAAACCACAAAACAACACAACAATCACCCTTAAGCAAAACCAAAGTTTTGTAGTGTAGATCAAATGCTATAGCTCAGTGTCTGATATCTTAGACTCACTCAGGAGCTTCTGGTTTCAAAAGGCTTAAGGAGCTCCACTTCTCCAGCTCTGCCAACCACAACACACACAGCTTGTCTCATAGGCTTAGGCTACCTCCACTCTACATGTGCTGCTGCCCTGAGTGGACATCCTACAGTCCTGGCATCTCCACTTCACTTGAGGCTTCACCTTCACCAATGGCCTCTCCTGGCCTCTTTTCAAGGACTTTAACCCTGCCATACAATGCCAAGTGTCAGTGTTTCTCCATGGCCCTTTCATGTCTTCAAAACTAGTACCATGGCTCTTACACATTATTTGTCAGCTTGATTTGCAGCCTTAGTCTCCCACCAGATAATAAGTTCTGCATGCTGACTCTGAGGACCTCCATCACTTGCATTTTTTCTCAGAATCTTCCAAGCTCCTAAAGGACAGACTATTAAGCTACAAGCACACAATTTTTCCAGTCCAGTGCTCCAAAATCCTTGCACGATGTTCCTGTAAAACAACATAGTCAAGTGAATCACAGCAACACCCCATTTCTGTTCTCAGTTGCTTTCTGTTGCTGTGAAAAACACCAAGACCAAAAGTAAGTAGAGAAGGAAAGGGTTTTTTCATTTTATGCTTCCAGGTCACAATTCATCATTGAAGAAAGTCAAGATAAGAACTCAAAGAGGAACAAAGTCAGTAATCATGAAAGAAAGCTGCTTACTGGCTTGTTCTCTGGCTTTCAGAAGAGCTTGCTTGCTTTTTTTTTTTTTTTTTTTTTTTGGAACTCTTAAAAACATTTTTCATTGAATTTTTGAGATGTTCATAAAATATAATTTGATGGTATTTAGATCCCCTCCCCTACTTGTACCTCCCTTTACTGTCCCCAACTACCCAATTTAATGTACTCTATTATGTATATAATAAGGCTTATACAGTCTAATCTGTGTCCCCCAAATGCCTTTCAGTGTGGGTCCATCCACTGGAGCCTGGGTAACCTACCAAGAAGAGTTCCAACTTTGAAAGAGGTGGTCTCTCTCCCTGTTCTAGCAGCCATCACTTGCCAAAAGTTCCTTAAGTTGGGTTGGGATTTCTTACCCACTTGCACAATGTCTATACTGGGATTTTGTCTAGTCTGAGCTTGCAAGAAGTTATGTAATCTGTCACCATTCCTTTGGCTTCTGACCAGCTGCCTGGAAAACTATTTCCTTGTGGCCACCATCTCTTACAATCTTTCCATCTCCCTCTTCGGCAATGATTCCTGAGTCTTGGGAGGCAGAAATTTGATACAGGTGTCCTTTTTAGGGATAAGTACTCTGGAGTCTCTAGTTGTCTTCACATTGGCAAGTTGTGGTTTTCTGATGTTAATTACCATATGTTGCATAAGGAAACTTCTCTGATGAAAGTTGAGAGATATAGCTTGCTTTCTTATATAGCTCAGACCCACTTGCCTAGGGATATTGACCACTGGGATATTACCACCTACAGTGGTTTGGGTCCTCCCATATCAATAATCAAATAAGACATTTCCTCAAAGACATGTCCACAGGCCAATCTGATGGAGACAATTTCTCAACTGAAGTTTCCTCTTCTCAGCTGACTCTAGTTTGTGTCAAGTTGACAATAAAAACTAATCAGTATAGGTGACTTTATTGGCAAGTGAAAGAAAAGTCCTGGAGGATGAATCCTAATAATATGACTCCCTTGTGGTATGCATGCTGCTCACTCTCTGCATAGCCTTTGATGGCTAACACTGTGATCCTGCAGAGCATTATGGGAGGCAAGTTTTAGGACATAATTATGCCTGCAATAATAAGGGAGAAAGAAAAACCATAACACCGGCGTTTTCCATGTACTAGTGTGGTTAAAAGTTTCCACCAAAGGGCTCATGTAATCATCCATTACACCACAAACTTGTGGGGCAGTAAATTCAGAAATTGTAAAATTTGGCTTTCTCCAACCATGTCAATCTCAGCATGGTAGTTTTTGCTACTCTTGTATGCTGCTGAAGAGTTAACTTTTGTTTTGGATTGCTTATACTCTTTCTAAAGATTATTCTTTTCCTAATCTGGTTTTAGCTCAAAATATTGTCAAAATACAGAATTATGTTGGAAAATGCTTTCTGTAATTTCATCTGCCAGAAATAAATATTAATAGTTTCTATATATCCTTTCTACTCTGCTCTCCAGTAAGTTGCCAAATCACATATATCAAAAGATAGCAAGATTATAAAGCATATATGGTTCTGAAAATTTCCTTTTTCCTCTTGGTATATGGAAGACAACTTCTCATATAAGTCATTTTTCTATTGAATTTTTGTGTATTTTATACACAACATAGTTACAGTGCTTCAGAGCACTACCCTGGAGGCACACTTTTATCTAGAAGAAATGAAATGTGCTGTTTATTAGCTGTCCTCAAAAAAAAAAAAATCACCATTTTTGTTGCTATCCATACAGCGTTCCATGAACACTATTCTCCTTTGAAAAAACAATGTGCATATTCCAATCAGGCCATGGTTTCGGATTAGTAGTGGTCCAAGCCTGAATGTATATGAGAACTATTTGGATAAATTTTGAAAATAAAAGATTTTCGGGCTCTATCTCTAAAGTTTTGTCTTCAACATTTCACTCTGGTAGTAAATGTACATGTTTCATTGAAGACTTCTTGACCATTACCAATGTTGAGAAACTGCTTTTATCAATCATTGGTACTTCCTGGTTTAAAATTTTTTAATTTAATGGTTTTCTCCATTTGTCAAAGCTGAGTTGCTCATCTTTTACTTTTTGCTTGGTAAAGAGTTTTTGATTAAGAAAGACAAATTCCTTTCAGAATTTTAAAGGCACTATTTACAATTTTCTTGTTTTAGAGTTGATATTCAGCAGCCTGATGTCACTATAATTTAGGATTTTATGTCTTATTTTCTTCTGCAAGTATTTTAGATCTTTGTCTTTAGTACTCCTAAATTTCAAAATGATGTGCCTTTTTGTGTATGAGTGTATTGCTGGACTATATGTAAGTGTACACATGTCATCCAGTAACCAGAGAGTCAGAAGAGGGCATTGGATCTCAGGAAACTGTAGGTACAGATGGTTGTTAGTTGCCATGTGGTGCTGGGAATCAAACCTGGTTTCTCTGCCATCTCTCTCCAGCCCCCTTCTTCCTTATGTGTGAGTGTATTGCCTGCATGTGTGTAATTGCAGCTGTGTTGTATAATGCCTGTGGAGGTCAGAAGATGCTGTTGGAGTCAATGTGAGGTCATGGATAGTTTTTATGTGCCTTGTCAGTCCTGGAAATTGAATATAGGTCCTCTGCAAGAGCAGTTCATACGCTTAACTACTGAGCCATCTCTCCAGCCTATGTTCTTAAGTTTTTAGTCTCCAAAGTTATCTTTGGATATACATATGTATATGAGGGTGGGAATTTTCCAAATCTAATGTTAGAAATGTTTCACGTTTGGCAATCCTGGGCTACCTGCTCATAAGTAAGAATTTAAGACAAAAAAAGAAAAAAACTGACTAAAAGCTCTAAATGCCTGTAATAGCTTGTTCAGTATATGCTAGGAACTAAAGTATCTTCACCCCTACTTTTGCTCTGAATGGTGGCTCCCTGTTCAGTCACTCTTGGGATACCAATGCAGGCAAATGTTCAATAGGTATAAAAAAAAAATCATGGAGACAACAGGAGAACTTCTTTTCCTAACTCCTCTTGAGGACAGGTGCCCAGTCAACCCCATGTGTAATTTCCAAACCTGAAAAGCCCACAGAGCCATCCTCTCTCACATGTTTAGCGATATAGTGTTTTTCTTCAGATGTAGTCTACATGCCTTCAGGCTTTAAGCAGACTCTTAGAATTACTTATCTTGGAAGACCAGCTATTATTATTTCAAAGTGTGGTTTTACCTTTGAGAACGAATATAATTTTCATTATTTTTATGAATTTTGGTGGTCCATCATCTCATCTCAGTCTACCCAGGTCATTTTAACATTTGGTGTAAACAATGATTGAGCTATTCTCTGTGACACTTTTGGGCATTTGAAGTAGAATTTATGAATTTAAAATAGTTCTTAAATCAGCATATCTGTCACAGGCACCAGGATAGTCATCTTGCTTATGTTATTCCTTTTGTTTTCACAAAACTTGAAAGGTACTATCTCAGTTGTGCAAAAGAATAATCTTTAGTCAGAAGCATTAAGTTGCAGTGCTGGGTTTGATGCTGACCTGTCTCTAATTGCTTATGGGAAGATGAAGAAACCTGAGACTGAAACACATAACTAACTTGCTAGAGTAGAAGGTAATGAGCAGCCTTACTGCTCCCTTGTATCTTTTAAAAAAAAAAAAAAAAAAAAAAAAAAAACCTGGTAAGAAGAAAATACAGGGTCTCATATAGCCTAGGCTGGCATCATACTCCAAATGAAGCATAAAGTAATCCTGAATTCCCAATCCTCCTGTCTCCAACTCCTGAGTGCTGAAATTATAGACATGTGCTACCACCCAGATACGGAAATTACATAATTTCTAATGGCATTAATATGTAACAAGTTTTTGTGCTTGAGACTAGGGTGAGTGGGGAGAGGGAAGGAAAAATTTAACACAACTTAAACAGCATTAGAGATTCATACAGCCTTTAGGTAAGTGAATACCATCCTTAGAGTCTGATAAATCTCAAAGTGATAAGTTGGTTAGATTAAATTCAGTATTTTAAATGCCAATAGTCTATGGAAACCACAGATTTCTTAGCTCATTTTTGTGATTCCAATTCTGCCTTTTCAGCTTGCAAAGGAAATGTTCTCCTCTACCCCCGCCCCAACTCCTGCTGATGTTTTCCACTTTTCCTGTGATTAAAAAAAATATTTTCCTTGGTAACCATTTTCCCTGGTTACTTCCTTGGCTGATTTTTCTGCACAAAGAACTGAAAGGCACTTATTCCCAAGAGAAGCAGCTATTCTAGAGTTTACTAAGAAGTCAGCTAACATTTTTCAACATTCCCCTTTGTTATTTCTTTGTTTTTAAAGAAATCTCTGATTTTGTTTCACTTTCAGCTGGAGACTTAAATGACACCAAGCAAAGCCTACTTAGTTTAGATTTCCAGGTAAACACATTTAAAAATTTAAGTTTATACTAAAGCATGTGGAGTGGATTTAATATCTGGGTGTTTTATGTGAAGATATGTTTGATATTTGACAAAATTAGTTCTTTATTAATAGATTAAGAAGTTCAAAGTATGCTTTGTTTCGTTTACTTGTTTTTTTTTTTTCCAGGATGTTTCCTACGTACTTCAAACTGTACAGACTTATAAGCTTTTCTTCATATGTTTAGATAGAATTATGTGATGAGTAAAAGTATCAGTTGATTTGAAAATTTTATTCTCAGTTTTTAAATTTTTATAAAGGAACATAAATGATTAAGTGTTTTCATTTTAAGCCTTATGGATGACATTAAAGATAATAAATTGTAGCTTCATAGATATGTTCAAAATTCTGGATACTTTTAAAGTTTACTTAACCAATGAAAAATTTTAAATGGGAAAAATAAGTTAATCAAAGTTTAAAGATGATATTTGATATTAGGATAAACACAAAGGACAAAAGCATACAGTTACTTGATAAAAATGATAATTACAAAGCATATTCAATTATAAAATTGCTTATTAAATATGAAATATAAAGTAAAAATCTGTAAGTCACTGAATATCAGTTAGGGTCATTTCATAAAACTTATTTAAACTAGATACAGATTTTGTCAACGTTAAGACAGCTCTGTCAATTTACTTCTGCCCATATTAATTTGTATTTCTAGATTAAGTAAAAAATGAGTTAATCTCAAACAGGAGACAGATTAAGAGAGGGGTTTCAGGATAATGAATCTGAGAGAGTGTTTAGTCTGGCTGTAGTAGGCTTTACTTTCTCCTAGCACTCATATACACAAGTCTTTCATAAGTGGGTGCTTAGAGGAGGCCTAGGGACTAACAGGATTCACCCTCACAGAAGACCCTTACACGATATTATCTCCAGAACCCGGAGGTTCAATACCTGACTTCTCATGACCTTTACCCATCACAGGAGTGTGTCTACACATGTGATTGTGAAAACAAGAAAATGCCAGTGTACACGTGTAGACAATGGAGAACATTTATGCTGTTTGTCTATGAGGGCCCATTGCCCTATTCAGTGAATTTTATCTTTATTCAGCCCCCTCGGGTCACATTTTCATTGCTGCTTGCTATTGCTCATGCTTTCCGACATTACTTAGGGACTGACTTCACGTGCCAATAAGCCAATGGGTTTGCTTTTTCTGTCTTTGTGTTTTGCATGCCAATTTCTCTGAATCTAAAGTAGAGCATAAAAGTTGTTAAAACATACTTTAATTTCAATAACCTACGTTAATGGTTTTGAAGCGACTGGAGTAATTAAAGTACAAATACCCTGGACAAAAGTTTGATGAAGCCATCTCTGAGGCTGCTAGCTGCTGAGTTCTGATCATTTAGGGGAAAGTGCAAAGAGGTGAAACCAGGGAAGCCTGATTTAGAAGGAGACTGTGGTGGACAATGTTATAAAATGAACTACTTTAATTCCAAAGGGCAAACCAAATATACACCATGCCTTCTTGTCTCCTAAATTCTTAGAAATAAGAGGAGATATATTATTAACAAATGTATGGATATATAGTTGCACTGAGAAGAAGTAAGAAGAGTTCTTGATCAGATAGAAAATGGGGAGTCCTTCACAGATGAAGACAGGCACAAATTTAAGGAAAGAGAGTGAGGCCAGAGATGTGGCTCAGTGTACAGTGCTTCTCTAGCATCCCTAAAGCTCTAGGTTTAATCCTCAGCATTGAAGGGAAAAAAGGAAAGAGGGATGAATGGGATGAAGCCTCGAGTAAACACAGGAGAGAACTAAATGCAGAGAATTCGTATGAAAAAGAAGTTTTATATTTAAAGTTTTTTTCAAGAAGAAAAATTAAACAATCTATATCTAGGTACCTTATGAATGTCAATGTCATATTAACAAAAACCAGAATCGACAGAAACAAAAATATTGGAATGGCACCTTGAAATGCCAGAAAACAACAATAACAAAAAAACAAAAAACAAAAATCTATTAACCAAAAATGTATCCAGCAAAAAATTACTTTCAGAATTAAGGTAATATGAAACATGTTCAGTTTAAACAAAAAGAGAGTTATCTTCAACAGCACTGCATAAAATGAAGTCCTGAAAGACATTTTCAAATGAGAAAGAAAATAATCTGAACAGGATGGAAATATAGGAAAGAATGAAAAGAAATAAAAAGGATAAATGTCCAGGTAAAACTAAATAAGTGGTTCTGAGGTGGAGAGCAGGTGTCTTTGGTAATGGCTGGAAACATTTTGGTTGTCATAACTGGGGGAAGAGGCTAGGAATGCTGTTAAATATTCTGTAATATACAACCCAGCACCTCAAAAAAGACTATCTGGCTCAAAATACTGACAGCGTTGAAGTTCAGAAAGTCTAATCTAAGCTGGGTGTGGCGGCACACACCTTTAATCTCAGCACTCAGGAGGTAGAGCAGGCAGATCTTTGTGAGATCAAGGACAGCTTGGTCTACATAGCAAGTTCTAGGTCAACTGGGGCTAAGACCAAAAAAGAAAAAAAGCCTTATCTAAATGAATTTTGGATATAAAGCAACAACAATGACCTTTTGCTCACGTTTACTTTATTGTGTGTGTGTGTATGTGTATGTATCACACATGTGCAACAGGGCACTTATGATAGTCAGAGGACAACTTGGGGAATCAGTTCTTTCCTACCATGTAAGTTCTGGAAATCAGATTCAAATCATCAAGCTTGGTGGCAGGCACTTTTATCAACTGAGACATCTCACCAGCTTGTTGATAATCTTTTCATAACAATCTACTAACATGTTTGTTTCATACATACAGAAAAAGATGAAATATGGCCTTTATACCAGAATGGGGTACCTGGATTCAAAGTGCAACAAGGTCATGCACAGCTCAGGAAGAAGTAAAGATATTAACATTGAGAAGAAATAGATTTCATATTTCTATCTGATACAAAGATTGTCAGACTGCATTAAAATTCTAAGAGTATGAGAAATATAATACTATGGAAAAGATGAAAGAAAAATGTCAAGCAGATATTACAAAAGGAATATAGGTATATTACATTAATATTAGACAAAACAGATCTTATGGCCAAAAGTATTAACGCATTTCTAGAGACATAGAGTTTCTACCTAATGATAAAAGCTCCAGAAAAATATGACAGTTCTGAACTTGTATATACATATAACAAGGCTTTAAGGTAAATTAATAATCTTGACGAAACTAACTTATGTCAAAGAATATAAAAATGACAAAATAATAAATTGAAAAACAATGGAGACTCTACTAGTAAACTCAAAAATAAAATTAAAAGATTATAAAAAAATGTTTCTAGAAGACATGTGTAAAAGGATGTTTCTAAATAGCCAGGCATGGTGATGTCCATCTACAAGTCCAGTACTTGGAAAATGGAGGCAGAAAGATTAGGAATTCATGGGTAGCCCTGCCTATATAGAGAGTTTAAAGCCAGCCTAGATTTTAATGGACCCTGTCTCAGAAAACTAAAGAAGAAAAAGAAAAAAAAGTTAAATTATCTGCCAACAAATTATTTAGGTAATTTATGGGATGAAAACAGGTGAAAAAAGATCACATGCTCATAATTTATTGTTGAGTGGAATGAAATGGATTGCAGTGTAATATAGAGAATATTCCCATTTACGTTTAAATATACATGTAAGTATTTAGAAGGGGTCACAAAAGACATGTTCAAAGGTTGGAAAACTATGGCCCACACACCGAATTCTGTGTGCTAAACACATCACTATCAGAACATTGCTAGTCCCACACATTTGCATGATGTTGAGGATTACTCGGTGGTCATAACAGCAAAGCTGAGTAACCATGACAACAGACCATGGGTCTCAAAGCCCCAAATAGTTACTCTCTGGCCCTTGATATAAACATTTGACTCTCCTTGTAATAAACTATGAATTAAAGTTAGGAGAAGTTGTTTTTTTAGCCTTCTACATTACGTATCATTTTTATTTTTAAAAGTTTTTTTTTTTTTTTGAGAAAGTATCTCTGTTTCAGCCGGCTTGGAACCAGGTTAGCATCAATCTCATAGAGATTCACCTGCCTCTGCCACCCAGAGTGTTGGGATTAAAGGCATGTGCCACCATGCCTGGCTCTTTAGATATCATTTTTGTAAGTGTAAGCATATTCATAAGCACTTATAAAATATTAAGAATTTAGGAGACTATGTAAATAGTTTTCATCTTATCTTTTTAGTTTAAATTTTTTATGTTTATGAGTGTTTTGCCTACGTGTGTGTGTGTGTGTGTGTGTGTGTGTGTATGAAATGTCCAAAGTGGCTAAAGATTATCTGGAACTGGACCATCGTTAGCAGCCATGTGGGTGCTAGGAACTGAACCTAGGACTTTGTGCAAATGCAGCCGGTTCTCCTAACTACCAAGGCATATCTCCAGTCCTGGTTATACAATGTAGACAAGCTTGGCCAAAGAAAGAACTTTTTAATAATAATGTGTGAACATAGACAGCCAGGACGTAAGACATGGGAATTCTCTATTAGTGGAAACATAGCAGATGACGTAGGAGGTTCCCTCAAAGTGCACTATATACAGCGAAGTACCATTCAATCCACATAGACTGCTAGGGAACAACAGTGTCTCCCGAGTACAACAGAAATATAAATAAACTGTGGTACATATCTTGGGAGCTGAGACAGGAGGATTGCAAGTTTGAGGCCAGCTAGGATAATTTAGTGATACTCTATCTCAAAGTGTCAAAAAGGCTAGTGGTATTAGCTAGCTGATTGCCTAGTATGTGTAAAATTCTAAGTTAAATCCTCAGTAATGGGAAAAAGGGCAGCAAACTTACATCAGCTACACATATGATATGAACAGTGAAGGATATCAACAGTACTGCCACCCATCAGATATTTGAAATGAAGGATAATGCAACTGTATTATTCCTCTTTAACCCACTTATGTATGAGACTTGGAAATATATGAAATAAAAAGTCTAGAGTTAGGAGAAAACTTTGGGAAGGAGGTGATCATATGGAAATGGCAATTTATTTTCCACTATTCCTTCTGTCAACTAACCACTGAAAGACTCCATCCAATTATAATGCTTTATATTTTGTCTATAGCAACATGAGTATAAGTGATTTAGCACTACCAATATTTTGGTCAGCTAATTCTTTGTTGTGGTGGATTGTGTCCTATAGGATGTTTGGCAGAATCCAAATATGATGATTAAAATGTGTACACATGCTCCAGACATTGCTACATGTTCCCTGGGGGACAAATCATCCCCTAATTAAGAGGCGCTGCTCCATACTATGAGTTAGAAAGCTTATGTGCTTGAGTTTAAACTATTTACAAGTTATAGGCCTAAAATCTGCTTATAGTACATAACCACAAATAATACATAAACAAACAACATGGCCATGTTCTAATGAAACTTCATACTGTAACAATAAACTTTTAATTTCATATGATTTTATTTACCACAAAATACTTTTCTTTAAAATTTTACTTTAAATATTTTAAATTTATTTCTTGTATGTGCAAGCATACATGCATATACATGCATGCCACAGAGTACATGTGGAGATCAGAGGAAAATTGTAATCAGTTCTCTACCTTTTACTATACGGGTCTCGGCGATGAACTCTGGTTGTTAGGCTAGATAGTAAACAGCTTTACTGCTGAGTCATCTTGCCAGTCTCCTCCTCCCTGTCCACTTTTTAAAAACATTTTTTATGGCATAAAGAATTGAATATGTGGTGCTGGGCCTGATTTACAAATACTCTACCACTGAGCTACAATTTTATGTTAAGGCATGATCTTACCAAGTTGCTCAGACTAAATTCAACTTCCAATTCTTCTGTCCCAAAATCTTCAGTAGTTACATTGCAGGTGTGTCCCCTGATTTAGCTGCTGAAGTTTTACTAAAATAGCCTGGTAGAATTTGGACTGGGTAGATTTGTGACAAGTGTAGAGATTAATTTGGGGGAGAAATGAGAATTTAACAAACTTGAGGCACCTGATCCACATAAATATGTCCACTACAGGTCTTCATTTCTTTCAGCACTACTTTAGGGTTTTCAGAGCAGACATTTTGTCCAACTTATATATGAGACAGTCTTTAGTAATTCATATTTGATGCTGGGTACTTCTACTGTTGCTGTTAGTATACAGAAATAATCTTGATTTTTATAGATTGATCTTGTAAACCAAACCTTGCTAAATTCTCTTGTTTGAGTTTTTTGGCAGGATCCATTGGACTTTCTAAATGACCAAGAAATTTTTAATAAAGCCATTTTACTTCTTCCTGTCCAATCCAGATTTTCTATAATATATTGGTTTATAAATATAAATCCCCTAAAAATATTAGTTTATAATTGCTAAGAATTAAAACTCCAGCCTTTTAAAGTTTTATTCAAAGATAAAACATTCAAGTCAGTAAATATAGTTTCTCATTAAAAATACATCCCTAGAGATTATGAAATGTTATTTATCTACAATCTAGATTTTTTTTTAACAGCAAAGTATGAAAGGCAGAGTAACAAACAGTCCCCTGCAGCAAGGAGAAGTTCCAAAAATGGTACATGTATTTTATTTTCTGGTACTGTGTCATGATACTGGTTAGAAAATCCAGCAGAGTACTGACCAGAAGGGGTGCAAATATATGTCTTTGTTCTAAATCTTCAAGAAAAAACATTATATTTTTTTACTATTAGGTATAACATTAGCTATAAGCATCCATAAATGGTATTTATTATACAGAATAAGTTCCTTCTTATTACTAGTTCCGTGAGAGTTTCTATCAGGAATGGATGCTGGACTTGGTGCAGGGGTTCTTCATCTCTCTGACAGTGACAGGACCATCAACAGAGGGCCACAGAAGGACTGCCAGGCCACATGGAGGGGAGCATTGAAGAAAAGCTGCCTCAGCTGGCTACTTGAGAGGCTATGGTAACTGTGTTTGCCTTGCCTAGAAGGTCTAACTTTTTTTTTTAATCCTCTGGATATAGCTCCTGTGATCATGCTACCTGCCTACAGTGATTGTACTACCCCGTCTGTCCATAATGCTGCTACTGTTGTACCAAAAATACCTAAATACTTATTTTTCTAATTCATTTTTCGCTTTTACCAAGTACAGTGCTCTGACCTGTTCTTGAGACCAGCTGATTAAGAATTACTTGTCCTGGGGCTGAAGGGATGGCTCCTTTGATAAAGCACTTGCCTTGTAAGTGTGAAGGCCTATTTGAGCCCCAGAACACTAACAAAAAAAAAACAGAGTGCGGTAGTAGTATGGGTATGCACTCTTAGTTCTGGGAGTGGAGACAGGAAGATCCAGTCTGGCCTGATTGGTGAGCTTCAGGTCAATGAGAGACCCTGTCTTAAAGGAGGTGGACAGCATTCCTGAGAATGACATCATCATTGTCTGGCCTGTCTTCATGCCTGCACATATACCCCTCTATATGTGAAGTCTTTCTTCAATTAAAAATTTGAAAGTTTGGGGTTGGGGAAAGGTCTCAGTGGGTAAAGTACCTACAACACATGTATGAGGACTTGAGTTCAGATCTCCATGTAAACCTAGTGTTGAGGGAAGAGGAAGGTGGAGACAGATAGATCCCCAGAGCTTGCTGACCAGCTAGTATAGCCAAATGGTGAGCTCTGAGTTCAATGAGAGACACTGTCTCAAAAGGTAAGGTGGAGAACTGAGGAAGTCACCCAATGTTGGCCCTCTATATGTACCACCAATACACACGTGCACGCACACACACACACACACACACAGAAAAAATTACCTATCTGGGCTATTGCTTCCTTATCACAGATGCTAGCTATCTCACTGTTACTTTTATATAAAATAATCATACCCTTCCCATTAGTAAAGAAAATTATAAAGTTAGTAATTAAAATAACAGAAAGGGTATACAAATGGCTGTGGGTGGTAGTCATAGAGCACTCTGGCACAGGTGAAGAGAATTAATTGCCCAAGCTCCACAGCACTGGGAAGCACAGGGGCGTCTGCTGTGGCAGGCCAGATCTACTGTTTCCTGTGGTATACATTTGATGGAACAGAGTTACAGTCATATAACATCTATGGCTGATTCCAGGCTACAAAAGCAGAGCTGAATAGTTATGAAAGATAACAAACATCTATAAAGGCTGAGATATTTACTATTTGGTCCTTTGTAGAAAAATTTTGCTCAAGCCTGGTCTAGAGATACATATATTCTAAAACCTGACTGGACAGTAATACCGCAGTATACAGGCCACAGATGACACCAGCGTTTCTCCTCAAAGACTTACTACTGAGGCATACAATTTTCTAAAGTAAAAATTTAGTCACTACTAACTTTGAAATTTTGTTTCATTTTAGAAATTGTTGACAAAATATCAAACATGAAATTTGCAGTTTTGTTTTGTTTCATTCTGCTTATCATTTCCCAAACTGACTGTGGACAAAATGAACAAAGTTCTAGGAAGCAAAAGAGGAAGATGAGTCACAGAAGATTGAGGAAAAGTTCCTCACCCAACCAACGATCAAATAGGCAGTTTGGTATTCAGCAAACAACTGTCACACCAGAAGCAAGGTTACCCATGATGGACTCCGATTACACTGTGGAGGAAAAGTTTGAATCCTTTCTAAGTTTTCTTGGAGTAGAATCAATTTATAATGTGTTACCAGGTAAGAGAATGTGAGCGAGAAAGTCTCCATGAAGTTAACCCTCCAAAGAGTAAAGCTTTTGTACTAAGTTTTGACCTGTAAACATTTAAAAATCTTTTTATCAATTCTTTGAGAATTTCATACAGTGTATTGTGATCATACTCAAACCCCTCTCCCACATCCTCTTAGATCCACCCCATCTCCCTAGCCCCTGCCCACTTCCTGCCCTCTATTTTTTAAGGACTACAGAGTGCAATTTGTGTTCCCCAAATACTCTTGAGTGTAGGTCCATCTCTTGGACTGTGATCAACCTGCCCAGAGTAATCAACAGCCCTCCCTGTTGATAAAACACATGGAAAAACATAAAACAGTATGTTCCTGTAAACTGCTCAGCAAGACAATATAATCCATTGGGTTGATGGGGTTTTTGTTTGTTTTATTTTATTTGACACAGGGTGTCTCTATAGCCTTAGTTGGCCTGGAAATCTCTATGTAGACCAGGCTGGCTTCAATTTTACAGAGATCTACCTGCCTCTGCCTCCCTAGTGCTGGGACTAAAGGTGTGTATCAACACACCCAGTGAGTTATTACTTACACTTTAAAAATAAAATGTATATGCCATAATAGTCACCTTTTTACATTTACTTACTTGGTGAGTGTATGAGTGTGGGCTCACACATATGGAAGTAAAAGGACAACTTGATGAAAGCTGATTCTAGTGGATGCATGCTGTTTCACTTTTCTCAGTGTGTCTATCAACAGGGTGGACTGTGGGCTCATTAGTGCAGTTCTTTATGGTGTGATGGAACTGCACTGCTTGCCTCTTCTGAATTTAGGTGTACATATACACTTTACTTTGGCCAGTAGAATTAGATACTTTTAGAATACAAGTAAGATTTGTAACCTTGAACTCTTACTACTGGGGCAATTGGGACAGTCTACTTGAGGAAGCCTACTGTCTGTTGCAGAGTGACAATACATTCAAGCCAACTTCTAGCGTGCCCACAGGATAGACTCAGGTAAACGAGAAATAGTTGCAATATTGGGGTTGTTTGTTCTGTTACAGAATTTAGCTTATCCTGACAAATACAAAACAGGCATGAAATTCATAGTCAAGCTACCATGAGGAGGCCATGCCACACCTTAGTGCTAAGAGAAAAGTCAATGAAAAACATTTCACAGGGCTATATCCATAGGGCATTTAACATGTGCATGGCTGCACAGAGACCTCTGTTCTTGGGCAATTTTATGAGCTGACTTTACATTGTGTTTATTTCCATTCATGGATGCTGATAATCATTTAAGACATTTAAATATGTGTTATCTTTCTCTTTTAGGAAAGAGAGGACACTGCTTGGTAAAGGGCATGACCATGTACAACAAAGCTGTCTGGTCTCCAGAGCCCTGCACCACCTGCCTCTGTTCAGATGGAAAAGTGCTTTGTGATGAAACTGTGTGCCACTCCCAGACATGTTCCTACAGCATTAAATTGGAAGGAGAATGTTGCCCTGTCTGCTCTGATGCTGGTATAGAAATTTAGTATAAACAAATTATCAGACATGATTTTGCCTTTAACTTCTATTTGTTTTTATCATTACATTAAGATGTAAATTATTGCAGACTTAATCCAAGTACTTAAAATATGGCACACTGCCGAAAAACCACAGACATATCTAAGAAAGTGTATGCAGGGTATAGAAATAATAGAGTCTGTTTTTTTGTTCTAATTCTCAGACTTAAGTTGGAACAGATCCGGTTTCATGTATGACTCTGAGCCTTAGAGCTACAGTAACAGAATTCCTACAATAAACCATGACTTATGAGTTGAGAGTTCTGCTTCAGTCTGTCTGTATATACATTAGCTTACTTAACCCAGCTTGTCAGGAATATACTAATCACTGTCATGAGAACAAAAGAAGAGTGATTTAGAACCAGGGTGAACAGAGCTTTAACTTTCCTAGCTATTTTTATCAGTCCAAAGACAGCACAGGAGTGAATGGTGATCTGAGGACTCACGGGGAATCACAGGAGTATGGCCTAGAGTTTTTCTAAAGTGGCACTTCTGTGTGAAGGGCATATCATGGGATTCACTGGATTCTCACTGACTCCTTCTCCAATGAGGCTTGTACCTGAACAAGCCAGGTGTCCTTCATTTGACAGGAACAGAAACTTGTACCTCCACTTTATCTTGTCTATAATCAAAGTAGATTCTCCCCATCCCGAACTCCATCATGACCAGAGAGTAGGTATGTATCTACAAGTCTCCTATAAGGAAGATTTTCAGAATCTTTAGAAACTGAACTTTGTCTCACACTATCAGTTATTTGACTAAAGCATTGTACTTTTGAAAAATGTTAGAAGGTATGTTTACTGAACGTGGATCCTTGAAGTATAATATAACTCTTATAAGCAAGATTCAGAAGCTCTGAGAAATTTTTCTAAGGACTTAGAATATTCTTGAAATGTAGTAATTTTAGAAAAATAAACTTGGACACATAAGGATTTTAAATGTTTAAATATGGTAACTTCAGTTTCAATTACTAATTCTGTCCTGTTCTTCTTCTGCATGTTTTGCTATAGATGTAAAAAAAGAAAAACACCCTCAGAGTTTATAATACATTCTGAATGGATATCACAATTTCTTCAAATAATTATCTTTTTAGTTTCTGCTGTGGCTAGTTTGTATATGGTATTCAGTAAAAGTAGAGAGATGATTGTGAATTTTGATGGAAGAAAACTTATGCACTGTGATATTAGACTCACAATAGGATTACTTTCTATTTTGCATCATGTGGCAATATTATTCCCTCCTTAGTGTACCAGGTAGCATCATATTCTAGGAGAAATTATTAGTATCTAGTATTATGTTATTTAAGGCAAAAATAGTACTAAGGCTCACAGTCCCCAAAATTATAGATCTACGGCAAATCCCACAAGAGAAATAAAGTTATAATTAAAATTTCAAGGAAAAAATTCAAGTGTATTTCATCTTTTCATGGCACTCAAATATATAGAAGGAATAATATTTACTAACCTCATTTTCATTATGATTTTTTTCTTTTTATTAACATCATCAACTTGCCTCTGTTACCTCATCCTAGTCACTTATTCTCTACTCAGTGGTAGAACACTAAATGACAGACTTAATTTTTGTTGATTCTTCAGAACAAAGAGAACCCCCTAATATACTTCATAAGCAAGTACCGCAACCTCAGGTGGAAATGGACCAAGTATCTAGAAAAGAAGCACTTCAATCTGAGGAGGATGAAGAAGAAATTAAAGATGTGGAATATAAGAAAGAGATTTCAGGACCTAACAAACGTCACAAGGAGGAAGAAAAGAGAACAGAAAGAAAGCTGAGGCCTGGGGAGGAAGGGAGGTCAGCACATCAACCACTGTACCATGGAAGGAGGGAAGAAGAGGATGACAAAGAGGATGACAAAGAGAAAAATGAGAAGGATTCAGAGGAGGAAGAGAAGGATGCCGTAAGAGTGGATGTATTCCGAATGCCTTCCCAATTCCCCATGCCCATTCCCCCAAGAGGCAGGCCACGTCTTCCTAGTAGCTGTTCCTTGTCCTATAGGACCATCAGCTGTGTCTTTGCAGGCCTCATCCAGATTCCACCAATGACAGCACCAGAGGTAACAAGCCTGGATCTGATTGGTAAGAGATGCTGACTTCTTTATGTTTTAGACATAAACGGTGACTCTTACTAGTCTATGAATGTTGCTATAATTTCATAATAGAAACTAATCAACTACATAAAGATGACTTGTACAGCAGAAACAGGCACACACTACAGAAAGTTTTCGTTAGGTATAAAGTAAACACTAAACCAAACAGTGATTTCCCAAGGAACATTTAAAAAAATTGTTTTAGTGGGGTATACTTTATACAAATGACAAAACTTATTTTTAATGTATGGTTTTATAAGTTTTAAACACTACCACAGTTGAAAATAAGAACATTTCTATCACTCCCCCAAATTCCTCCCATCTCCATCTCTTCCAGGCCTTAGGCTGCCACAGAAAACTGACCTGTTTTTTCTTCCTATTGCTTTTCTTTTCGAGTTTCACTAGAGTCACATAGTAAGTAGCTTTGCAGGGGGACTTCTAATGCTTTTAAAACTTCTAATTTTGTTCTGAGCCTAGTTTTCTTTATGAAAGAGCAGTGTCCTATTGTACAATTCACCAGAAATCAGCTAGAGAACATGTGATTTTTTTTTCCCAGTTAGAGGCAACTGTCTAATAAATCCACATACAGATGATTGTGTGGACCTACATCCTCATTTCTCTAGAGTTATGCCTAGAAGCAGAACTGCTGAGAAGTATGGCAACACACACTTAAGAAACTACCCAACAGCTTTCCAAAGTGGTTGTCCCATTGTTGCCAGCAGCACTGGGGAGTTCTGGCTAGTCCACAATCAGTCAACAGATTATGTTGTCTTCTTTCCTTTAGCCATTCCACTGAGAATGTGGTGCCCAGACCTCTGTCCATGTCTTCACTAGGCCACCGGGGAAGGTTCTGAGTGGTAGAATATCAAGACCTCATTTGAGGGCCTGACTGGTATAGACACCATGTCAGAGGTGGCCTTGGGGATGCAGAGTAGAGGATCTCAATGAGATCAACATATTTTGTAGGGATGGCCATCTGAAATAGGATGCTGTCAGTGTCAATCACACTAAAAATTTCCATGGCATCCATGATACATGCTTTCATCCCACATTTATATAATCAAATAAAGAATTTGCAAGCCTAGCAAGGCCTTCCTCTTGTGGCCTATATGGCAGGTATGCTCTCCCTTATGGGAACCCAATTAGTGAAAGTCTAAAGTTGTGGGAAGGATGAATAACCCACACTGGGCTATAAAGTCTTTGTTTTATATGAAGGTCAACACATCTTCCTTATAACATGCATTATTCCTGGCAAATTCATTTTATGTAAATAAAATAATTGACACCTGTACTTAACCAAATGTTAAGACAAAAGCTCATAAAACTGAAGGATGTAGGAACCATTATAGATAGAAGACAGAAAAGTATATCAGATACAGTTGGGATACATGAGGTCCAAAGCTACTTATATAAACTGGCTAACAGGTGGTGAGGTATTTACCTTTGATTTCTTGGATACAAACAGCATCATGTTCCCAAGTCCAGAGAAATGGCAACAGAAAAATCTGAAGAACAATAGACTGCTTCTGTGTAACCCCACAGAAACATATCTTTGTTGTGAATGCACAATGCTACTAGCACTGCCCAACAGACTGTTCTGATTATTTTAAATATCTTCATCCTGACCAAGACACAGTTTTGACTGTTAAATTATCCAATCCTAATCCTGTTATTTTGTCAAACATGCACTTGTTTATATACATTTCCTGTCCTTGTTCTGAATATTGCTTTCTTCTCCAGATAAAGCTCTCGTGATAGTCAGGTATATAGAGAAATGCACACACATATTAAGTACACATGTACATGTCTGTAAATGTATATGCATCTAATATGACTGCTACATGTTCTAGGGAATTCCATCTTTTCCATTCCGGATGAAGCATTTAATGGATTACCAAATTTGGAAAGGCTTGATCTGAGCAAAAATAATATCACTTCTACAGGTATAGGCCCAAAAGCATTCAAGGTAAACAATTCCATTAGTATGTAACAGTATGACTACTACAGGCTGTGGCTATGATTGGCTGTCAGAAAGGGTAGAAGAAGCAGAAAACTTTTTACTGCTAGTTTTTTTATACATTGTTTCCTCTCTGATGTCTTTAAATTGCAATCAAGTTTCTTTTTATTAGTTTGTTTTCATATTTGTAGTCTTTATTTTTTAATTTTTATGTGTATGAGTGTAATTGCCAGCGTGTGTGATAGTGCACCTGAGTTATGAAATGCCTATAGAGGTGAAAGGAGGCATTGGATCCCTTGGAACTGGAGTTCCAGGCAATTGTTAGCTGTCATGTGGGTGCTGGGAACTGAACCTGGGTCATCTAAGAGAGTAGTCAGTGCTCTTAACCACTGAGCCATCTCTCTAGTCCATCATATATGTAGGCATATGCTATGATTACCAGCAATAACATCAAACATAGCTAATGTGAATTTGTGGAGTAGTTTCTCCCCAAGTAGCTGAAAATACTCTGAGATCTGGTATCTCAGCATCTGAAGTACTGTGTAAGAGTACTGGTGACAGTTCACTTTAGTGTTGCCACTAAAAAGGTGCCAATAAGAAAGTAGAGAGTTTATCATTTGGCTAATTATTTTCATTTGGCGTATCCGTAAATAATTTTATATACAACCCATTGCAAGAAACAAAGTTCACATGTGTACCATTTGAAAATGGAATGTACAATGTAGAGAGAGAAAATTACCTTTTCATATCTTGGGCACTGAGTAAAATTGGGGCATTTTAAAGAATTTGATGTATTTAAATGTTATTAAATTAACACTGTTTGAAATTTTAAAAATTCACTATGGGCAGAATATGATGGAGAATATTTTGGCTAGGGGAGTTCTGAAAAAAACAAATGGGCGCAGATGAAAAATTA
Source organism: Eospalax fontanierii (assembly GCA_035773235.1). Classification (NCBI taxonomy): domain Eukaryota; kingdom Metazoa; phylum Chordata; class Mammalia; order Rodentia; family Spalacidae; genus Eospalax; species Eospalax fontanierii. Next base: position 62,189,546 of record CM069526.1, on the reverse strand, counting down.
TGGGATAGATTGGAGAGGCATAAAAGAGAAAGAATAGCAAATCATATAAAGGAAACCTTTGAAGAAAACAGGCTTGACTGATTTTTTTTCTTTTAAAAAAGGAGAAAAGGGTCAAAGAATTCCAGGGAAATAGAAATAGAAGCAAAAGAGGAAAGGTTGGTATGTGTGAGTGAAAACACAAGTTATGTGCTTTACAAACAGCAGCAGGCTCCAACCTCAGCCCAAGAACTACTGGAAGCTGATTACTTCTGGGTGAGGGAGAGGTGATCTTCTTTAAGGGAGACTCTAGATAGGCTGACTAGACTCCAATGGGTCAACTTGCACTGAGGGACATCTGGGTTCATTACCTTGAATTGATAGGCCTTAACATGTATGATAGAATGCATGAAATCCTGTGGGGTAAGCTATGGAGGAGGGTCTGGATGGGGGAGAGGGTACAAAGATAATTAAGATGTTTTATATGAAATGTAGAAAAATTCAACAAAAAATATACATAGACAACTCATAAGAAGGGCATGGTAGTGCATGCCTTTAGTCCCAGATCTCAGGGAGCAAAGACAGATCTCTGTGAGTTCAAGGCCAGCTTGGTTTACATAGCAAACTCCAGGCCAATCAGGCCAATCAATGAGACCTTGTTTTGTTTGGCCTTTTTATTTTTTTTTTTTAAAGCCTAAGTAAAGAACACTATCTTACTGGGTTACACATTTGTTTCTTTGGATAATCTTCTGGGCTCTTGATCTTCAGACAAATGATGTGCCTCCTGCATTCTCTGGAGTCTGAGCAGGTATATAGAAGAATTGCCAGTGCCTGTTTCATACTACCCATACTTCTGACTGAACTGCAGCTGGCATTAGGGGGTCAAAGATTTTCTATATTTGACCAAGAGAAAAATGTTTTAGATTACCTGCTTTTGTGTTTGGATTCTCTGTCCTTTTGAAATTGAAAATGATCACTGGATCCATATGGCTGCAGTAAAACACTTTTGGTGATGCAGGCTGGGTTGATCCAATGAGCATGTAACAACGAATGTGGAAATATACTTTTCAGACAGCCAGTGATATGAGGAACTATATATATTTACATGTTTATTGAGAGAAATTATTCTGTTCTGAAAATTTTCAGAAGTGCTATTTTATACTGCTTTTTCTATCACAAATATTAGTACTGATGGGAAACAAACAATAAATATGCTAACAATTATTTGCATTCACAACAGATTCAAATTACTGCATTCAGTTAAATTTCTGTTTATTGCTATGAAACTGAAATCTCAGACCTCACAAAATATGACTGAACATTAGTGGGATATATGGAATATATGTGATCATATAAAATGGGTAATTCTGAGATTTGTTTTTTAAGTTTCTGAAGAAGTTAATGCGTCTGAACATGGATGGAAATAATTTGGTACACATTCCTTCAGAATTACCATCTACACTAGAAGAACTTAAAATAAATGACAACAATCTTCAGGCTATCAATGAAGAAAGCTTATCAGGTATTGTCTGTGTGTGTGTGTGTTGGAGACTAGAGGACAGAGGCAGTGGTCAGGTGTCTTCTTCTATCACTTTCACCTTATTTTTTTGAGACAAAGTCTCTCCCAGAGCCTGGATTTCACTGATTGGTTGGCCAGAGAATTCCTGAGATCTTCCTGTCTCCATTCCCAAAGCTGGCATTATAGGTATGTGCCATAACACCTGGCACATACTTATATAGGTACTGGGGATCAGAATTCAGGTCTTCATCCTTGAGCAGCAAATACGTTAACCTTTGAGCCATTTTGCAAGCCTAACATATTTTTAAATGATACATTTTTTTACAGTCTTTCTTCTACTATTCTATAGAAATTAATTTACAGTATTGCTAAATGTATAACCAGGAAATTTTAGGTCATCTCATAACTTGATAAACTCATTTTAATTATTCATTGGCAAAATCTAGAGATGTAAGTGGCCTGTTGTCTTTTAAACTTCGATTTTTTTGGTTTGTTTAAAGCACCCTAATCTTTTTTATTTTGTAGATTTTTTATTGAATTTTTATGTATTTCACACAGAACACCTTAATCTATCTTCATCTTTATATCACCTCCACTGGCACCCTCCCACACCCACTGGGGTTCATATACATTGTTATTTTTATTAAGGCCTATTGTGTCAAGTTAGTGTCCCTAGACATCCCTCAGTACAATTTCATCCATTGGGGTCTAGTCAGCCCATCTAGAGTCCCTCTCTTTAAAAGGACAAGTTCTTCCTCACTTAGTAGTACTCAGCTGCCAATAATTCTCTGACTAATATTGGGGCCTGCTACCCATTTCTACAGTTCTGTGCTGGGATTCTGAGCTTGCATGGATCTTGTGCATGCTGACACCATTGCTGTAGGTTCATATAAACAATGACCCAGGAGCCTGTAAAACCCTATTTCCATATGGCCATGCATCTCCTCCCTGGTTCTTACAATCTTACCACAATGGTCTCTAAGCTGTGGGTATATGGAGTTTAATATATGACCAAGGACCCACACTCTGCAGACTTTTGTGACCTTTTGTGTTCATGGACCTCTGTTGCATGAGGGAGCTTCATTAATGAGAACTGAGAGGTGCATTAGTGTTCTCTTTACCTCTTATTCTATGCTCCATGAGTCTTAGGTACATAGAGGTTGCATTACAGATGTGCCACTTAGGCTTGGGCAATTCACAATGTCTGTGTGTGACCAGTTGTGGAACTCTGTAATAATCTGTCTGATGCAAAAGAAGCATCTTTGATGAGTGGTGACTGGATACTTATCTGTAAATGGAAGAATCTATATTTTGCACATACTAAGAAATTACATTTGCCTAGGTATGTGACAACCTTGGGGTTTTCTCTAAGATCTATGACATCTCCAGCCATGTGTATTTGGCTATGTTTACAGCACCACACATGAGTTTCCTCCCACTGAGTTAACTAGCTTTGAGTCCAATTAGGTAGCTGTTGATTACCCCCAAGATAAAAGTGCCCCTATCTCACCAATGTTGTTTGTTGTGCTGGTAACTAATGTGGTTATTATGCCTCAGGTTATTAAACCTGGGGTGTACCATCAATTAATGTTCTCCCTTAGCAGTTTGCATAGTGTTCTCCAAAGCTATGAGAGTTAAGCCATCAGGGAAAGTGATGCCCAGGTCAGTTCCAGCTCCACTGCTCTAAATCCTGTGTTGAATGTATATTCTGTCTTCAGCAATAGAGTCTGTCTTTCAAGTTCTAGAAGGCAACCAAGGGCTGTGGAAATAGCCTGTGTAATTTTGGGAGTCTCTTAGACTACCCCGGCTAACAACTCAAAGGAAGGTTTCTCCTGTCTGGTACTGTTTCTTGTTATGTAACCTTCAGCTATACACATGGACTCGTATATATGTCAGTAGTGTTTTGGACTAATATGATTCCCTTTGGTTTTTTAATACTAGCTAGGTATTATTTATCTTCTCCTTTCTCTCCTTGTCTAACCCTCCCTAATCTTAAATGAAACTTTTTCTCAGCAACACCAAGTGTTAATCATTCACAGACAATAACTCTCTTTACAAATCCACAATACTTGAAGAGAGTGTACCCAAGAACACTATACATGTAGGCAACCTACACTGTGTCCATAAACATTGCTACTTAATTTTCATATGATGGAGACTTCATCCAAGCATATGGAAACAACGGGTAAAGAAAGAATGAGTCCACACAGTGTGTGAGGCAGATGGGTATTTGTACAGTGGGAGCAAGGCACCTTACAGCAGTAGCCTGGACAGCTCTGTTCCTGAGGGGGTATGGACTGAGGTCCGGCTGCTTGCACACCTCATGGTGTGTGAAATGAAGCTGTCACCCTGGCTTTGTGAAAGACAATTCAGTGAGTTGCACTTAAACTGCTGGAGTGGGCTCCTCTTGATTGTATTTCAGCAAAGCTGAAGTTGTCAAACTGCAACTGCACAAAGGAAGCATCATCATATTTCACTTTCCCCAAACCCTAGTTCATTAATCAGATTGTGAGCTTCTTTAAGACTGCCTAATTTCCTTTATCATCTTCCTAGCCATCTAAAATTGTTCTTGGGGTACAGGGTTCAACACTTTCTGCTAACTTGAGTTGAAATGAAGTTGGTGCTGGAGAGATGGCTCAGTGGTTAAGAGCACTGACTGCTCTTACAGAGGACCAGGGTTTGATTCCCAGCATCCACATGGTGACTAACAACCATCTGTAACTCCAGTTCCAGGGGATCTGATGCCTTCTTCTGACCTCCAAGGATATTGCACAACATGGATGTACTTACGTAGGCAATATACTCATACATGTAAAAACTAAAAATAAAGTATTTTTAAAAAGAAGAGACTGGAATGGAATAAACTAATCCAAGAATTACTTCTGTTAGTCCTCCAAACTTCATAGGAAAAAAACACTTCTGTTGATGAAAAAAAGGACAGTAATGAGAATTGTCAAATGTGAGGATCACATACTTATGGAAATACTTAATTTCCAGATGGTCTTTAGGGTACACATGAAAAACATTAATAAACACAAAGTTTGATGAGCTTTGTAATATGGAAAAGACACTGGAAAATTTAATTTTGAACTGTTTTGCTAAACTAAAAGAAACAAAATTTAGAGCAAGTGTACAAATAGGCTGAGTGAACTATGAGTTCACATTTCTAGTTCTGCTATTACAATGATACCTTATAAAACACACATTATTGTTTTTTTTTTTCTTCTTTCTTTTCTGGGCAGTGTCTCACAGTGTAGCCCAGACTATCCTTGAACTTGCTATCTTCCTACCTCAGCCTTCCAGGTGCTGGGAATGTAGGCATGAGTCACCATGTCTTACTATAGGCTTCCTATTATGAAGGTTCTCTTACACATCCCTGGAACAGCTAGCTTCTAAGCCCACTTTCTTTCTCTCACACAAATACTCCATATTTCCAGAGTATTTATATGTGGTTCAGGGCAAACTGGCTATCTCCCTTCCTACCCTTAGCATAGAGGAAGAAACCTCATCCTCACACAGGTGGTCAGAAAGAAGGTTCTCTCACATAGGAAGTCTCCCTGCACTTATTAGGAGGGCTAGCTTCTTAGTCTTACTATGTTTTGACCCTTTGGGTATTGGATATTCCTTTGGCTGAGGAAGCTGCTGGGTTCCCTTGGCTTCTGTGAGTTCTGCTACTTACAGATGACAGTTAATAGGTGAGCTTGATATTCCAGTGCTGTGAAACAGCCTTCTTCTGTGGCACTCCTAAAAACCACTGTTCTCTAAACATCTCTCTGCAGTTCCTCATCAATGTCCTTTCAAATCACAGTTGCAGAGAAGTGGAAGAGTGGGAGAGAAAATGGCATGTTAAAGACAAAAAGAGATAATTCTGGATGCTTTAGGGACTGTAGGCAGGCTGGGCTGAGAGCTAGGTATGACGAGGGTGAAGGAGACCATTTGAGAAATTGAATATGTGCCAAACAAAAAGGGAAGTTCAATCACTACAGAAGAAGAGTGAAAGGCAGAGGGCTGGACAGTGGGAGAGAGGGTGCACTTCAGAATATTCTTGTCATGACTTATGACTAGAATAACCAAACTACAATTACTTTGGCCACTTTAGCCCACAAGGAACACTAATATGTCATTATGTCCACAGTGGGTCATGACCTCACCCACAACAAAGTTCTTTTACTTCTACTTATTTGGTGGTTATGAATCCTTCTTTCAATAGTGACCTAAGATCTAACCAAACAAAACCTTTTTTATCCCCTTCCCCATGCCATACACACCAGAGAAAAACAACAGAAGAACACAAAGCACTGTGAATTTTCTGTTTCCTGGGATGTCCTGTAATAACCATTAGTCTACTTCTGCTCTCTACTTTTCTATTGACAGCTTCCATACTTCAGGATCTCAATCTATGTACTAGAGAACTATTGAACCCTCATTCCTTTTAATTTTAGAAACAAGACAGTACAAAGACATATAACTATGTGTACCAGTTTTCCACTTGCCCTGCCTGCTTCCTGTCACCCAATCCTTGACTGATCCTAAGTACCACCAGATGAATCTTTTCTGATGTGGCTTTCATCATAGCATCCTCAGCTCTACCCCTTGGTGTCTAAAGAATGAAATCCAAACCTATATTTAGGGCCCAATGGCTCTCTCCAGGGCCCAAACACCAAATTCACCCTGTTGCCATGGCGCATGCTAGGGCAGGGCAAGCGCACAAGGATGCTTTACCTATATGTGCTCACTTGGTTATTTCAGCCTGATGTTCCTCCTATTTTAATCTATCACTTTCAAACCACTCAAGTCCATACTGCTTTCTCTTATACTCTTCCAGCATTTATTATTTCAGCTCTTGATGTGCCTGTCTTTGCTGCTGCAAAGAGTAGGCCTGAGCTGCATAGGGCATTTCTTTCAAGGTTGATGACAGAGACTGAGCAGGAAAACATTCCTATTGGGGGAATTTTGACCACGCCTTGAACCTCTGACTCACAGGCCACTGAGTATGTCATTCTTTAGTGGTATGTACTCCAGCGGGGTTTCCAATTGACCTGGATGATAGTACTCCTGAGGCCAGTAGAAACAGTGTAGAAAAAAAATTTGTTTATACAAAGGCCTTCCTTGGTAGCTGAGTATGAATGTGTGGAGAATTTTGATCATCTTTCTTTAAAAAAACTTCCATTTGGTTGTACCCTGTGCCAGTAAGTGAATAAACATGATGGGAATTCACTGCTCTGTTGCATTTCTAACTCCTTCCTTCAGAGATTGCCAGGGGGGAGTGCTCTTTTCTATGTTCTGGAGAAAGGAATCACTCACCAGTCTATCACATTACTGATTCATACCCACAGGCCTCTGCAAATGCTTCCAATGACTTTTCATGATCCTCTTCTTATCCACTTGAATTCCAAGTCCCTGCTTGGCCAGTATGGTCTCTAGAGGTGATCATTAGTCTTCTCCCTATCTTCCTTCTGTTCTTTTCCCTTCTCTTTCCTTATGCATATTTCTACCATTCAGCACCTGAATTTCTCCCAACCACAGATGCTGTGCAGCTCTCATGTACAAAATAAGAAAAGGATTTATGGGGCAAATAACGATAAAGAAGCTAAAGACCTCCAAATACATTAAAGTTTTTAACATGCTTTCTCTCTTCCTATTCTTTCCTCTTTCTTCAGTGTTGAGGCTCCAACGCAGGTCCTTGCACAAGCTAGGCAAGTTCTCTGCGTTGAGTTATATCATCAGCCCAAATTAATGGTTTTCAAATTATTCTCATATTCTGATTTTTTTTTTTTTTTTAGATTTGAACCAACTGGTCACTTTAGAATTGGAAGGGAACAACCTTAGTGAAATCAATGTCAATCCTTTAGCTTTCAAACCTTTGAAGCACCTATTGTACCTACGTCTGGGAAAAAATAAATTTAGAATCATACCACAGGGTCTTCCTGCTTCTATTGAGGTACCAAACTTCTTCTAATTTTTGTTTTGTTTTGATCTCACTATGTAGGGGTTGGCAGGATGACTTAGCTGGTAGGTAACTGACACTGAGTCTAACAATCTGAGGTCAGTCCCTGAGATTCACATGTAAGGAGATAACTCCCACAAGTTGTCCTCTGATCTTCATACATGTGTGTGCACACATACATGTACACATAAACAATTTTTAAAATTTTATTTTGGTATGTGCAACTGGTAAAACACATACACATGCAATTTGGGTAACACACACAGACACACACACACACCAATCACACCTGCCCATGCCTGACGTCATCCTGGCTTGTCTCTCCAAAGGGATTCACCCCCACAAACCTGGGAAGTGTAGTGTACAGCACATGGTATGTGCTACAAACCCTTCTAAAGTCACTGCTGCAGGCCAGTTACACCTCACTACACATAGGAAGATTGCCACACATCATTCTTTCCTATAGCTACAGAACTTTCAGCATGGGGATAGGCATGCCAGGACTTACTTATTAGCCTCTTACTAGGACTCATTTAGGTTGGAGTTTATACTTAAAAGGTTCATGAGATGATATTAATGAAATTGAGTTTGGAAAGCACTCATGTAACTCACCCCTTAATTATACAGGATAAAAATGAAAAGTTGCAAGTTCATTTAGTCATTTTTCACAAATACCAAAATTAAGTCAGAAAGGGAAAATTACTAGGATAAGAACAGAAAGTTACATTAAACATATAACCTAATTCTATGTAGGCACTCCTGCAAAATTAAATTTGCCAATTTTAAACACCTTTAAAACATGTGAAGCCCAAGACCCCTTGCCCCAAATGTCATAGAGGTTATCATTGGGCCATAGATTGCAAAATTAAATCTGCCAATAATATACCTTTAAAACTCCCCCAGGAGAAACCCTCGGCCCCATCCATAAGAGAGTTCTCTCCTAAAATAAGATGGGCTCTCCCAGTTTATGATCATACTCCATGTATTTTGGTTTCTTTGGATGGCATCGAATTTAAGGGCATTGTGGACACAGGTGTGGATGCTACTATTATCTCTGCTAATGATGCACTCTGTATGACCAACTAGGTAAGCCTGGACCTAACATCCAGGGTGTTGGTGGACAACAGCCCACTAAACAAGTTAGGAGACCTGTCACCTGGGAAGATTACGATGGCAACACGGGAATTTTACCCTCTGGTGGCTAATATCCCTAATACCCTATCGGGAAGAGACAAATATGGGTGTAGTTATCACTACGGACGATAAGGCCTTTTATGATGCCACCATCAGCCTCTCAGGGCGATCCAACCCCAATAAGCCATCTGACACTCTGTTGTACCCCCAATTCTAGAGGTCACTGTTCGACCTTCTGTTGCTCCCATGAGCCTCGAGTGGGATACTTCAGACCTCATATGGGTTGAAAAGTGGCCTATTTTAGAACCTAAACTGACCAGCCTCAAATCCCTTGTGCAAGAACAGCTTGATCTTGGCCATACTGAGCCCTCTATCAGTCCCCATAATTTCCCCATCTTTATCATCTCAAAAAAAAATAATAAGTACAGATTACTTCAGGACCTTCGCCAGATCAACAAACATATGATAAAGATGGCTTCCTTTCAAACTGGCCTCCCCGACCCTGGAGCCATTCCTATCAAACATCATATAGTCATATTAGACATTAAAGACTGCTTTCTCTCTATCCCCCTGGCGGCCAAGGACAGGCCTTTCTTTGCCTTTACTACCGATTCTCTCCGTGGCAGCTGACACACACTCCAACTAAAATAAGGAAAAAAATCTAATAATTCAGACCCAGTCAGTGAAAAAATTACTTCTAATGCCAACTGAACAACATGAAGGCAGCTAGGTATAAAAAACTTAATAGTAGTCTTAGCAGACAGTACTTTTATCCTAAAGTTCTTAATGAATTTTAACTTTATAACCAAATTAATAAGTTCAAAAAAATTATAGACTTCATGAAATAGTGGGAAGCTGGCCTGGAGCTAAGACTCAGGCAGACTGAACTCTCAAGCATCAGCCCTGGACCCTTGGGCAAGTATTGTTCTCTTTACAGGTCTGAGTTTCTCACTGGTGAGTGGCAACTATTTCCTACTTACTTTCAAAAGTTCTGAAACTCAAGTGAGATAATTCATGTGAGTAAGTTTTATAAAATAAAAAGTTTTATACAATTATATGGCATTCTGAATTACATAATATATTATGGCTGAGTTAAATTTATTTGGTTGAGGTGATGACTTAGTAAAGTGCTTGCTGCACAAGAATAAGGACTTGAGTTCAATCTCAAGTACTCATGTAAAATGTTAGACATAGCAGTATGCATCTGTACTCCAAGAAATGTAAAGGTAAAGACAGGAGGGTCTCTGGAGCTTAATTATTGAGTGCTAGGTTCAGCAAGAGACTCTGTCACAAAAAAATAAGATGAAGAGTAATTGTGAAAGCTATCTGATACCACCTTTTGGCCTCCACATGAACATGTTCACATACACACACACACACAAAATCTATTTAATTCCATGAGAGGTAGTATTTTTTATTAGCTATAAAATTTGACATCTTCAAACATACAAACTCACTTGAAAAGGCAGTAAACAACTTTAAATAATACTGAGAGTAGTCTGCTTTAATTTCCATGAAATTGAATATCAGTGAACAAAAATGGAAGAAAAATAATAGTACTTTCTCTTAATTATAGGAATTATACTTAGACAATAACCAAATTGAAGAAATAACTGAAATTTGTTTCAATCATACCAGAAAGATCAATATGATTGTCCTACGCTATAATAAAATAGAAGAAAGCCGGATTGCTCCTTTAGCATGGATAAACCAAGAGTAAGTATCTACCATCACTTCTTGGCAATATTTCTTATTGAATTATCACTATCACTTATTGAATTACCCCAAATTTAGCTATTTCACTGAGTTTCCACTACTGATTACATAACTGTGATTATGATGACTACTACCTGTGGACATCCTGCTAGATGCTAAGTACTAGCTAGCAAGAACTGGGGTTGATCATAATAGTCAAATACCACCCTTGCTCTGCCTACCTGGACTCTGATGCACACTTACAGCTGAGGGACAGTAGGGATGCTGGTGAGAACATGAGACTTGGGAGACAGACAGACAGACCCAGGCTGACACATAATACAGTTCTGTTTAGGATCATAATGACAGGTACTTGTTCAAAAATAGCCAGCTAGTTGGCCTTGTCAAAATTCAGAGTGGCTAATCACTTTCTTGAGGTTCCTCATCCTGTTCACTTTTCCTTTGCTACAGAAACCTTGAATCCATTGACCTCTCCTATAACAAGCTCTACCAAGTCCCTTCCTACCTACCCAAGTCTCTGCTGCACCTCGTACTAATGGGGAACCAGATTGAACGGATCCCTGGCTATGTGTTTGCCCATATGGAGCCAGGCCTAGAATACCTGTACCTGTCATTTAACAAACTTGCCGATGATGGTGTGGACCAAGTCTCATTCTATGGGGCATATCATTCTCTGAGAGAGTTATTTCTGGATCACAATGACTTAAAATCTATACCACCTGGAATACCAGAAATGAAAGCACTACATTTTCTGAGGCTGAACAACAATAAGATCAGGTAAATTTTGGTCTTCTCAAGAATCAGTTTAAACTTTGGTTGACAAATTAAACAATCACAGCATGAATTCTTGGATTTAGTTTGAAGAAAAAAATGATACTAAACAGTAGGACTAAACAAGACTGGCAATTAGTAACTGTTGAAATGGCATAATAGGTATGTGAAGATTCATTATGGTTTCCACTTTTGTAAATATCTGCAAACTTCCAAAGTTAAGTAGAATATTATTATGCAATGAGTAGAACCTTACAGACAGGTTCAGATAAGGCTGTTAAGCAATATGCTACTATACTACTATCCTCACATACATAAAAAAGTAATCTGTAGAGTACAAACCTAAATACATGCCCAAATTAAAATTGCTTGCATCTATATTTTTTATTTAACATTTATTATTTTTATTTTATGTGTATGAACATATTGCCTGCAGGTGGGTAGAGGCACACATGTTGTGCAGCGTTCAAGGTTGTCAGATCCTTTGGAACTGGAGTTATAGATGATTGTTAGCCATCATATGGGTGCTGGGATTCAAACACCGGTCCTATGCAAGAGCAGCAAGTGCTCTTAACAGCTACTGCTGAGTCATCTCTCCAGTCAGAAACTATATCTTTATTTTTAATGAAAGCAAAATTCTGAATAAATTTATTGGGACTCAACTTCCTTCATTTTGGGGGACACATTTTTCTATGTATTTACTCATCATTCCTGTCTAGGCAGCATGAATGACTAGAAAATTAATCTGACACACTTAAGAGCCAAGTGCAGTGGCTTGTGTTTGTAATTTTAGCACTTGAAAAGTGAAGGCAGAAAGATCAGGAGTTCAAGGCATCCTCAGCTACACAGCTACACAGTAACAGAGCTTCCCATATTAAATTTGTAACTGGAAAGAACTCCTCCACTTTGCAGGTTGTGGCCACACTTCATTAGAGTACATTTATAGCATCATTTTTTACAATTAGATATTTCCAATCTTTAACATTTTTTTTTCTAGAATTTCATTCAATGTATTTTGATCCTATGTGGATTCCCTTCCCATCTCCACTCCCACCCTACTGCTCCCCTAACTTCATGTCTTGTTATTATTTTAAAATTTCTTTATTTTTATTTTATGTGTATGAGTGTGACGCCTGCATGTATATAAGTGCACCCATGTCATGCAGTACCTGTGAAAGCCAGATGAAGGTGTTGGATCCCCTGGAACTGGAGTTATAGATGGTTGTTTACTGTTAATGTGGATGTTGGGAATTGAACCTGGGTCCTCTGCAAGAGCAGCCAGTGCTCTTAACTGCTGAGCCATCTCTCTAGTCCCTCTGTGCTAGAATTACAATTGTAAACCATATCTGTTCAGCTACCTTTAAAAAACAAAACACCTTTTAAAACTTAACTTCTAAATTTTAAAGTTGGACTACCTGGACTCTTCATAACTTAATTTACATGTCTATTTTTCTTTAGAAATATTCTACCAGAAAAAATTTGCAATGTTGAAGAGGATGAGGACTCAACTCTAGAACATCTTCACCTTGAAAACAATTATATTAAAACTAGAGAAATATCATCCTATGCATTTTCATGCATAAGATTGTATTCAAGTATTGTTCTTAAACCACAAAACATCAAGTAATTTCAAGTTCTTTTGCCATTTATAAATTTTGTTCATGTAATTGTAGTAGCATTTGTTATTAGTAAGAGTCATAATCCATGTTCTGTATTCTGTAATATGCTAGTCACCCTGATTTCCTTACCCACAGATGAACAATCAAAAATATGAATAACATGTGTAGTCTTCAGTGAAGGTGAAAACCACAGCTATCCATGCCTAAAAAGAAACCATCTCACTAAAAGAGGATGTAGACCAGGAGAATTTATTATACAATAAGTATGTACTTTACAGTTTATCTTCTTGCTCTTAGTGGAGAATGCCCCAATTCTCTTTAAAAATTATGTGTTATAGTTAAGAGTAAGGAGCATACCAAAAGGAAAAAACAAGGTAGAACATATGAATCAGTTTCATTTTTTAAGTATATTTTTTCTATAAAACTACAAGATATAATTAATGACATATATGTACTCCAGTATTGGTTAGCTTTTGTTCCTTCCATTAGTTACTGGGTGAAGCTAAAATACTATTCTTCAAATTTTTATTTTTTTTAAATGTTCAACTATGTGTATGCCTGCGTAGGCAGGTTTATGTACTTGAGTGCAGGAGCCTGCCCTGCAGAGGCCCGAGGAGGGTGCTGAATTCCCTGGAGCTGGAATCACAGGTAGTTTCAAGCTGCCTGATGTGGGTGCTGGAAATTAAACTCTTAAAATAGTATGTGTTCTTAACTATTAAGCTATCTCTCCAACCCTTAAAATACCATTCTAAAGCTAACTTCTTGGTTTAGGTACTTTCACTGTGGTAATATATATTGGTAAGGAGAGCTAGCAGAGGGATACACACAAATTCTACATTACTAAAAGCCTAAAATTGCTTTTTAAATGAAAAATAAAACATTTTAGGATTGCCTTCATTATTCATCAAAAGATGAAAAACACGAGTTTGATAAAAATACAAATTAATATTCTGAACTATATCCTTAGTTAAGTGCAAATCTAATTCATTTCTGAAAATTTTTCCTCTACTGGCAAAGTCAGCATTCATCTCTTTTGCCCTAATTTGCTGAACTGTACCCTTCTATTCAGTTCAATGAACAAGGTAGTGTTTGCTAAATCATATATTAAAGTTTTCATTACATAATGACATTTATCTTTGTGTTGCAAAACATATAAGATATGGAAACTCTCTTCATTTCTTTCATTACTCTCAATTTTGTGTCCTGAAGAAATATTAGCCTCAATAATTAAGTTCTAGTTCTGGCCTCTGTCTTAGTTTCTTTTCCTGTTGCTGTGATAAAATATTTGGACAAAAACTAACTCAAGGGAGAAAGTGTTTGTTATACAGTTTAAGGGTATAGTCTATCATGGCAGGGAAATCAAAGGAGGAGGAGGAGCATGAAGCAGCTGGTCACATTGTATCTACAATCAAAAGCCAGAGAACAATAAATGCTTATGTTTCCCTCACTTTCTCCTTTTTATACAGTCTAGGGTCTCAGCCTAGGGAATGGTGCCACCTACAGTGGATGGGTCTTTCCACTTCAATCAATCTAATCAAAATAAACCACCACAGGCCCATTTCCCAAGTGATTCTAGATCTCAACAAGTTGACAATTGTGATTAACCACCACAGCCTCCCTGGACATCTTCCTCTAATTTTTCAGGCTTTATTTAAAAGCTTTTATGTTTTCTCATAACTTCAGTAATTTTCCAGTTCCACTTCACAGGGTTAGAAGAACCAGGGAAGAATGTAAAATAAAATGTTGGAAAACACACTGTATGGGATAAGTGTAGTAATTATCAGTATTTATGTAAAACAATCATGAATCAGCACATTTAACTACAGTTGACAATTTCATGGGTAGCTCTCAAGGCATGAAAATTTAATTGTGGTACCGGGAACTAAATTCTAAAATAGCAGTATGTGCTCATAACTACTAAGCCATCTCTCCAACCCCTAAAATACTATTCTAAAGGTAACTTCTTGGTTAGTCCTCAGTTAATGGACAGCTAATGTGATCTCTAAGTTCTTGTAAGTATCCTTTCTTGCTTTGATATGGTCTCCTATTGGGTCTGGACCTCACTGACCAGGCTACACTGGCTGGCCAGTGAAGCCCAGGGAGCTGCCTATCTTGACTCCATACCTCATCCCCATCCCACTCTATCCCCGACCCACTCCAACTAGTGCTTGGATTATATGCACATGCTACCAAGACCCAGTTTGTTTCTTTAAATGTGAGCTCTACATATTGAACTTAGGTCCTTATGTTTATATAGCAAGCACTTCACTGAGCTCTTTTCCCTAACTCCCATGTTTTCTTAATATCTAGGAGTCTGATACTTCAACATGGACAAGAATATATAAGGATGACCTTTTGACTCAAGAGTTAAAGAGTTAGTGAATGTGGCTAAGAACATAACTAGAATATTGAAACAAAAAGCTGAGAATCGTAATTAGTTATAGGCAAGTTACAGTAACACTAATTTTAAATGACCATGATGAATTCAAGAGGCAGTAAAGAAGATAAGGTTACACATCCATTTAACAAGCATCTTTGTACAATACTTTTGCAGTATGTATCATAAATCATAAAATAGTGTCAAGGGAGACTCAGCTGAGTAAGGGAGTCAACAGAATATCTAAGAACAACAATAATGGATTACTGAACCATTCTTTTTGTAGTTGTTGTTTTTGAGACAGGGTCTCTCTGTAGCCCCAGATATGTACCACCATACCCACAACCATTTATTCTCACTTTTTTTTTTTTCATGGAAACAGTCTCACTCTGTAGCCCAGGATGGCCTATACCTCATTATAAATCCCAAGCTGCCTTTGAACTCACTATGATGTTTCTGTCTTTGCCTTCCAAGTGCTGGTATTATAGGCATGTACTACCATGACAGGCTTATTTTAACTTTATTCAGCTGCGTTTTGATGCCACTTTTGAAATAAACATATCAGAAAAGTCTCTCTTCTCTGATAGGGCTATAAGTAGAAAATCAATAAATAGGCCAGAGCTATTAATAATTCAAACAAGTAGTGATGAAATGAGCACACAGGCCTAGGCTTCCTCTGCCAGAGATTTCTTTGAGAGGGAGGACAGCAGGCAAGGCTGGTGTGGGGCCAGCAGGCTCACTTGCACACTTTCCATAACTCTGTAAAGGTGGCAAAATTGTTCACAGAACTAAAAATCAGAATGGCTGTTGGAACTTTGCTGTTAAGTCGGAAGATTCATTTATTTCAATTATTTTTATGGTTTTACTAACATTTCCAGCACAGAACTTGTTCAGCCTTGAAATTTTATAATGTTCTGAATGGGATGTTTTAATTTCATAAAAATAGTGATAAATGTCCTATAGCAAACATTCTTCATAATGTTATATTATAATAAACACATGTTCAGTTTGGCTTCATAAATAGCACTGTAATCACTAGCTCATATGTGCACTAAAAAGTCTTGGACTAGTCATGGTTGGAAAATATTAACGCTGTGTCTTGACACTGCATATATGTACAAGGAATGCTAATTCTATCTTTAATTTTGAGATGCCTTATTATATAATAGTAGTTTAAAAGCACCATATGATATAGTGTTAGACATACATAGCATGGTATTAGAAAAGAAGGATACCACAATAGAGACCTAGGACCTAAAATACTATGTTTGGAATAGACCAGTGGATCAGATTACACAAGACTCATTGGGGGATTCAGGCCACTGATGAGGAAAGCAAGCAGCTTTGCCCTTATCAGACTAGTGAGAAATTGTCATCTGCAAGACACAGGCTGAACCTGGAGTAACATGATGGATTACAAGCCAGAGATGGGAGGACAGTAAAGACAGGAAGGCATATGGTTGCAGGTGAATACACAAGCCAGACACATGCTTGAGAGTCAGCTCACGTCCATTTCAAGGAGGAGCAGAAGCCAAGTTCACCATCATGTCTATGCTTTGAACTTCGGTCTGTCTTTCCAGTGCAGGCAACTAGGCATAGAAAGAACTGTGCCTAAAGTGTGACCCCACAAGAAGCTTCTCCCAGCACTTCATGATTATGCTAACATTAACATCCTGGACTAGATCTGGGTTTATTAGATAGGTCTGACTGATTATCTGAGATTTATAGTGAGGTATGATGGGTAGAGAATTATATTTTGTTTCTCCAAAAGGACTGTAAAACGTGGAGAAAATAATTCATTTCTGAACTCTTGCACTCTATACTTTAGTAGTTGTTAAAATAGATGATGAATAAACAATGAATTTTATCTCCTTGGTCCCCAGTGCAAAATTCACGGGTTATCCAAAGTTGATATAAACATTAACCATTCCCCCCTTCTGAGTCAGCAAGGAATCTGAAAAACTTTAAGCATTTTTAAAGGAAAAATGAGAAACTAAATGGAAAAGGTCTATATAAAGTCATACAGTTAATCAGGAATAATATATCTTGTTAATCTTTCTTAACCTAGACATCAGAAACCAAAGTGAATTTGAAAAGCTTTATTTTAATTATCTGTGTATGTGTGCAGGTATATGCAAGTATGTGTAGGGGTCATTGGAAACTAGGGGCATCAGATTCCCATGGAGCTGGAGTTATAGGCTATTGTGCGCCATATGGGTGTTGGGAACCAAATTCAGGTACTCTGGAAGAGCAGTATATGCTTTTAAGTATTGAGCCATGTTGGGCATAATGTAAGGTGGGCCTAGCCTAAGGCCACCTGCTAGGAGGAATTAGAGGAATGGTTCCTGTGGGTGTGGCATTCAGCTCTGGCTAGTTGTGAGACCAGCATCCGGAAAGTACCTGCCTACCTGGGGACAAACTTACTATTGGCTGTATTTGGGACCCCACCCCATAAGGTCATTGGCTATCCAGACCTATAAGAGCTTGTGCACCTATTCAATAAACGAGTTTGCAGTGCCACAAGCTTGGGCTGCTTCCTGTCCAACTCCCGGAGTCTGTGGCTTGACTCTGCCTCTACTTACCCGTAACCCCTCGGACTGGCCCCCCAAAGTCCACTTGGGCTGGCTCCGAGTGGTGAGACATGATGGTAGTGGAAACAACTATAGAGCCATATCTCCAGCTCCAAGGGTGTATTTTTAAAACAATTACATCATGCTTTAACAACTGGCAATACTTAGTAATCAATATGGTTATTCTGCATAACAGCAACATTGACTATGTCCTTCCAAAGCCATCATTTAAACATACCATGAATTACTATGTTTCCAAGCCAATGTTTTAATGAAATACTCAAATTTTGCTGTTTAAGGAAAATCTTGAAGGGTAGGGAAAAACCCTATAGGATATCAATTCCACCCTCTCCTCCTATTTAGTTTAAGAGTAAAAATTTCCTCTAAGAAGTATTTACAAACTGAGAGATGAATGAACTAATCCTCTGTTCATGGTTGTATAATGATTCAGGTTATTGGTCAATCTAAAATTAAAGAAATACTAAAAGTACTCATTATAATAAATTTCTGATTAGTTCTAACCTAATACCAGATGACCATGAGATGCCCTTAAACTCTAGATTTCTGTGAAACATAAAGATTCACCTCTAATACTTAAAAACAACAACAACAACACTGAGCATGGTGACATTGAACTGAAATTACTACTAGTCAGAGATCTGGTCAAAAACCTAGAATCTGTCTTCTAGAGTCCTCTTCCATAAAAATTGGAGAAACAACTGTGTCCTAAGACAGATTGAAGATTAAGGTATGTCACAAAGAAGGAGCTGAGAGTAAGGGAGACATTTGAAAATGAGTATCAAAATGTTCATTTACAGACTCTAGGTAACAGGCACACAGGAAGTTAAGTGAACTGTTAAGATTGGCAGGTCTTTTAGTGTGATGGATATTACTATCCCAAATAGAATTTCCTTAGATTGGAGTAAACAGTGTAGAAAAAGTATAGGCCTAGGACACTAGGGCACACTTAGCACACTGTTCTGAAAAGGGCCAGAGAGTAAACACCTCAGGTTTCTTGGCTGGCCAAGAGGCTGCCTGGGGGAATTTAGCCAAGCCAGCAGCTCAGCAAACCGTGGCTCTTCTGAGGAGCAGGTGGAGGATTAACAACACAACTCAAGTGTGACTGCCTTTTTCACTGTGTCATGGCATATTCATGACTATGGCACAGAGCATAGTGAACTATGGTTTAGAATATCACTGAGCAGGACCAGCAGGCTGAAAGAGCATACTAGATGTGGAAGTTGAAATTCAGAATCTAAACTACTTCGTTTCCTAATTTAACAAAACAAAAACAAAAAACTGGGGCTACAGAGATGGTTTAGCAGTTAAGAGTACACTTGCTGCTCTCTTCCAGGGGACCTGAGTTCAGTTCCCAATACTCACATTAGGCAGCTCACAGCCATCTGAAACTCCAGTTCCAGGTTATCTATGACCTACACTGGTACCCAGATAACATCCATACTAACACATACAGAAAAATAAAAACAAATCTTAAAGAAAATACAAACATAATGAATTATGAATCAGCCTGGACCATAAGCAAACACAAAATTCTGATGAGAGGAAAGAAAACTAACTTTGACCTGTATGATCCATTGTTATTACTTTTAACACCTAAAAAGGGAAAATACTGGACATTACTTAAAACCTCCAACCAAACTGAAAATAGTATTTGATCAATACCTACCTAGTACATAGATTTCTCCCTGACAAATAAGAGATGAATGATTCCCCAATAGCTTCTTCCTAGTTTCTGGAAGCACAGTCTGCATGGACAGCTCAGGCCTTTCTAGCATGTACCAAAGTTGGGGCAAAGGGTTCCCATGGCAAGTCTTTCCTATTTCATTTCTGAACTGATGACTATCAGTTCCAATTTAACCTAACTGAACCAGAAGCAATTATAAAAGACTTTCAGATAAAAGAAAATCTACTGTAAACTGTAGTTCTATGGAATGCAAGTTTGAGTCTAAGTGTCCTAAAACAAGGCTTTGGCACATTACTCACATGTCCTTGTTTCAGAATGCTGAACAGGAACATTTGAAACTGAGCCCTGCTAGAATTCTGTGTATCATATGCTGTTATTTGTAAAGAAGCAAGAGTTTTAACTTGTTAAGTATATTTTCATGAATAAGCAACCGAAAAATAAAAATATGACTTTCTGTAAAATTATGTTTCCTTTTGTACATATAAATGGATTAAAGTCTAAACCTACTTTGCTTATTTTTTCCTTTGCATAGAATGTGAAGAATGTGAACCCTACACCAGGGAAAGCAGAACTGTATTAAAAATAACATGTGATTATACTAAATGAGTATTACTTTGGAAAAGAAAAGGAATACATCATGTTATTAAAATGTTCTGGTTTGTTTCTAAGTAACAATCTCTGTGGTCAAATAAACTTAAATCAAACTATCAGTGGATATAAGCAAATCTTTTTGTAAGCTGGAATCAGCTGAAGCGTCATTGTTTTTGTAGAAACCAGGAGATACATTCACAAGTACTAACAACACTACAGGTGAACTGTTGAAGGCTAACTAAACTAGTACTATAACACTTTGTAAGAATGCATTATAAATTGGAAGTCTATTCCAGGGCATTCCTTTGTGACTATGACAAAAACTACAATGGATCCTCCCTGCAGAAGAAATAGGCATACAAAGTGTTTTGCATGTATCAAAAGATCTATAAAATGGGGCTAGGGAGATGGCTCAGTCAGTAAAGTATTTGCCATGCAAATACGAGGACTTGAATTTGATACCTAGAACCTATGTGAAAAAGCTAGGCATGTGTATGTGTTTATAATCTAAGTGTTACTGAGGAGGAAGAGACAGGTGGATGTCTCAGGATCAATGGCTAACTAACCTCCTGGAATTGGTGAACTTCAAGACAGAAAGAAACATTGTCTCAAAAAACAGTGATTGAACATGGTGGCATACAACTTTAATCCCAGCGCTCAGAAGGCAGAGATAGGCAGATCTCTGTGAGGTCAACGCCTGCTTGGTCTACATAGTGAGTTCTAGGCCAGCTGGGGCTACAGGGAGACTGTCTCAAAAAGATAAATAAATAAATAAATAAATAGTTGGAAAAATGGCTTTGCAGTTAAGAACACTTGCTTATTCTTCCAGAGGACCCAAGTTTGATTCCATCATAGCTCCAGAATTACAGAAGCGAATCTGACTCCCTCTTCTGGACTTTGCAGGTACCCACCCATACACATATATGCAAACCTTTTTAAAAGGGTTAAAACTAAGTCACATTGTTCTTCATTTATATCAATCAATTGACACTTTACTAATTTATTTCATCTATATTTTCTTCAATATTCATATCCATGTTCATCTATCCATCCATGTACCTGTATCTAAATCTATATCCATCCATTGAACTAAATATTTCTATTTATATCTATCCACTCATTTAATTGGGGATGAGTCTGGGCCTTCTGAATGCACGTTGTAGATATCCTAACACCTATCTCCAATATTTCAATATAAATCACTTAAGAACAAGGACCTCTTCTTACAATGGGGTTGATTATTTTACATTATCAAATCTAGGATATCTAACCCAGATTCAGTATTATCTAACACCTCATCTATATTCAGATTTCAGCTGTCCCAATGAGGTCCTACACTGCAGTGTGTGAGGTTCAAGACTTAACTGAGGCTCACAGGTTTATTATTAGCCATTTCTTCCAATAGCACTTCTAGTGGGAGATGACCTGGAAGCTAGCTGTGCTCACTGCTCTCAGTTCTGGCAAAGGATAGAACTGGGACATTTATTTAAAACACAACCACTTTTTGCACTGATTTCTCGAAGCAAAGTAATTTTGAAACATTAAAAAATATTTCATATCCACGATAGAATAAACTAAATTGTACGAATTTTTCATCACTGATAAATTCAATTGTATTGATGTTAAGTGACAATTTATGGCACTAACTCATTTTTCAGAATTGCAAACCTCAAATAAGAGAACAAGAGTAAACTCAGCCCTGTGACCCCACAGTGGGGAGTCCATAAAAGGTCAGGATGACAGAGATGGGAAAAGATATCTACTATAAGTTCTGAGAATTTTGTCAACCAAGATTTCAGGGCTGGTTTTGTTAGATAGCATTATTCAAGACATGCTAAAAATTTGGACTTGCTGTCAGATTTTCTGACTTTTAAAATGCCATATGCTCCAAACACAGCTATAGACTAAATATTGCTTATGGCTTATGAGCCATAGTGTAAATTCCTTACCAGTGTGCCTAGTCTATCATAAGAACACAAACATGAAAACAACACCACAAAAGTTTTTGTGGGTGTCTATTACATGCAAAACCCTAGGCTATTAGCCAGGCAAAGTGGTACAAGCTTGTAATTCTATCACTTGAGAGGCTAAGCCAGAAGACCTTATGTTACACGTATACACACACACACACACACACACACACACACTAAGACTCAATACCTCTGAACATTGTTAAAATGGTATTTGCATGGCACAAATTTTTGCATCCTTCATTCAACTGTGAGGCCCCTCTTACCTCACTTTCCTCCTACAGTACTTACAATCCTTCCAGGCTTAAGAAGGAGGGGATGCTAGACCATAAAACACAAATTGTTGGCTGGCATTGTGTACGTCCATGGCCCACCTATGCCACAGCTCCAACATCACTCAATTCACTTATTTTAGAACCATGAGATAATTTCTAAGGCACTTCTTTATTTTAATTTGTATTTGGACTTTGATCTTTCCTATCTGTGTCTGGATCAGAAGGGCTGGACATCATTTTCTATCATACATAAGCACAGAATTAATTATCTATTTTTATTTTCACAATGGTTAGAAGATACATTCAAAGGAAAAAGAAATTTGCACTGAAATTCTTTTTATGACAATGTTTCTATCTATAAAGAGTAAAAAGAACATTATTTTTTAAGCTTAGTAATTTATTTGCAACATAATACAATCACAATCTCTAAAGATAGTGTTCTAATACAACTAGTTTTTCAATATTTAGAGCAAAACCCAGTGAGGAAAGAGAAAAAAAAACCTCAAACATATACAAATAATTAGATCCCCTCCACAGAATTCCCTAAGGGGTCCTATTCAAAGGTGATTTTCTGGGAATGCCTGGAGGAAGCACAATTCTGTGCTTGCAGTGACAACTGGGAAAAGGAAATAAGAAGGAAGCCTAAGTTCCTCTCTGCTGTACCTTGAGAAAAATGGAGCAATCTTACAATTTTCAAATATAGCAATTCCCACCTTGTTGAAAATGCATATAGGCCCCAACCTTATCCAAAGAACTACTGGCAAATGATTACTACTGGGTGAGGGAGAGCTGATCTTCTTTAAGGGAGTAACTCCAGATAGGCTGACTAGACCCTATGGATGAACTTGCACTGAGGAATATCTGGGTACACAAACTTGACTTGATAGGCTTTAACATAAATGAAAGAATCCATAGGGAGGGACTATGAGAGGATGCGGATGTGGGAGGGAACATGAAGATAATTAAGATGTTTTATATGAAATACACAAAAATTCAATAAAAATATTTTAAAAGTTTAACCTTTAAATAATAAGATTAAAAATATTCCTAGGTCTTTCAAAAGTAACTAACCGAGCTGAAAATACAAATAATGTGTGGAATATAACTATAATACTATACAGTAATAAAAATGAACCACAAGGACTTTGAGTAGGTGGCTTTCAGAAATAATGTTGAATGAAAAAAGATAGACACATGATAGAATGTATAGTGTGATTCCATTTATATAATGTTTGGGAAATAAGCTATGGTGCTGAAATTAGGCAGTAACTTTCTTCAGAGAAAAGATGGAGGAATGTTTGTGTGTGTGTGTGTTTCTGTGTGTGTGTATCAGGAATTAGAATTCACGGAGTTGTGCCATTATGACTTTTATCTCTGTGAAGATATACTTCAATAAAATGTTAAATATAGCTGGGCATGGTGGCACATGCCTTTAATTTCATCACTCTGGGAGGCAGAAGCAGGTGGATATTTGTAAGATCAAGGCCAGCTTGGTCTGCATAGTAAGTTCCAGGCCAGCTGTGACTACAGGGAGACTCTGATGCAGGCAAAAAAAAAAAAAAAAAAAAAGTTAAAATATAAAACAGATCATTATGCAGAACAAATTGAATTTCACCCAAGAGCTTCCTGTTTATGACTATACACTGATGGAATTCAGGCAGATGCTGTTGCTCTGGGCACAAGGATTAATAAAATACAATTCATACTTTCATGCTGTTCTAAATCCATCAAGTTAACAGATATATTTGAAAGTAAAATAGAGTATGAACTAAAATAGAATATGAACATTCTAATCCAAGTAGGATGGTGCCGAGAGGGCTTCAGTAGTATCTGAGATACACTGAAGGTTGGCAGTATGGAACTGGTGAGCTCCTGTAGTGGTGATCAGGCTTAAGGTCCAAAGATGAGTCTTTTACATAGTTAGGGAAGGATGAACATACAACTATGTGCCCTGCACATATGAGGCATAAATGCTCTATGGCTGTTGCTGGTTCACTTCAATAATTTGTGCCATTTCTCTACAGAGTAGGAACAACAGATGCTCAGATTCTTTGACAAGAGAGACCATATTTCTGTTAATCCACTAGATAAAGTTTAGTAAACAAGCTGTTCACAAATCCACACAATCAGGTGATTCACTGGGTTTACCTATACCTCATGGTTCTTTTCCCTAGAGTTACAAAAACATCCTCTCTTAAAAGATTAAGTGTTAGGGGACATGGGATTGGGCAATCTCTTGGAGTGGAAACAAATGATTTTCTTCCCATAGAACAGTATTTCCTGAACACTAGTGACAACACAGCTGAGACTCTTGCAAAGAAAAGGTATACAAGTTCTCAGGCCATGCAATCAGGATTAGCCTGCAGTCCTCTTAACATGCCTTTTGCAGAGTTAAGAACTTAAAAAAAATAGTCTTAAGGCATCTATTTAATGTAATAGCTTCAGTCATTATGAGAAAACAAAATCATGGCTTCTCAGGTACATGTAGACTTTGGGTTCACACTTCAATAATGTTGGCATTCTTTACTGAAATTGATGAATGTCTTATTAGTCTATAAAGGGTGAGTGATTTTTGAAAGTTAATTTATAAGCATTCACGTTAGAATTTCATAAAGTATTCTTTCAAATCAGGTATTTCTAGAGTGACTGATTACAACTTCAATGGCCAGTTGCCATGCATTATTAAACTCTATTTTTTTCTTCCAAATCTTCCAGTAGACGTCTCGAGTTTAGCTAGAAGTTTTGGCTATGATACAAAACAGTGATGGAAAACATATGAGCAGTAACAAGTTTTAATCTCGCTCTTCAGTACTAACATGGACTAATCTGTGGAAGCAGTTTATTCCAGTATCACCAAGGGTGCAGCCACACCAGAAGCTGTTGGGCTGGCTATGTTTTTCTTTTCAATGTAACACTTCTTCATCTTTTCTTCTTAAAGAGACTGAGAACATTACATTGTAGATAAGTAGTACAGGGTGGATAAATTCTACTTTCAAGAAAACTACTCTCTTCTGACAAGGTATGTTTTCATATCTGTATTATATGTTCCAGTATACAACTATTTTATTGTTAATACTAAGGAAGCATTAATGTTATTAATAAATGTTTGTAAATAATATGGTAAAAATTTAAATAGTAGCTGTATAGTTCGTTAAGTCAGCATTATAAAAAACCCTAAATCTGCAATTAAGAGTTATATTAGTTTCATGCCTTATAATAAATTTATTTTAAATATTATGTGTTTTTAAAAACTAAGTGAAAACCCATTATTAATGCTTTACCATAAATGTTAATATGATTTTAAAAGTATTTAAATGAACATCTTAAATGATATTTTAGGAAAATAACATTAATAATTAATGTTAGTGAAATTTAGATATATTATAGATAATTAAATGAAATAGTTTTTGTTTCATTGTGTAAATCTATGATACTATCTAATGTTTTTAAATGTGTAAATTATTCAAATATCATTTTACTTACACATTTGAAAACCTATGTTTTTCCTTGATAAATTTCTTTTTTATTCTAATACAATAAAATGGCCCTGGACAATTATAATGGAAATCCACGTAATTTCAAGAAAATACTTATGAGCAATAGTTTAACCAGGTCTATCGTCTATAATAAAAGATTAGAGACATCTTTCATAAAATTCATACTCAGAATAACAACAAGATTTGCTTGTCCTTTCCCAAAGTAAATTTATTATATCTTAGATTTTAAAAATTAAACAATGCATTCACTACTCTTGAGTAATTCAAATAGAATCCAGCATTCTTCCCTGTTAATCTGTTCGGAGGTATGGATTCCAAGAAACAGTGGCCACAGGCTGTAAAGACTGAGCCACAAAGAACCTGAGGGGTTTCTATGTATTTTATCTATTGCTCTAAAAATAAAGTGTTTTAAATTTTTTTCTTGTAATCTTACCAAGAATCATGAGATGTGAAGGAAGAAAGAAAGAAAGAAAAAAGAAAGAAAGAAAAAAAGAAAAAGAAGAAAGGAGCCCAAGTCCCAATTTATGTAAAAACATCGGGCTGCTGTTTTTTGTTTGTTTTTGGCACGAAACACTATAGTGCAGTAGTGGAAAGAATGGAGACGATGCAGCCTTCTGTTACAACAAACCACTGCATTAAAAATGAGTATCTTGATACTTGACCTGAGGTTTGAGACAAAACAGATTAAGTTTACAAGTACTGCAGGAAACATCAGAAAAATGGAGAGGCGGAAGTTGTTTCATTTTTATTTTTTAAACAGCAACTAAGTTTCTGAATGTATTTTTAAAAATCAATGGAAAAAATTGGTACCAAAGGAAAGAGTAAAAGCCAATTCTTTAATCAGAATGCTATTTATATTTATAAGGTAAAATTAATTAAAAGTGTTGTTTTAAAAAGTATTGGTATCTATGAACAAATGGTACTGTGAATAAGTTTCCAAATGCATGCTTGGGTTGCTATTAACTGATAAGGCTGTGACTTGATTATACCTGCATGTAGTCTGGATTTCTCTATGAGAGATACATGGGACATGTTATGTTACATTTATATACTTGATCTTATATTTGTGAAATGATAAAAAATAGTCAAGGTAAGGAGAAAAGTTGTTAACTGGACCTTTAAACATGGGTTCTGAGAGAAACTACCATTTCACTTAGACAATATTTCCATTCCAAGTCTGCAGACGAGTTAAGTGGTAAGTAGGAAGCTTACTTCTTTGCTACATTTCTAGTGCTACTATGAAGTCTTCTGAGAACCTGGTCAAGTCAGAGGAAAGTCTGCTTGCTTCCTCGAAGTCATTTTAAGGTGAAAATCCATTTGGAAAGGTTATGAGCATGGCTGAAATCCCACCAACTTAGAAAGTTGCCTCAGATCTGCTGCATCCAGGAGTTCTGGTTGCACAAGCCTGAGCTGCTTCTATAAAGTGTTCCTTGGAGGGATGTCTCTGAGTTTTTTCTCAGCTCTAAACAGTTCTGATTTATTAATAACAGTAGGAACACTGGGATAAAATCCCCAAGGTCTTTTCATTAAGACTGGAACTTAAAACCAAACTCAAAGCTTTCCATGAGTTAAAAAGCACTGGCAAAACTGCTTTAAATCAGGAAAATATTGAGTCTTCCTGAGAACAAGATACAAATATTTTTTAGAGTTTTAAAAATAGTAATAGTTTAAATGCTGCCAAAACTAATAAACTTTGACTTTGAACTATTTTAACAAACTCAAAACAAAGCCATATCACTTTAAATAAGAAATAGTGGCCTATATATTAAGAATAAGAGGGCATTGCTGTGCAATGCTCTCTCCTATGCACTGCAGTATTTGTTCAGTGAATAGCTGTGAGGCTGAACTAGCAGAGGTTTAAGACCTTCACATGGGCTTCTTAAATGTATGGTGGAGACCCAGCAACAGCAGAGGGCAAATGGTAAATTCTTCAGGGAATCAAGGTTGGCCTTACTCTTCTTTGCAAGCAACTGGGATAAAAGAACACAGAAAGATCTTTTTTTTTTTTTTAATGGTTACTGTAAGACAGAACTAGCACAAACGAGCACTTTGGCCTCAATGTACAGACTTCTTAAACAGCTGTAGGTAGGTACCTGTGGTCAAGGATGATAAAGGAGTACTTACATTAGCATGAAGGCAGAAGAGTCCAGAATGTTCTGGAACTTCCACCAGCAGGCCTGTCTCATAGAGGTGACAGGCTACAAGTATACAGGCCTGCATCTCTCACTAGGAAAAATGTAACCTGGCATGCAGAGCTGGCTGCCTCCCTATCACCAATGGCAATGCTCTTCTACTGTGACAGGTAATGCTAAAACTAGAACCCAGAAGTCTCAATGTTACACTTTCATTTACCTTGGTTTTGAATAAAGGCAAAGACTCTGTCATGAAACATTTATCACTCTCAGCAGGAGACAGAAAGGGAGGGGCTCTGAATGAGGCTATAATGAGTACACCTGAGGCAGGATGTACAAGAGAAGCAAGCCCATTACTGTTCTGCTTCGTGGCTCCCTATCCTGTATACTTTCTCCTTATCCTCTCAACTCCAAATTCTGTTTCTTGCAACCTGATCCTGTTCCTCAGCTAGAACTTCCACTCAGCACTGGGGATTTCTCTTGCACTCACTGAGGCAACTAAACTAAAGGAATCTTTGTCACCAGCATGTGGAATGCATAGAAGTGAGTCCAGCCCTCAATCCTGCTGCCAGGCCACATGGAAAACCAAGATGCATTTTTGGCACCCACTCTGAAACTCTAACACATTCTTCTTGTTATGCTTAATTTTTTTTTCAATAGTTTGCTTAGTTCTATATTTCAAATACTTTATATGTTAAAATAGTTTCTGTTCTTAAACTGGGAAGCTAAAGCTCATATGACTCAGTTTCTATGATGAAAGACTTAAATGGAAAAGCAATGATCTTAAAAATACAAAACACACCAAATTTCATTTCCTGTAAATTAGAAAATGGGAGTAGACCTCAAAACAACACTGAATTTCAGAACCATTTCCCAGGTAGGTATTTTTCCTTTGCCTTCTGGGAGAGACAGATCAGAGCAACATCCATGGGAAAACTTTGTACCACTGTGCTACCTACTGCTAAAGAAGAGGTAGAAAAAAGTACAGTATATATTCAGGACTAAAGCAAAGATTTTTGATGGTAGACTAATATTTAAAATATTTTAACATCAGGCATGGTAATGCATACCTATAATCCCAACACTCAGCAGGATCACAAGTTTGAGGCCTGCTACATAGTAAGTCCTTGTCTCAAAAAACATAACAAGATTGTTAATATCTCAAATGCAACACATTTAAAAACTATGCATGAGAATGCATGTGCATTTATCCTTCTTACTAAGTATGATACTCTATTTCAATCTTTTTTTTTTACAGATGTCATTAGCTCTATTGGTCTCAAGCAGTAAACTGAGGGCTGTAAAAGGAGACTCAAGAATGTCGCTTTCAAAGCTTTGGTCACCCATATCTAGTGTTAGAGTCTTTACATCCCCAGAGTTGGTATAGTCAGTGGACACTATTAGTTTATTTGGGGCATGTGTGTGCATATATGTGCATGTGTTGTATACATGTATGTGTGAGTGTACAAGGTACACTTGTCAGTGCATGAGAATAGAGGCCTGAGCACAATATCAGGTTTCACTTTCTACCTCCTTCCTAACAATCCACCTTACTTTTTAAGACATAGTCTATCAATCAAGAAATCACCACTTCAGTTAGAATGGCTGTCCAGGGACTCCCTGGATCCACTTGAGTTTGCCAGACATTTGGGAAGTTACTCATATGAACTTACAGCAATGGTGACAACATACACAAGACCCATGCAAGTCAAACCAGACAAAACCCCAGCATAGAAGTGGGTAGGGGAATGGATAAGAAGCCCCAACCTTTGAAACTAGTTAAGAAACTATAATATACAGTTTGGTATGGTAGCAGATGTCTGTAATCTCAGCATTTGGGAGACTGAGATAGGAAGACCACCAGTTCAACTTGCTGGCCTACAGAGTAAGAGTAAAGCCCACTTGGGTTATACTGAGACTCTGTTTCAAAAACCAAAGACTAAGAGGAACCCATGTTCTGAAGATTATCACTGATATATTCCAGATTTGTTTAAGCTTTAAAACACACACACACCCCTGAAAATAACATAGTCCCTACTAAAGACAACTAACCAAGGAGGCTGGAGAGATGGCTCAGTGGTTAAGTGTACTGGTTGCTCTTGCAGAGGACACAAGTTCAAATCCCAACACCCATATGGTGGGATCTCTAACTCTAGTTTCAGGGAATCTGAAGCTCTCTTCTGTCCTCCTTAGGCACTGAATGACATGAATCCACTTACTACATGCAAGCAATACACACATATACATAATGAATACAAAAATAAAATACAAAGACATCTAACTAGATGGAACTCAGTGAAACAATGAATAAAAAAACAAATCAGATGGTTTGGATGAGGTATTACACAATGGAAGAAATCAGAGGTTTAAAAAAAAAATCCCAATGATATCATGGAAAAAATGACCAACGAAGGGAGTGAGGTTGGGCAGGGTAAAAATAAATTAGTTAAGGAAAATGTCTACATGTTGTCTAAGGGACCCTGATGATATCTATGGAAGGTGATATAGAGATTAGGCAATGGAAGGATTTAGGGAACATAGTTAGTTATGACAGTGCTTTAAAAATATTTATTATTTTCTAATAATAAAAACATTGCTTATTAAATTAAAAAAAAAAAGATGACAAAAGTCATCCAGGGGTTGGGGATACTCAGTTCGTAGAATGCTTGCCTAGAATGCATAAAGCCTTGGTTTGTTCTCCAGTACTATATAAACTGTGTGTGGTGATGCATTCCTGAATCTGGGCTCTTAAAAGCTGAAAGCAGGAGGATCAGGAGTTCAAGGTAATCTTCTGCTACATAGTAAGTTTGAGGCCAGTCTGGAATACATGAAACTCTGTCTCAAGAAAGTTAATACAGACACAGACACAGACACAGACACACACACACACACACCATCTATAGATTTACAATAAGATATATTTGTGCTGGTTTTTGGATTTAGAAATATAAAAAATAGGAATTTTTAATATTTGTTTTAAAACATCTTTGGAAATATTCTTTGGGTTAAAAACTTCAATAAATATATCCTACTTTACATTGCTGTTCCTCTTTAACCAATAGAATTGTGCTTTTTTTTCTATCATAAAGAAATTTAAAGTCAGATATGATGGCACAAGCCTTTAATCTTAGCATGTAGGACACAGGCAGGTGGATCTCTGTGAGATGGAGATATCTTGGTCTACAGAGAGAACCTGTCTCAAAGACAAAAAAAAAAAAAAAGGAATTCTGTGATATGCTTCCTTGTATATTTTAGAATTATTCTTGAGACTAGGCTAATATTAAAATTTGGAATAGGAAGAAAATAAAACAGATCTCTTTTTGTTTCTCTTTTCAATCTAAGCAACTTCATTTAAATTTCTTTCACTGTAACTCATCTCAAGGTATCAAAAGGTCAAGTCTATACTGTCTAGTAAAATTGGTTTCAGACTTGAATGCTATTATGGACATGTACCACCATTGATGGACCCAGCTTTTAAAAGTAGTAGCAGTACTGAAGCTCCCTCCCAAAGCAACTTGTCTGAATTGCTTTAAAAAATTTTAAATACTTAATCCTATAGTACATAGCAATGGATAGGGATGTCATTTTACCATACACTTGCTTATTCTAGAAATGTATATAGCAGAAGTTCTATAGGTTGAAACTCTAATTTAATACTGTCTCCTGAATCCCAGGGCAGACATCTACTCAAGACAGCATGAAGGAGTGTATGCTGTTACTGCTCTTGGCTGTGTGCTCTGCCAAACCCTCCTTCAGCCCTTCACACACAGCCCTGAAGAACATGATGCTGAAGGACATGGAGGATACGGATGACGATAATGATCATGATAATTCTCTTTTTCCAACAAAAGAGCCAGTGAACCCCTTTTTCCCTTTTGATTTGTTCCCAACATGTCCATTTGGATGCCAGTGCTACTCCAGAGTTGTCCACTGTTCTGATCTAGGTAAGAATGGAAGCCAACTTTGTTCTGGAGAACGTTATTCTGGCTAAGTTGAGAGGAGTCACTAAACTTTCAAGACTTTTTATTAACTAAAAATGTTTTATATTCTTGGGTGGAAAGTGGGTTAGGCAGTAGCCCATGGTTTTAGTCTATACTACTTTTTAAAACGCTTTTGATGACGGAGCATTCAGGAGCACACTCATACCCTGCTCAGGTAAGATACATGATGCAGTTATACACGAACAGTTACGTTCAGCTATTTCCACTTAGGGGAATACTAAGACCTACCCCAATATGGAGGCCAACTTCAGGCCATAGCTCCTACTCAAGGGCTGATGGCCTATCCAGAGCAACTTTCTAAGCTTGTCTGGGAAGCCGGTATATTTACCTTCTCCCTCCTACAACATAAGCATGAACAAGTCTGGACATTTGGTGGCTCTTCTTCCCTCAGAAAATATAGCTCTTTCTAGTTTCAACTCATTAGAGGCAGGGCAGAAATAGCTTTGGCAAAATCTATGTTACCAGGAGAAGTCTTTTTGTAAAACTCTAACTTTCAACAGAAGTTAAGCTTCTCGTCCTTCCTTCTCTCTTCTTCCTCCTTCCTCCCTTCACCTTTACTCATTTCTTCCCTTCATTGTTTTTGTCTTTTTACTTTTAAGACAGTGTGTTATATAGCCCAAGCTGGCCTCACACTGATTATGGCTACAAAGATGCCAAAGATGCCCTTAAACTTCTGATTCTCCTGCCTCTACTTCCAAAGTGCTAGGATTACAGGCATGGATTAAAATTAAGGTATTCTAATAAAGAAAAGAACTTTCAACTTGTTAACTCTTTACATTATCCACTTTACCTCTTCCCACCTATTGGTTTAATTTCATAAAAGGATTGTTAAAGCATATAAAAAAATACATAAGGTGGTGGAGTAGAATGTGGATTTGGGTATTCAAATTTTCAATTTGGGATATTAAATATATAACATCTTTTCAAAAGTATAGATTCTGCCAAAAATATGCAAATACCCTGCAACTCACTTAAAAGCGGATCAAAAAGATGAACCAATAGGTGAACACTAGAGCTAGTATAGTGAAATTTTGATGAAAGGAAGTAGATAATGAGAACAGAGGTATTCAGTATAAAAGTCTAACAACTTTAAAAGTATTATCATAATAAAATGTTTGGAAAAATCAAGAAGGATGCATATTCATAAAGTATAATGGTTACGTGGAATGTACAGTGGTACACAGGAGGTATACATACTCAGAAAGGTTGGCCACCTATGGAAAGTAGAAAGAATAGAAAAAACTATAAGATCCTAACAGCTTTCTGCTCATTTCTTTTCTTATAAAAGAAGGGTGGGGAGATGGAGTACTTCAAATTTTTAGTCATTTAATTTATATTTGAATATTTAAACAAAGAAGAATCATGCAGCTATACTTTTACTTTTTTAAAACATTTTTGTTTTGTGTACATTTTTGCTTTGCCTGTAAGTGCATTATGGGTGTGCAGTACTTGTGGTTGCCAGAAGAGGGCACTGGATTCTTGAAAATTAGAATTACTGATATTTGTTAGCTACCATGTGGGTGCTGGGAACTAAATCTGGGTCCTCTACAAAAACTGGCAGTGCTCTTACCTGTTCCAGGGGTTCTGATGCCCTCTTTCTGGTCTCCACAAGCTTTGGATGACATGGGTACACTTACATACCTGCAGGCAAAACACTCATACACATAAAAATAAATTTAAAAAGATTTATATAGGAATAAATAATATCTGTGAAAAATTTAAAGCCAGTTAGAATTACTACTCACAGTAAACGAGTAGTAAAGTTTTTAATAAAATGCACAATAAAATCTAATATATCTATTTTTTAAAGTATAACTTTCTACATTTTGGGTCTTCTTTTTTAAATTTTATTTATTTTTTATGTGAGTATATTGCCTGCATATATGTAAATGCACCCATATCATGTGATCCCTGAGGAGGTCAGAAGAGGGTGCTGGATCCACTGAAACTGGAGTTACAGATGGTTATTGGCTGCCATGTGGGTGCTAGGAACTGAACCCAGGTCCTCTGCAAGAGCAGGCAGTGCTCTTAACCAATGAGTCATCTCTAGCCCACAATTTGGGGTCTTAAAAATGATCAAGACCCATATGTTCCAATTTCTCACTATCCAAGCCTGCAAATTTGCACAGAAAGCTAGTATTCTTCAGCCAATTGTGCATCATAAAAGCTGTGCCTCAGTAGCCTGTGATGTCTGCACAAAAGCCAAGCCTATCCTACCATCATTTATTTCTCTTTGAAATAAGTCATGTCTCAAACAGACACCTTGTAAAAATAAAATAAATGAGTTGCTTGAGAAGGTGTGGAGACTTTTCAAAAAAAAGGTGTGGTGCATTTTGCCATTTTTTACAACTACTATATTACTAATAACTA
The DNA here is from genome assembly GCA_035773235.1 of Eospalax fontanierii. Lineage (NCBI taxonomy): Eukaryota > Metazoa > Chordata > Mammalia > Rodentia > Spalacidae > Eospalax > Eospalax fontanierii. Next base: position 62,155,376 of record CM069526.1, on the reverse strand, counting down.
TGGATTTTAAAAATGTACATCTCTACAATATTATTGATTTTATCTTCAGCATCTGTAACATGTTTTGTTTATTTCTCAGGTCTGACTTCGGTCCCAAGCAATATTCCATTTGATACCCGAATGGTTGACCTTCAAAATAATAAAATTAAGGAAATTAAAGAAAATGATTTTAGAGGACTCACTTCACTTTATGTAAGAATATATGCTCATATTTTCAAATATTTAAATGAAGATCCTAATCACTGCTGAAATTATTAATTATATTGTATTAATGTAAAGACATGTACTTTTCTGTGGGCGAAGAATAGAAAAATTCCTGTGTTTAGTCCATTAAAAGTTATGGGTCTAATTAAAACAATAATTTAATTCAATTCATGTTTATTGAGTAACAGCAAGGTAAAGACTTCTGGGCTGAAAGTTTAAAAACCTAGTCAGTAAACAATGGTTACTATTCACTAAATGAATACGAAAAGAATTATACCAATCATTAACATAATGTATAGGAAATCTTTACTCAAAACCACTGACTTAAGACATCACAGATTTCTAACAGTAGCACATAGGATATATTTAGTTGCCTGTATGTAGCAAGATCAAGTACAGATCCTATGTACAGCATCTTTTCTTCATCTTTGGAAAGGAAAACAAATTTCACCTTCCTGTATTTATTAATATTTTAGTTTCCTAACACTGCCAAACATTTTGAACCCTCTGAGTAGACTTTCTGACTTAAACTGTAATTGATTCCACAGAGCCTGATTCTACTTTGCCAGAGCCATGGAGATGGAATTCCCTCCTTTCAACACTGCAGAGCTGAGGCTGAGTGAGCTAGACAAACAGCTCTGGCTCCATACTATCTAGCATTGTGAGCCAGAATTTGCCTCTTCAAGGCCATTTCTCCATATTCTCAGGCTATGGTGCAAAAATAAGCTTACAACTGGTTGTCTCCAGAGAAAGTAAAACACTAAGAGGAAAATGTACAGAACAGCAAAACCATACTATACTAGGCCCCTTGCACACAGGCCTGGCTGTTATGTGGCAGGATCAAGTACAGATCCTGTATCTGAATAACATAAGGTCACATTACCTCCCTCTCACCCTAGATGAAAGGCATGCATGTTGATCATGTTAGAAGCAGACTGAGGTATGGGTAATCCTAATATTAAGGCTGACAAGCAATGTTTTGTACCCAGAGCCTGGATCAACTTTCCTGCAAAATAAAGCCAATATTCCAATGTTATACTGCCTGGTAGCTAGACTTTGACTGCTCTTTTGCCTTTAAATTATACAGACAGCACAGATTAACCACATAAAATACAGTTTCCACATATGGAATATATACTTACAACAAGACTCATTTAAATTTTAAGACAATCAGCAATAATACAATAGATTCTATAAGAGCCAACTAGCCCACACCAATAGCTGCACACCACAGAAAATTGTGGAAAATAGAGAGGTTACTATTCTACCATTAGAGGTTGGAAAAGATATATGTGCATATATACATATTTAAAAAGAGAATTTGGAAATATTCTGTGAATATTTCTATCACTTTTCAAATCATATTCAACTTAACACAAGAATATTAACTAAGGTTTCATTCAATACCAGAGCCATAAAATTTTTGAATCAGTATATCATTATTTTATTATATTTTAGGAATATTTCAGGAAATCAGTAAACATATCCTTTTCTCATTGAGAAATGATACTCTAAAAAGTGTTGAGAAAACTATTATTGTCTCATTTTTTTGGTGAAACTTCATGTTGTATTGTGTGAAGGGTGAATATTCTGATGTCTAGTGAACCTAGGTAGATCTCTTGGCTCTACCATTGCACACAATGGAAGAGGTGGTCTTATCCTCCTCAGCTATAAGACGGATGTAATAATAGAATGGATTCTGTAGAATGTTTTATAAGATTAAATGAGCAAATACACATAAGGTGCTGCTCAATGGTGGGAATTTCCTCAACTGTTGACCAGTATTACTGTCAGGTTAGTGTGAACAGACTGACCAAACATGCTAATGTAAACATCTTTCATTTTATTTTTTTATGAGTCAGATTTCACTATGGTACCCAGGCTCGCCTCAAACTCCTGGGCTTAAGTCATTCTTCTGTCTAACTTTCCCAAGTATGGTTAACAACAGCTGTGTGTCACTGCTTCCAGGCTATCAAGTACCTGCTTTATACCTGAAATGTAGATATACTATATAATTTTAAAAGTTTAAGTGCAATATCATCTTAGTTATCTATATTTTAAAAGAAATCAAAATGTCTTAGACATTCTAGGAATCTCTGTTATATTTCTAGCTGCTTGTTTGGTACTGGTATCTTCATGGAAAAGACAGTATACTCAGAGAGAGAAAGATCCCTGAAAATGCTCAGGTCTCCCTTTACTTCCTGCTGCTATTACAGACACACTCTCCATGACTTGTCCTAGGTACTGCACACTTCACTTTTCTTTTGTCCTTACACATTCGTTAATGATGAATCTGGGCTATGTGGCAGTCAGTTCCTTGTGTAAAAGTCAACACTAAAGGTACAAATAAACTGGGATTATTTTGCCAGACCATCATGTCAGGCACTATATCAGTTGACAATTGACAGAGCTGAACAAAAGGTGAATAAGTGCTTTTACCCTAGTGTTATTATTCATCTTTCCTTTTATGCAACTCCAACATCTACATGTCTTAATCAATCAGAAAACAAATGAACAAATGACAAGACAAAAGCCATGATGGCAGTATGACCTCAGAGGTACATACTCACTTGTAGATTTGATCACAGGCAAGTCATTATCTTCAGTTTGTCCTTCCTGCCTGATTCAAAGGAGAGAATGATTTCTTGCTAGATTTACCTCATGAAGCCAAGCCAAGGTCATAAACTATCTTTCTGATCTGCTGAGTGGTTAAATCCTGCCCCCCACCCCACCACTTCATTTTCCTGCTAACTAAAGGAAAAGACAATACACTCTTAGTTGCATCATATACTCAGAAAGGAGTCTATTTTTTCAGATGGCAACAAGATACAGTTTTCCATCTTTCCCTAGGCTTAACCTTTCTCAGATGAAAACTTACCAGTCATGATATGTCAGGAAGGAGGTTGACAAAAAGGAGACACAAAGGCCAGAGAGTAAAATGAGTAAACACACTAATCAAGGGAGTTTACTGGGCAGCAGTGTATGTCCTAAAGGGAAAACAACTATGTGAGCAATCTCAGTAAAGCATGTTGAATCCACCTGGAAAAAAAAGTGTGGGGGGAGGGGGGGGGCGGGCGGGAAGACTGTTACAAAACAGAAATACAGATAAAGTTTATAAAAGAAATTAATTTCAGGCTGCTACTTCACAGAATCAGACAGTCTATTATTAGTAGAGAGGGACAAAGATGTCCCGAAGATGTTAAGGAACTTACTATCATCCTTGGTAAACAAAAAATTCTTTCTGTCCAACATAGCAATGAGAAAAGAATTGAGAGCTACATCATTTTTTGCAATGTAAATCACTACACCAAGGTTACTAATGGTCATGACATGTCTCAATTTTCCCAAGACCTTCCTGATTTTGGTTATGAAATACCCACAATCCAGAATCTTACAGTATCAACAGATTAAAATGGATGGGCACAAGGTAGCCATGAGCCTTAGATATGATATGAAGGAGTTGGCTGTGGAGAGTTCAGTCACCCTGGCATATACTCTTCCCTGTGGGGTTAAATCTCCTCTGAAGGGCATTATCTGTATCCCTGAGAAACAGCCACAGAACTGAAAAGTAGGGTTCTCTACAATTTCCCCAAGGTCTGAAAATATGCCAGAATGTTGACGTACTTCTGAACGTTTTTTTTCCCATATAGGGCTTCTACTCTTGGAGAAATGATCAACATTAGCACATAAAAGTGAGGCTCTCCATGTCTATGAAGGCATGCAAAAAATTTAGTGTGCAGTAAGCATAATCTTTCAGAGTAAATAATTTTAAGACAACATAAAGATAATATTGATCACTTCCATTAAAGACTGGGCAGAGGCTGATGCCTCAATCATGTGAATGTATCACCTACAAAAATAAATAAATAAGATGACCATGTATCTAACTAACACCCATCATTAAAGTTTTTAACTGTTCCAACTCAGTAGTAAATACTCTTGAAAATTGAGATTGGAATAGGGAATTTTTCATGTTTAATGTACAAATGGAAGAAATTATACAGATTTCCACAACTAATTCTTATAGAATATCAGTAAATCAAATCTAATTCCCTAAACTGTTTTTCTTTCTACCCTTTATCTAGGCTCTGATTCTGAACAACAACAAGCTAACCAAGATTCATCCTAAAACCTTTCTAACCACAAAGAAGTTGAGAAGGCTATATTTATCTCACAACCAACTAACTGAAATCCCACTCAACCTTCCCAAATCTTTAGCAGAACTCAGAATTCATGATAACAAAGTTAAGAAAATACAAAAGGATACATTCAAAGGAATGAATGCTTTACATGTTTTGGGTAAGTTTTTCAAATGAATGGGACATCTTGAAATTGTAATTAACAGGCAAATATAGATTATTAACTTTCAAAGATAATTTTAAAAATTAATCTTTGAATCTAATAAGCTATAACAGACAAAATATAATGTGCAAGAAATTTTGTAATACTCAGAGAAAATTTTTGTGATACTTTCTCTTTTTTAAGACTCTCCCCTGACCCACTTACTTTGCTGTCTTTTGAACTAGACCATGATTAATAAAACCTTTATTATTTAACTTAAAGGCAATATTTAAATGTATTCTATGAGCTACTCAAATATAATGTGTAAAAATTCAGATATTATTTGGTATGCAAATCTAACTTTTGGTTATCTGTTTTAAGATAGCTAATATGAAGGATTTTTGTTGTATAACTTAAATCTCAGTATTTTATTTCTAATGCCCATCATATAACTACCATCTGCCCATAATAATTCAAAATCCTGAGCAAGATTCAGATTCACTAATCCACTTAATTCAACCAAGCACCTGGATCTTATCAAACAGCCTCTTATTGGCATGTCCTGAAAGTTGTATTCCTGTTAATCACATATTTTTTGAGACAGGGCCTTCCTATAGCTCCAGCTGGCCTGGAACTTGCTATGTAGACCAGGCTAGCCTCAACCTCACAGAGATATGCCTTTCTCTGCCTTCTGTATGCTGGGATTAAAGATGTGTGGTGCCATTCCTGGCTTTAGTTCTATAATTTTTAACTGACCTGCTTTTAAAAATTAAGAAGCCAGGCTAGGAAAAGATAGCTCAGTCTATAAAGTGCCTGCTGTACATGCATGAGGACCTAAATCCAATTGCCAGGATCTAAATAAAGATGGATATCGTAGTATGTATTTGCTATCCCAGTGTTGGGGAAGCAGAGACAGGCAGATTCCTGGAGCTCACTGGCCAGCTCATCTAGCCTACTTGGCAAGAGATCCTGTCACAAACAAACAAACAAACAAACCCCACAACAACAACTAGTTATGTACAATTAATATATGCCAATAAAAAACATTATGGGAACAAAAGTTGGATGGCACCTGAGGAATGACATCAAAGTTTGATCTCTAGCTTCCAAGGGTATACATAGAGACAAACACACATACACACTCATAGGAGGTAAATAAAATGGAAGTACAAATATTTTCAATGATGTGAAGAATGATCTTTTTTTTTTTTCTGGTGCAATATTACTGCAACCAAATCATCATACTCGTGTGATGTAGGAAACTAATGTCATCTATATATAACAGCTCAAAATAATGTTAAAAATAAAAAGTCTGTTATATGTTCCAGTTTACAAAATTCAAAGCAGCCTGGCATGGTGGCACCTGTCTTTAGTACCAGGACTCAGGAGGCAGAAGGAGGCATATCTCTGTGAGAACACAGCCAGCATGGTTTATATAGCAGCCTACCAGTCGAGCTACAGCTACAAGGAGACCCAGTCTCAAAAAACAACAACAAAAAAACAATCACCAAAAAACAAAAACCAATTCCAAAGCAATATTTTGCTGGGGATGGGAGAAAGAAGAGTACACAGAAACAGGTATACTGAAGGAAAATGAGTATAAACAATAAAGATCAAATGTTCTTAGGAGGTATCCCTCTGCACTGTTTCTATGATGTATAATTTATGTATACTAAATCATGTGATTTCTCCCACAGAAATGAGTGCAAACCCTCTTGATAACAACGGGATAGAGCCAGGGGCATTTGAAGGGGTAACAGTATTTCATATCAGGATAGCTGAAGCAAAACTAACCTCAATCCCTAAAGGTCTGTGTTTATCTTACTTAAAATACATGTTCTAAGAAGTACCATCTTTCAACTAATATACATTGTTATACTGCCATAACTACATTATAAGAAATTCTTGTGCCAGTGTATCTGATCAGAGTAGCAAGAAATTTAATGCTTTTTCATATACAAATGTAGTGATTTTTTTGGACAGTGTTAAACAATAATCTTTTTTTCCAAGTGAGAATAAACATTAAGAAGCAATGAACTTTTTATTTTCCTTCTCTTTTCTGACATTTTTCTTTTAAACCTGTCAATTCATGAAGTGCTACAGGGAATTTTGTAGAACAAAATTCAAAGCATGCTGGATGGGGTCATACCCTATCCTCAAGCTGTGCTCCAACAGCTGAGGTGGATGGAGCCTGTGAGGCCAGATGGGGGCAGCGCTGGCTTTGGCAAGAATGACAAGTCACAAAGAGCTCTGTACCAGCATTTTCCCTGGGATGCTATAAAGAATAACACAGAAAGGCTTCTGGACAGTGTTTGGCACAGAGTAAGCAACAATATTCTTACCAAAGGAGGCCTGTATTTTTAGCTCAGATTCATGGGACCTGAAGATAGCACCTCAAAGAAAAGTAGTCCTTTACTGTGCTAGACAAGTTACTTCCAAGCTTGCAATCTGATGACTAGCTAGGTACCATACATTGTCTTTCTTGTAATTCATATTCAAAGTTTTGCTTTCCTTGTTTCTAAGAAAGCCTCTCTTTCCTTTGACGACTTTGTGGATCAGAAATATTCCATATTGATAATATTTTTCAATTTCAAATAGCTATCTTCCAGAATCTACCAATAAAAACAGCAATTTGATCATAATTCTTCTCTACTACCCTAATCCACAAATAAACAAAATAAACAAAGTTTTTCAATGAAATAACTAGTATAATCCAGAAATACACAAATAAACTACTTCCATTTACAGTTGAATTAAAGAAACTTAAATCTTATAACTTTGGGAATAATGACCAAAAACTGCAAACTTTACCCAATAGGTCAAAAATGTAAACTCCAGGGGCTGGAGAGCAGGCTCAGCAGGTAAAAACACCATTATTACAGAAGACCCAGGTTTGGTTCTTAGCACCCACATGGCAGCGAACAACATACCATAACTCTAGTTCCAGGGGGTCTGATACCTTGTTCTGGCCTCTGTGGGCACTGCATGTGTGGGTGCACTTACACGAATGAAGGCAAAACACTCATACACATCAAGATAAATAAAATTAAATAAAATCCCTTTCTAATGATGGAAGCTGGTGTAGAGTACAGAGAAGTCAGAGCAAGAAAAGGAGTGAAGGTAGAGCGAGGCGACAAGGTAAGATTTCATTGACAGAAGGAAGCAGGCATGCCTGGGAGGGTGGCATGGCTATTCTTCATGCTCAAGATCTGGCTTTTAACAGTGGGCATTGCCATTCTTTCCTGTACTACAAAAGATCCCAATTACAATTCTCTTCAAATTTAAAAGTACACTTTTGTTTAATTTTAAAGATTCTATCAGAACCTTAGAAATTGTGTCTTCATAAATCAGAATCAAATTATCAACTTATATAACTATTCTGTTACCTCTTTGACATCCATAAACCTATTTCCTTTTTAAAAAATATTTTATTGAGTTTTTGTTCTTCATATAATAGATCTTAATCAAATTTAGACCCCTTCCCAGTGTGAGACCCCTCATAACTCCCTCCGCACCACATTTCATGCATTCTGTCATATATGCCAAGTCCTTTCTGATCAAGCATTTGTACCCAGATGTTCCTTGGTGCAAGTTTATTCACTAGAGTCTAGTCAACTTATCTAGAGTCGCTTCCCTAAAGAAAATCAACTCTCCTTCAACCAACAGTAATTAGCTACCAACAGTTCTTCAGTTAGGGTTGGGGGCCTGCTGCTCATTTATCTTGTGCTGGGGTTTTGTCTGATTGAGTTGACATGGATCTTGTGCACGCTCTCATGATTGTTGCGAGTTCATACGAGCAAGTTCCCAGAGGCCTGAAAACCTGTTTCCTTATGTTCATGTGCCAATCCTGGCTCTTACAATCTTTCCACCCTATCTTCTGCAACAGTCCCTGAGCCATGGGTGGGTGAGGTGTAATATAGGAGTCCTATCCAGGGACACGCACTCTGCAATCCCTTATTCTCCATAATTTGGTCAGTTGTGGGCTTCTGTTTGCATTATATTCTGTTGTATGTGGAAGCACCAATTTCTTTAAAAAATCTTTTCACACTAAACTGTGATAGTTTGCATGTCATAATTCCATCAGTTTTATAAGTTGCAGCAGGGTGAAATGACAGACCTCCCAAGAAGAGTTAACAGGAGGAAAATAGAAATATTATTTTCTTTCTTGTTTGTGGGAGAAATACTGCTGCATAATCCCATAGTGGGGGAGTGGTTTGTTGTGGGAAACAACATTCCTATTCAAAAGCCTGTCTTAAGAGACTGTACCCCATGCTCCTCTCTGGTCACCCACCTAGGGGACACATGGTCCCCTCAAGTTTATTAAACCCTCTTTCAGAGTTTTCCCTTCTCCAGCTTCCTATAGTCTACTCTAAAATAGGCCAGCATTTTATACTCTAGTAATTTCTATATAACGATCAGTTCAATGAAAATGTTAGACTGAACCTCTGTCTTATATACTGGAAGTATCATATAGTCATTGCATACATATAATAAAACCCAGTCAAAATTCAAGAAATTAGAAACCTGTCAATTAAGAAGAATTATTTTTCTACTCTTTTGTTTACTTGAAAATTCAAAGTAAATTTTGGAATAAAAATAATTTTAGCCACAAAAACTACTGAGAATCATCAAGGGTAGAGTCACACTTGGGTACTGGCTATTGCTTTAGTGTGCTAGCATCCTTGAAGGGTAATGATGACCTTGTGAGCCTTATGGCACAGTCAGTCACTATGTCAGTGACATGCAGGAAAAAAAAACAAAACCAACTGAGAATTATGACATACTTCAATTATATCCATCAGCTTTTATCATTAATATAGTAAAGAAATGTTCAGCAAAAGTTAAAAATAAGAAAACAAGAAAGCCTTTTCCTGCTAAATAATTAGAATCTTAAGTGTGTTGACAAGTAACACCCTGGAATACAGCTACCACAAAGAGACTTGCTTGAGTATCCTGGTCATCCTCTTTCATGCCAGTTTCTCTTCAAATGGAGAGGGCTAGGCTCTGGAGACATTAGTGTGAGAAGAGCAAAAGAACAGTCCCTGGGTGCCTGCCATGTATTGGGGCACTGCAGCTGCACTTCTTAATTTATAAAATAACTTATTAACTGAAAGAATGAGGGCTCCAGAAGAGCAAAATTCCATTTATTAATTAATGATGATGATAAAGAACTAAACAAAACAAATATCTTAACTGGTAATTTCTGAGCACTGCATGAATTTACCTGAAAGAATCATCAAACTTTTCTGATGTCTTTTTGGAAAAATCTTACAAAATAACTATATGATCAGGGAAAATTTGAGAAAAGTTTTTGAGAAAAGATTTCTACCTAATAAATGCATAAATAATGACAATGTAAGAAAGTCACCATAGTCAGTACCACAGTGTACCTGCAGTCCTAGTTATTTGGGAGGCTAAAGTGGTAGGCTGGCTTACACCTAAAAATTTGTGGCCAAGCTGGGGATCATAGAGAGCCAGAATCTGTCAGTCAACAGTTTCAAATTTCTATTAAAGAATAATTCAAAGCAATAGTCATGAATGAAAGTCAAAACCATTATCAACTGAAGGGTAACCTACCTTGTTCTTCTAAATAAAGAGTTGGAATCATGATAAACAGTAGCACCTAGAAGGTGTCAGCCAAGTCCATAAAATGAATGTCTCAAACAAATCAGTATCTCAAATAAACCAATAGAAGAGGAAGAAAATGAAAAGAATGTTTTAGAAATTGTGTGAGATTGTGTGAGGGTGTTTGTGTGTGTGTGTGTGTGTGTGTGTGTGTGTGTGCGCGCGCGCGCGCGCACATGTAGTTGGGAATCAAACCCTGGGCCTGCCACTGAGCTACACAGTCTCAGTCTTTCATTTGTTTGCTTTTGACAAAAGGTCTTATTTTATATCCACATTAGCCTTGGATTTGAAATCTTGCAGGCTTTTCAAGTGCTGGGGAAATAGGTGTGTACTATCATGTCCAGAGAAGAAGAGGGACTTTAAAAGAGACAAAAACCAAATGTATTTTGTAAACTTTATTTGGATCTTGATTTGAACAAACGAACTGTAAAATAATATACTTAAGACACTGGAGAAAGGAATATTAGATGATAGTACAGAATCAGTCAATTCTGTTAAATATGATATTGATAAGGTGGTTACATGAAAACAAAAATAAGGCTTCACTATACATCTAGAAAAGCATTCACAGTTGAAATTATACTATGTACTAGATTTTAGTTAAAAAACTTCAGCAAAAAAGTGACTAAGCAAATAAAAAATGGGGTATATGAAATGGAAAATTGAGCTAGTCATTGAAGCAGGACAACAGCATGGTGAATCATAATAATACTTTTAATTTTTATGTATTGTTATAAATGTCTTCAATGAAAGGATTTTAAAAAAAAGAAGGCACACAAAATAATTGCAAAAATCCAGTCTGAAAGTTGATGAAGTCACTGGGACTTTGCCTTTATCTAACATACTTCTTTTAAAATTAGGCCTGCCATCGACTTTATTGGAGCTTCATTTAGATTTTAATAAAATTTCAACTGTGGAACTTGAGGATTTTAAACGATACAAAGAACTGCAAAGGTAAAAGTTCCCTAAATCTTCATTGAAATGTGGTAGCCCATATATTTAAAATATTAATGAAGCTTTTGAAGAATATGTACAGAGATCCTGGCTGAGAGAGTGTAAAGGGAAAACAAGAAAGAAGCACTGTCATTAATGCCTATGCAAACAGGTTCATATTCTAAGTAGAGGTGAGGGGTTTTCAGCAAACTCTATCAAACCTAACCACTTGCTTAAGAATTAACATATTTATATCATCTTTAGGCTTGGCCTTGGAAACAACAGAATCACAGATATTGAAAATGGAAGTTTTGCTAATATACCACGTGTGAGAGAGATACACTTGGAACACAATAAACTGAAAAAAATTCCTACAGGATTACAGGAATTGAAATATCTCCAGGTAAAACATTCTACTTGTGTTTGGTAGATATGGACTCTTTTTTTTTAAGCTTTTAAAAGGACAAGTCAGTGTATCTTAAACAATCCAGCAAATGGAAGTGATAATCAAATAATAATGTCTGCAGGTTGTATGAGTAGGAGAGCATAAGGACAATACTTCTAGAAAGGTGCTACTCAAGAAGATCAGGACTCTTTCCACATGCACTTTTACCCACTGAAACTGCAAAGGTCTCTATGGCAAGCTGATGCCCAAGCTATCTTCAAATTGCTAAAGTTTCTAATGCAGACTAGTCAGGACACCAAGCAGGATCATATGTCCTTTCATTCTAGAAATATTCCACAAGGCAGAGGAAGAGGTTTAGGATCGATCAATGTGGTGCTAGTTTAGATATAGGTAAACAGTCTTAAACAACCAAAGTGGAATATATAATTAACAGAGAGTCACTATTTAGAGCATAAGAAGTTCAAATTAGGCTGCAGATGTAGCTTGGAGATAGAGTGTTTGTTAGACGCATGAAACTCATGGTTCAGTTCCCAGCACCCAACCTCTGTAAAGGCTCACACTTTGTCATATGCTGCTGGCAGAAGTCACAAAACGTGAAAACATTTGCAAATAACTCTAGAATTTTCAATTTCCCTGATTCTTATGTGTGACTATCAGATGAAGAATCTCTAGTAATACTGTGTAATTTTAATCCAGTTTTCTCATAGTTTTTCCATGCTGTTCAAAGGCTTATCTTTCAAGCAGCAAAAGAATACAGAACAAAATGGAGCACTTAGTACTGTTACATGCTAGACTCCTGGTTTTGTTTAAATTAAAACATTTATTATTAAATTTTTGTGCATTTCATATAGAACATATCAATGAATCACAATCATCTTTATATTCCCTTCTCCACTGGTACCCTCCCATAGCCCCCCAACTGCAATTCATACATTCTGTCATTTGTGTTAAGGTCTATTGTGTTAAGTTACTGTCCCCAGATGTTCCTCCGTGCAAGTTCATCTACTGAGGTCTAGTCAGCATATCTAGAGTTCCTCACTTTAGAATGTACAAGTATTTCTGAAATAGGATGAGTCCTTTGGGTATATGCCAAGGAATGGTATAACTAGGTCAAATGGTAGGTTCACTTTTAGGTTTTAAAGAGTTCTCCATACTCCTTTCCATAATGGTTGCATGAGTTTACAATTTCACCAGCAGTGAATGACCATTCCTCTTTCCCTACAGCCTCTCCAGCATTTGATATTATTTGTTTTCTCGATTTTAGCCAGTCTGTCTGGGGTAAGATGAAATCTTAAAAGAGGTTTTAATTTGCATTTCCTAATTACTAATGATGTCTGTTATATAGACTGCTTTGATGTCCCAGAAATCTTACTGCTTAATAAAATGCCAAACAAGGAATAGAAAGACCATTAATGAGGATGAAGTTACTATATTCACCACACTTAATAGATTTTCAAAGATAGCCTATAAAAATTGATTTTCTCACTAATGCAAAATTACGATTCAAATGCTGATGCTGTATTAGAAATGTATATTCAAGATATAAGGCAGATCTTTCTGCAAAACATACAAAAAAAAAGTCCTACAGTTATCACTTCCCCTGACAACAGAAAATGTCAGCTAACAATTTGCATAGTTATATTGTGAGTCAAATTCTTGGAGCATTGAATTTCATTCTTCTATTCATTTCAAATGCTTTTAAAACAAATTAATGTGAATATGGCATAGAAGTAATTACTTGTATGAGGTGGGTGAAATAGAAGTGAAAAGCAAGGTAACTAAGGTGAGCTGACATTATGCTCTAGTCCTTGACAGTAGTTCTGTGTAACATCCCCTTCACCAAAACTTTTTTTTGCATAACACATAAATTTGACTTGTATGATAGATATTTAATATGCACAAATGAGTTATTTAACTTACAGGAAAATCTTCATACCAACGTAAAAGATGAATAAGGCCATAAACAGAAGATGACTATAGCCAAGAATAGTAGTATATACCTTAATCTCAGATATTCAAGAGGTTGAGGCCAGAAGATCAAAAGTTTAATGCCACTTGGGAAGTTTAGCAAGATTTTGTCTCAAATAAAAATGAACAAGATTAGAGATATAGCTCAGTGGTAGAATATTTCTCTAGCCTGGATAAGCCCTATGTTCAGCCCTCTCAAACCTATTAACAGAACATCTCCCTTTTATATTTAATAGACATTTAACATTCATTCTTTTCCCCTACAACAGATAATCTTCCTTCATTATAATTCAATTACAAAAGTGGGGGTGAATGACTTCTGTCCAACAGTGCCAAAGATGAAGAAATCTTTATACAGTGCAATAAGTTTATTCAACAACCCAGTGAAGTATTGGGAAATACAACCTGCAACTTTTCGGTGTGTGCTGAGCAGAATGAGTGTTCAACTTGGGAATGTCGGAAACTAGTAATTAATAATATCCATTGAATATTAAATTCAAAAGTTCATACATTTGGAATACTTGAACTGTACTAATAATGGTAGTATAATAAACATAAGCAAATATCTATCCCATAAGGTAAATGACAAAAAATTTCAACAGAATTTTGCCAAACTATTGATACATAGGGATTCACAGAACAGACATCTCTTTGAACACAAATGGTTCTGCATAAACCTCTTGCTTGAACATTCCTTTCTCAATAACAAAGACACTCAGTGTTTAACCCTTTTTCTGGTGCATTTTAAACAGAACTGTACTGTAAATGGAATGCTTGATTTAATAACATTTGTGCCCTTTCATTTGCTGTTAGAAAAACAAAACTGGCAAGAGCAGTAATACGAAAAGTACATTATATTCTTGGTATTTCTTTAATAACTTAGGAAGGACTGTAATATTTCTTATCATGTTGAAATATGGTTTGACATAGTCATATTAAATTTCTCTAAAATTAACTTCCTATAATAAAACTTCAAATATGCATTATCAACTCAAAAGATGTTATTCGTAAGAGTTGGTATCAAAGCTATAGCACATGATTTTCTTTAATTATCTGATTATAAAACTGTAAAATTGCATGGGTGTTCATATAAAATCTGTAATACATATTTTTATGGTCAATTATAAGCTTGTAATAGTATGGCAATTGTTAGGTTACACATAACATTGTCACCTCAACTAGCAATATGTTAGGATGTTCTTTTGGAAGAATATGGATGCCAACTTGTCTCATCCAACATGCACAGACTGGATAACTCTTGAGAAACAACTATCTTAACTGTACAGGCAGAGCACCAAAGAAACCAAACAAAACCTGAAAACTCTGTACAAAGTTAAGAGTACGTTCATGTGTTTTTATTCTTGGTATTCAATATAAATTAACTCAGAAAAATGAAAATATTAAAATATTGGTTTTAAATTTTAAAAAGTGTGCTTTGGTTCAGTTTTTTTTCTCCACCCAGGAATACATAGTATTTTTAAAAATTAACGTAAATGTAACATTTTGGGACCATCATTAATATTTATTCTTTCTTTTGAGACAGGCTCTCACATGTAGCTCTAGCTAGCCTTGAACTCTCCATGTACACCAAGCTGACCTAGAACTAAAAGAGATTTGCCTGCCTCTGCCTAAAGGTGTGTGCTACCTCCCCCAGCCCAATATTTACTCTTAATAGTACTAAAATACACCATATACTTCTTGTACTATAAAGGAAGATCATTTTTTTACTTTAAATTGCTTCAAATAATTTCTTGGGGTGGAGGGAGAACAATTATAAATATCTACGGGGGGGGGAGTTTGAACATCAAGGTGAAGAATAAGTGAGATAATGTCTCATTCTTTAGGTTACTCAGCTTTCGCACTACTGATATTTTGGGTCATCGTTCTTGGGGGTGAGGACTACCCTACACAAGAAGCAATGCTAGCAGCTCCCTTGTCTTTACCCCTGGATATAAAATATATGCATCTTCTACCTGCGACCAGAGTAAAAATCAATTTCTCCAAGCATTGGCAAATGTTACTGTGGGAAGATTAGGAGATGAGAGAGCAAAATCCCAGCTGGTTGAGAGCAACTGCTTTATAAGAAATCAACTTAACATCTAGGATGATATAAATTAGGAAACCTGGAGGAAAACTATTGCTTTTGTAAAAACTATAGAGGAAGGCACACAATGACATCAAAATAATTAAGGGCTGTGATCAGATCAGCAGAATGGAACATGAAGAAGAGTTCAGGGCTTGAAATTGGAAATTCAGTTCCATTTATAGTCTGGCATAGGTTACCTACTCTTAGAACCTGAGTCCTCACATGTAGATGTTCATAGAAGTAACAAGAGAGGGCTGGAGAGATGGCTCAGTGATTAAGACAACGGGCTGCTCTTGTAGAGGACCCAGGTTCAATTCCCAGAACCCACATGGCAGCTAACAACTGTCCATAACTCCAGTTCCAAGGGAATCCAATGACCTCTTCGGACTCTGTGGGCATTTGCTTGACATGGGTGCACTTACACACATGCAGGTAAAACACTCACCCCATTAAATAAAAATAAATATTGCTTAAAGTTTGTAATAGTTCCCACTGGTGGCTGAATTATTAAAATTCCTTAATACTATCACAAAAAGATTTTCAGTTACATTCAAATAATGATTTTTGTTTTCATTTTCATGTTTCAGATCAAGATTACTTGTTATTTTTCAAAAACACTTTGCATTTTCTGGTTTATATGCCTTTACTCATACTACCTTTTGTATTGGTCAGAATCTTACCCCAATCATAGATGTTGCTGTGAAACATATATCTCAGCTCATCACCCAATTCTCTCACAAACAAAAATATGTAGTTATTTCTGTTCCTCCCATTTAACATGGTCTTGAGGTTTATCCACATTGCAGCATGTCAGAAGTTCATTGATTTTATTGCCAAGTAATATAATTGAAAGTACAAACAATGTTTATCCTATTCGTTAGTTGGTACGCATTTGGCTGTTGCCAGTTTTTGCTTTGACTGTTATAAATATATCCAGTGGAAATGCAGGGTCAATTATTAACTGTGCTCCTTTATAAAAATGTATTATTTCTATTTTATATGTATGAGTACATTACCTGCATGGGTGTAAGTGCATATGTATCATGCAATGGCTGTGGAGGTCAAAAGAGAGCACTGGATTCCCATGGAACTGGAATTATGAACAGTTGTTAGCTGCCATGTGGATGCTGAAAATTGAACCTGGGTCTTCCGCAAGAGCAGTCAATGCTCTTAACTGTTGAGTCATCTCACTAGCCCCTGTAACTGTGCTCCTTTTGAGAAAGTGCCAGACTGTTTTCTATGTGGTTGTTGCATTTTACATTCTCACTAGCAATTTGTATGGATTTTAATTTCCCTAATATTCTTGCCAACACTTATTGTTGTCATCATCCCCATCTTTTTGGTGGTGAGGATTAAACCTAGGATCTTGCATATGCTAAACATGCTCTAGCTACAGCCCCTGCCTTTGTGGGGGGAGTGGAGGGGCATCCTAGAGAGTATCAGTGTCTTAAACTGAAATTTATTTTTTCAAATTGAATAGTAATGAGTTCTATTTGAGATATGATTCTCTTATCAAATATATGACGTACAGAATTCTCCGATACATGAGATGTTTTAATTGTGTTTAATATTTTGTTGCTTGTACTTTTGACATCACATCTAAGAAATTGCTGCCTAATCTAAGTTCGGAAATATTTATGTCTACAATTTCTTTGAGAATCTTAATGTTTTAGCTCTTACACTTAAGTCACTGTTCTATTTACAAGTTTTATGTATGATGTAATGTCATGTAAATATCCAATTACTCCAACACTTTTGTTCAAAGCAGACCAATATCTCCCATTTGAGAAGTTTCTTCCATGCCAATTCTCAGTTGATATCTACTGTTTTAGCCCTAAAGACACTAATTTTTAGTATTACTTGCTATCAAATAACTGCTCTTAAACATCAAATAAATGAGTTCATACACATGAATCTTTAACTAGCTGTTTTTGCATGTTAAAAATTATAACAAATCCAATTTTTTCAGATTTTTGAAAATTTGTATGTATGCTATATGTGCATATCTATTTGAATATAGATGTATACGTGCCATATTGACACATGTGATCAGAGGACTACCAAAGGTGTTGGTCCCTATCCTCCACTTTAACTGAGACAGGGTTTCTTATTGTTCACTGCTGCATATGCCAGGGTAAATCTACCATGTCCAGCATTATCCACTGAGCCATCTTCCCAGCCCTCTTTTTACAGGCTTTTTGTGTGTTTTTTTTTTTTTTTTTTTTTTTTTTGGCTTTGTTTGTGATACTAAACAGCCTAGTGCCAAAATGGTTCAGAATGCACTTCCCCACCACAGGGTTCTTTTTTTAACTATACGTGCAGACTCATAAGTACAGAAAATGAGAGGTGGGATGTTCAGATATGTTAACAGCATGTACCTGTTTTATCTAAGCATAGCTGAACAGTTAAGTTGTTTATGACTGGCTGAGATTCAGCTACTTGTTAGGACAATGGATCACCGTTGTTTACACATCAAGTTAGGTTATAGTTACTATATAAGCTAAAACCACAAACTTTAATATGTATAAGCTTTAGGCCAAACTTAATATGGTCAATGTAATATCTCTGAGATGCATCCATATTACCACATATAGCAGCACTCAATTCATTATTATTTATTTATTGTTGTACTGGGTACACCTATTGCTTTTCATATCCTAGGAAGTATTCTATCACTGAGATATATACCAGGTTCTTTTTTAACTTGTTCAGACAAGGTTTCATTAAGTTTTTCAGGCTGGCCTCAAACTCATTTTGTAGGTAAGTCTAGCCTTGAACTTGCGATCATCATGCCTTAGCCTCCTGAGTAGCTAAGAAATTTAGGAATGTGTCACCAGGCTATACTTGATTTTTTTAAATTGCTGAATAGTATTCCATGTATTTTGGTGCATTTATTCATTATTTTGTTTTGTTTTGTTTTGTGACAGGGCTTCACTATGTAGCCCCAGCTGGCCTAGAACCCACTATATAGACAAGACTGGCTTTGAACCCACAGAGATCTGCCTGCCTCTGCCTCCCAAGTGTTAGGATGAAAGACAGTGCCATCATACCGAGCGATATTTACCCAATCTAATATTAAGAATAACTCAAGTCGCTTCTACTTTTGGAGTATTATGCACTGCTCAGGATAGAAGCCAGGGACTTAGGAATGTAAGGCAATGACTATTTCATGAAGCTATATCCCTAGTCTCAGTTTTTTGTTATTATGAATAAGATGCTAACAAACATGTTTTTGCAAGTTTTTGGGAGGCAACTGCATTTATTTCCATAGGATGGCTTCCTGGGAGCAGAACAACTGGCTTATAAAATGTTTATTGGTGAAAGATACTGCAGCAAGTTTTCTACAACTGTAACAATTTACATTCTCAATAACAATGTTTAAGAGATTCTTTTGTTCCACAACCTTATCCATAATTGGTACTGCTAGTTCTCTCAATTGCAGCCTTTCTACTTGGTAAGCAGCACAATTTTCCTGTGCTTTTAATTTGCATATCTCTAATGACTAAAGACATGAAATACTTTTTCATATGTAGACTGGATAATTTATTCTTTGGCATAATTTAAATAGTTTTGTTAACTCTATCTTTGAAATCGACTTAGCTGGCCTGAAACTTTCTATGTATACCAGGCTGGCACAGAGATTCCCCTGTTTCTGCCTCCTAAGTGCTAGGATTAAAGGTGTGTGCCACCATATCTAGTCAGAGTTCTCGCTTATAAATACTCCTGACTGATAAGAATGAAAAGATCAGAAATTTAGTAGCTGGCTGCAAAGTTAGAGTTTATGAAGAAAAAGTACACACTTCTTCCTTAAAGAAGGTGGAAGAGAAAAAGGGAAGAAATGTCTTAACAATAGTCACATTGATGGTTTTGTGGCTTTTATAATGTATAAAGGATATAATTTACAACATGGTTCCATTAAATTAAGGTTAAAAATTACAAGTATACACAGAAATATCAGGAGTTCAAGATCATCCTTGGCTAGATAAAGTTTGAAGCCAGCCTGGGCTGACAAGATACTCTGTTTCAAAAAAAAAAGAAAGAAAAGAAACAATGTTCAGGTTTGTGGGTGAGAAAGGAGTACTGATAAGGTTAAATTCAAACATCACATAAGTTTTTAGTCCTAACCATGGTTCACCAACTGTTGTAACACTCTTATAGTTCTCAAAAAATGAATTATTATCTATATGTAGGCAAGTATTATAGTAGTTTTGATTTGATATTATTAGTTGTGCTGAACTAATATTATTAGTTGACCCTCAGCCAACACTAAATGTAAACTAGACGCTTGAGGATAAGGGGCTTCTTTCACTTTCTAGGCCCCCTTAATTTTTCCTGTCAGTCTACTCTGCCTCAATAAATGTATTATAGCTTGGTAAATTTTTTATAACTAAAACCACCACATAATCAATATCCAGATTAAGAAAAGAATATTTCCAGCATCCCAGGCTTCTTTCTGATCACCAGCACTTCAAAAGACTGTTTCATTGTTTGGATATATTTTGTAATTGGATTTACATATAAATGTAATCACATTTAACACAGTAAACTTTATTCCAATCACTGATTTGTGCAGAGAAGATACTATAATCTAGACACTGAGTTCTACTTGCCTGTCTAAACTGCTTAATAACCAAGGCAATTTCTTATATAGGAAACTTAATTAGGAATGCTTCAAAAAAATCATACTGCATAATTAAGCTGTTGTCCAGGCTGCTTTATCTACCAAGAGGGCAGTGCCTGCCATTGTCTAGTAAGAACAGGTTCCCCACTATCTCTCTCAGGGAGACAGTTCAATCATTATTTACATATTCTGTTGGTTATTTAAGATATTAACCAAAGCAAAATGTAGTAATTTTTACTTTTACCTGTACTAGGAAAGAAGATGGTATTTCTGTCTTCTATAGGAGGTCAAAGGTAACTATACAGCTATTCAAATTTTCTTCAGAGTCTATTAAAACAATTGTTCAAGTAATAAGAGCTGAGCTGGCTTATTCAATCTCAATTCAAAACAAAACTCAAAATTAAAAAATAAACAGATCAATGCTTTGGTTTAAGAGGACTAGTAACTCAAGCTCTTGAGTTCAACCAAGCTGTAGAAATGAGATCTGAAAACCAATCTTCCTATCACACAGCATCAGGCCATTTTCCTGTGCCCAAGTCCCACCCCAGCAATTCCTACATCTGTTTACTCATTCCATCAGATATAACATAGTGTCACCAGAGATGGGTTTGTTTGCTAGGTCTCATGTATCAGGCAGGCCTTGAACTAGTTATGTAGTTGAGGCTAGTTTTGAACTTTGATTCTCCTGCTTCTGTTTCCCAAGTGCTGGGATAGACATACACAAAATTTTGTCTTTAGTAAATTTTCCTTACAAGTATTAACATGCATAAATATAAGACAAATTCTTCTTTGTTATTCTTTCCTTTGACCTCACCTACACTTATCATTTCAGTACTCTTGAGTTCCTATCACCTGAAAGAACATGTAATGATATTATTTAATTCCCTGGAAAAATGGAGTATATTAGAAAAATAAGTCTTAAGGGCAACACAAAGAATTTTAACATGAAGTTAAAGAATAGCAGATATTAAAGGGCATTCCACAAAATGTAGAAAAAAACAAGAAATGGTGTCATAGAAAGCAAGAGAAGGAAACACAACTTTAGATGTGGAAGGGCTTCATTTCCACCTTTGAATCTTAAGAGGAAAACTGACCTTTCATGCAGACAGGTGATACTCAGACCACCACTACACAACAAGTACAGGCCAGAAGCTCTCATGCTAAATGGGTTTGACAATCTTTGTCCATTCTGAAGGCAGAGAATAACTTATCTCTTATTTTCCACATGTTTTAAAATACATATTTCAAAGCATTTTTCCCCCTAAATGAGTCTATTAAATGTAATGGACAAATTATCTAATTTTCATCATGGAACAACAGTTTTATTAACAACATGCTGTGTAAGTCTGAAAACAAAGATAACAAAGTTAGATGTATTTTGAAAGAATCTTAAAATACAAATACTTTTAAAGTTATAATAAAGAATGATAACTGACTAGAAAAAAACCTGTAATATGAGGCTAGACTTAAAAAATACTTGGGAAAATGCAAGGATGTAAATTTGAAAATGTAATCAGACTCTTGCTTTGTATACCCATAAAAAACCTAAGTCACTTAAGAGTAAGAACAGAACAGCATCTACCATCTACAAAATCCAAACCTTGTGCCAGTAATGAGCTAAGCATTTTGAAAGCAATGCCAAGATATATAGCACTTAATCATTATGAAAACTTAAGATGACAGAAATGAACACATGTAAGGGATTCAAAACAGGGTTTGAGAGATAACTCAGTGAAAGACACATGCTTTACATGCACAAAGTTCCAGGTTTGATCACCAGCATCCCTCTTCCCATTACCATAATGGTTAAAAATAATGTGAAAAAAGAAAAAAGGTTAAAATGTATAATGACTAATGGAATAAATTACTATAAAACTACCATAATTGAGAGAGCCTGATACTAGTGCAAGGCAGACACAAACTGCACACTTATGACCAATTTTCAGCAAAGATACCAAGGTAATTTAGTAGTAGAAATTACCTTTTTTTACCAATTGGGGCTATAACAGCTAGACATTCTATTTCAAAGAAATGAATTTGGATACTAACTTGATGCTACACACAAAAATGAACTCAAAATAGCCAAGTACAACAGTAATGTGCCTATAGTATCAGCAATAAGAAAGTTGAGGAAGGGGAATTAAAAGTTCCAGGCCACTATGGGCTTTATAGCAAGATCCTCCTGGAACAAAAAAGTTCCAAAACAGATCACAGAACTAAATATGAGAAAAAGCTATATACTTTCTGGACGAAATGAAAGGAAATATTTTAAGACATTAGTCAGGCAAAGAGTTTAGTCCTGACATTAAAGTATGAAGAATGAAAGACAAAAATTCATAAGTTTATTCCTCAGATACACTAACACACATGTATGAACTTTTCATATAAAAGATCATTAAATACATCATTGTCTGTTAGTAAGCAACAGTTAGAAATGCTTCAAATTTCAGTCAAGAAGGTTTTTGAAAAATGACTTTTAAATATACCTATTTGTTTCTTTATGCATAAAATATCTTTGCAAAGATAAAAAGTGGCACTGCAGTCAGGTAATTCAAATGCTTCGTTAAGGATAAGAAACACTCTTTTCTTTTTTCTCTTGTGTAGACTCAGTGATATAAAAACTTCAATATATTGTCAGTGAGTTTTTTCTACATACAAGGTTAAGTGAAATTCATCGATCAGGTGACAAGGGAACTGACAGCAAGAGGATTTACCCTGGATTGATACAGGAATGCTTTTCTAGGGGCATCTTTTTTTTTCCAACAGGCAGGGAATTTTTAAAAATATATTAAGAAGAGGAAGAGCCTTGGAAGGTACGGCACGTTCATATATTCATTCACTCAAGTATTTACTGAGTGCATGGCATCTCATTAGAGAGTAGCCAGAAGGAAAAATGAGACAAATTCATAATTGATAACTGGCATAAGCTGACATCTAAAAGACAAACAGTAGTTAGCAATGAGACTGATATGGAGAGGCTCAGCACTCTCAGTAAAGGCAAAAGCTTATACAAAGGTATTTGCAAGGCAGAATGGGCCAGGTGAGGCTTGAGAACAAGTGTGAGCAGATTCCAGAGAGCAACAGTGCACATATATAAGGTCAGGTTCTGCATACCTTGGAAGGACAATGAAAGAGCTTAATTTATTTACCTATTTAAAATTTTATTTTATCTTAAATTGGCTCATATTAGTTATTGATATTTATGCAGTATAGTATATGCTGATACAAGAATATGTTGTACAAAAATCAAATCAAGGTACTCATATTCACTACCTCAAGAATTTATTGTTTCTTTATGATGAGAACATTCAAACTCCTCTCTTCCAACTGTTTTGATTGTGTGTGTGTGTTTTAACTTTTTGAGAATAGGGTCTCCCTGTAGCCCCAGCTGGCCTGGAACTTGTTATGTACACTAGACCAGCCATGATCTCAATCTACTTTCCCTCTGCCTCCCATGAGTGCTAAAATTAAAGGTGTATGTCACCATATCCAGTTCCAACTGTTTTGAAATGTACAAAATAAAGCACCGCTGTAAAACTGAGGAGAAGTGTTCTATATAAGAAGTGCTTTTAAGAAGAAAAAAGGGTTGGAGAAAGGTATGTGCGAACATGAGACCAGTCAAGGCCTTACTGAGAAAAGTGAGTGCAGTGACAAGACATGGACAGGCCAGAAGACATTCAGATTAGTATGCAAAGTGCTCTGCCACACACCCAGTTTGGAAGTAAAGGAAGAGAAGCCCCTGGGTTAGAGGTTCTCAGGCTTTCATAAAATCTGGAGTACTTGTTATAAGTTCCCAGGTTCATATTTCAGAGTCTGATTTCCTAGGTCTAGGTTGTAGAGATCTTAGAACCTAACCTTTTAACCAATTAACTAATAATTCTATTGTCAACAGACTGCACATTTTGGGAGGCACTGATTTGTTAGACTCCCAAATATCTGGCTTACATAAGAGAGTGGGTGAGATTGAGATAGGGAGAACTATTTACAGAAAAAAATAAATGATGTGGTAAAATACATCTTTATGAAGATGGACCTTGAATTCATAGTGTTTAATCCTCACAACCCTGTTGGCACAGCTAGGTACAGAGCAGGATCATGTTTGTTGAGCAAATGTGACATTCAACGTGCTGGACTACTTCTATAGAGCTACCCAAATGGCACTTTTGATAGAAACAGCTTATTCATCAACTGTTATATTCCTTTTCAAACACAATTAAAAGCCAGTGGGGTGGTATGTATAGTCCCAGGTACTAGAGAGACTGCGGCAGGGAGACTGCTTGCTCCTTGAACTTTGAGGCCAGCCTGGGCAACATAATAGGATTTTTATTTTTGAAATACAAACAAGATAACATAAATCCATTTAGAGCACCAGGAGGTAGATCCTTCCAAGCACACATCTACCAAGATGCTGGTACTGGCTATATGTGTGAAGATACCTCCTGCCTTCTAAACTGGGATGCTTAACCATGTTGTTCCCTCCTTTCTGTTACCAACTTGGCTTACAGACCTAGATATCTAAATTATTGAAAGTAGTATTTGCCTCCCTCCTTTTCAATTGATTTTTAAAAAGTACTTTTGGGAATCAGTCGTTTCCCCTAGAACAGCCCTGGATCCTTTTAATGGAGAATGGTGTTGAACAGAGCTTGTATACTCACTGCTATAAGAGTATCTCTGATTACAGGTCTTTGCAGCTTCAAAGCAAGGACTCGTATATATGTATTCTAGGCTATTATATACACAAATCTATTTTTTTAAGTCACCGTATGCAGTCATTTGTATGTATACTTCCCTAACTCTTGAGTCATTACTTCTAATCCATTGCCACACAATCATTCTCACAAACTGCCTTTGCTTGCCTTTTACTTGCTACTTGAACAGTGTGTCACCTGCTAACTGTTCCCATCTGCCATACAGTAATTGCATTGTTTGCTTCAGTTCACATATACAGTAGTAACAATGGCTAGTCTGTATTTCCCTATCTCACTCAGTTTTATTCTTCTACTTTGGTTTATTCTCTATTGTACTCTGTACTACTTGGCAAATTTTTATTTTCTAAATTTCTCCTTTATGACAACAGAATTTTCAGTGTTGAGCCTTCAGCTAAGATAGGTACACTACCTTACACAGAGTAGGTGTTTAATTAAAAAGAAAAAAAATAACTGTACAACTCAATAAATGACTGAAAAATTTCATCTAACAATTATGTTAACAAAGCTGTCTCAGGAGGGCTGTTCCCACCCAACACAAGAATGTTATTCAGCTATGAGATGCTGTATCAACTTCAATAAAATCATAAGCCTACTATATAATTTAGATTTTTCAACAATTCAGCTGTCTTCTCCTCCCAACTGCTACAATTAAGCCACCTAATCAAATCAGTGATCATAAACTATCACTTCCCCCATCACCCACTCTACATATCATCCTTCCACATTTCTAACCACTGCCAACTGAAACTTTCTATACACTGCAAGCTTAGTCTAAAATTTCTAAACATTTTTTATTGTATGTGCTCTAGCTCCCTAGTAACAAATATTTTTCCACATTTGCTAGAAACCTGAACAACATAATCACTATTATAAATTCAAATCGCACAAGTACAGAATTACAGAAAAATTAAGTGGATGATTTTAAATTAATCTGCTAAAAGAAATGTGAAGGGAAGTAAAACAGTTTTTGAGAAAAACACATATATTTACTCTTTTCCTTAGTGTGGAAGCCCAAGGTTTAAGAAAAAAGACAGTAATAGGAAACATATGGAAAGGATCAGTAACAAAATGGAATCTTGGCTCAAATGTGACCAGCCACGTTTGACATACCAAAGTCTCAAATAATAGACTAGATTTTTACAGTATTGCCAAGGCTTCACTTGAAACACTGTATACTTTTTTTCAAATCTGACATAAAACAAAATAAATCCTCTAAGTTCCTAAATCTTAATGCAAAACACTGTTTTGAAGAATCAAAAATGAACTTGCTCAAGCTTGAAAGAATCTCTCCCTTAAAACTCGACATCCAATGCCAAGAGACCCAAGTTAACTGTGTTTAAATATGAAAACACTAGCATAAAAATTTAGTACCTCGGCAAGCAAGCTAGCTGTTATTCTAAGGAGAAATAGTTCCGTAAAAGGAGGCAATTTTCTAAATCTATAAAATAAAGGCACTAGTTACTGGGCAACAGAAGCTTTTCATTCTTTCTTACTTAAAATATAAAATTACTTTGTGTATTAAGAAAAATCAGGCAACCAGTAATACAACTTCATAGTATAAGACATTCGCTTCCATAGCCAAAGGAGTCATTTCTCTTTTTAAAAGAGACTAGTAAATATTCAACTAGTATATTTAGGACTAAGGTGAAAAGGGATAGGATAACTGACAGAGAAGAAGGCATAAGTCTTTGTATGTAAAAGTCGTGTCTTTATGAAACCAAGGCAGTCTAGATGTAAAATGCTGCTTTAACAAAGGAAGCATTGATGTGAACACAAGTCAACACAGGGACTGGAGACAATTCTGAATTCCACCTTAAACTGTTGAGACTCTGGGCTCCAGGTCACAGAGGACTTTAATTTGAAGAATTCTTTGGCACGAAAATGAAAATAAAAACAGTAATCAGTACATGCTGTTTCATTTAGTCTTGTTTGCCTTTCAAATTAGAGGAAATTCTTACCGCATCTCAAACCAAAATTAAGGGGAAAAGAATGAAGTTAGCCACATAAACCTGACCAGAGCGCAAACATCTTAATTTGAATCCACAAAGCTTTGTATAATGAAAAGAAATACATAATTTTAATTCAACCCAAGTGTTTTCCAAGCAGATTGTGTTTGCTTAAATTGCTACAGTAAATTCAAGGGATACCCTGTCTCGACACAGAGTTACTGTGGATTTTTAAGAAACTCAGTTAAAGAATTTAGGAATTTCTGACACACTTTAAAGGATTTTCAAATTCATCAACCCCTGAAAACTAAAGCAATTTCAACAGGTATGATAATAAAATAATTTTTGACTTTTAAAGAATGTATTCCTGCTGTTTAAAAAGTATGCTAGATTTGGTTATTATTAAAATGGACTGTATCATAAAAGCAAAATCTGGTAAAAGTTACATTAAAATTTTGATCAGGCAAAAAGTTCAGTCAAATTTTCTTTTTAAAATTATTCAATAAATAATATTTATGTTCTTTTATTCTTAATTTTTAATAAAGGCAAAGATTCTAAGGTTAAAAGAATGAATCTCTCTTTAGTTTTTTGGGTCTGATTTAATACTCTTTATTTTAAATGACAGAAAACTTTGCTAATGCTCATAAGCCATAAATCTGAGCAGTGCTGGTGAGTGTTGTTGTAGGAAAGATGTGTATTTGTGCAAACTTTACTAAAAATTTTCTCAAAATTTCTCTACTGAGTTAAACTCCTGATCTGGAGTGTTTATATTTTCATTGTGTCATTCTTAAAAGGAGGATATGAGCATTTTACGCAGTTTTTGGAATGATCTTGTTGCTTGGGTTTAAGATTTAATGTATTATAGCTAAAAACAACTGACACATACTTTAGTAGCAAAATAATTTTACAGAATTAAAATTGTTTTATTAGACAAAACCTGAAACACCTATGTTTTTCTATTCCAGTTTCTGTGAGCTCATTATAAAACAATTATATATTTGAAATAATAAAATACTTTGATGCTTTTACCTTAAAAATTTCCTGAACTAAGAAAATTACACCTCAATTTTATTATTTTCAAATAGGACCTATATTGTTGAAAACATTAAGTGCTTTTCATCAAATAAACATTATGACATAAGACATTCTATGTTAAATCATATGTAAAACTCACATTAATATTAATAGATAATCTTTAAAACTGATGCTTTGCCTTGTCTTAAATTTTCTTTTTGTTATTTTTCTATTAGACAAGGTAAAAGATAAGTGAGAAACGTATTGTTAGAAAAATATTCAATACAAAAATGACAGCAAAATTCTCTGTTAACTATTTTCATCTAAAGAAACCACCCTGATGAAATGCCTACAGAAATAAACATTAACAGAGAGAAGCATTGCTAAGATGATATAATATGTAACTTATTAAGTCCATCATTCATTGGACAAATCTTTGATGATTTATAACTAATGCACTTCAATAGGTTTCATTAAAAAATTAGAGACTGAGAAATCAGATGATTGACAGTGAGTTCCACTGATCTGCTCTGAGTTATACTACAAGGAACAAGGCATAAATTGTAGAATATGTAAACAAAAATATACTTGGTAAATGGCTGAGAAGAAAGTTTTTGGGTAAAATGAAGTTAAGATCAATTTAACAGGGAAAAGTATCACAAGGGTAGAGGAGGAAGACAGAGTATAAGGATGGAAACAGGACAGATTTCAGACTAGAAACTTATACTTAATAAAAAAAGAACTGGGACAAGGTAGCATTAAAGGGTTATAAGCAGAGGGTTCCAAGGTAAGTTCAGGTTTGGAAGAGAAACTATTCTCCAGAAAAACAGGAAAAAAAAACAAACAAAAAACAAAAAACCCACAACTTTTTGTAGGTGCCTACAAAGACCAAAAGGAGACAACATGAAGAATCTTTTTATTTTCAGGGTGTTTCTAGTTATGAGGTTTTGGTCCTAAGGCAAAGATGTCATTAAGTATAGAGTCAAAGATATGAACAGGATATCCTTTTATTCTCCTTTCTGACAATTGCTTAACAACAGATTCTAATTCTCAAATGTAAGGTTGATGACTGTTAACGGTTTTAACACAAGGATAAAATTCAGATGGAATGCTTATGAGCCACTGAGACAGCTTTAGAGCCCTGTGTGGCCTGACCCAGGTCACAGACCAGCTGTCTCCCAGCTGCCACTGCATCTTTTCGGAAAATAGTCTCCTAGAATCTAATTCAAGTGGCTGTACTGGGACTGAAATGAAATAATACACGCTCAAGTCACAAAGCCTGGGTCAAACAATGTCTATGAAAGACCAGTCTGTCTCTTTCAGGAAGATAAATCTCATAGCACTGATTATCTCCATTAGACCAAGGTTTATTTTGTGGTGTTGCTCTCCTCTTCTAAACTGCTTGCTCTTTATAGAGGGGCACGTGTTCATGGCCTTTTTATTTCTGTGTTCCCTACCAACTTAGCACATTCCACTTAGCTAGACATAATTCTAGAAAATTGCAAATCTGAGTAACCCAAACAACCTACTAATATTTATAAAGTGCTTTAATAAGCACATCACATACAGTAACTAGACGAGTAACACAGCAGAAAAATAAGTATCCCAAAGCAAACCCACGGGAAGCTTCCAGCTTAGCCCAGAGCTGGCTTCCTCTGAACAAGAGCATTCCTTTAGGATGAAATCATAGCTCATTCACTTCACCTCTTCTCAAGAATCTCTTATTTTAGCATGAACACTGTAGTATGAAGATTACAGCTCAAATACATTATTTCATTAACATAGGCACTCATTCCCAGAGTGCAAATTAGAATGAAGACTCTCCAGATCATGGCTACAGCAGACTTACTTTGTTCACTCAATAGCTATCACTTCACACTTTGTTGCTTCTATGATGCTACTCATCTCTTTTACTTGGAAATAATGTTCCTTACCTCATTCTATAAGACTTCTTAACATTTCTTCAAAGTCTAGTTCAAATGCAGTGTCCTTCAGGAATTACATAGTAAAGAAAGAATAACAGATGTAATATATTTAGATTGCATGAATTTCAAAATAACATACTGCTAAAGAACTAAAACCATTGCTATTTTAGTACTTTCTTGTAAATAAGGATAAATATACTGGAACAATTATTTAATTCTAATTTCTTTCTTAAAAAAATAAGGACATCATTGAGAAAGAATGATGATGAATGCAGTTTTTAAAAGATTTGAGAAAAGAAAGGTAAAACAAACAAAACACCGAAGGTTTCAGAAAGATTTCTAATTTTTCTCTAAATAATACTCATTTTAACTGGGCAGAAGTTTTCAAGTTGCCAAGGCCTTTTACACATGATCCTAACTGAAGAGGCTGAAGCAGTAGAACTACTTGAACTTAGTTACTGAAGACCATCCTAGCAAGATAGTGAGACTGTCTTGAAAAATAAAAATCTATTAGGTAAGAAAAGCAACAAGACAGTAAGACAGGATACAGGATAAGTAGAGATGAGTTAGCAGTTAAGATCACTTTCTGTTCTTGCAGAGGACCTGGGTTCAGTTCCTAGAACACACATGGTGGCTCACAATTGTCTGTAACTCCAGTTCTAGGGCTTCCAATGTCCTCTTCTGGATGCGGAAGATGTGGCAATCACATGTTGCGCATGCAAGCAAAACACTCATGCACATAAAATATAAATAAACATATAAATCTGTTTTAGAGGAGAAGCAGGAGAGCTAAGGAAGGCAAGGCATGGGGGCTGGGGAGACAGCTCAGTCAGTACACTGCTTACTTTGCAAGCAGTAGGATCTCTGAGTTGGATTTCCCAGAACTCAAGTTTTTGTTTTTAAAAAAGGTCAGGTATGGCGGGGTGTGGGGGCACACTTGTAATCTTAGCACTGGTGAGGCAGAGAGAGGCAGTCCCTCGGGCTCACTGGCTAGCCTGGTCTATGTTGTGAGTTCTAGGTCAATGAGAGACTATTCTCTTTAAAAATATAAAGAAAGTAGATGGTAACTGAAAAATTACACTTGAGTTTGCCCTCTGACTGCCACATGCATGTGCACACAAGTACACATGCACACATACACACAAAGAAAGCAAGGTATAATTCAACTCTAATTGTAATTATCACTTTATTATGTTTTTGCAGGCAGTGTCTCAGTACATTACTCGGTTGGTTTTGGGCTCCTGAATTAAATGATCTGCCTCTTTAGTAGCTGAGATTATAGGAATGTGTACCATGCCCAGTAACTGAAATTTTTATTTTATTAATGAAGCAAGAGGAAGATTTGTTAAATGACAGAACTAAAATGGAGGTTTCCATTCTCATCAAAACATACTCCACTCTTCCAACTTGACACAACATCCCTCTGTTACACTGCACTGTGTGTCTCTTGGATCCACTACACTTTAATATCTTAGGAGACAAGGACAGTGTCATTTTAATAACTGTATATCAAACCTTAACTAAAAAATATTAGTGGAAGCCCAGGCATAGTAATGTTTCCTGTAGTCTCAGCACTTGGGAAGTAGAAGCAGGCGGATCACAAATTCAAGGCCAGCCTCATCTACATAGCAAATTTGAGGCCAGCCTGGGCTCCATAAGGCCCTATCTAACAAACAAAAGAAAAGAAAGAAAACAGAAAAATTAGTGGGAAGACAAGGGCATCAGTAAGAAAAGTAAAACTATCAAATCATTAAAAATAAAATTTTGGTGCTTGGCATGGTGGTTCATGCCTTTAATCTCAGCACTATGGAGGCAGAGGCAAGTGGATCTCTGTGAGATCAAGGCCAGCCTGGTGTATATAGCAAGTTCCAGGCCAGGTGAAGCAAAAGATAGATTCTGTCTCAGAAAATTTTTAACGTAGTGGGATATAAGTCATGTGTACACTTGAAATTTGAAGGAGTTACTCAAGCAGGGTTGGAGAAAAAATAATTAAGATTCAAGAAACTGTTTCAACAAGAAAATTTGAAGGTATAGATAGGCTTAGTCAGAAGACACTAAGAGGAAGCATAACAGTTACCTTTAAAGTTACCACATAACAAAGAACATTTCACATTCTTTGAAAGGGCAGGAAAGGATTTCAGCAACAGAACTCGTAGGTAGAAAGATTTTGGTTTAATAAGAATGATCTAATAGCCAAAAAATCACAATAGGTAGTAACCATCACCAATGGACAGGATAGTTGGTTAGAATGTACAGCCTTTAAAGTGGAAAGAGTACCAGAGGATGGCCGAGTGGTGTCAGGCTATCATCATAGATCTATAGATCAAAGAACGACATGTGAAATTCTCTTAAAATATGATGACTGGAGTGTGATGACACAGGAGGACTGCCTGGAATTCAGGGTTAGCTTGTTTCTATATAGACAGTACACTCTAGCCAGGAAAGGTTACGTGGTAGGATGTGGTCTATAAAAAAATACAATAACAAATTCTCAATGTATACATATATATTATAAAAAGAGATTAAAAAGAATCATCTTATAAGGAGCCATCTTGTAACAGGGGACACTGCCTTTATTAGACATCATAAGTTAGCAAAGTAAAAATTAAATGCTGGGAATGGACTCCCTCTTTTGAAACTATTGAACAGAGGTCCCATAGATACTCAAACAATACTGACCATGGCTCCTGCTCTTGGTTACCCACCAGAACTTCAAGGTAAGACACTATTTCTGAAGATACTACATACACAAACTGCAGAACAAACAATAAGAAAACAAGCTAGTGCTGACTTCAAAGTCTCATCTCTACTGGCTAGTATTCATGGAAGGTGCTACGCAAGCTACCTGAAGAGAATATTTATCATAAGCCTTACTCAGCTGTGAAACCTGCAAGCTACAACAACAACTAGCAAGATATGCCTACTGGTGCTATAGTGGCACAAATATTATTGGAGTAACCAACCACTTTCCAACTGGATTTAAGATTTGCTTCATAGGGGGCTGGAGAATTGGTACAGCTATTAAAGTCTCAGACTCACAACCAAAAAGAGAAGATTTGTTTCATAGGATGGAGCCCATGCCTGACATTGATATCAGGTATAGGAACTGGAGGCTAGAAAGTTCACAGGTCACAGGAAAGCCTAATAATATTACTGTGCTAAATAAATACAGTATTAAATTAACTCCTAATGGTTTATTTTTATACCTATAGATTAATGACTCTCTCATCTCCCAGCAGAAAAGCTTCTTTATGCAGCAGGCGGTGATTAATACAGAGAACCACAACTGCCTAACATGCAGCAAATTAGAGACTGCAGACTCCTTATCTCTGAACTGGACACCTAAATCAAACTTTTGCCTTCTAAGGCTCAGGGTTCATGGGGGTGGGGGAGTGAGAAAGACTGTAAGAGTCAGAGGAGGTGGACAATCACAAGTTTTCCAGACAGCTGGTCAGTTACTTATATAAACTCACAGCAATGGTAACAACATTCACAAGTACTAAGTAAGCTCAAGCCAGACAAAATCTCAGCATAGACATGGGGAAGTGGGTAAGAAATCCCAATCCTACCCAAGGAACTATTGGCAACTGATGGCAGTTGAGAAGGGGAAAATCAGTCTCATTTAAGGGTGAGACTCTTTGTATGTTGACCAGGCTCCAGTGGATGAACCCAACCCAAAGGGCATTTAGGAACACAAATTTAACCTCTAACCTTTATCTTATATTAGACTACAGGAAATTGGGTGGAGGGTAATAGGAGAAGCATTTCATAATTCTTGAGGAAGGACTCAAAATTCCAAAATTTCATTTAGAATTTTATAACACACACACACATATGCTGACTTGAGGTATTTAACTCCCTTCTATATCATATATAGTCCCAACTGGAAATAGAAAGCAAGCCCAGAAGTATTTAAGTGAAGAGATGTAGATGAAGGTTTATTTACAAAAATGTGTGCAGGTGTAATTATTATAGCTCCACTCTTACAACTGAAGGAGGAAAGCAGTGATCAGAGTTGACAAGAGTTGGATCCACAGATGTACCATAATCATGGAGTTGTGGCTATGGAGTAATGTAAGACTTGCAGAACCATGATGACCATCACGGAGAAAGGGGGAAATAAATATCTCAGCCTCTTTATTTTACCACTAGCTTATCAACAGCCAGTGCTTCCAGAACACAACCCTGTGCTTACTCATCAAGTATGTACAATACCTCAACACTTGTTCACTGAGTGGTTGCCACCATCTCACACGTCCCGTTTCATTTATTTCATAGTATATGAAATTATTATACTTATCTATTTGCTGCCCCCTATCATCTATCCATTAAAATGTGTAGTTCATGAGAAAAAGTAAAAATAAAAGATATTATTTAGTAAAAAGTCCAAAACAACATGCTTCTGACTCTGGTTCAATAAAATGTGTCTCTTTAATTTTTATTTTACTGGTACTTAATTTTGGTTTAAACATTGCCTATGCTTACTGGTTATTCTGTTATATACATGCAAAGATACATTTATGTGTCAATGAAAATTATTCTAAGTTTTATTCACTTTTTCTTTCCCTAATGTGTTTCCTTTCCTCTTTGAAATAGGGCAAAAAAAGAACATGGGCTTCTTAAGTCCAGTTTATGTCCTTTTCTTCTGCCTTGGAGTTAAAGTATACTGCCAATATGAAACTTATCAATGGGATGAAGTATATGACCAAGAGCCAAATGAGGATTATGAGCCAGAATTCCAATTTAATCAAAATATTGAATATGGAATTTCCTTTTATCAGAATATTTTAGGCTGTGCTAGAGAATGCTTCTGTCCAAGTAACTTCCCAACATCAATGTACTGTGACAATCGCAAACTCAAGACTATCCCAAATATTCCGATGCACATTCAGCAACTGTACCTTCAGTTCAATGAAATCGAGGCTGTGACTGCAAATTCATTCATCAATGCAACTCATCTTAAAGAAATTAACCTCAGTCACAACAAAATTAAATCTCAAAAGATTGATTATGGTGTGTTTGCTAAATTTTCTAATCTACAACAACTTCATCTAGAACACAACAGCTTAGAAGAATTTCCATTTCCTCTTCCTAAATCTCTGGAAAGACTCCTTCTTGGTTATAATGAAATCTCCACACTGCAGACAAATGCCTTGGATGGGCTGGTGAACTTGACTATGCTTGATCTTTGCTATAATCATCTTACTGATTCCATGTTAAAGGAAATGAGCCTTTCCAAAATGGAAAAATTAATGCAGCTCAACCTATGTAATAACAGATTAGAATCAATGCCTTCTGGATTGCCTCATTCACTTATGTATTTATCTTTAGAAAATAATTCAATTTCTTTTATACCAGAAAATTATTTTGACAAACTTCCAAAACTTCATGCTCTAAGAATGTCACACAACAGACTGAAAGACATCCCATATAATGCTTTTAATCTTTCAAACCTTGTAGAGCTTAATCTCGGACACAACAAATTGAAGAAAGCATTCTACATTCCAAGGAATTTGGAACATCTATACCTACAAAATAATGAAATAGAAAGTATGTGAAATTTTATGATAGATTGACGATTAATAATCTATGCTTTAGATGTTGCTGAAAAGGGATACTTTGAGGTTGGCCTAAGGAGATGGCCCAGGCAAAAAGTGTGTCATTAAGGTTATAGTCTTTTCTACTTAACTTTTCCACCTTGAATATTAGCAAATAGTACTAGAGAGTATCTGAAGATTATTTTCACTCTCTTCTTTTAAGTGAGAATCTTTATACTAAGAATTTATTATTTAAATAGTAAGTAGACCTAATGAATATGTATATATTTCGGTGACATAAAATGCATTTATGGTTTCACTTCATTCTCTTATGATTGATATAAAATAATTAAACCTAACACCACTTGTAAATATTATGAAATTATATTCAATATAACAAAATAGCATAGAATTAATTTTGGCTATCATGCAGGATGAATTTTTAATTTTTATTTTTCAGACATCAATGTGACAATGATGTGTCCTTCTACTGAACCACTACACCATCGGCATTTAACATACCTTCGAGTGGACCAAAATAAGCTGAAAGAACCAATAAGTTCGTACATCATCTTCTGCTTCCCTTATATACACAGTATTTACTATGGTGAACAAAGAAGCACTAATGGTGACACAATACAACTAAAGACCCAAGTTTTCAGGAGATTTCAAGATGAGGATGATGAGGAAGAGGGAGACCATGGTGATGAGGACAACACTCTCGAGGGACATCAACAAGAAGTAACAGAAGAGCACTTTGATCCTCATTACTATGATATGCAAGAATGGCGAGAAACTGTATAGGAATATATCATAAAATATATCATAAAACCTTACTAAATAGAAATCTAAATGCATAGTACTCAGAGTAATATATCTAGAATTATGTATAAGATCAGAGTTGCAATTAAGTTGGTGTCAATTTCATAGGGCTAGAACTTAATAAAAATGATACAAATCTTAGGAAATATCAACCAGAATGACAAGTGGGAATAAAAAGCTAAGCTTTAATGGCTTTGTATACTCTTTAAACTTAGAAATATTATCATGTTAAAACAACACCTAAGGGCCAGCAAGATGACTCAGCAGTGATGCTTGCTACCAAGCCTCATAACCTGAGTTTCAATCCCTGGGAGTTACAGAGTGGAAGGAGAATCAGCTCCTTCAAGCTCCACATGTGTGCTATGCTGCACACACATACACACAACAATAATAAATTATACTATCCAAGTACATCACTTCTAGTAACAGGAATTTTGATGAAGGAAGCTGCATTTACAATGAAGATCAAGAAGCTGTGTCCTCTAGACATTATGAAGATGTCTGAATATTAGGAGGGGACATTTATTTAACAGTAGCCTTAAAAGATTGCTTTTGGCAGGGAGTAGTGGCACAAGCCTTTAACCCCAGTACTCTGGAGGCAGAGGGAGAGAGAATTCTGTAGATTCAAGGCCAGCCTTGTCTACATTAGTGAGTTCTAGGTCAACTAAGGCTACATAGTAAGACCCTGTCTTATTTTAAAAAGTCATTTTTGGTGACTACCTAAAGAGCTGCTCACACTTGTGTTTCTGAAATATCACAATGAGGTCTGTCCCTGGATCAGTGCTCAAAATAATATTTTCAAAGCGACATCCAATGATATTTTCAAAGTCAAGGCATACAGATTCAGGAAATTAAGTGTTCTTTCTCAGTACACCAAAGTAACAAAGTGATCAACCCTGGGTCTGGACAAGCAGAAAACCACCAAATTCCCTCAGTACCATCTGCATTTTAGCAATTTTCAGCAACTATTCAAAAACACTCTGTATTGTTTTTCATTTTTAAGTGGGATGCTTTTAAAAGTAAATTAGAGAAAAACTCTGGTAGTTACATAAAGAACTGCTAATAATTGCTTTGTTCACAGGTTGCATTAATGTTCATAAAATAAAGTTCTTTATCTATAAAAGCCTTCTGTTTTCCTATCACCTAATACACCTGAGGGACATACACTTCTCAGCCAGGATTTATTTACATAGTGTTAAAGTTGAATGTAGTTCCTTAAAGGATGCACTTGCTTTAACATCTTCTCTAAAACCTTAACATTCACATATTCTTTAGTCCATCATATTGAGGTATTTTAAGTATGCATTCTAACTTTTGTGGTGAACTCTCTTGATTTATCAGGCTAATGCTTCACAGAATTCTGAGAACAAGGAATAAATATAAATCTGGGCCTGACAATACAAAGAATCCAAAAACTCATGATAAAAATTCTGACAATGGGCATTAACCAAATGTGTACATGATAATCTAGAAGGAGTTTTCAAACTTTTCAGTCTTGAAAAGCTTTTATGGTAATTTTCTAATCCTTGAGCAAGTTATTAGCATTAAGAAAAGCAGAATAGTTATTTGTTTTCAGATACAACCTTGACAACGCAGAATGAACATAAGCAAAACTCCATTTGTTCATCTAACCAACTGAATTAAGTTATTTAGTATAGAATCCTTAGCAGTCAGAGGTCAGAAAAGGGAGTGCCAAATGCATCTGTGATAATAGTAAAATGCTAGTTGGCATAAGCAAGGTATACCTGTGACACAGGCCATGAAGTCCAGCTGCATCTCCTGAAATACTTCAAAACAAAATTACAAATTCAAACATTTCTTGCGAATAGAAATATTGAAAATATGTTTAAGAGAAAAGAAAGATAAGACAATTTTCTAAACTTGACCTTCTAAAATTTAAAAAGAGCCAACAATGAAAGACAATCAAAACCACAATGAAATTTATAAAAATAAAAAACAGTAACTATATTGGTGCAGTTGTGGCACTTTTATCTTGGGGGTAATCGACAGCTATGTACTTGGACTTAAAGCCAGCTCAATAGGAGAGAACTCATGTGTAGCACTGTACACATGGCCAAATACACATGGCTAGAGAGGTCATAGATCCTAGTCTGTCACATCTCTAGACAAATGTAATCTCTTCCTATGTCTTCCTATGTGTTAAATATGGATCCTTATATTTTATAGACAAGTACACCTATCACTACACACCAAAACAGTTTTTTTTTTTTTTTTTTTGCAACAGACAGAAACTATTACAGAGTTCCATGTTAGGTCATACAGAGAGTGTCTGTGAGATGCCCAGCGCTAAGTGACACATCTACAATGGAACCACGAACCATTACACCTAAGGCTCTTGCAACATAGTGAAACAGGAGTAGAGAGAATGCTAATGCATCTCTCAACTCTCACCAGTGAAACTTCCTCATTGAAAGGCCACAAAAGGCCAAAGTGTAGAGAATGAGAGACTGTAGAGTAGGTGTCCCTGGAAAGAACTCTGATATTAAACCTTAATTTTTCACTTCTAAGTTAGGTAACTTTGAGTGTTATCTAGCTTCTCTAAGCCTCAATTTTCCATATTTTATAGAAAGAAGGCTCTCATAAGGATAAAAGCATGTGCCATTTGCAGGTATGGCATAATCAGTAACTCTCACTCAACACATGTAACTCTGCATCCCATATTGTAAGAAACATTAAATATTAATCTTTTCTTTCAAACTCTGTAAAACCTGGAACTTTGTTTATGACAAGGAATTCTAATCTTTAATACCACCACACCCTGTAAGACTTTCCTTTAAGGAAAGGGCCTGATGCATTCCTGAGTCTGATAGCTTGGGGTAGTGGAGACTTTTCTCCCTTACCGCCCATTCTTTTAAACTACCAACCAGACAAGACTGCAAGGTTGGACTCCAGTCAATGGGGAAAAGAAAAAGTATTCTTGAGTTAGGGACAAAAGCTTAACAAGCTTCCAGGTTCTGCATGCTTGCTGGGTCTGACTGACCATGCAACACACCCTTTTGCAAAAATAAAATCTGTGATGCCCAGTTACTTTTCCTTTTTCCATGTGTTCTTTGTGAGATACTGATGGGGTGCTTGGACTATAGATTTTATTTCTAACAATTTGGGGCTCATCTGGGATTGTAATTCTATCTAGAAAGAAGACCAAAACCCTAGCATTGAGGAGACAAGTATCACTGTCATGTTTCAGTGGTCCCAAAGCTTGGACATTTGTAACTCCCTAGATCAATAATTACTCTGAGATAGGAAAGTCTCCTGGCAATGTAGGGTAACGGTTCAAGCAAACACAGCAGAGACCCAACAACTCTGATCACAGAACAAGGTAAGAAAAGTCATAAGGATGATGAAGTACTGCCTTGGTGATCAGAGCATACCAGAGGCTGGTGGAGTTCTGATCCACAGTTCCTTCAAGGAAATTGGTCACAGATGGACAAAGTGACAGATTTTGATGCAAGAATCCTCTTTCTTCGAGATGGAGGGTTGAGTTTCTAAGTGACTGGAATGGGAAATAATTGGGCCAAACTGAGTACTAAGGGGGAAAAAAAGGAAAGAGAAAGAAAGAAAAACAGATAGCCCAGACAGTGGGGAAATGAACTCTTCCAGCTTGCCCAGAGGCTTTCCGACCCCTTTCAAAATATCCCCTCCTACCCCAGTTAAGGAAAAAAAAAAAATCCTTTTGAACAATGCAAAAGAGACCTCCAAAATCCCTACTTCCCTCTGACTCCCCAGGAGAAGGTCTAGACTTTATTTCCCCTCAGATAAAGAGGAACTGGATTTTTTCATGGTCCAATAAGTAGCACTGAGGTCAGCAACCTAAGAAAAAAAAGTAAATTCTTATTAGAAATCCCTTGTGGTTGAGCAGACCAGTTCTTAGGGTCCCAGTATTATACTTGGCCAAATTAATGTCTATCTTGAGCATTCTGCTCTTGGGAAAAGAGCAGGTGATGATCAGAAGGACTGCAATAGATACTTACGGAAAATATCGAGCATGTCAGGGGGACCTGGCACCAGAGGTTAAATTCCCCAAACATGACCCTTGATGGGTCAACAATAATGAAGCCAATGGAGAACATATGTAGGAGCTGAGAGATCTGACTATGAGAGGGATGAAAAGAACTGAGTCCTCAATCTCAAAATATCAGCAAGGCTTTTAATATCCAACTAGGTAGGGATGAAGGTTCAGTTAAATTCTTTTCATAGACTAAAGAGACATGATGAAATAATACTCTACATTAAACATGAAGGATTCCGTTGGCTTGGAAATGCTTGAACTAATTTTAGCATTTTAGTCACATGTTTATAAAAAGTTATGAAAGTTAAAAAATTGGAACAGAGTGGCTTCATATGATGAGATCTGACACAGCTTTAGACTACATGGTCCCTAGATAGTTATTTTTCTAAATGGGTAGGACCTCCACAAAAGCCTGTCCAAGTTTTAAATCAAGACTATCATTAATGAATTGTTTTCTAAGTGTCTTGACATCCAGTCAACAAGAAGGGCCAGAGATCTTGTCTGATCTAAGCCTATGGCATGCTTCATGAGTCAAACAACTTCTGAGTCAAACAACTACTCTTCATGGCTTCAGTTGTGCCTACTTGAAAAAGACTGTCACAACTGGGCTTGTTAACTATGAGTGTTCCTTCATAAAAGGAGAGGTTAAGCAGGATCACTGGACCCTCACCTAGGTATCCAGCCACTCTTTCCAGTCAGTTTCATCCTGCAATTCTGCCCTAGTCATATGTGACCTTCTTAGGTGTTTAATATCTATACCTGAGGCCTATATTAATGTGGTCGGAGATTTAAAGGGACAATTTTTTGCCCCTTGTCCTCCAAGGTCAACTAAGTCTCAGAGGACTGCAGAGTATCTCTCCAAATATTTTTTAACTGTTGTGAGTCACTTGTACCCTTGTTCAGGGAGGCCATGAAGATCCCACTAGATGAATTTAAATTGGTCTCTAGTCTATGGAGAGGAAGATCATCTGAGAGGAAACGTTTTCTCAATGCTTCCAAGTGAAGCCATCCATGGTCAATTAAGCCTTTTCTTTTATCCTCCAGAGATGGTACAACTGGTAAAAGAAAGGCAAAAGGATCCAGAGGCTCCTCCAAAGCCATTGTGACCGCTCAGGAACAGATCCTCAAATTACCTTAAGAATGAAAACTACTGCATTCTCCCCACGCCACATCCTGTTCTCCTTCTAGCCTTGGCACAGACACACTTTTGCTCTGGACTACCTTCTTAGTCCAGACCCACTCACTGCGTTCTGATACCCAGTACTTCTGATACCCACCTCAATTTTTCAGTCTAGTTTGATAGAGCCTTCACAGGCTGTCCCCAAGCCCAATTGCCTTTGTTTACCTAAGACCAGCCTCTAATGCTGGCTGTCCCAAACCCCATCCTGTGGGTTGGATTCCTGTGACCAGCCTTCTTCCTTTGTAAGTCTGATCTCCACCTACTGCATCTTCACCCTGCTGCCAACTGAACAACTCTATTCCCCACTGCCCCATAGCCTGTTCTTCTTCTAGTCTTGGGCATAGGCCTACTTTTGCTCTTAGCACCTCAGATCTCTGGACTATCCTTTTAATTATAGGACGCCCACTGCATCCGGATCCCCTGGATTCAGAAAAGCTCAGTTTTTCAGTCTAGTCTGTTAAGAGTCTTCACAGGCTGTCTGCAACCCAACTTGCCTTTTGCATTCCTAAGACCAGCATTCTATTTTGGATGTCCCCACCCCCAACTTGTCTTCAATTCCTGAGTGCAGCCTTCTTCCCTGGTAAATCTGATACAGCCCACTCCATCTCCACTCCTCTACCGCCTCAGCAACTCCAATCTCCCCTACCCCACATTCAGTTCTCTTTCTAGCTTTGGACACAGGCCCACGTTTACTCTTAGTCCCCCAGATCTCTGAACTACCCTCTTAGTTTTGCCTGGTGGTGACCTCTCCAAATCACACAGTGCCCAACCTCTTACATTGTTACCATATGCAGCCCCTCCCACTACTACAGGTCTAGGCTTCTGTACCCTTTAGGAGGGGTCCAGACCTTTACAGACTGCCTGAGAATGCCTGAATTCAGCTTCTCCCTACCAACCTTCCCAAATTGTGCTGTGAATGCTGGCTAGAGGAGTCCAGACCTTAAGAAAGCCTGAGAGCTCTTTCTGGGGAAATGGATAGTAGAACTCAGTCTCAGATGAAGAAGCATTGACAACTGAATACTGTTGGATTGAGATAGAGTTGACCTTCCT
Organism: Eospalax fontanierii; assembly: GCA_035773235.1. Taxonomy (NCBI): domain Eukaryota; kingdom Metazoa; phylum Chordata; class Mammalia; order Rodentia; family Spalacidae; genus Eospalax; species Eospalax fontanierii. The sequence continues at coordinate 62,113,039 of CM069526.1, read as the reverse complement.
TAAAGCGAGGGACTCAAGGATAGTGATTGGACCTCAGTGGATGAACTTGCACTGGGGAACATCTTGGGATGCTAACTTGACACAACAGACCTTAACACAGATGAGAGAATATATGGATTCCAGTTGGGGGGATATGGGCAACTGCCGGTGGGGAAAGGAGTATAAAGATGATTAATATTGATTGAGATTTTCTATATGAAATATACAGAGTCAATAAAAATATAAGTAAAAAAAAGTAATGAAAACTAATTTAGGTCAACAGCATAGTCTTAAACATTCAAAAGAAGTATAACAAAAGATTAAAGTGATCAGTATGTTTCTTTAGGAGTCCAAGGGCTTGTGCTTCCCAGACATTAGATTCAAGTTCATATGAGATGTCATATAGACAATTCTCAGTATTGATTTCCATCTTGATAGGAAAAATGCTACTCAGATATAAGACTTCAGATCTTGGCCCAATTCAAGACCGCACAGCTGAGAGAGGCAGGTCCAGTATTGTTTCAACCTAATAATTAAATTATAAATTTCTTTTCTATCTCTGTCTAGAGGCCATTTGGGAGGAACCACACACTGTGATTATAGTCACCCCTACAGCTCTCAAAGTACTTGAAAGCAAACCCTCAGTTCATCACTCTTGAATTCACCATTGGAAGTCAAAAGCAAAACAAGGAGGAACCCAATGGATGGATGCTCTAGTGAGCCCATAAAGAAATTCTCCTGGTTCTCTATAACTTATAATGCTTTTGCCTTTTCTTTTCCCTCACATCTTTTTCTAGACATCAGTTAAAGACTTCCTTTTTACCTTTATCCTGAAGTCATACAAAAAAAACCACAGTATTCCTGCATTAGGGATAAAAACCCTATCAAGCTTCTGGCCCCTGTGTGCTTACTGGATCTGACTGCCCTTTTGCAAAAGTAAAATCTGCCTTGCTGAGTTATTTTAACTTTGCTGCATGTTCTTTGTGTGGTATTGATGGGGTCCTTGGATTTGTTTTTTTTTTTCCTAAAAATATATTTTGGTGTTACAAACTACAGTGATTACAGTGGCTTTCTTGTACCAGCGGCACACAGAATGGAGTCACCAGCTCTGTGAGTCCCTTCTAGTGTTGTACTCATACAAAAGATAAGTACAGGACAAGACACTTTACTAAGGGTTTCTTTAAGGGGCTTAAAATCCTATACCCCGTGACAAACAAAGGCAACATCACTATTGGACAGTTTAGCTTTCTAAAGCACTCTTCCAGATGGCCTAACAGAGACAGCAGGCTTCCCTCCATGCCCCATACCCCTACAAAAGGCTGTTCCTCTGCTCCACAGGGCAGCCAAACTCCTCCCATCTAGTAAAGACAGCTCAATATGCTCAGTTTCCTTCCTCCAAAGGTACATAAGTAAACTGTATTACAAAAGTTCTTCCTGCTCAAAGCCCAGTTTGGATGCAGGTCTCCAATCATGCATTATTTAGAAATGCCAAGAAATGCCCTATCAGTCCAAGTATTTCTCAGGAAACATAAAAAAAATCTCAATGTTTTATTGAGAAAAACTGATGGCAGTTGCTTGTAGCAGATGTACAGACTGCTATCAGTTGACTTGATATTTCTAACAGGAAAGAAAACCATGAACATCAACTCTTAACATTGGACTGCAATTACTTATATTAGGAGAAAGGCTAAACTGTTTATATCTGTTAACAAAGGACCTAAATCACACCATAACTCCAAGATTAAACAACAAAAATAAACACAGACATGCCTTTAATGCCAACACTGGGTGTGAGATTGAAGTCAGCCTGGTCTACATGGTGAGTTCCAAGTCACTCAGGGCTATTGGGAGACCCTGTCTCAAAAACAACAACAACAACAAAAAAAAACAAAAAACCCCCCAAACAACATATATGTACACATTCATTTAGCTTTTAGAAAGGAAATAAAAACAAAAGACCCTCTGGAATATTCTCACAATACTACTAGTTGAAAATATTTAGCCTGTATCTAAATATTACTTAAATCATACATTTTCACTATATTCCTCAACTTTGGGACCACTAAAATACAGATGCATGCTTACCACAAACCAGTACAATAAGAAAGCAGAAAAAAATAAATCTCATCTTTTCTATAGACTTTTTCTGTTGTAAAGAATTCATATGTCCCCAAGGATGGCTGAAACTAAAACCCTGGTTTCCTGATTCCAAATCCATTTTTTTTCCCTTAAATTTTGGGAAGTGAAAGACCAGATGGAAACAAAATTAAATCATAACATCTAAAAATTCAAAGTTTCTTATATGCTCTGCTTTTCCATTAAACACACATAGGCATAAGTATAAGCCAACTACAGTTAGGTAGAATTAGGTCCAGTTACAAGTATGACAGCATTATGTTCACATCTTTCATCAGTTTATATGCTTAGGTTGTAAATACACTGTACAGAGATTTATGTAGTAAAATAAAAACTAAATTCATAAATAAAATCCAATTTTTAACATGAACTAATGCTTACATTGGATTGTAACACTCATCCCTCTAAATTTTACTCTTCAGTCTGTAAGGTACTTTTTTAATCTCTCTTGTGAACAAAAGTGTGTTTGAGTAAACAAATGAAATTTAAAAGGAAGAGTAATATCACAGGCTTACTATAACATCTTAGAATATTGAATTTTAAAAGGTTTAAGTATTTAGTAACTCAGAAGTTCTCAATAGGGGTAATTAAAAAAAAACCTACTTTTATTTTTATGTGTGAGTGTGCTTATGTGACTGCCATATATACCTGTGCCCATGGAGGCCGGAGGACAGCACTGGATCGCATGGAGGAGGAGTTACAGGTGGATGTGAGCTGTCTGACACAAGTGCTAGGATCTGAACCTGAATTTTTAGAAGAGCAGCAATTGCTCTTAACTGCTGAGCCAACCCCCCTACCCCTATCAAAGTTTGCTAACTCAGGATCTAATAGCTAGAGTGCATGATTAGGTAATGGTAAGCTTTTAGTTTTAGATTAATTTAGTTTTGCTTTTCAGACAGGTTTCATTATGTAGCCCTTGTTGTCCTGTAACTCACTATGAAGACCAGGATCTGCCAGGATCTGCCAGGCTCTGCCTGACAACTTCTGGGATTAAAGGCATGTGCTGCCTCGCCTAGCCAATAGGAGCAGTTTTGTCCCTGACCCCTGACATTTGGCAGTGTCTGGAGACATCTTTGGTTTCCATAGTTGGTGCTGCTGCTACTGGCATCTAATGAGTGGGTATAGAGAGGTGGTACTTCTAAACATCCTCAATGCACACAACAAAGAAGCTATCAGGCCCAAATTTTATAGTTTCATAGTTTGGCTGACGCTGGGCAACAATATGGGTTTATTTTCCAACAAAAATCTGGACAGTTCCAGACTCTAGTCTTGTATGTAATCAATCACTGCTTCCCCTGCCCTAACTTCAGTGTGGGTGAACCCTGGAATTACTTTTAACAAAAGAATACTTCAAAGTTAGTCAGGCATAGTAGTACATGCCTTTAATCTCAGCACTTGGGAGGCAGTCAGGTAGCTCTCTGAGTTGAAGGCCAGTTTGGTCTACACAGTCAGTTCCAGGCCAGTCAAGAGCTGCACAGAGAAACCCTCTTTCAAAACCCAAACAAACAATAAAACAAAACAATAATAAACTAACAAACAAGAATATAGCAAAGCTGACAACAGGCAAAAGGCTTGCCATGTTGAAAGCTGCCTGACAGGGGTCACATTGCAAAGAACTGAGGGAGACTTTTGGCTAACAGTTGGTAAAACTGTTAGTCCCACAGTCTGTAAGGATGTAAATGCTACAATATTAGTCCTGGCTGCCTTCAAACACAGCTTTCAGGTGAGATTCTAAAGCAGAAAATCAAGCAAAGTCATATGATTCCTGACCCACACAGAAACAGAGACTGTACATATATATAATTTTAAGTTACTGATTTTGGGTGGTGTTTTATAGTACCAGAAACCAATAAAACAAACTGTACTATTCTTCAGAAACACAACATTAAAGGGATATTTCTAAAATGTAAATTGAATTATAACACTCACTAGCTTATTAATCTTTTAATGGTTTCTCATAGCCTAAAGTTAAAATGACTAAACAATGCAGTACAGTAGAAAATACTCTCTGGTTCCCTCTCTAGTCATCATTATTAATATGGCCCATCTACTTCACCTCTTCTCTCTCCCTTAAAGCTCCAGCCACATGCAGTTAGCTGTAAATTTCCTAAGGCTAAAGATATAGGCTCAAGACATTGGGTTCAATCTCTAGCCCTTCCCAAAAAGTGTGTGTGTGTTTGTGTGTGTATCTGACCTACCCCAACCAACCTACCATGAGCTGCTTCATGAACTGCTTTTATCTGAAGCATTTCATCCTTGCCCACCTTTCTCTTCTCAACAGAATTGGTATGAGTATAACTTTTTAACTTTAGTCAGCGAAGGTTTGTGGCTTTTCCCTGACTGTGGCACACACACACGGGCCACACTTTGTAGCAAGCCCCATCTACATTCTACTTACATGCTTGTTGCCTTTCCTTCTGACTTTGAGATTGCCAAAGTTCCTTGAAGGGAAGAACTGAAATTTCATTTCTCTGAGTTAAGTTCTCTATAATTCTGGCAAAGAGATTGTACTCAATAAACTTTTACAAATGAATTTTCGATATTACCAACTAACAAACTGCACCATTAATGAAACCCTTATTCTCTAAAGTATTCTAAATCTTGGCATATATTTATCTTGCTTAATTTTCAATATCTTACTAACTTGCCACATAATACAAAAGAAATCACTACCTGATGTTTATTAAATCATGTTTCAAAGATTTAAAAAATTAACTTAATTTAAAAAGAGCTTTTTGGTTCTAGGCACGAACTTAGGACCTTGTACATGCCTATACAAGTGCTCCACCTCAGAGCTATATCCAGGCTTAAAAACAGAAGAAAAAAATTAAAATGATTTTACTGTATATTTAAAGTTACAAGTTTGACAACTTATACCAACCCAAATCAGAGGCTATTATAATTATAACCAAGTTTAAAATACTTCACATTATAATTAAGAACATGAGCATTCAAAAAACAATGTTTTTTCAAAACCAGGTGCAGTGATACACACCTGTAATCTCAGCACATGGGCATCTAAAACAGGAGTACTCAGTTCAAAATCAGCTTAGGGCATAATTATGAGTTTTAAGAAAGCATTTACTGGCCAACCCTAGATGACACATCTATAATGGAACCTCTACACATAAGACTCATGGAACATAGGGGAACAAGGGGTAGAGCGAATATCAATGCATCTTTCAACTCTCATCAATGAAGCTTCCTCATGCAACAGAGAGCCATGAACCAGGGGCTCAGGGACCACTGCAGAAGAGGGGGCAGAAAGATTGTAAAAGTCAGGGGAGGAGGTATATGACCATATGGAAATAAGAGTCTTACAGGCTCCTGCGACCTTGCTGATATGAACTTGCACCAATGGTGACAGCATACACAAAACCCATGCAAACTCAACAGACAAAAACCTAGCACAGAACTGTGGAAATGGGAGGCAGACCCCAACCTTAGCTGAAGAACTATTGGGTAGCTGATTGCTGTTGGGTAAAGAAGACTTGATCTTTTCTTTAAGGGAGTGACTCTAGAAAGGCTAACTGGACAGCAGTGGATGAACTTGCACTGAGGGATGTCAGGGAACATTAACTAGACTCCATAGGCTTTAAAATAAATGACAGAATTTATGAAATCCAATGGTAGGGATTGGTGCTGACAGAAAAGGGGGTATAAAGAGGATTAAGATATTGTGCATGAAATACACAAAAATTCAATAAAAATATATTTATAAAAGAAAGCATTTATATACTCAAGTTGTAGTTTACACTTTGATTAGAAAGTCTTTAAAATCAATTAACTTGAAAAAAATTCTCTTTCATGTTTAAATAGTTATCCACATTTATGAAAATTTTCCTTTCAGGAAATAAGAGTTGCTGTTTTGATTGCTAAAAAGCACTGAAGAGTAACAAAAAAAAAAAGTAATTTTTATTTTAAGACAAAAACTTGCTATGCAGTTCAGGCTAAGTCCTGAATTCTTCATTCTCCTTTCTACAACTCCCAAGTGTTAGGATTTTAAGTATGTGCCCAGCAAAAGTATTTTTAAAAAGATGAATCTTTAAAGATATGTACATGGTATCTATGCTACTTTAGTTTTTTTAAAACAAAGTTAGAGGCTAGAAAGATGGCCTAGAGGTTAAGAGCACTGGCTGTTCTTGCAGAAAGCCTGGGTTCAGTTCCCAATACCTACATGGCAGCTAACAATCATCCCTAATTCCAGTTCCAGGGGATCTGACACCCTTTTCTGGCCTCCATGGGTATCATATGACATGGGTACACTATATATATATATACATATATATGTATAAATTTATATAAAATTTAGTATAAAAAGGTTTTATATAATTCTTTTTAATCAGCAAAAATATTTTTATTAACAGCAAAATTATAAATCACTTATTTTTTAAAACTATTTTTCAAGATTTTATGCAGTTAAATGATTTTATATTTATTTTACTATTTTATGTGCATGAGTCTATTTCCTGCACATATGTAAGTGCACCTATGTTACGAAATGCCTGAGGAAGTCAGAAGAGGGTGTCAGATCCCGTGGAACTGGAGTTATTATGGATGGTTGTTAGCTGCCATGCAGGTGACAAGAACTGGTCCTTTTCAGGAGGAGTGAGTGCTCTTAATGAGCCATCTCTCCAACCCCATAAAATAAAGAATTTAAAAACCAAAGGATAACGCAAAACAGTTTGTGCTACTTCCTTTTACACAACAAGTTTCTACTATATTAATTATAGTATAAGGACTGAAATCTTTAGTTCTCACAAAGTCAGAGCACAGACAATGCTTTGTTTGGCACTATTTCTTTAAAAGCAAATGTTTCCTGTTCCAGAAAAGTGCCAAAATGAAAAGCATGATTTTAAAACTATGCAATATTTGTAAAGCAATATTCACTAAAAGATTATAGTGTTTAATACCCAAAGTAAAAGGACTTGATTGTAGTCGGCTGAGGCAGCCCCAGTGCTGAAGTTTCAAACATTTTCAGCACAATTCTCTCATCTGACACCCTGCATTTCACCCTGGAGAAGGAATGTTGGCAAAGACTCCACCACATGGAATCTGCTCTTAAAGCTGTTGGGTCCTGAAACTTTATTCAGCAGTTTGAAACTATTCCATAGCTTCCCTCATTCACCCTCCCACTTGGAGCTAAGGCACAGGCATGAATACTTACTGAGGAAAACCACAAAAAAACTTCAAAACAGCTACAAACGGTAGGCTTGTTTTTCACATATTATTTTAAATATTGCTTGTTAAAACATGATTCTCAAAGTCTTAATAAATGAAAGCCATCTACAGTGTACTTAAATTTTATTTCCTTGAACAATTCATTTTAGCAAAAGTTTCATGTGCCATTGTATAACTTTAATATTGACGCAGGTAAGAACTGGGAGAGAAAAAGTTACAAACCCATTTAATTTTGAAACTTCAACTACTGGGTTTCTGACAAACTGACATTTATAATGCAACATCAGCAACTCCTACGTGATTCTGTTTGAAGTGAAAAAATTTCTGAAATGTGTACCCACCAAATAAAACTGATGTGCCCAAAAGATTCTTTGTAATACATTATCCAAAGTTCCTGGATTAAAATCCTATTATCTTAGTTTACAGTAGTATTGTTACAATTTTCATAGCTTAAGCTAAAAAAATTAAGATTATAATTAAAAATAAAAACCTATTAAATTTATTAATCTAAGGAATAAAGAGGTATGGGCTTGTCCTATATTATATACCATCACATAAATGTCTATTTTTATTAAGTCCAACTTTAAGTTTTGACACATTTTTTAGAACTGGTTTGTTTCACATCAATACGAATCAAGAGTTCTTTTAAGGCAGCAAAAGCTGAAATACGATATGAAACAGGATCATGAGTCTTCATGTTAACCATTTATACTGCAGGTATCCTAAGAAGACTTCAACTGCATACAAGTAACTCTACTCAAGGTATTTAATTATTAATAAACATGTATTAGCAACATTTGATAAGTTTTAGATAGATAAGAAATAAAATTACATTCTGAAATTATTTTTCGGAATGTTCATGAGTACATGAAAAAACTGTTAGTATCTAATTAAAGATCACTAAGGGTTAAATATTTGTTCTCTAGCCCCTACTACGTACACCCTGCCAAAACTTCCTCTAAGCTTTTAAATATTGCTTCGATGGTTTGAATTTTTATTTCCAGGGAAAAGAGACTTATGCTGCATAGTCAGCAGGTCAGTAGTTTATTAACTTCCAGTCACCTTGAGTTCTGCTGAAATGAAGACTGCATATTCTACACTTCTGCTGTTACTATTCGTGCATCTAACAGAACCAGCTCCACAAACTCAGCTGGACTCACACATCAGCTACGAGTATGGAACAGATAATTTTGAAGAAACAAAATTTAGTCAAGACTATGAAGATGAATACCTGGAGGGAAAATATATTAAGGTATTTTAGTCCTATTCTAGATTTATGTACTAAAATAGTACCCATTTAAATGCATGTGTTTTTTCCTGAATTTCAATATCTGATAAAAAATTTTTTGCCCATTATCTTAATTTAATTACTCTTCTCAAATATGCATGACTCATATTAATAAATAGTAATAAAGTAATAAATACTAACCAAGCAGTAGTTATAGTTATCAAAAATAAAATTTAAGAGACAATGGGCTTTAAGATGATCTCTGACCAGCTGCAATTTATATGTTTGATAATATACAATCTCTCTATATTTGCATATTTTACATTGCCTCAAAAGTAAATTAGAATAAATAAAGATGAATTATCAGTCTACAATTTATTGTTTCAGAAAAATATGGTCCAAGGAAATAAATAGAATACTAGTTATGCATGCCAATTACATAGAGTCCCCAAAAATGAAAAAACTACTTACTATGAGGATTTCTTTTTAATCACATTTAGTCTATCACTTTGTAACAAGGATCTGTAACTGCCACTGAGTTACTGTACGGGGATAACATTTATACGTCATTCACATCCAAACTTTAGAAGCAAAGTAATTACTTGTGGTTTTCTTGGCACACAGAAACGAACACTGGGGTAAGGAAAAAATTAACATAGCATGAAACTATGTGTTGACCACTGTGTGTCATGTACACATACACAATGGAAAATGAAAAAATGTAGTCAGATATATAAAAACATTCACCACTTCAAATGGTTTGGTCCACAACAAATTAGACTGTAAAGACTTCAAAATTAACCAGTTAAAACTGTTTTTCCCCCTTTTCTAACACATAATGAGCTAATGTTAATATCACTGTTTCTTCCAAATGGAATTACTTAAGATGCTAGAAGTATTTCTATCCATGATTAAGACAAAAATATAGTATTGACAGCTACAGCTTGGAGTTAAAAAAAAGAAATTCATAAAGTATAGTCTCCCTTGAATTACTTCAGTCTATTAACTAATTATAAGACACTTTCAAAATTCCTTTGACCTTAAAACTTTCTGCTTAACTTTACAGAGCTTTAAGCAGTTTTCGTATCTTAAGTAAAGAAGTGGACCAATATTTGTGGGATGGAGAATTCAATGGGGAGGAGTGTGCAGAAGATGCTTAGGTAGCACACAGAAAGGGAAAACGAAGGCTAAAGACAAGGTTAGGAGTCATGACTGAGATAAGTGAAGAAAGCTAACCAAGGGCAGAGACTAGAATGCCATGTAATAAACTATAATTAGTTTAATGGCACAACATACACTTCTGAAAGAGGACAGGGGGAAAATGATAGCGATCCCAATCACACAAAGGTAACAGCCTCAATCAGTGGCCTTATAAAGTGAAGAGGATAGAATAAAAGGGCTCCAAAGGCCAGGGCAAGAAAATACACAGGTCATTAAAAGGTTACGCTCTGGTAGAAATGAGCAGAGCTTAGTATTTTACATTCTAAAGTTCTGGGGTTGCTCAAAAGGGTAGAATCTGACAAGAGGAATTTAGTTCAGTCAAAGAACTACAAGAAATAGTCTCACCTTATACAATCAAACAAAACAAGAACATTCACATTTTGAGAATTATCTCCTAAGCTATCATTTGGAATTTCAATATATTAAATATTTACCAAGTACTGAGTTCAGTCACTGGAAACAAACAAACCAACAAATAATCTGACCCCTTTACTCAAGACTGCACAGTAAAAACATGTACAGTGTAATGTAATGAATAATAAAATGAAATTATGTATAAAACCTTAATGGAGGGTAAGCAAGATGGCTCAGTGTGTAAAGGGTCTTGCTACTAGGTCTGAAGACCTGAGTTAGATCTCCTGGACCCATAGGGTAGAAAAAAAAAAAAACTGACTCCTACAAGTTGTCTTCTGACCTCCTCGTGTGCCACGGCACAGTGACACTACACATAAATAAATAACAATAAAAATTCTAGTGGAGCCCACATAAATGCTCCTAATTGTGACTATGAGAAGATAAGTGATATTTGTGATTTCCTCAGCTTTACAGTCAGACTCTTGACTTTTATCACATCTGATACCAAACTTCTAATTTTCCAATAGGAAAAAGAAACTATGATAATATCTGATCAGAAAAGTCTTCAGTTACAAAAAGATGAGGTTGTACCATCATCATTACCCACAAAAAAGGAAAATGATGGTAAGTATGAACAGTCTATCATCTAATATTTTTGAAAGGTGTCTTTAAAAATATGTACAAAAGAATTTTATTCCTTGTAGTAATCAAAGATTGTCTCAAGACATAGTAAAATATAAATGGAATTCTATACCCAATGATAAAGTCATACAGTTATATTAGAAGTTAGCTGCCATGTGGGTACTAGGAACCAAATCCAGATAGGTCCTCTGCAAGAGCAACCAGTACTCTTAACCACTGAGTCATCTCTCCAGGCCCCAAAGAAAGAATTTAAATCAATCTTTAAGGATTCTTTTCCAAATACAACAAATAGCCTTAGGATAAGGTAAGCATAATACAATTAATTATTGCCTCACAGAAGCTGGGGATGTAGCTGCTCAGAGGTAGTATGCTTGCATGAGGTCTAAATTCAATCACTAATACTACAAAAAGATGTAAGAAAAACTCACAGAAGAAAAAAATTGACTCTACTTAAGCAACTACAATGTCTATTTCAATTAAAATAATAGAATAGATAGCTACAAACAATACTTAATATTTTCTATGTTATTTGATTTATTCTTGCTGTCACAGGACCTGGTTTTACATAAAAGCAAAAAACAAAAATGACACATTAATTTCTATCTTGCTATGATAAAATTAAAGTGAAGAAAGACAGAAATTCATCCTAACAATCTGGCAAGTTTTTAGTAAAAACAGACTTGAATAATTGGAAAGATATCATTACTCTCTTTCAAAAAGATTAGGGATTTAAAAATGTATTAAGATGAATCCATAAAAGCACAAGAAGACAGTTTGAGTGTGGAATGTCTCAAAATCCAGAAATTTTAATAGTTTCCTATTAAAAATAAAAATTGAATTCATGAAATTACTAAAAGGAAACAGAAGAGTACATTTTGAAAAACATTTTTATTTTATGTGTTTGAGTGTATTACCTGTATGTATGTAATTGCACCAGTGTTGTGCAGTACCCCCAGAGGTCAGGAGAGGGTATCAGATCTCCCGGGACTGGAGTTAAGGACAGTTGTTACCTGCCACATAGGTGCTGGGATTCAAACTTAGATCTACAAAAACAGTCAGTACTCTTAACTGCTGAGCCATTCCTCTAATCCCTCCCCACCATCCCGGTTTTTTTGGACTTCTTTGAGACAGGGTCTTCCTGAGTCCCTGTTGGCCTGGAATTTGCTATATAGACCAGGCTGGCCTGAATCTCATAGAGATCTGCCTGCCTCCACAGGGGTTACAGGTGCGCACCACCACATCTGGTAAAAGGAGGAAATTTTTGCATGATGTTAAACAAAAGACAACCAAAAAGAAGGAAGAATATTTGCAAGGTATTACAGATAAAGAAGTACAACTGCAGAAAAATACATTTGAGGCTGGGGTTTCTTATAACCATTTACTCACATCTATGCTGGATTTTTGTCGGCTTAAGCTGACTGGGCACTTAACCATGCCATCAATATTGCTGTGAGTTTGTATGAGTAATTGACCAGCTGTCTGGAGAAGTGTTTCCTTCTGATTATCCACCACCTCTGGCTCTTACAATCTTTCTACTCTCTCTTCCACAATGGTCTCCACGTCTTGCAAGGCAGAAGTTTGGTATATGTGCCCAATTCAGGGATAATCTCTCTGCACTTTAGTCAGTTGTGAATCTCTATGCCAACTGTCACCTGCTGCATAAGGAAGCTTTTCTTGTGAGAGTTGAGAGATATATTAATCTATGGGTATAACCTGAGGAACTACTGGAAACTGATGGTTCCTAGGAAGGAAAGTCAGTCTCTTTTAAGGAAGTGATTCTTAGTAAATTAACCAGGTTCCTGTGGATGGATTCATACTGAAGGACATTTGGTGATGGGAGAAGGGTTGCCAGAAATTTGACCCTATAGGCCTTTATATATACATTAGAATGCATGAAATTGGGTGGAGATAGGAATGGGGGAGCAGATAAGAGAGAGGATGTAAATATGATCAAAATATATGGCATAAAATTCACAACTGGATTGAAAATGTTCTTGATTTAAAAGTAAATACACTTGAGGATCAGGGAGATGACTCGGCATAAAAAGGTGCTTGCTGCAAAGCCTGCCAATCTGAGTTCAATTCCCAGAACCCATATGTTGGAAAGAGAGAACTGCCTCTCAAAGTTGTCCCTCCACACATATTGCTGAGGCAAATGTGAATGTTCATGTATATATACACAAATTAAATAAATGAATAAATATAATTTAAAAAATGAAACACATTTGAAGCCTGGAGTAGTAGCACATGCCTTTAATCCCAGTACTCAGGAGACAGAGGCAGGTGGATCTCTTTGAGTCCATTAAAGTGACCTAAACATACAAAAAGATGTTAGATTTCACATTTAATTAGAAAATACAAATGAAATTTACATTTAAATTACATGCTTAATCTAGCTGATTGATAAAAATGAATATATCAGCATATTCCATGGCCAAGACAGTACAATAACATCTACTCTGACATACTGCAAACAAAAATTTGAATGAGTACATTTTCAGATATGACTTTGGCAATATTTAACAAAAATCAAAATACATTTACATTTTTGTCGTCGTCGTCCCCTCTTTTTTTCTCAGTGCTGGAAATCCAAACCAAAGCCATGTGTGTGCTAGTGAAGCACTCTATTACTAAGCTACACATTTAGCTCCATATTTACTTTTTGACACAGCAATCAAGTTCTAGGGATTTCACCCTGAACATCCATGTCCAAAATAAGAAAATACAAATATAAAATCACTGAAGCACTGTTGGCAATTACAAAGAATATGCTCAAGGAAAGGCTCGTAATGTAGCTGGCAATGTAGTTGGTAGAGTGCTTGCCTAGCATGCAGGAAGTTCTGGGTTCTAACTCCAGCACCCCACAAAACAGTTCATGGTAGTGAATGGCTGCAGTTCCAGAACATGAAAAGTAAAGGCAGGAAGATCAGAAATACAAGGTCATCCTCGGCTACACAGAGTTTGAAGCAATACAGAGCTACAAGACACTGTCTCAAAAATAAAACAGGACAAAAACAAAAGATAATAAGGAAAACCTGTAAGAACATGGAGTGATTTCCAGAACAGAATGTGTGAAAAAAAGCAAAGCATAATAGTATCTATAACATGCTTTTGTTGTAAGAAATACAGTATAAGAAAATTTACACATAGCTGCTAATCTGTATGAAAAGGAACACAGAAAAGGTAATTTTTAAAAAACAGATATGCTGAGGATGTAACTTAGTGGTAGATCAGCAGCCTAGCATGTGCAAGACGGTAGGTTAATTTCTTAGCACTGTAAAAAGAAAAACATAACAAAACAAAACACCTTAGAGCAGCCACTTCAAGGGAATGAGATCATGAATAAAAGGGACAGGGAATTGGGACTGGGCTAAAGAACTGGGGATGGGTATACAATTTTTGTGTAGGCTTCAGAACAATACTTTCATATAAATAAATATATACGTAAATAAAATCAGTAAGGAAAAGCTAACAAAAACAAATAGATATAAACAGTAAAATAAAGTTAATTGTATTTTGAATAAAACACAAAAGGAGGAAAAAAATCTAGTCCGACTAAATCTTAAACACAGTATTTTGACTGTAAATCTTCAAGCTAATGAAAAAAACAAATTATAGATAGCCATGCATTGCTTTAAGATACGGATAGCAGGCACAGTGGTGCATGACATTAATCCTAGCACTTTAGAAGCAGAAGCAGTCGAATCTATTGAGATCCAAGCTAGTCTGTTGTATATAGAGTTCCAGCCCAGCTAGGCTTACAGGGAGATCCTGTCTCAACAAACAAACATGATAAGGATAGAACTGATGAAATGGTTCAGTGGAGAAAGGAACATGTGGTCTAGCCTGATGACTGGAGTTTAATCCCCAGGACCCACAGAGTAAAAAAAAGGAAAAAGCCTACTTCTGGAAGTTGTATTCAGACCTGCACTTGTGTGCTATAACTTGCATGCATGCATGCATGCGTATTGTGTGTATCTGTATGTATAAATACATTAAAAAAACAGATACATTAAATTTTATGCCATGTATTAAGTGATTATGTGAATATCATAAGCTGTACTTACACAAATCTAGATGGTATAGCCTACTATACAGGCTAGGCTATATAGTGTGAGTGCAAGTGTTTATGTATGTTTGGAAGTGAATGTTAGACTATCCTATTGCCTCTGGGGTCATGAATAAAAAAAAATAAGATTAATTCAGGCACAAGAGAAAATGATACAATCAAGGGACACTGCAGATGTATGGTGCATAGCAGCACTGCTTTACAGAAAACTTTAAAAACAAGTAGCACACTCTACAATAATGTCAGTAGCATAGTATTTGTGTATATATATGTGACTGTGTGTGTATATATGTGTATATATATAATGTGCTATACTTTTACACAATTGGCAATGCAGCAAGTTTGCTTACACCAGCATTAATACACAGGAGTTATGCATTACATGTGACTTTCTGAGAACTACAGTGTCTGTGGTGACACAAATTTTTCAGTTATATTATAATCTTTTTTTAAGTTTATTTTTATTTTATGTGTATGAGCGTATTGCCTGCATGTATGTAGGTGCACCTGTGTCATGCAATGCCCTCAGAGGTCAGAAGAGAGCGTCTGATGCCCTGGAACTTAAGTTACACACAGTTCTTAGCCACCATGCGGGTGCTGGGAATTGAACTTAGGTCCTCTGCAACAGCAGCCAGTGCTCTTAACCACTGAGCCAACTCTCCAGCCTCCAGTTACATTATAATCTTATGGGACCACTGTCAAATATGAAATCTGTCATTAGTTAAAATAGTATTACATGGCCCATGACTATACTACACTCCAGTGGGTAGGTTTATTTATATAGTGCTATGGGAAAGTAATATTAAAAGTACTTAATGTATTTTCTAGATTGAGAAAAGTAAACATGTTGTGGTTAATGAGAGTCACTACTACAGAAAAACATTATAAATGCAGAAAGGTGGAAGGTTAGAAAGAAACTCCATGAGCTGGATTAGAATACAAGATATCACTATCAACAGATTTTATATATATACAGAGCAAGAAGACTGTCTCTGGTAATATTCTCAAAAAAGGGCATATTTAATTTTTCAAGTATTTATTAACATATAGGAAGAAGAAACATGTATAAATACATAAAATATAGAAATTAGCTAGAATAGTCAAAACAATGCTGAAAAAGATTGAAGGCAAGACTTGCAATAAAAGTATAGAAATAAAGTTACTATGGTATTGGCATAAAAAATCTGATGAGATAGTTTGGTACATAAAGGCACTTGCTGCTTGACAACCTAAGTTTGATCTCTAGGACCCACATGGAGTAAGGAAAGGAAGGAGAGAAATGACATCTGCTTATTGTTCTCTGACTTCAACGAGTGTACTGTAGCATGCACCCCCCACCCCCAAATAAATAGGAGTAATAAAAAATAAAAGATAAATGGAAAAGATTAGAGTCTAGAAATAAGTTTTAGATTAGATAGGCAACTGGTTTATGACAATGTGGCAACACATTTTGATGAAGAAAGAATAATCTTTTCCAAAAATCATGCTGAAGTACTAGCAGAATAAAGAATCTTGACTATTCCTGATATCATTTATTCAAAAGTTAACTCAAAGTAGACTACATTCCTAAATGCTAAGGCTTAAACTTCCTTAAACAAAGGATAACATTTTAATGATTGCTAAGGTTTGAATCTTAAATGTCCTCCCAAAAGCTCTGGTTCTCAGCTGATGGTGATAATGTTAAAATTTTTTAAATTGCTTTTATTTATTTATTTACTATGTGTGTGTACTCATGTACCTAGGCCACAGCCCAAAGTAAATTAAGTCAACTGATCATGGACTGAAACTGTGATCCAAATGTTCCACTTTTGAATTTGACTATCCCAGGTATTTTTGTCTTAGCAACAGAAAACTGATTTACAGAGTGGATAGAAAACTTTTTTATTTTTGAGACAAGAGTCTCACTATGTAGCCCTATCTGGTCCGGAACTTGCTATGTAGACCAGGCTGGTCTCTAACCGACAGAGATCTGCCTCCTCTGCCTCTCAAGTTGCTGAGATTACAGGCATATGCCACTATAATAGTTCCAAACATTTCTTAAATATAACACTGTGAAGTATAAAGGCACAAAATATTCACTAAAATTTTTAAGTGTACTTCAAAAAACACTGGCGAGAAGTTACAAAGTTATATATAACTAGGACAAAACACAAAATATAAATCTCACAAATGATTTATATTAGAATGTATATTTATGATTCAATAGTACAAAAAAACAGTGAAAAAAGGAAAACATAGGCACTCTGTGGATATTAAATAATCACTAAAAATGAAAATTATCACAATTAGGTATCACAAGATGTTATATGAATGGCCAAAATTAAAACTTTACCTTTTTTTTTTTTAATTAATCATTGTGACAAAAAGGAAAAGATTTATTCTGGCTCATGGTTGCAGTCCCAGCTAGATTCATGGATTAACTGCTTTCAAGCAGATGGAGAAAGTCCAGCAGTTTTCAAAGGGTAAAAGATACTCCAGAGAGGAAGAGACAATGAGATAGGGAAAGAGAGAGAAAGAAGTGAAAGAGGGCAGGAGGGAGTTAAAGAGCGAAAAAAAGAGCTTGAACAATCAAACAAGGAGCTACTGCAGGGCTGTAAAAACAGTCTAAGTGAAGGCATTCCGAGTAAAATCTGTAGTTAGGATCAGAATAGTGCCAGTAATGACTCCAATTTTCAACTTAATGTTTTATTTCACTTCTGATTCCTGAAGGCATTAATTACTGCCATCTATCTGAAATATGTTTCTAACATAACAAACTTGAAAAATCAAGACTGCCTTAATTTCTACCCTATGGATTTTTTTTCTATTTATATGAGGAAATGCAGCTCTCCATTAAGTAAGCAATTAAGCAATCACTGAAAATAAGAGAGGAGCCAAGGAAATGGCTCAGCAAGTAAAGGCACTTGTTGCCAAGCCAGACAATTTGAGTGTGAACCCAGGGATCCATATGGCAGAAGGAGAGAACTATCTCCTGGAAGTCATTCTCTGACCTTTATATGACTACTGAGGCATGCACATATTCCCACACATAACACCAACAATAAATGAATGAGTAAATAAATAAAGTTCTGATGAATCATCAAGCACAATGTATGTTTATATATAACACTATCCTGTTATCACCAGTGAGTTTATTAAACAGCTTTTCAAATTAATAGCAGAATTCATAATAGCAATAATTTTTCCCCTAGATGACAAATATTTTCAAATTATTGTTTATGCTTACAATTTTGTTTTCTAATTTAGAAATGCCAACATGCCTGTTGTGTGTTTGTTTAAGTGGCTCTGTCTACTGTGAAGAAGTTGACATTGATGCTGTGCCACCCCTGCCAAAGGAATCAGCTTATCTGTATGCACGATTCAACAAAATTAAAAAGTTGACTGCCAAAGATTTTGCAGACATGCGTAAGTTAAAATAAGATATAAAAGCACAAGTTTCTACAATACTTTATACCTACTATTCATAGGGTTATATCACCGTTGGGGCATTTAAACAGACAATTTATATACTTCACAAAAAAATTTTTAATGGATGAATTTCTTTTCCATCCAGATTTCTGTGGACTTTATTGATTTTAATACCCCCACCTAACACAGGTGTCTTCTCAAGACCAATACTTCAAGATCCACATTGCCTCAGGGAGTAAGCATTACTAGTATAACCAGGATGTGTTGCCAACGTTTTTATTTTCTTTCACCATAAACGCACAAACTGCTTCTCTCTACATTTTTTTAATTTATTATTGCTTTTTAGTATTTGTTTATTTCTGAGACAGGGTCTTACGGCGTATAGGTTGGCCTTGAACTCACTATATACCAGAAGATTATCTTGAACTCCTGATCCCCTTCTGTCTCCGTTTTCCATGTGTTGAGATTATAGGCCCTTGGCTCTTTTTCTTTAACCTTACAACCTTAAATTTAGCTACATATAAAATGTATATAGAAAACAACTTTTTAAATACCAGTATAAAACCAAGCACACTTCTTAGATGTTGCTAATGGAAATAGTTCTGAGAACAGTGGTGTTTAACTCTTTTTTTAGGTCATTAGCAATCAGCCTTTTGGTTTCCTAACAAACTTTAACCCACCTAAGGTGTTGCTGCCAGCACATGACTATCTTCTGTTTCTGTTGTGCCAGGTCCCAGTTCTGGATTATCATTCCTTGTCAGTTTTCTAGATTTCTAGGTCACCAACTATTTCTGAAGAAAACCATAACCAAAAATGTACACTGGCTTCATCACATGTTTTACTTACTACTTACTTATTTATTTATTTATTTACAGTGATGAGTCTAAGACCTGGCAAGTGCTAAGACTGAACACATTTATGAGATTAAGACTAACTGGATTCATGCTGCCACTAATAGACCTGAATTGTGGATTAAGGGCCAATTTATGGATCCCATTTTGGCAAATTCAACTTGCTGAGCATGTAGCTCAGTGGTAGAACACTTGCCTAATACATACAAAGCCATGGGTTCAATCCCTAGCATTACCAAATAAATAAATAAAACTATACAAGTGGGAAAAAATAGACTGAATTACTCAAAACTCTATTTTCAGTTGTCATAAAATATAGTAATGCCCTGTTCAGTACATCTAACATCATGTCTTTCACATTTTTTGCTTTATACTGAAAATGTTACTGTTGAAATTTACAGCAAGTATAGTGCTGAATGAAGTACATCTAGTATCTGTACTACTATCTAAGTGAGGATAGCTGTGATGAGCCTTATGGAGAAAATGCATATATTACATAAATTTCACTCAGGTATGACTTACATTAAATGTTCACGAATCCACAATGTATATTAAGTTGTTTTTAAACAAAAATATACATAAAATGTGGTTTGTATTAATTAATGGGCAACAATGAGTAAGCAGAGGTTCATGGGCACCTACCTCTGGAGCTCTCTTAGAAGCAACGGTTCTGTGTTCACTAATTCAGTGCTGCAGCAACTTTTTAGAAAATGGCTACCGAGAATGAAAAGAAACTATTTCCTAATCATCTCAGGCAAAAACAACACAAACCTGCACACACAGAATTTCTCAATCTCAGTCTACCCCATGTTAACAAATCAGGAAGCATTTTCATCTTTGTTGTTGTTAAGCAATAAGGCATACAGAAATCAATACAACATACCTACATTTACAATGTAACAGGCTGGCAAATTTCTTCATACATAATTAAATCCAATCAAATGTAAGTACTTCCCATGATGTGCAGTAAGAATTTCCTTCAAAATGTCTGTGCACAATGAATTCAGAGAGCAATAACAAGACTATGCATTTTAAGATTTCTTCTAAAACCAGTGATTGTAGGACTGTAGTCAGAAAAGACATCAGTGTTTGGCAAAGAGATACTCGATGTACAACAAAACTTTACCTATGAGGTTGAGTGTGTAGGTCAGTGGTAGAGTGTTTGCTTAACATGCATGAAACCCTGGGTTCAGTCTCCAGCATCTCATTAAACATGCCTGTAATACCAGCACCAGGCCAAAGCCTTGATGATCAACACTGCAAAACAATGAACTTCACTGTGTTACTAATTACAGATACAATACTGGACCCTGAAGAGAAAACAAACAACAAAAATGTTGCATGATCTATTAAATGCTTTCTTTCAGTTTATATAATGGGATTCTAACTTTATATTTCTTATCTCATACTTTAAAATAAAATTCCCTCAAGCTAACTTAAGAAGACTTGATTTTACGGGAAATTTGATAGAAGATATAGAAGACAGTACTTTTTCAAAACTTACTCTGTTAGAAGAACTTACACTTGCTGAAAATCAACTACTGCGACTGCCAGCTCTTCCACCAAAGCTTACTTTATTTAATGCAAAACACAACAAAATCAAGAGCAAAGGAATTAAAGCAAACACATTTAAAGTAAGTATTCCATAATTTGATTGAATAATACCATTGATAATATTTTTACATTTTTATTATTTAGTTATTTTAGCATGGAATGAATTATTTTATGAAATTAGAAAAGTAATCACCTCGACCAGAACTTCTATGGTTATGATATAATCATACTCTTCGCTAGAAGGTAAATCCCAAAGCATGAGATTATCAAACTACAGTTAGAAAACAATATCATTCAAAAGACAAGATTTAGCAGATGGCACACACTTGCAATTGCAGCTATCTAGGAGCCTCAGGATGTATAATTTATAATCCATCCACAACTGACAGAAAAAATATTTCTTTTTCTTTATATTTAAGACAACTCTTTTCAACTTTAAGGGTGATATTGTTGATGGTTCTTAAAATTTTAAGATTCATTTTTATTTAATGTATATGAGGCCAGATGAGAGTGTTAGAGTGTTATGGATAGTTGTGAGGTGCCATATAGGTGCTGGAAACTGAACCTAGGTCCTCTGTAAAAGCAGCAAGTACTGTTAACCACTGAGCCATCTCTCCAAGCCTTGTTGATGTTTCTTTTAAGAAAACTCAGAAGCTAAGAGCTCTTAGTTGACTTTATAAAGCAGACTCACAGCTAGGCATGGTGGAATATACCTCTAATCCCAACACTTGAAAGGCTGAGGCAGGAATACTTCAAATTTAAGGACAACCTGGGCCACAAGCAAGACCGTGTACCAAAACAGAAACAAAACAAAAGCAGAGAAGATTCATTTAAACAAAAACAAACAAAAAAACTTGCAAGCAACGTAGGTGGTTCAGTGGGTAAAGGTGTTGGTTGCACAAGCCTGACCTCCCAATTTTAACCTCACACATTTCTAATCTCGGCACTCCTATGGTGAGATGGGAGGAAGAGACAGGAGAATCACTGGAAGATCATGGGTCAGCTAGCTTTGAGTATATGGAGCAGCAGCAGAAATAAGAGTAGAAGATGAAAAGTGACCCCCAAGGGTAGTCCTTTAACTTCTGCACACACAGGCACATGTACACATTAAATGATTTAAATTTTATAATCAAAAGATATGAATTTAAGTAGGTCAGTCTGTGAAAAACTAGCATGCTACAGAATGTTTAGAGTAGGTCATGGGTGCAACTGTAGTCTAAGCTTCTTGGGAAGTTGAGGCAAAGGATTGCTTAAGACCAGTAGTTGAAAGGTCAGCCTGGGCAAGATAGGATAGACACACCTGTCTCAGGGGGAAAAAGTCTAAACATTTTGGGTTTTACATATGGGATTTAGAACAAGTTGACATTAAAATGATAAATGTGTCTATTTTATTTAATGTACTAGGGCTGCAAAAGCACTAGTAAAATCAGATTACTGTAACTCATATAAATTAGATCCATATAGTGGAAAGGTAGGATGCTTAAGAAAGATGAAGGGCTGCGGAGATGCCTCAGTAGGTAAAAGTACTTGCTGCCAAGTCTGTTGACCTAAGTTGGATCCCCAGTTCAAACATGGTAGAAGCAGAGAACCAATTCCTATGGGTTGTCCCCTGACCTCCAACATGTACACCACGGCTAATGTGTGCACACATGTACGTGTGCACACACACACAAATAAATAACTTTTTAAAACAGAAAAGATTTAAATAGTAGCATAAAGAAGAGTCAGCAAGTAGAGCATGGTGGCACACATCTGCAATCCTAGCTAATTCAGGAGGGCTGAAGAGAAGGACAGTAGGTTTCAGGATAGCTTGGGCTACATAGCAAGATCTTGTTTTTAAAAAATTAATGAAATCTGACTTGGTAGCATAGGACAGATATCAAAGTTAAGGGAAGACTAATGTTATGGGAAATGACATCCTGAAATCAAAACATCTAATCATATGCAGTAGTAAGTTACTGATCATAAAGAATATTCCAACATAAACCCCACATCTTACTAAGTACAGAACTCTTAGAAATAACCACTTTACCAGAAACTGGTGGAATTTAGATAAGAAGCTCAGGAGGATCGAGAGAGCTTAAGGAAGCATCAGGATTCAAAAATCATGCTCATGTATACATACTCCCAAGACAAATTTAAAAGGCTCGAAAAATGGGTGTCAAGGGCCAAATATTCAGAGCTGAAGTGAATGGGGAGACATAAGGACTGCAGAAAAGCTGTTAGTCACCATAATGTCTTAAGGACCAAAGACAATATTTATGAGGGCAGTAAACAATAACAACAAGAAACTTCCATACCAATGATTAATTCTAGTAAAACAAGCTTATTACATCAATATTCTTTTTAATGGATACACTGTTTGAATCCTGTGAAGAAATGTATAGACCCCAATAACACTCAAATCAATTTTTTCTTATAGAAACTGAATAAGCTATCTTTCCTCTATTTGGATCACAATGACCTGGAATCTGTGCCTCCTAATTTACCAGAAAGTCTACGTGTAATTCATCTTCAGGTATAACTGCTCTTTTTAAGATGTCTGGCATTAGTTAACTATGGGTCATTCTTATTATTCAATGGGAAACTCATCCATTCACATGTAAATGATGGTTACATCACTGAGATCCTGTGATCACTTATTAAAGTATCAATGCCTATAAAAGTATTAATATTTAAGCCACATGAACTTCCTGACTAGAATCTTGGGTCCAATCCAGAGTACACTGAGTAGATCAGCCTTGGAAGTATAAAGTTTGCTTTTGAACAGAGTTAATCTCCAGGCATCACATTTTTTTGGTTCTTTTTAGCAGTGCTGGGACTGAATATAAGGTCTCATACACAGTATAAAAGTATTCTATCTCTGAGCTATATCACTAGCATTTTAAAATTCTTATTTTTACTTAGGACATTCTTTAGCTCCTCATTCCTCAAACTAAAATAACCAGGCTAAGGAGGGTAAAAACTGTATACTTGCTGGGCATCAAGTAGTCGCTGTATGTACAAATGAAACAGAGGTTCTCTGAATCTGTAGATGATAGTGGTGAAACCATGGAGTGTGATCCCCACAAAGGCTGGGATAAATATATGAAGATTTTTGTTTTGTTGTTGTCTTGCCAGCCCCAGCAGAAGAGATCCTTAAGGTAGAGACCACAATAAAGAAAATGAAGCAGAAACTGGGGTCATTAAATAACCAATCAGGACTGAAACACACACGGGTTGCACTGTCCACTGTAATGGACCAAATTAAAAAAGGGTTATATATAAGAGACAACAAGACTCACAGAAGTTGAAGTAGAAAACTGTTAATGTCACATCCCTGTGACTGAAACACAAGCCTCCCAGGTCCAGGCCCCAAGAAAGGCACACACACACACACCAAGGATCATGAACATGTTGCAATGCAAAGCACAGGCTGACAGCCACACAGCAGTTACAGTCAGTGGTCATGAGCAAACAGAAGTGGCTTTAACCAAATGTGAAGATGAAAAACATTTTTGAACAGAAGCCACAGGGGTAATGGAGTGATGTAAAGGCATCCAGTCAGTCCACTGAAGGTTCAAACATGCCCTTTTTGACACCTCTATGACACAAAAAAGTGTGGTGTTTTAACACTAACCAGGTGTTCTAAAATTCAATTGATAGGGCTGAGTCTGCAGAAACACTGTAATTCCCTGATTCAGTTTGGCAACATTATTCCCACTGCAGATGCAGTCCAAAGCATGTTTGTCCTGTATATTCTCCACACTGCAGTTTTCTACAGTGGTACTCGGAGTTATCTCATTATCATACCTTTATAAATTCTCAAAGGGGCAAATGATAAACAACTAAAGGCACTCACTGTCCAAGAAATTCCAAGGAGTTCAATTTCTCTGCCAAAATTTTTGAAGGCTTCCATGATCAGGCCTTTTGTGGTGGTTGTAGGCAGGGAGGAGGTGTCTCAGAATAATGAAGACTGAATCACCTGGGTGATCTGTCAGTAGCTGATGTTGAATACCTCCTAGTTAGTCTAAACACATGGATTTGAAGACCACTGATTTACTATTTCCACAAATAGTGACCATAACTCTCATTTGTGTTTTTTTCTCCAAATAGTGTGAACATTTGCTCTGGAAGATGTTGTAGCTGGTTTTATAGAATAGCATTAAGTGGGAAATACAAAAGTGAAGAATGAAAATAGGCTAAAACCAATCTCTCAGTACCACAAGAATTTCAAGTTGTTTCATTTCTTTAGGGAATATTGAAGTAAATAGTATCATTTTGTATATTCTTATATTCAGAACAGAGTTGAAGGGATATTATTCTGAACAACAGTGAGTAGGCTATTCTTCTAAAATACTATTGTACACTTAAAAATGTGTGTAGGTTGCACAGAAAGGGTTATCATTGCTGTGAAGCAATATTTTTTAAAGAGCACTTGACCCTATTACATAGCATACAAAATGTTGATTTAAAATTTTCTGTTTTTCCTTTTATCTTTCAGTTTAACAGCATATCTTCAATTACAGACGATACATTCTGCAAAGCTAATGACACTCGTTACATTCGGGATCGTATTGAAGAGATTCGCCTGGAGGGCAATCCAATTGTTCTGGGAAAGCATCCAAACAGTTTTATTTGCTTAAAAAAATTGCCTATAGGGTCATACTTTTAACCACAATCAATGTACTTTATGGCCTAAAGTATACACAGTTAATAATGTCTAAAGGAACATAACTACTAGTTTAATAGTAACACTTCAACTTCATCTCTCTATGATGGAATTTTATGTTTTAAGTAAACATGTCCAAAATTCTTATATGTAATTAGCAAAAAATCAGATCAAATCTCCTAAGTTCAAAACAAAGTAATGTGAAACTAAACAGAATTAAAAATTCCTTTTAGTTTATGCTAGATTACCATCTAAATGGTATGCTTCACATAAATACTTGCATTTGAGATGCATTATTCCCATTACTAATGAAGTAAGAGAAGTCCAAGAAATTTGCAGTTGTTTGTCTTTCCTGGCATTTACTGTAACTCAAAAGCATTTAAGGCAGATGTTCCCAAACCTCTGAAAAGCCAAGTATTTCCAGTGACCTTTCATTCTGACTATGAGTCATCAGTATTCACTATGAAGGGGGAACTTCGCTTTCTTCCTATTAAGGCAGCTATTTTATTATATTTCTCACTTACCATAAGAAAAAAGGAAGTCTCACATATAGGCAAAAATTTCCAAGTAAAGTAAAATTTTACTCTCTAGTAAAATACAAATTAGAAATATTCCAAGTTTCTGTCTTAAGGTTACATAGTCTTTAGTCCATTAAATATAAAACATTTTGAAAAGTCAAACCAAAGACAACCAAGGTTTAAAAAAAATCAAAGTTCTACCCATTTCTCAAAGAATAAGGTTTCTCCACTTCAAATATTTTCAAATAGGAAATAGTTATAAACTTTTTCACACTATAGGAATGAGTTGAATCAATAAATATATTCAAATGTGAGAAATGAAAACAAAATATATTCTGTAGTTCTTCCTGTTGCACACACATTCATCCAGACAAACTAAATATTCACAACCAAGCCTGTGAGCACCAGCCATGATTTCTGGTTTTATATATATGTACATACACACACACACACACACACACACACACACACACACACACACACATTCACACATACATATATATAAAATGGTGAAAATCTAATCTTTAGTCTAACAGTAATAACTCAACAATGCCAGATTAAAGTTCCTAAATGACCTTCCTGTTGCCTATACCCTACTCTACTCACAAGTATTAGTCTACATATTACTTTGGAATTAAATACAAAATTATTAGTGCTTTAGAAGCACCAATTATATATGTATCAACATCATTTCTATTATAAACTATATATTAGTCTCTATAGATTATTCCTAGACCATTCATTTTAAACATTTGCTTGTTCTGTCCCAATCCAGACTGACCCCGGATGAAACTTTTTCACTAAAGCATCTGTGATCTTTAAGACCACAGCTATTATTCTAATAAGGTTTATCAGCTCATTCATTTATTTTAGTAAGTTAATGGTTATAACTATTAAACCACTTTCTCATCATTTTGTGTACATGCCTTTTCTCTGTGACTTAAACTCACCAAGAGCACTGAACATAGCTTTATCTTTATACTTTTATGGTACTAACATAATAGCATATTTGAACTAAATATATAATAAGTATTGTAAAATTCACTCAAATAAAGGGGTTCTGTTTTATCTGGAGGAAAAAAAAAGACTGTCATAACCTTGAATAAATCAATAGAAACTAACTTCATCTGAAATATATACCTGACAAAGTGGTTCAATGACAAGACAGACTGTTCAGTGTTCATATACACATACTATGGTTTGTTTGAGATTTTTGGAGTGTGTGTGGTTCTGGGGATAGAATAGATGGTCTTATACATGCTAGACAAGAGATCTACCACTAAACTATCCCCCTTAACCCTCTATATTCCTTTTGTAATAGAATTCAACAAGAAAAACACCATAAAATAACCATCAAATTAAAAAAAATTAAAAGCCAACAGTTTTGATAAAAAAAGATTAGGGCTGGGCATGATGGTGCACCCCTTTAATCCCAGTACTCAGGAGGCATAGACAGATGGATCTCTGTGAGTTAAGGCAAGTCTGGTATATATAAAAAGTTCCAGACCATTCAGGGCTACATCATGAGACCTTGTCTCTGGAAAGCCCAAACAACAACAGCAACAAAATAACATAAAAATAATAATAATGATTAAGAGAAACAACATTGGTAAAATTCTAAATTACAGAATTTACTTAAAGAAATAACTTGGGATTTCTAGGAAAGAAGATATGAACATGGGTAGCTTATACTTTCATTACACACTCTTATGTTGCAAATAAATTAAACTATACAAATTATACAACCAAGATCCAGAACATACTGGGAAAATAGTAAAAGTAAAAATTACTCTGAATTCCACTATATTATATAGATGTTTTATTCTTGAAAATGATAATTAGGAGTCTTAAAATTTAGAAACTATTTATACCTTACAAATATGACAAAAAGAAACAAAAGAAGACATAGATTGAAAGTTCATGAATTGAAAGATTTTTGTTAAGAAAACAATATGAAGAATCAATGCAATCCATATTTAAGTTCCAATAATGGTTTTTACAGAAATATAAAAATCTACTCCAAAATTTATGGCATATAAAAGACCCCACATGACCCAAAACTAAAAAAACCTGAAAAGAACCAAGAGAGAAGACTCAAATTTTGTAATTTCAAAACTCAATATAAAAATACAGTATCCCAAACAGTCTTACTGTCAGATACACACATATATAACTAATGCAGGAGATTAGAGAGGCCAGAAATAAATATGTAAAAGAAAATATAACAAAATCATGACATTGCTTGGGGGAACTTCCCATGTTTTATTCTGGAGAAAATCTTATGTATGCCTGACAGATTATAGTAATGCAAATAGAATAAATTCAATAAAACAAAGAAATCTAATCCCAAACACAAGACAACTAGCACCAGGCCTTAAAATAGCAGTCATGACCTGGTGAGGCTTTGAAGGACTAACTGGAAGCTTGAAATATTCTTTATGCTCATTCATTCAGAGTAGGATTTTATGTGGCTCACAGCTATCAATAACTTAATGCTATCAAACTAAGTAGGACCTGAGGGATAACAATGTAGTCAAACATACTTCTGTTTACGCCCCCAACAAGCAAATTTCTGAAGTCTTTAAAGTATCATCAAACTTAAGAACCATTACTTCATAAAAATTAGGCTTAATTGTTTATACTCAAAATGTGCAGTAATCCAGCAACTCAAAGTATCTGGCTCAGAAGTTACAGTTCTACTGTTCCGTGACAATCCTATTATGATTAGCATTTATTCCTTTGTCTTCATACACCCTAGAAAGACTGACTTTTCAAAATGCATACTTTCAAATAAATTATAATATAGTTAATAGTCAAAGTAATCCAAGTTTTCCATAATATGAATTATTTGCTGACTTATATAGACATTCCTACCCCACTTTAAATAACTGCAAATTTCTGAACACATTTTCTGTTCTTTGAAAATTTAAGGCAAGCATGTTATGACCTAATTACCAAACTTGACTGCAGCTTCACTTTCTATTCATGTTTAAATTCAGACATTAGACTTTACCTTGAAATGCTTAAATGTGTGTTTGCGATATTCATGCCACTCCACAAAAAAATGCAGGCTTTGGAAAAACATGAGCAAATCTCTTTTTTCTTCAGCTCTGTAAGAGTAAAATTCTATGATTAATAAATAGTATGACATGATAAGTCCACTCCGTATTTTTTCTTATTCATGTGTCTTACACTAACATTAAAAATGCACTCATTTGACATGCTTTTATATACTGAACCCTGCACTTGTATAAGTTTCTCTCTCGTTACTCCCAATGGAAATTGTTAATGCTACTTATCTCAGGCTGAAATGTCCTACTCAAATGTCTGAATCAGCCCGTCTTTTCAACCATTCAAATGCCACACATTTTCCAGGAAATCTTATTTGATAAATGTAATGGGCACAGAGCTTCAAATACATAGAAGTTCCTGAGTGATTTCTCTGAGTCTCTTAGGATGGCAATAGGACTCAAGTGGACTATAGTTACTGACAGGCTAGGGCTTGCTACCAGAAAGACCAAACAAATCACTAAAATGTTGGAACTGTGGAATAGCAAGACCTCTATGAGAGGATGCTACAGATTAAGCTCAATAAAAACTCTAGAAACTGGTACTCAGTGGTGATTCCTGGTAAGTGAACACAAGGATTTCTAAGAGGGTACTGCAATAGATTCTCCCTGCCATACTCTTTGGGTAGGTATTACTGTCATATGGCTGTTTCTGAGTTTTATCCTTTATAATAAAATGGTAATTTAAAGTATAGTGCTTTTAGTTACTGAACCTGAGGAACTTAGGGGAATTTCTGACTGTATAGTGCATTAGTTATAAATAAACTGGACCCACATACTTATAGCTGGTATCTGAAATTGAAGTTCTGTGGGGGACTTTGCATAAAACCTTGTGGTCTGTGACCTCTCTAGCCATGTGTATTTGGCTATGTTTACAGTACCACATATGAGTTCCTTCCCACTGAGTTAATTCCAACTAGACAGCTGCTGATTACCCCCCAAGATAAAAGTGCCACTACTGCAGATATATCAGTAATTTTCTGGGTCAGTCATTGTTGTTTATTAGGTTTTACAGCTGGGTAGGATCACTGATTGATTTTTCTCTGTTGGCAGCTTGTACAGTATCCTCTGATAGCAGGAGAGCCAGTTTTCAGGGGAGGTTGCTTCAGGTCAGTTCTACTTCAATTGCTCCAAGTCCTGTGTCTGAAGTGTGGAATGTCTTCAGCAATATGGTCTTACCTTCAGGTTCTGGGAGGCAATCAAGGGCTGTGACAATAGCCCATGTTATTTTGGGAGTCCTTGGACTTCCCTGACCAGCAACTCAAAGGGAGGTTTTTCCTGTCTGGCACTGTGTTTTTTTGTTATATAGCATTCAGCTATACACATGCACTTGTATTATTTATTCTATGTGTATTTTTCATTAGGACTTTGAACTAATACATTTCCCTATGGTTTTTACATACCATGTAAGTGTTATTTTTCTCTCCTGTCACTTGCCCTGTATAACTTTTCCTATCGCTTCCCAATTACAGTGCCCCTCTTTCTCCCACTTCCCCCTTAATAACAGCTGTCTCCTACTATGCCCTGTTCTCAAAGATTGTAAGAACCACAGTCTTCCAGACTGCTGGTTAGATACTCATATGAACTCACAGCAATGGTGACAACATGTCCAAGTACTATGCAAGCTCAAATCAGACAAAATACCAGCACAGACATGGGGAAGTAGGTAAGAAATCACAACACAACTTAAGGAACTTTTGGTAACTGATGGCTGATGGGAGGGGAAAAGACAGAGTCTTATAGGTATGGGGCTCTTAATGAGCCCACTGGGTAAACCCACACTAAAGGACATTTGGGGACAGAAATCAGACTCCATGGGTTGAATTATATATAGAACAGAGTATATCAAATTGGGCAGGGGGAAGTGAGGAGAGGTCTGGATAGGGGAGGGGACCTAAATACCATCAAACTGTGTGGTATAAAAATCTCAAAAATTCAATTAAAAAAAGTTAAAGAAAATTTTGGTAAATTTTTATTGAATATTTGTATATTTCATACAGAACATCTAATCAGAAATTATTAATCATTAAAATGAGAACGATTGAAGCAAAATCTGCAATACAAAGACATGCACACTTATTTACAAAATAGAGAATGGAGGTTTATTCCTTAAGCAAAAAAAAAACAAAAATAAAAACAAAAAAGGAGGAAGTGTGGGGGTTGGAAAGTTACCATTTCTGAAGCATCACAGGAATAAAATGTGTCAGGCAAGTATCATCAATGGTGGCTAAATTAGGTAAAACTTTTTGATGAAAAATAGTAACTACATGATCAGAGATTACATGTTAATTGTAAGAAGGGAATAATAGGAAATGTATAGTAGAGAAATTAGGCAACAATTTCAATGGGTAATCAAATTAGTATCATGATCCTGTAAACAATTTTAATGAAAATCATTGGGTCACATACAAACATACAAGACATGAAATTAGAGGGCAAGACTACTTTTTGAAGAAAAAAAGAGGATTAGTGGAAGAGAGACAAAAGAGGGTAACCGTCAAAAGACATTATGTACATGCATGAAAATCTTATAATGAAGCCCATTCTTAATTATAATCAATGTATATTTAAAAAATTAATATCATGTGAAGGTTAAATAAGCTGAGAAAGGGGATATCACCCATACAATATTTTTCCAAGAATGTTTAATCTAAAGAATGAAAGAAAAATAAAATTCTACTATAAAGCAAAAAGATAGTAGCAAAGTCAAATATGGCAAAAAGAGGTTCTGAAATTGTTCCAAATGAAAGGACATAACAAGTGAATGCAGTATTTGACCTTAGATTGTATAAGGCATTTAAGTGGAAAAGATAATGCAATGAAAGATGTTATGAGATCAAAGTACCAAAATTAGAACCTAGATGGCAAGCAAGGAAAAGTGTCTCAAAGTCAATTTATGAAACTGATCACTGGGCTACAATAACAGAAGGAAATTCCTAAAGTACAGAGTTTGAGATAAAGCTCAGGGGTGCAGAATTTGCCTAGTAGAAAAGGCCTTGGGATCAATTGCTAGCACTGCAAAAACCAACCAACCAACCAAAAGAAACAAAAATCTACACTAGATTATGGGTATAAGGTGTTCTCAAACGGTTTCATCAGAAAAAGCAACAGAAATAGTAAAAAGTAAATATCTGGATAAGCACAACTAGACTTACTTAAAATTTTCATAAAGTTAAAAATAAAGAAATCATAATATTACCTAGTGGGGTTTTCAATGCATACATGTGACTAGAGTTCATATGAAAACTATAACATGAAGGAAAGAAATGGATCTATGATTACAGCGATCCCAGGCTAGCAATAGTAAACTGTAAACTAAGTAGACTGCTAAAAGTAGATTATGTATGTTATAATCCCTATATCAATAAAAGTAATACAAATAGCCCAAGAGTGAGTAAATAAGTTTAAATGGAACATTAAAAAATATTTTAATGCGATTTTCAGAAAATGACAGAGTTGGAAGCAGAAGAATTATACGTTGTATATTTCCCCACCTTGACAATTTCACAGCAGAACCTGTCTAATACAGCCATTGTGGAATTCTGAGATCTAAGGCTTCTAATATTCAGGATAAGGCTTGGCAGGCTGGAGTTCACTTCAGCTAGGTTCAGTTCTTAGCACACACAGAAGCAGCTACCAGTAGAAGTCACAGTGGGGAATAAAAGGACTCTGTACTCCAAATATACAGCATCTGTGTACTCTGCTGGCTGTCACTGCTTCTGATCACAGAGGTGCAAACAGAGTCAGGAAATCTTTGACTTTCTACTTTTTCTAGTCCCTTACTATCCAGCAGAAGAGATTCCTATAGGATATAAAGGGATAGTGATCTTTTTATGCTCCATTTTATTTTCGTCCTTTTTATGAAGCCAGACAATCAGGAACAGGCCATTCATAATTACATCAATCAAATAGGACCTCAACACAATAGACCAACTGTATTAAACAGATGCATACAGAACACTCTAACAAAAGGCAGCTACTGTAGAAAAAGAATATGGCAGTTCTTCAAAAAATTTTAAAAATTCTACTTCTGGGTATATGCTCAAAAGATATGAAAGAGGGGACTCAAAGAGATACTTGTATACTCATGTTCATAATAGTTAAAATGTGGGAAGAATCTACATGTTCAATGGCAGATGACTTGATGAAGAACAAATGTGTTCTTTATATACAATGACATATCATTCTACCTTAAAACAAGGGTTTAATATATTAATATAAATAAAAATATATTTAACCTGATTTAAATATTACACAGTGCAATGGGACACTTATCATGTCCCATTAATTTATGCAATTTTTATGCTTCTACTATATCAGTTAAAATCAATTTAACTTTTTTTTAAATGTCCTAACTGAAGTAATGCAGCCAAAAAAAGTCAAGTACTTCATGGCTGTACTTCCATGAGGTTTAAAAATAAAACAAATAGGAATGGAAAGAATATGAATGCATCTCTCAAACCTCACTAGCTCCCTCATGCACAAATGGTAATTAACCCAGAAAATCATAACTGCCCAAAGTGTAGTAAAAAAGGGACGACAGGGTGCCTGTCCCTGGGTAGGATACCTATACCAAATCTCTGCCACACAAGGCTCACAAACCATTTTGAAAAGAAAAGGGTGTAAAAGGATAGTAGGAACCAGAGGTAACTGAGGATGACAAGGAAACAAAGTTTTCCAGACAACTGGGAAGTTACTCATTTGAACTTATAGCAATGGTAACAGCATACACAAGACTAATGCAAGTTCAAGTCAGACAAAAGCCAAGCATAGGGCTGGAGAGAGGACTGAGCAACTAAGAGAATTGGCTGCTCTTGCAGAGAGCAAGGACTCAGTTCCTAGAACCCACATGGTGGCTAACAACAGTTTTTAACTCCAATTTCAGGTGATCTGATGCCCTCTTCTGGCCTCTGTGGGCATTAAAAATATGGGTGCATTTGCGAAAACACTTCTACACATAAAAGAAAAGTATTAAATCCAAGTATAGAAGTAGGGAGTAAGTAGCCCCAACCTTAGCTGAGGTACAGCGAGATGCTATTTTCTTCAAGGATGTGACACTAAATACGTTACCCATGATGCAATGGATGGGCATATGCTGAAGGACATTTGGAGCCATAAACTTGATTTGACAGGCCTTAATATATAAACCAGAGTCCATGAAATTTGGTGGGGTAGCTGTAAGAAGGATATAGATTGGGAGAAGGTCTAACAACCAAAATATATTCTATGAAATTAGGAAAAATTAGACCCTTATCTTTTACCCTGCACAAAAGTCAACTCCAAATGGATCAAAGACCTCAATATAGACTGACAACTCTCCAGATGATGAATTTGCACAGGGAGTCAATTGGGAACAAATGCTTGACTGGATAGGACTGAACATGTATGGCAGAATGCATGAGGTCTGGTGAGGGGTTGGTGAGGAATGGAAGGGAAGGGGTCTAAATTTGATTAAGAACTGCTATATAAAATGTACACAAGCTCAATAAATTTTTTAAAATCTGAAACTGCTAGAAAACACAAGCACTATCCTACAAGATCTAGGCATAGGAAAGGACTTTCTAAATCAGACATCAGTTGCTCAAGCATTAAGGCCAACAACCAACAAGGGACCTCATTAAGCTACAAAGCTTCTGTACAACAAAAGAATCACCAAGAAATGAAGAGGAAACCCACTGAGTGGGAGAAAATCTTTACCAGCTTCACTTTCAACAGAGGATTAATATCCAGAATATACAAAGAACTCAAAAAACAAAGAAACAAGAAAATAAACGACCCAATAAAAAACTGGACTATAAACTTGAACAGAGAGTTCTCAAAGAACTGAAAATGGCTAAGGAACACCTTGAAAAGTGCTCAACATGCCTAGTAATTAGAAAAATGCAGACAAAAAACACTTTAAGATTCCATCTTTTGGGGCAGGAGAGATGGCTCAGTGGTTAAGAGCACTGATTATTCTTACAGAGAACTCAGGTTTGATTCTCAGCACTCACAGCTAAAAACCATCTGCAACTCTAGTTCCTGGGATCTGTTTCCCTCTTCTGGCCTCCATGGGCATTGCACAGCATAGGTGCTCCTATCTACATACAGACAATACACTCACATACAAACAATTTAAGAAAACAAGATTCCATCTTACCCAAGTCTGAATGACTAAGATCAAGAGAACAAAAGACACCAAATGCTGGTGAGGATGTGGAGAAACTGGAACGCTCATTCAGTACTGGTGGTATTGCAAACGCATGCAACCACTAAGGAAAGCAGTGTGGAGAACTATCAAAAAACTAAAAATGAATCTACCATATGATCTGGTTATACCACTGCTTGGCATATACCCAAAGAGATACCTGTTCATCCATA
This sequence comes from Eospalax fontanierii, assembly GCA_035773235.1. Taxonomy (NCBI): domain Eukaryota; kingdom Metazoa; phylum Chordata; class Mammalia; order Rodentia; family Spalacidae; genus Eospalax; species Eospalax fontanierii. The sequence continues at coordinate 62,077,819 of CM069526.1, read as the reverse complement.
TCTGTTGCTGTTCTCTTCATAATAGCTAAGAAATGTCCCTCAATTGATGAATGGATAATGAAAATGTGGTACATTTACACAATGGAGTTCTACTTAGCAGTTAGAAAAGACGAAATTATGAAATTTGCAAGTAAATGGATGGAGCTAGCTGTATACTAAGTAATAAACTCAGAGAAGCAAACAATGTATGTCCTCCTTCATTTGTGGATCATAGCACCAATCTGTTATATGTGAGTATATATTCTGATGTAGCACCAAGAGTCAGAAAAATGGAAAAGAAACAAGGCGGTAAAGGAAAAGAATACAGCCGGAAAGAGGGCAATAGTGGGGAACACCTGGAGGGAAAGTAGGAGTGCTGTGCCGAAAGGAGGGACATGCAGGGGGCCACAGCCATGGGGAAGGAGGGAACTTGGTGGGGGAGGGGCAGAAGACAGGTGTTATTGAGGGGAGAGAGGGGACGATGGGGGTGCTTGGACTGGAGAGGGAAGAGGGAGGTTAGATGGGTGGGGAAAGAAAATAGACATGAATAGATCTTGAGGGCCGGGGCATGAGGGAACCCAGAGGGAAATGTGTTGCTTCTGAAACTTCCTGAGAAAATGCATCTATGGTTTCTTAACATTAGGGCTTATATATACCTGAGGGCTGTATGGCAAGGAACAGTGTCAGAGAAGAGAGACCTTCCTTTGAGTGGTTGCTCAGAGTAGCACAAGAGACTCCCAAAATAACACAGGCTATTTAGTTAGAGCTCTTGGTTAATTCCCAGAACTTGAAAATAAGACTTTACTACTAAAGACAGGATATGCTTCACATATAAAACTTGGACCAATGGAGCATGAACTGACCTGAAGCCTTCTACTTTACGTTTCACATTCATGGTTCTAGAGGATACTACGCAAACTGCTAAGGGAGAAAATCAATCAATGGTCCAACCCAGACCTAAAGCCTAATAACCACAATGACTGGCACAGTAAAATACCTCTATTGGTTCAGTGGTGGCATTGTTATCTGGGGGATAATCAACAGCTATCTAATTGGACTGAAACTCCTCTCAATGGTAGTGAACTCATGGGCGGCACTGGAAACATAGCCAAATATGCATGGTTGGAGAGGCCACTGGAAGTTTGCACATGTGAACTTGTGGCAATGGTGGCATCGAGTATAAGCCCCAGAACCACAAAAGGGAAAAAAAATTAATTCAAATGAAGGCAAGAAAGAATAGAACAAAACACAAAGGGAACACATAAGTAACAGAATACTTGAAATAATATACAGCTACATAAGCAAATATTTTACAGAGAACGCTGATACTGAGCTTTTAAATTTGTATGCTATCTATGGCAATATTTAAAAATTTCTGAATACAAATATTACTCCCCAAAGAATATAGGTCAATAAGGAACATCAGTTTCTTTAATAGAGCTTACAAGCTGAGAGGCAACATTTCATTTTGCATTAAACAAGTAAGCAAAAACTAAGCTCTCCATTATTTGATGAGTGAGCCAAGAAAATCTTAAAAGCTATGACAACCACAGTTTACAGTTTACACACACACACACCAAAATTATGACAGCAATATCATTTTAAAAAGACCTTTAAAAGTACGGTTCTTTTGCATTCATAATACTCTTAATGGTATATACTCTTAACTGTGCTATACACAGTTTTCAATTACCTACAGAAATTGGCAGGGGCGGGCACACACATCCATATTTGATCTGGCTCTTTCAACTGTAAGAGTGATTGTAATTTATCTATTTTTCCTAAGCAATGCCCAAACTTTAGCAAATGTAAAACAGATGTTATGGCTTTTCTTTCACAAAATGTTGGCAGTAACACAGTCAATTTCAACTAAAGTTCTCAGAAAACCAAAGAGATTCCAAATGTCTCCTCCTTAAATCTAAACCAAATTATAAAGAGAAATTTGGAATTAAAAATTCTATAATACTTCCAAAAATGAATTTTTATTTTAAATTTAGATGAATATCAGAAATTAATTCACTAAAATATCATTCACTCTTATGTACTGTTGGCAATACTGCAAAAATAGCATGATCACTTTGGAAAATAGTTTGGCACAGTTTATTATAAACCTAAGCATACCAAATATATCCTAATCAAATGACTCACTGATTCCAGTTCTGCTTATTTACACTAAAGAGAAGAAAATTTACATTCATGTAAAACCTGATGTACGTATGTATACACACACACACACACTTACTGGCAGAGAATACATTCCAAGACTTCTAGTGGATGTCTGAAAGTACAAATAATATCAAACTCTGAATACAGAATGTGATTTCCTATACATATAAGTATGATGAAGCTAAATTAGTTAGGTACACTAACAGATTAATAAAATAGTAACAAATATGCTGCAATAAAAGTTTATTCATCTAAATAGTGAGAGCATAGTGTCTCTCTTGAAAGATTCAAGACATGGGCTATCCTCCACTAAGCAGGGGCAGGTGCTGGAGCATAGCCCTAGGCACCTCTCTCTGGTCATGGGGGCTGAATGACAGGAGCATCTAGGAGGTGGCTAAGTGAGCACCCTACGGTACTGGGCCCCTGCACCTCTCTTACCAGGGGCTGAGCCTGCCTATGGCTACTGGGCCAATCACCCATGGTCAGTTGGTTATCATCACCCAGGTGACCAATCCCAAGCAAGATGAGGGCCAATTGCTAGGCACAAGAGAGAAAGGACTTGACAAGTAAGAGAAACATAATGGCTAGAAAGCTAAGATGGCGATGGTGATGGCTCAAAACATCACTTTGATAAGAAGTGTATCATCACTGATTCCCTGTGGACAGAGAGATAGATATGAAGGCCACAAACGTTGCAAACACCTAATGGAAACCTTGACCATAGGCAGAAGGAAAAAACCAAACCCCCCAAAACCAATGCAATCCATTTGTCCCCTTGAGCAAAAGCAAACAAAACAGTTTTTCTCCAATACTGATGTCCCTCTAGCCAAAAATTCAAGCTAGTAAGTAACTGGTTTTTTGCTGCACAGAAATCAAAATGGTCTATCTTAAACACAAGTATGATCATGTGGACAGAGCCAATGTAATTGAAATCGTGACCTCTCCTATGAGCCTGGAACTATGATCACCTACCATGAACCTGGAGCTGTAGTAGTCTCCCATGAGCTGGATTTGTGATTGTCTCCTGTAAGCCAGAACTGTGGCCTCTTCCTGTGAGCTGGGGCTGGGATAGCCTCCTGTGAACCTGAAACTGTGGCCCTTTCCTGTGCACTGGAGGTGTTGACTCAGCCTGTGTGCTACAGGCTTGAACCCCTCCTATGAAACTGGTGCTGTGGCCCCCTCCTGTGAGCTGGAGGTGTTGTATCCATCTATGTGCTAGGGGCTTGAACCCCTCCTATGAAACTGGTGCTGTGGTCACCTCCTGTGAGCTGGAGCTGAGGTCCTCTCTTATCTGCCTGAAGCTGTGGTCCTATGCTGTGAACTGGGGCTGTGATCCCCTCACATGAGTCTGGAGCTTTGGTCCACATCATGAGCCACATTTCCACATTCTTCTGGTGGTGGGCTGATGGTGGAGCAGAATGAAGTGGAGGACTTCCCAATGTTATGTAGCAGTTTCAGCATTCTCTGAGTGGCTGTGTTCCTTAAAGCCCCCTCCTCTGAGGTCCCAGGTTGTGAATGGCAGTGGTTTTGCTTCTAGGTTGGGCTTATGCTGGGGGCAGAGGCGGTCTTTGGCATTTGAAAATTCTGGTCTTGGAAGGGCTAATTCTCTGGAAAGGACTTCCTACCTGCTCTAAGGGCCAGCTATGGTCTTGTTTAGCACATAGTCCTGGGCACCCAGATTGTGATGTTGGGCCTTTTCCATTCTGAGGCACCAAGAGGCATTCCATTATTTTTCTATTACTCTTCTTCTGACCCAGTGTGCCTTCACTGATGCCCTACAGAAAATGTAAAATATATAATTGAACTTCTAGGAAAAAAAAGCCACCACAGTTTTGGAAGTTAAAAAAAAGGAAAAGAATTCCTGCAATAACTAAACTGATATAATTCTCAAACTAAAAATCTGTAATTGTATTTTAGAGTGTAAATTCACAATTCTATATGTCTAGTAAAATTTTTGAATATTATTTACTAACAAAACTATACAACCAAACTTCAACAATAATGTGAAATTTGTCACTGTTGTTGTAATGCGTTTGCCATTCACTCCCTTTCCAAATTCGCCAACCTATATAAGGTTCTTTCAAGTAATCATTTTTTTTTTTAAAGAAAGCAAGACTAATAAGTTTTTTCAATAAAAAAGACTCAAGGCAACTCTACTATTATATACTTTAACAACATAATGTGTATATAATTATGACATGCAATAGTTTCCCAAAATTAAGAACACCACAAATATTCTTTGATGGGAGAATAGGTAAAGTCTAATACATTCAAACAGTGAAATACTACTCTGAAATAAAAAAGGAACAAGCTTTTCCAGGAATTAAGAGTTGCAGAGTATGACTACACGTAATAGGACAAAGATTTTGTATGCATGTGCATTGATGGAACAATTCAATCTTTAAGACAAAAAAAAAATCAAAACAAAACCCAAGGTCTCACTATGTGGCCTGTTTCAGCTTCCCAGAGCCCAAATTACAGGCATACACTGCCATGCATAAAGTATCTTGATTATGATGGTTAGTACACATGTCCATAAATATGTTAAATTCAAATACAGTACACAAAGAATGCCAGCTTTACCACATTTTCTTTCAAGTACTAAACAAGCAAAATCTAGTAACTATTTACTTGCCCATAAGTGGTGAAAAGATATTTTAGACAAAATGTATTAGATACTTAAAATTTTTTACAGTATCTTATCTAAACTACATAATATTTACATAATAGAATAATAAGAATGAATGACAAGCTATATGAAAACCTGTTTTATAAACCTTCCAAAATATAATTTTTTAAAAGAGTATGAATAAGGGGAGGGAGATAATATTCCTCCCAGTGCCAGGTACAGACATCTACCTTCAAGTTGTTGGTCAAGGAGATTCCAGAGATACCCAATACTGTTATTGCCAATGTAGGTTACTACAACTGTTCTTGGTTCCCCACCAAAATTTGATGGTAGGATTCTGTTTCTAAAGACACTACATGCTTTGCTTACAGGACATGGAGAAAGCAAGCTGACACTGATCTAGATGTTTCCTCCCTGATAGCTTTCTAATTGGATTTCAGACCTGCACCACAGAAGGGAACTCATGCCTGATACTACAGACATAGACAAGAAAACGGGACTAGGGAAGACCCTACTAGTAGGATTTTGTAAAATGGACATAGCATGAAACTGTTTTAAATACCTATTTTTATGCTCAGAGATGAATGCTACTTTCAGCCCTCATGAGAGAAGCTTCTTTCTGCAGTGGATGATCGTTGATATAGAGATTCAGAACTAGTCAAAGTGCAAATAAGGGACAGTAGAGTGCTCAGGCCTAAACAGGACACTGATATCACACCACACTCAACCCCAAGGCTCAGGAAACATTGCAGAAGAGGGGGAAAAAAGATTCTAAGAGCCAGAGCCTGCAGAGGACTACTACAAATAGTGTCTTTTGAACAGGAGAGGGATGATACACTCATGAATTCAGAGGCTGTGATCTTGCACAAGATCTGTATGCGGTCAAGCCAGTCAACATTCCAGTGTAGAGTCGGGAGGGGATCACAAGACTTTACCATTAGCTGAGGAGTTATTGGTAGCTATTGGGAAAGAGAGTCATATTCTTTTCTCCCTCTTTAAAAAAAAAGTATTTTATTATTTTTTAATTGTATGTGTATGAGTGTATTGCCTGCATGTGTGTAAGTGCACCCATGTCATGCAATACCCATGGAAGACAGACAAGGCTGTCAATGGACGGTTGTTATCTGCCATATGGGTGATGGGAATTGAACTTGGATCTTCTGCAAGAGCAGCCAGTGCTCTTAACTACTGAGTTATCTTTCTAGCTCCTCTTTTCTTTCTCTCTTTTTTTTAACATTTATTTTAGGGATTGGAAAGATGGCTCAGCAGTTATGAGCCTGTTCTGCTCTTACAGAGAACCAGAGTTTGCTTCTCAGCACACACATCAGGTGGCTCACAATTGCCTATAACTCCAGTTCCAGGGGATCCAAAACCCTCTTCTGGATTCTGTGGGCACCTGAACTCACAGGTGCATAAACCCACACCAATGTGCATACAGATAGTATTAACTGGACTCAGTGAACTATTAAAAACAAAAGTGTATGAATTTGGAGGGTGACATGTTGGGTAGGGGGAGTCAGGAGAAGTTGAAGGAGAGGAAGGAGATAGATATGAATGAAATGCATTGCATACATGTATGGATTGCTCAAAGAATAACTTTAAAAATTATCCATTAAAAACACAACTTCAGGGTAGAAAAATGGCTTAGTGGTTAGAAACACATGCTGCTCTTTCAAAGGACCCGAGTTCAGTTCCTAGCACTCCTGTCTAGAAGCTCACAGCCACCTGTAACTCCAGTTCCAGAGGTTCTGACATCCTCTTATGGCCTCTGAGGACACTACACTCACCTGTACATATCCCACCCTCACAGTAAACATACACACAAATAATTAAAAATAAATCTTTAAAACATACAGTTTCAAATGATAATACAAATGAATTTTATAAATATGATGTTAATAAGTAAAAGAAGCAAGACAGCAAGAATACAAACCGAAAAACAGCATTTACATGAACTTCAAAGACAAAGGAAAACGGAAATAAAGTTCAAACCAGCAAAATAGGGCTGGAGAGATGGTGCAGTGGTTAAGAACACTGGCTCCCGAGGACTGGGGTTCAATTCACAGCATACACATGACAGCTAACAACCATCTATAAATCCAGTTCCAGGAAATCTGACACCCTCTTTTCACCTCTGTGGGTATTGCATGATATGAGTGCACTTATACACAAAATAAAAATAACAAATATTTTTTTAACCAGCAAAATAGACCTACAGCATCAAGAGTTCAGGATACTGATTAAACATGGATGAGAAGAGGAGCAATTAGAGGTAAAATCTGCAAAACTTATGTATACTTGTCTTACAGGTAAACTCTACCACTTCCTGGAAATTTACTAAGCCATATACTTAGGAACCATGTGCTTTTCTGAAAGTATATAATGTCTCAATTAAAAGTTTTTCTTAATGACAAAATTTCAATCACTCAAATCAGACCATTAGTCTACAAATACATGGTGCCAGTTTGGTTAGTAGGGACAAAGCAGTAAAGAGCCTCTACTTAAAAAAATAGGCATGCTTTATACAAAATAGAAAAATTTAATAAACAAACAAAAAATGGAGGGAGCTAAACAGTTCCTGGAAAGGCCAGAGAATTATGTTTTAGTGGCAAGCAGGACAGAGGATAAGATCATAGACTTGTATGAGGAAAAGAACTGGGGGTTCTCCATATAGTTGCATACATATAACTGCAGTAGAAGGTACTGTAAGAAATTCCATCCTTCAGGGAAAAGAAGGACCAGGAAAGCGGCTCTGGACTCTATGATGTCTATATTACAAAAGGCAAAAAGAAAAAAAAAAAAAAAAGGAAAGAAAGAAAAACCCTGTTAGAAAGTGGAGGCTGGGGCCGGGAATTTACATAAATTTAGTTTCTGAATTTTTCTCTGCTGAGCAGAAGAAAAGACAACATAAAAACGTGTCCCATTTTAATGGGACAAAATTACTCTGAAGAGACATTTCAACAGCACAGGACTTAAAGAATTCCCCCAGAGAAAATAAGCACCACCAAAGATGAGCTCATGATCTCCAAAATTTAAAAATTTAGTAAATAGAGAAATTAGTAAGAATTAGTGAATACAACAAAGATTAGCAGTTCAAGAATGTAAAATAATAAATGTGAAAAATTAGTAAGGTATTTAATAACAAAGAGATAAATAAAACAAATGATAGAAATAATAAAATGATAAAAAATAATAATAAAAGGAGGATCAGTGATGAGCAAGTCCAGAACATCAGGATAAAAATCATGGAACAGTTGTTCCATGAAAAGCAAATTACAGCAGATTAGGAACAGGAGTTGAATTAAAGATCATCCTGCTAGTCACAATCAATCCAGCACAACAGGGGCTGCAGCATTATAGTTTGAGCTTAGCCCTACGTAGGCAACTAGATCTCTCAGGGAGTGGTCTGGAATCAGAGGATCTGTGGCTCTAAAACTGTAAAATGAATTCATAATTATTTCACTTTTTCTTTCTCTTTGTAACACATAGCACTAGATAGGGGCTCTGATAAGGAAAGTGTTTGGCAAAGGGAGAAGCTTAAACCTCAGCTTGCTGACTGGAGTATTAAAAAGGGAAACTAAGAAACCAGAAAGGTATTGGTGGGATCACAGACTAAAAGAAGGACATCAAGAGAATAAACACATAAAGACAGGTAAAAACTTCTAGCCTACCAGTAATCCTAAATAATTGTACAGCATTGGCTTTGAGAACTGATCTACAAGACAGACCACTACCCAGATCCCAGACTTGCTACTGACACATACAAAAGACTCACCTAAAAAAATCACTATAAACACACAGATAAGTAAACTGACATAGAAGAAAAAGCACAGAAAATGTGTCTGATATTATAGCTTGTAACCCTACTGGTTGACTGTATAATAATATGAAAAAGTTGACATTTTTATGACAGATTTAAACAAGTTGAAGACTCTCACAATATAATGTTTATCATATCCAGAAACCTGTTTCAAAGTAACTCAGCACAAAGAACAAAGAATATACCACTCTTCAAAGAAATTGTTTAAGACATAAACTCAGAAAAGTTCTTGAAATTACCAGACAGACTGTAAAGCAGCTATTATAAGCATGCTTCTAAAAGCAAAGGTTAACACTTAAGAAATAAAAAGTGAAGAATTACACAGAAATTTGGAACCCAAACTAAATTATAATGTTTACTACTTTAATAGGTCCAACTACAGAGAAAAGGAGTCATGAACTTGTAGATCAAAAGAAAAACTCCAACTGGGGAGAGGAGAAATGGCTCAGTTGTTAAGAACACTGACTGCTCTTGAAGACGACCTAGATTTGGTTCCCAGCACCCACAGTAGCTAACATACATTTGTCTCCAGTTCAAGGACTTCAACCTTCTTCTTACCTCTGTGGGCATTGCAGACATCTGGTGCACTTACATGCAGGTAAAATACTGATAAATAAAAAAATTTTTAAAGTTTTAAGTGGGGTTGGAGAGATGGCTCAGTGGTTAAGAGTACTGGCAACTCTTGCGGAAGAATGGGTTCGATTTTAAAGAAGAATAGCAAGTGAACAATACAGAAAAATAGAAAAAAGTAATTAAGACATGAGACAATACTCAAAAGCATGCCATATTCATGTTACTGGAGACCATGGAGAACAAAAAAAAAGTGTTAAGGTAAAAAAAAAAAATGAAGAAATAATGGTTGAAAATTTGCCAATTTTGGTAAAAGATAAACTTTCTAGTTCAAGATGCTCAGAAAATGACAAAGGATAAACTCAAAAGAAATCCGTGTCTAGATATAATGACTAAAAACTAAAGACCATGACATATTCTGAAATCAGAGAAAAGTAGATTAAGGATAGTTAATTTTCAACAGAAACCATGAAGGATACAAAGAAATTTGTTACAACAAATTATTTACAATATTTGTAAATAACAATATTAACAATAATGTCAACCAAAATTCAGTAGCCCATGGTAATAAAGATTAACAATATAACAATGACCTCCTCAGATAAAAACAAAAATAGTTCTCTTAAATAAGGTTTTCTGATGAGAAAAGTAAAAGTAGTAGAAAATCTGGAACATCAAGACTTAAAATAGAGTAGTCACCCTGCTATCACAATGCTTGCCTGTATCTCTGCATTCTTAGACTAAGGTAGGAAGCTTGGTGAGTTCAAAACCAACCTGAGCTATATATAATACCCTAACCCATTCCCTCACCAAAATGTAAAACTGCACAAACAGCAGATTCTTTTGCTTTTAAGTTCTTTAAAATATGAAAGAAACAAAAACAAACAAACTTTATAATATCTGATGAGGATTCAATGTATAGTCATATGAAAACTTTAACATGAGATGAAGTTAAAGCAATCCACTTTATTGTTATAAAGATCTATATGCCATTTGAAGTGGGAAAAAATTCATTCTAAGCAAACTACAACCCTATGACAATAATACATAAGAACATATATTAAAAACTATATATCTATCTAGTCCACCATACAAAGAGAAATGTTTACATATAAATGTATATTTTAATGATATATAAAATATAAGTATTTATGATTCATATTTATATATAAGCTATTTAAAATTAAACATGATACAATATTTTAAAAATTCATATAATCCAGAAAAAAGCAAGGGAATATTCAAGAATAGAACAAGAGAGAAAAGAAAGCTATCATAAGTGGACAGACTTAATTCAAACATAATAAGTAGATTTACACTAAATGCAAACAAATTGCAGACCTAAGTTTATTTATTGATTGTGGTGCTAGGGATTGAATTCATAGTTTTGTACAAGTTAGGCAAGCATTCTCCATCATTGAGCTATTGCCCTAAACTGCGAAGAACTAAATTTAAAAAATAAAATTAAGCTGGGCTTGGTGGTGTACATCTTTAATCTCAGCACTTGTGGGAGGCAGAGGCAGGCCAGATCTCTCTGAACTGGTCTACATATTGAGTTCTAGGCTAGCCAGAGCCACATAGTGAAACCCTGTCTCAAAAAAAAAAAAAAAAAAAAAGACAAACCAAACAAAACAATAAAAAAAACAACAAAATCATCAAGCAAGTAAAATTATAAACATTTCCAAAAATCTAAGACAATGTGAATTTTACAGATCATATTAAAAATAAAAGTCATATGTAGTGGTGCATGTCTTTAATCCCAGCCCTCTGGAAGCAGAGGCAGGCACTTCTCTGAGATCAAGGCCAGACAGACTTGTTCACAGAGACTATCAGGTGAGCTGGGACTACAGAGACCTTGTCAAAAACAAAAAGAAACAAAAAGCCAACAATAATATGAGACAGGAATGGTTGAATATGTATATACTACTAACACTCATGAGGCAGAGGTAGGATTGTCCATGAGTTCAAAACCAGGTTGCTCTGTATACTGAATAACAGGCTAGCTAGTCCTATATAACAAGACTAATTCAAAGACAGAGAAAAGAAAGATTATTTCCCAAACTTTTAAAAATATGTTTTTGAAAGGTACTGTTGAGAAAATGAAGAGAAAGTACAGAATGGGAGACAAGTCTGGAAAACGGCATGTATGAAGTAGTACTTGTTTCTAGAATATATAAAAATTCTTCAAGGAACACTGAGAAAATATAGAACTAAACAAATAATATAAAAAACTGGAACTGAAACTGAACTAAAAAGAATGGATGGCAACATGTAAAGATATACTATTTACAATCAAGAAAATGAAATAAACCACACTTCTACTAGTACAAGCTGATAAAGAAAAAAGAGCTGTTCTCCTTCTAGACTTGGGCACAAGCCCACTCTTGCTCTTAGCATCCCAGATCTCCAAACTACCCTCTTAGACCAGACCTAGATCAGCTCAATTTTTCAGTCTAGTTTGTTAGAGCCTTCAACAGACTGTTCCCACTCCTATCTTGTCTCTGCCTGCCCTAGATCAGCCATCTAACCTGTCTGGCGATTCTTCCAACCTGCCTTGGATTTCTCTGACCAGTCTTAAACTGTGGTAAGCCTGATCCCATCAAATGCTTTTCCACTCCCCTACCACCTGACAACTCCAATCTCCCAGTCCCCACATCCTGTTTTCCTTCCAGCCTTAGACACAAACCCCCTTTTGCTCCTAACACCCCACATCTCTGGACTAAACTGTTAGTCCAGACCCACCCACTGTGTCCTGATCCCTTGTGCTCAGATCAGCTCAATTATTTTAGTCTAGTTTCTTAGAGTCTTCACAGGTTGTCCCTACCTCCAACTTGCCTTTGTATTCCTGAGAGAAGTCTTCTACTCTGGCAGTCCCCACATCCAACTTACTTTGGATTCCAGAGACTAGCCTTCTTCCATGATAAATCTGATCCAGTCCACTGCATCTCCACTCCCACAGCTCCAAACTCCCCCATACCACATCCTGTTCTTCAAGCCTGGGACACAGGCACACTTTTACTCTTAGCCCACCAGATCTCTGGACTACCCGCTTCCCTTTCCCTGGCTATATGAGCTCTCCAAATTGCTGTATGCTTTCCCCTAAATTGATACCATCTGTAGCCGCTTCCACTGAGGCAGGGATAGACTCCTGTACCCAGACCATTCCAGACCACGTGTGAAAACCTGAATTCAACTTCTCCCTAGTAATATTCCCAAACTGTACTGTGCCTGCTGGCTAGAGAGGCCCAGACCTTAAAAGAGAGCCTGAGAGCATCTGATTTCACATGACCTATGCCTCTAAGGAAACTCTTAAGAAACTGGACTACATCCATCTGATCCCTCCAATATAAAATCAAAAGTGAGAGCCTGAAGACTTGACCAACAGAGTTTTCATACCCAATAAGAAAACAACCATGTCACATCAAGTATACAAACAGAATCAGACTTCAACTCAACAAAGGAAGGCTTCAGGCCCATATCAGAATCACAAACAAAAGAAATACATATGTCTAGACCACAACAACAAAAAAATAAGAATATGAAAAAAAGTTCCCAACAAACATCACCAGTCCTATAAAAGAGTTCTGTAACAAGCTCCAGAGAGATAATTGAGAATACAGAGTTTAAAACAACAAAAACATGATCAAGAATTCAATGAATTTAAACAACATATGAACAAATCAAAGAATTAAGAGAAGATAGGGATAAACTTCTAAATGAATTCACAAAAGAGATAGAAAGACTGAAGAAAAGTCAGGCTTAAATGAAGAAGGAAGTGAAAAAACTCAATTAGCCAATTTGAAAAGACAGGAGAAAGCCTTATCAATAGAATTAATTAAATAGAAAACAGAATATCAATACTGGATAATAAAGATGAACTGCAGCACTCAAGCAAATATGAAAAATTTGAAAAAAACCCAGGAGTAGAATATGTGGGACACGTGGGACAACATGAAAAGGCAAAATTTATGTAACCTAGAGATATAGGAAGGAGAAGACTCTCAGGACAAGGGTATTGAACAATCTTCAATAGAACTGTAAAGGAAAGTATTACAAAATTAAGGAAAGACATGCCCATACACATACAAAAAGCACATAGAACAATAAATAGGACTAGAAAAGAAAGTTATCATGGCATATCATAGTAAAAACACTAAAAGTACAAAAGAAAGAAATAATACTGAAAGTTGCAAAAGAAAAATAAGCTACATATAAAGGAAAACCCATCAGAATTACAGCCGACTTTTCAGTGCAAACTATGAAAGTCAGAAGAGTAAGAACCAAAGTATTCCAGTTCTGAATGACCATGAATGCCAATACAGAACACTTTATCCAGCAAAAATGTCTATTATACATGAAGGGGGGAAAAATTTCCATGACATGAATAGGCTGAAAGAATTTATGTCCAGAAAACCATCTCCTCAGAGAATACTTGAAGCAATAGAAAGAGTTACAAATAGGAATGACTATACCCAAGGAGCAACAGAAAGAAACTAAAGGAAGGTATAACCCTGGAGTCACAGAATCAGATCAAGAATGCAAACAGAAATTAAAATGATGAGAAGCAATACAATTTTTTCAATAATACTTATAAACATCAATGGGCTGAACTCCCCAGTCAAAAGACACAAGCTAGTTGAATGGATCAAGAAACAAACTCCATCTTTTTGTTGTCTGCAAGAAACCCGTCTCACCTTCAAGGACAGGCACTACCTCAAGGTGAAAGGCTGGAAAAAACATATGCCAAGCAAATGGCATTAAGAAACAAGCAAGAGTTGCCATTCTAATATCTGACAAAATAGGCTTCAAAACAGAACTAATCAGAAAAGATAAAGAGGGTCACTTCATTTTGATCAAAGGAACAAGTAACCAAGAAGATATAACAAACATGAACATATATGCACCAAACTCTGGTGCATCTAATACATAGTAACAATGCTACAAGACTTTTAAGACACGAATTAATAAGAACTTACTAATAGTAGGGGATATCAATACCCCAGTGTCTCCATTAGACAATTCAACCTCACAGACAATGAAGAGACATCTAAATTAAACAGTGGACTTAACAGACATCTATGGAATAGTTCAACCAAATACCACAGAATACACATTCTATTTTGCACCCCATGGAAATTTCTCCCAAATCAACCACATACTGGGGGACAAAACAAACCTCACTGAACACAAAAATTTGAACTATTTCATGCATTCTATCAGACTACCATGAAATAAAACTTACAATCAACACTGGAAGGAGCCCTAGCAACTTCATGAATTCATGGAGATTAAACAACAAAGTCGTGAATGATGAATGGGTCAAAGGAAAAATTAAGAAAGAAATAAAAGTATTCCTGGAATTAAAACGAAAAGGACAATACAACACAACAAAACCTCTCGGACACTTTAAATGTAGTCCTAAGAGGGAAAGTTTATAGCTCCTGGGCACTTTAAAAGCAGTCTTAAGAGAGAAGTTTATAGCTCTAAGTGTCTACATCAAAAAAAAAAAAACCACACACACACACACACAAATAAATGACTTAACATTGTAATTCAAGAAACTTGAAAGGGAACAACAAATGAAATCCAAATCCAGCAGATAAGAAAAAACAAAAATCAGCACAGAAATTAATGAAATAGAAACAAAGATACAAAGAATCAATGAATCCTGGTTCTTTGAAAAGATGAACAAGATAGATAGACCCTTGGCCCAGTTAACCAAAAAAAAAGAACAACTCCAAATCAATACAATTAGAAATGAAAGGATAACATAAAAACAGACAAAAAAAAAAAAACATTTTAAGGGAATACTTTAAAAAGTTATATGCTATTAAACTTGAAAACTTTAAAGAAATGGATGTTATCTAACATCATGGAAATCACCAAAGCTAAACCAAGAAGATCAATGGCTTAAACAAACCTATAACATGATAAAATTAAAACAGTAATACAAACCACTGCAACTAAAAAAGCCCAGCCCAGATGGATTCACAGCAGAATTCTATCAGACATCAAAAGAAGATCTATATCCAATACTGCTTAAATTATTCAAAAAGATAAAAACAGAGGAAGAACTCCCAAATTTCTTCCATGAAATCAGCATCATTCCAATACCAAAATCAGGTAAGATACAACCAAAAAAGAAAACTGTAGAC